>JALAZF010000527.1:2400000-3600000 GCA_022829125.1 Lathyrus tuberosus | reverse complement strand
CTGCCAATTTGTTCGCATATGTTTTTAGCGAACAATTACGAGTTTGAAAGTCTTTGAAATTAACTCGAAAAATCTTAGGATCGGTTTTGTGTGAAAACTCTTACTATGACGTAAGTGTAAGACGTAACTACAAATGTCTGATTGCAGACAGTATGAACGTAGACTTTAAAGACAACAAAACTTAAATTAAAGTAAAAAAAAAAAACTTGAAATAAACAACATTAAATGAAATGCAGTAAATGACAAGAAAGAAAATGTGTTTCAATTAAGAAAACATAAAAATTACAAAGAAAAGAGGTACACAGACTCACATAATGCTCACAAACTGTTTCGCTTTTTGGCTTAGGTACTCCAGTTTTATAAAGAATGTATGTGAAAATTTGCGAACCATTATTACAACACATGAGTCTGTTATATATATTAACTAGGAATAATTGCCTTCGACAGTTTAACTATACAAAAATTAACACGTCAATCGAATACAAGCAACTCTTATCTCCACATCTTTCCACGTCGTCAAGGCTTTGAAATTGCGGAAATCTTTATCTCACATTCTCTAACTGCTTAAAGACTAGTAATTGTTTGTTCGTCGCAAGTAGTCATTGAGCGCATAAAGTTTTCTTCATCCTTGGTTTCCTTAATCTTCTAAGTATTTAGAGTCTCTCAGAAAATCTCCCTTCGACATGGTGTCGAGTAGTCACTCAGGTCTGTTCCTATGACTTTTTCATCTAACTCTCAAGAGATGCTCTTGAGATTTTTTCAAACTACATCCTAAGATGTCAATCGGGAAGCTCTAGTCGACATATGAACGTTGTCGACTCTAGTCCATCACTAATAACACTTAATACTTCACAAAATGAAGTATTTGACCTGATTTTCTTAATAGATAAAAAATCTCATGTCTAACACGCACGTATATGAATTTGTTGTAACACTAGAGTTAAACCTAAAAATTCTAAGAAATGAGATCAAGTGTTCCGAAAGACTAATAAAATAAGAAAGGAAATATCATGGAAAATCACACGAAAAGACCATTTGAGGACTATTTACATTTTAAACCAACTATATTGTCTTTTAATTGATAAAGTCACTCACTAACCTTTTTTTATATTAAAAAATTCTAGAAAACACCATTTAAATATAAGTAAAAGAATAATCACACATTTAAATTTGCTTATCAACAATCAAATATTAATATATGATTGGAGAACAAACATTTATTAACTAGAACAAAAAGCTAACCATGGTTAATTCCAAACTTATCATATCATATAGGGCCTAGCCTAAGCCTTTAGTCAATTTCTACGCAAACCGCGTTGTGTTACTCAGTCTTTGCATCACTTTCTATTCTTAGGAGTCATGTTTCATCTTCAAAATAGATAGAAGAAGAAGAAAGAAATGGAAAAGTAATCAATACGGTGACTTTATTCATTTCTTAGTAAAAAACCAAAGATCTTTTAACACCACAAATTTTAACATTAATTGAAGTGTTTGACTATCTTTTCAATATGTATCTTGGATGTACTACACCAGTCAATATTCTTATTATTTTTGTGTGGCCCAATTGACACTTCACGTTTATCAAAATCAGTATATAAACATCACTCAAAATCCTCCTCATTCATCAGTTTCCATCTATTTTATAACTTTTTTCTTCCTTTTGATAAAAACTAAGAACTTTTTTCTAGTTAAAAAAGTTTCGAACCATGTTTGGTTGCTTTAAAATTAAAGCATCACACAAAATGGTAAAAGTAGAGCAAGCAAAAGTTGCATACAAATATGAGTTACCCAAAAAACAACCTACTTGCAAGACAGTGAAGAAAAAGGTTCGGTTTGTAGATTCAGAACCAACCATTTTGGGAGAAGAAAACAATGAAGAATTTGAGAAGAGGAGATGTGTTAGTAATGATGGATCAGTACAAAAAGAGGGAATTAGAGTGACTATTAGATTAACAAAGCAACAAGCAGTTGAGTTGTTATCAAAATGTAATGGAAGTGTTCTTGAATTGAAGGATGTTGCTCGTGAGTTACTTTCTGTTCAAGGGAACGGAGTCAGTATTTGTAAAAACAGTTAATTTCTAGCTAGCTTCATTTTTTGTATAATAGTTTTTTTAAGGTTGTACAATGATTAATTGATTGATTACAATTTGTTTACTATATGTGTGAATAAAATAGCTAGTCCTAATTCAACTAAACTTCATATCACATTCTAAATTATTAGATACACATGAAAATTTTACACCAGACATAACAGAAATTTTGTTCGACCGGCATCAACATGTTTCATACAATGTTTGAATTGAAACATTGTGTGAGACAAGATGATATGAATTATTTAATGGACAATAAAACATGAAATAAAAAGGAGACACAAAGAATTGGTAACTTAATTCGGTGCAATAAACAATTAGGTTTAGAGAGCTATATAACATATGAAATAAAATTAATTAATTACAAGTAGTCACTAGTATACAACGGTATCATCTAAACTCTTCCAATCCGGTGTCATTTCTGAATATTATCCGTGAATTTCAACGCAGGGTTCCCCTGAATTTGAGATATCATCACTTTCACAGGCATGTAATTTCTTGTGGTGGTATTTATGTTGATTCATCGAAGGTCGATGTTGTGTTGCAGTGTGAGACTCCGAAGTCTATTACAGAGATCAGAAGTTTTCTGGGTTTGGTTGGTTATTAGAGAATATTCATTGAAGGCTTTTCGAAGTTAGCATTGTCTTTGACTCAGTTGACTCGAAAATGTCAAGCTTATCTGTGGAGTGTTCAGTGTGAAGATAGTTTTCAAGAACTCAAGAAGAAGCTGACATCAGCTTCAGTTTTGATTTTGCCAAGTCCAAGTGGATCCATTATTGTGTATTGTGGTGCCTTGAAGATGGGTTTAGGTGGTGTATTGATACAGGATGGTCAGGTTGTGGCTTATGCTTCTTGGCAGTTTTAAGTTCATGAGAGGAGTTATCCAACACATGATCTAGAGTTGTCAGCCGTGGTGTTTGTGTTAAAAACTTTGAGGAATTATCTGTTTGGTTCCAGATTTGAAGTGTTCAGTGACCATAAGAGTTTGACTTACTTTTTCGATCAGAAAGAGTTGAATATGAGGCAGAGGAGGTGACTCGAATTTCTGATGGATTGTGATTTTGGTTTGAGTTACCACCATGGTAAAGCCAATGTCGTAGCCGATGCTTTGAGCAAAAATTCGTTGAATATGTCGATGCTTATAGTTCGAGAATTGGAGTTAATCAAGCAATTAAGAGATATGAGTTTGTTATGTGAAAGGACTCCTCACACTGTGAAGTTGGGTATGTTGATGATGACAAGTGGTATTCTCGAAGAAATTAGAGAAGGTCAGAAATCGAATTTGGGATTGATTGACCGGCTAGTGTTAATCAATCAAGGTAAAGGGGGTGATTTTAGAATAGATGAGAATGATGTTATGCATTTTTGAGACAGAGTTTATGTACCTGATGTATCAGAACTTAAGAAGAGTATTCTTTAATAAGATCATAGGAGTAGTCTGAGTATTCATCCCGGTGCTACTAAAATGTGTCAAATCTTGAAGAAAAAATGCCAGTGCCTAGGAATGAAGAAGGATATAATCGAGTTCGTTTATGCATGCTTGACTTGATAGAAGTCGAAGATCGAACATCAGAAATTGTTGGGTTTGATACAACCATTGGATATTCCTGAATGGAAGTGGGATGGTATTTCCATGGATTTTGGGACAAGTTTTTATAAGACTTCTAAAGGGAATGGTTCAATTTGGGTTACAGTGGATAGATTGACTAAATTAACTCATTTCATTCTGATTAAGATTAGTTATTAATTTCAGAAGTTGGTTGAAGTGTATATTGAGAAGGTTGTTAGCTTACATGGTATTCCTTCGAGTATTGTTTTTGACATAGATCCAATATTCACTTCGAGACTCTGGAGAGTTTGTAGGAAGCTATGGGTACTAAGCTGAAGTTGAGTTCTAGTTATCATCTGTAGATGGATGGTCAGATAAAGAGGGTTATCTAGTCTTTGGAGGATTTGCTGAGAGCTTGTGTTTTGGAGCAGGGAGGTAACTGGGACAGTTACTTACCGTTGGTTGAGTTCACTTACAACAACATTTTCCATTCTAGTATTGGAATGACACTATTTAAGGCTTTGTATGGTATAAGGTGTAAGACACCTTTGTGGTCGTATGATTCTGGTGAAAGTGTTATGCTTAGACCTGAGATTGTTCAGCAAATTACTGAGAAGATTAAGATGATCCAAGAGAAGATGAAAGCTTTGTAGAGTGTCCATAAGACTTATCATGATAAGAGAAGGAAAACACTTGAGTTCTAAGAGGGAGATTATGTATTCCCGCGAGTTACTCAAGTGACAGGTGTTGCTTTAAAATCCCGAAAGCTCACGCCGCATTTCATTGATCCTTATCAGATTATGAAGCGAGTAGGAGAAGTGGTCTATAGATTTACTTTACCACTGTCTCTTTTGAATCTTCACAGTGTGTTTCATGTGTCCCAACTTCGGAAGTATGTTCTGGATCCGTCTCATGTAATTCAAATGGATGATGTGCAAGTGAGAGATAACTTGACTATGGAGGCATCACTAGTGTGAATGGATGACCGAGAAGTGAGACAACTGAGAGGTAAAAATATCATCTTAGTGAAGGTTGTTTAGGGATCAACTGCTGGTGGAAGCATGACCTAGGAGCTAGAGAGTCGGATGAGAGAGTCTTATCCAGAGCTGTTTCATTCAGGTAATTTTCGAGGGCGAAAATTCTATAAGTGGGGGAGAGTTGTAACATCCCGAAGTTTGATTAATCTATTTAATCAAATTATGCATGTTTTTATGTAATTATTTAGTATGTGATGCATTTTTAATTAAATATATAATGAGTTGTATGTGTGTGTGGTATATGGCGGGGTGTAGTGAGAGTATTGTGGGTTGGTAGAATAATTAGAATAATAAGAAATAATTAGAATTATAAGAGAAGTGGTACGAATTATAAGAGGAGTTAGGCTAAAGTGTGATTAGAAAAAGGTTAAACTAGGTCTTTAATAAAAAGGGATTTGAAAACCTAAGAGTGATCAGTACGTATTATTTTGGGACAAGAGGAAGGAGATAAAGTGAGAGAAAAGTGAGAACAAGGGATTTGGAAAGGAACTCACCATAGCCAAAGCTTAGAGATTGCTGGAAAATCAGGTAAGGGGAAAATTACTTAATATGTTTGTGTAATTGATGAAGGGTATAGAGAAATCCTCACCCTCCTTTAGGTTTTCCCATAGTTTGTCATTGTTGATTGCTGTGAATTATTGGTTATAACGACATGTATATTCTGTTTTGATTGATGTTGTTGTGTGAAGATTCATGTACTGATTTTATGTCAATTTCATGTGAGTCTGTTTGATTGAATTATGAAAATTGGTGTTCTTGTGAGTTGTGTTGCAATTGTTGAACGTGGTGATAATTTTGAATCAAATCGATGTAAAATATGTCAATCTGTGCATGTTTGAGTGTTTTAATAATGTATTGACATGTATGATTGAATTTCGTACGTTTTGGATCGATTGGGGTAAGGAGCTTTGATAGGGCTCTAATTGTGGGAAATTGTGTTTTTGATGTTTCTGGTCTGAGCGATCTCGCCCAGTGATGACAAAATTCGCCTAGAGAGAGCTCGCCCAACGAGATATGTAGAGTGATAGGTTCTAGGTTTTGTGGTGCTCTCCTAGTGAGGGAAGAGCTCGCCTAGCGAGGGCTCGCCCAACGAGGGTGACAATGCAGAATTGGGTTGTTTTAGTGATAGTGTGTGGTTTGGAAGATCGGTCGGTATTGTCACGTATTGTTTGAGATTATGTGTTTATGTTTAATGTGAATCGATGTCTGTTATTGCATTGATAATGATTATGCATGAATTGGTTGAGTTTATGTTCAATTATGTTCAGTAGATTGAAAATGAGAATTGTTATGATAATTGTTGAGATGCGTAGTTCGAAGTGAGAACTAATGTTGGTGCGTTTAAATGAATGATTGGTTACAGTCATATGTGGGGATGTAATCATTGATGTGTTGTTGTCGTTGCATTATTGTATGACATACATCATATGTTGTCGTTTTTATGAAAGAGGCGAGTCACAAGTTCAGATGTTGGGACTAGTGACTTGTCTAGAGCTCAAATGAGGGGGCTCGGGGTTCAGATGTTGGGACCTAGTTCGTATGAAGAACCATCGTTGATATGTACCACATGCATAATGTTGATGTCGTGAGTCATATTGCATGCATATGTATATATATGATGGAAAGGTGTGAGATTGTAATAGTGTGGTTGTGTATTGAATGTGTGATATGTTTTGTGTTTATCTACCCTCGTATTATTTACGCTCTATTATATTGGAGGCTATTCTCACCCATTTTTCTTATGTTGTACACCATGGACATCTTGTAGATAATCAGGAGTATAGTTGTTGTTGTGTGTGGAAGGTGGCTTGTTGGATCTATGCTTCATTTACTTTACTTTATTCTCACCCAATTTAATGGTTTTAGTTCTCTGATCTTGTAACATCGGGAACAGGGCATTTTTGTTATGTTTTGAGTTGATGTTGAACTGTGATGTTAATGTTTAATACTTTATTTGAGAAGTTAAATCTGAAGTTGTTATTATGTTGATTTCCACTGCATGTTGTTTTTTTTTTTTTAAGTTTTGTTGGTTAGTTGTCGAGGTGACACCTTAAATTATTGAGTAATTATTTTTATATAAGTTTCAGGGTTTAAGGTTTTACATTACACCCATAAGCCAATGGGCAAGTTAGATCGGCAAACAAGGTAATTCTAAAGGGACTCAAGAAGAAGCTTGACGATACCAAAGGCTTATGGGCAGAACTGCTCTACGAAATATTATGGTCATATCACACCACCCCTCACTCTACTACCAAGAAAATTCCATTTTCTATGGTATATGGAGAAGAAGTCATTCTTCCTATAGAGATTAACACGCCCTCATGGCGACACTCCTAATTCGATCAAGAGGTAAATAAGGATGGATTGGAATGTGCGAAGGATTTGATCAATGAATTCAAATAAGTCACCCATATCCAAGAATTCTCCACCAAGCATAGAGCCGCCATAAGATACAACTCCAAAGTCAAACCAAGGGAGATGCGGGAAGGCAGACTGGTAATAAAGCAAGTGTGTCTGTCCGCATAGTAGGGAAAACTACAACCCAACTAGAAGGGGCCATATCACATATTCTAGTAGCTCCCTCACAGGGCATACAAGTTCCAAGAATTGGACGAAAAACTTATAACTAGAACTTAGAATGCTCTCCATCTAAGTATTATAACAACTAAAATTATTTGTAATTTCTTAAGAGACATAAGTATTTTACCTATGAACAATTTCTTGAATGTTTATGAACTGCAAAGAAATTTTTAATATTTTGTATGTTGGACTTCTTGGAAAAGGTCCTTGTCGCCTTTTAAGAAAATATTTTGTATTTTGGATTTCATGGTGGAGATCTTTGCCGCCTCTTAAGGAAATATTTGGTAGGTTGGAATTCTTAGTAGAGATCCATGTCGCCCTTCTAGGAAATACAAATAAACTATCTAAACTCCCCACCTGAGAGACTTGGCGATTCCATAGGCGGGACCAAACATATAAATCTCGCCCAGGTGGTGCAACTAAAGTCTAGCCTGAGAGACTTAGTCTTAAGTCTTGTCTGAGGACTTGATATATGTCTCGCTCGGGAGGTTTAATGCCTCCTCTGAGGGACTCACCAATCTCATCATCCAGGCTCCACATAACTTCTTCTAAAGGATTGAGATTTCCCAAGCTATCTAAATTCCATGCCTGAGAGACTTGGAGTTTCCTCGGGCGGAACCGAACATATAAATCTCACCCAAGAGTCGTAACTGAAGTCTAACCTAAGAGACTTAGTCTTAAGGCTTTCTTGACGACTTTATTAAAGTTCCATTCGAGAGGTCCAGTGCCTTGCCTGAGGGACTCACGGGTCTCATCAGCTAGGTTCTATATAATATCGCCTAAAGGAATGAGATTTCCCAGGCTATCTAAAATCCACGCCTAAGAGACTTCGAGTTTCCTTATCCGGGACCAAACTGAAATTCTGGTATTCAGATATCAGATGTCCTAAGAGATGTCGAGACACTAATATATGTTAAACACACAAGGACCAAGGTATACAAAGTTAACAGTGCAAAAAATAAACAAGACACAGAGAATTGTTAACCCAGTTCAGTGCATAACAACACCTACGTCTGGGGGCTACCAAGCCAGGAAGGAAATCCACTATTAGCAGTATTAATTCAAAGCTAAACAACCTAGTTTACAACTTCTCACTTAATACCTACCCAGTGCAACTTCTACCTAAGACACTCATAGGTATAAAAACCCCTTTCACTTCCTATCAGTCACCACAGTGACAGAATTACAATGTTTCCAATGTTTTTAGATAATGCAATCCAAAAGACACACAATCACTCAATGCTTAAAATCTTAGGAGTGATTGACATCAATTACAACTCAATAGAGACAATCCAGTTCAAGCATCTATATGATGAATGACAGGCTCACAAAACAGTCTACCTCAATGTATCAAAAGACACATGAGTGACACAATACAACAACAATATTCTAAAAGAAAACTCAAAACCCTAAACCCTTATTTGTATGCACGGTTTCTTCAATGAATAATTCATTGTCTGTCTCATTAGGTTTAGCAAGTCTCCTTTTTATAGTCTTGTGCAGAATGGGCTTGGACGCTTCACATTTTGTCAGTTTTAACCTACTGCAGAATCTTCTCCAAAATAGCAGGAACAAATCACCAAAGTTTCCTAAAATGACTCATCATTTAATTTATCATTTTATGTACAGTTGGAGATACAAAACTTTGTTCCTGATAGCATCATCTTGACCTGCATAAATTACTGAAATATATTCAAGGAAAATATCACAGAATTAAAACAAAATAAATCTGTCAAGATTTTAAAACATTTAGAATGAGTGTTCTGATAGAACATGTTCCAACATATGTTAGGACATCTGCTCTCAAGATGATCTGAGCAGTATGTTGCAACATCACACATGACATCCTGTAGAGAACCATGTTTTAGCAAAATTGTTGCCAATCCATAAACCATGGAACCTTCAATCTCCCCCTTTGCCAAATTTTGGCTAAAACACCTTTTGCACAATAAGCCTTGAAGACTGTGTGTGTACATGAGGAAGACGATGACCTGCATCTTCAGGAATATCCACAACACTCCCCCTAGACCTCAGAACTGGTTCTTTTCACGGATGGATAAATCTTCCTCTCAACTCGAAAAAAGAAACTTTCTCGAAGCAAAAGAAAACCAACCTTAAACACAAGAAAACCAACATGAACCCAAGGTAGAACTAAACTAGTTCAGGTCATTAGAAACACATATGGCAGAAGCCACAGTCATTAGAAACACATATGGCAGAAGCCAGCACAAAAGATCCCAAAACATGTCTAGAAAGACACAACCCAAAACATGTCCATAACATCTGATAGGACATCACAGACCTAGAAAAAAAACACACTAACACTACCACCTTTAGGGGCTTTTATTTTTCTTTCTTTTCTCCCCCTGTTTGATCTAAAATTTGACCAAAAATAAAAACGGACTCTGCAAGAACAAACACACCCAGCAATACTACCGCACACACCAAAAAAATTCACCCTAAAAACAAAAATAACTTTAACAAACTAACACAAACTAGCTATTCCCCCAGCCTCCTGAGTTCACAAATTGAACTCAGTCTTCATCACCATTCACACCAGAATCACGATCTTTAGAGGGAGTCTTCTTTAAAATTGTCACTGAGGTTTTCCCTGTCAGAACAACTCCTGTTGATGACCCAGCAAATGTCACAACACTTGACCAATCCTTCTTTTTGTTCAGAGGTTCCTTCTTCTTATCAGAAAGTTTAGAAGCTTGGCTCATATTAGAATTTCAACGTGAGGGGATGAAACCAAACACGCAGGTTGTAGTCTTTATATAGCACAAAACCTTGTTCGTAACATCGGACAAGTCAAGGAGAACAATGTTGGAACCAGTTAAGTCAGCCTTGAAAATCGACCACCGTCCACAAGTGGGAAATGAATCTATTAACTCTAGGTCTCGTTTTCCAAACATGACTCAAGACAATTCCCATGGCATAGAAACACGCTCCGCATACACAAAAAAACACATTTTTCAGGCCTACTATTAGAGCACAACTGACTAGATCCACCGTCCTTGGCACGCTGACCACACATAGACTCTTGTCAGTCTTAATTGAAATAGCTTGGTACAATGTCTTGACATTCTGATAGACATTTGTTTTTCTTTATGACCCAGCCAAAGACCCACAACATTCTCTAAACTTAAAGTTTCCCACCAAATGCATTGCCTAGAAAAATCATTAATAATCAACTCAACACATAAACAATGTCATAACATTACACTGAGCATGTCACAACCAAGTCTCATAACCATCCTGAACAATGTCAAGACATCTTATCTGACATCATTCTTCCACTAGAGCCAAACAAACACAAGGTAGCATGAGATCATGCATGCATAACAAAACACCTCCACAGCAGACAGGTACACATCTCCCCTTGTCACACATAATCATTTATCCCCCTGAAGGTGGAGACCAAATAAAACACCTTACACAGCACTGCCTACCATCTCTTTCATACCCCCACTCTAGAGAAAGAGTTCCTCAACAAGGAGTTATCCAACACAACCGCAGCGGAATAAAAGAGACATCCATCAACATATATACCAAACAAAACTTGTTAAGACATCACCACAGGACCATTAGCAGAGCTCCCCCTGAATTGTATAGTACAAAGGGAAACAATGTCCAGACACATTGTATTCAAGCATACACACACACAAATTCAAGCACACATCACTTGGTGAAAACACATATACTTGGTCAATTTCAGTTGTTGTGCCACCTCTTGCCCCTATCAAATATCCACCTACATTTCTTTTTGTTTTCACAAGTCTTAGGAGAATATACACTGAATTCCCTTGCTACAGTCTTACACCTTGTCTTCTTAGGCATACTATGCCTCTGAGAATAGAGGAAAGATACAGTAGATGTTGCCTTCCTCCATACATGTAACTGTTATAACTTCTTCATAAGGCCAGTAATTAGCCTACTGCCTATGTCCTAAAATTAACCTGCACATAATACTTTAGTACCCATGCCAGTTAGCTGATCCTTAGACTCTACACACTTTAGAACAACCATTTCCCCTTTATCAAGATTCTAGTCAAGGTTCTTGCTCCAGTCATGTTGAATCACATAACTGACAACTTTAAGATCTTCACAGTTTAATGTCATAACATTCAGCTTGACATTATATCTCTCCATCATCTGCCTCATCCAAACTAGTTGAAAGTAACCCCTTCTTGTATCAGCAACCCCTTCTTGTATTACCGTAGTCAATTTCAACAATGTTCCCAAAAACACATCTATTTGATTCTTCCATCAAGGCTTCAGTGTTGTGAGGGTAGAGTACACCAGAGACACATGTTTCAAAGATGTAACACAAGAACTTCCTTTCTTGAATAGTAGAACTCATCCTTGGTTCCATCTTAAAAACAAGACAAGAATCTGACATTTTCTTTGTATGTTCAAAAAGATATCTTGCAATGAGTTCCTTGGATAGCTCTGCCTGAACTCTAACCGAGAGACCTGAACTGAGTTGAGGAACATCTGTCATAATGCTGGAAAGATTGCATCTTTCTTCTTTGCTAGTCTGGCTAGAAAATGTCTCAACATCTTTCTCAACTTCTATCTTTTTCTTAGTAATGGAATCATCAATTATTACACTGACAGATTCCTCAATCACTTTACTTCTGGAGTTAAATACTCTATAGGCTCTACTACTAGAAGAGTACCCAAAAAATATCCCTTTATCACTAACAGGAGTTGTATTACCGATCTTTGTCAGTCAATATAAAACATTTGCTTCCAAATGTATGCAAGTGTTTGACTGTAGGTTTTCTCTCTTTCCATAGCTTATAGATAGTAGTTGTAGTACCTCCTCTTAACGTGACCCTGTTATGAATGTAGCACGCAATATTCATCGCTTCAGCCTAAAATACCAATGACAATTGCTTGGCATGAAGCATCACTCTAGCAGATTCTTGTATCCCTCTGGTCTTCTGTTCAACAATTCCACCCAACTGAGAAGAGAATTCATGACTGATATTTTCAGACTTACAAAACTCTGAGAATTATGCACTCTCAAATTCCCTGTCATGGATACTTCTAAGCTTTACAATCACACTGTTATTCTCCCCTTGAATACTTTCACACAAATCTTTGAAGACTTTAAACAAGTATGATTTCTCTCTAATAAACTCCATCTATGTGAATCTAGAACAGTCATTTACAATTACATACACATACCTCTTTCCATCCAAGCTTTATATCTTCATTGGTCCAAATAAACCCATATGAAGCAGTTCCAGCACTCTGGATGTATTCTGATGTCGTAACATTGTGTGAGACATCACACCCTACTTTCTAATCTCACATTCTCCACATATTTTTCCTTCTTTAATCTTAAGTTCTGGGATTTCTCTAACGGCTCCTACAGACATTATCTCCTTCATTCTTTTGAGATGAAGATGTCCAAGAATCTGATGCCATAATTCCACTTCATCCTCATTGGTTATAGACCATGTGGAGGAATAAGCAGTTACTTGAGGATCCCATATACAGCAGTTATCTTTGGACCTTATACCTCTCATTAGACAACACCTTTCTCATTTTTGACTATGCATTCTGATTTTGAAAAATTGACCAACAAACCTTGATCACAAAGCTGACTAATGCTAACAAGGTTAGCAGTTAGTCCTTTCACCAACAGAACATCTTCTAAATTTGGAGATCCTGCACACATCAACCTTCCCACTCCTTTAATTTCACCTATAAATCCATCACCAAAGCTGACAGACCCTGAGGGCCGTGTCCTAATATCCATTAACAGCCTCTGAATCACTGTCATGTGTCTAGAGCAACCACTGTTAAAGTGCCAATCTTCTCTAGTTTAATCCTTCAAAGAGGTGTGAGCCATAAAATTCACATCTCTGTTGATAGACCTTCTCTTCTTACCCAACTGATTGACTTTGGCCTGAGCTGAAGCTTGTTGCATTCCATACAGCTTATAACAGAATGGCTTAATGTGACCATGCTCCCCACGGTAATGACACCTCCAAGTTGAGGCTTTAGAGTTTGTTGAAGATACACCATGTCTACCAGGATGTTGTAACATGTGGTTGGACATCATGACCATTTTCTTCTTTTCAGAAGGATGGAAATCTTGTCCAGACTTGTTATTTTGTTGATCCTTGCCTTCTGCACTTCTATACTCTTCCACCACATCATATTCATTACTCATTTTTCTTAATGAGTCTGTCATGCTATTAAGCTTGGACTTTAGGAAGGTTACCTCATCCTGAAGATGCTGAACATTACATAGAAGCTCTTTCTTCTCATTCTCCAGTGCAGCTATGATCTTCCTCTGATTCTCCTCTGTCTTCATATGATCCTCACACTTGGCACAAGTTTCATTGTAAGACATATCCAGATCTTCATAAAGGGAATTTTTTGCACACGATTCTACCTCATCAGCCCATCTACCAGAGAAAGCAGTTACAATGTTGCCAGTCTCAGAATTAGAATTATCTTCTGACTCATCATCATCTGGCTATGATAGAAACAACCTTTTCTTCTGCTTCTTTAGAAAAGTGGGATATTCCGACTTGATATCTCCAAAACCCTCACACTCATAGCATTGTACTCCTTTGCCTTGATTAGACTTTTCTTCAGACCTGACATTCTTTTGGGAGTCATTATTGTTTCTGGTGTCGGATGATATGTTCTTGACACCTGATATTCCTCTTCTGTCCACCCTTTTCAACACCTTGCTAAATTTTCTCCCAAGAAGCATAATAGCATTAGATATATCTTCATTTGTCTCAAGGTCACATTTATCCTCTAAGTCTTTAGTATTTGACACAAAAGCTATGCTTTTCTTCTTTTCAGCCTTGTCACTGATCCCTAATTCAAAAGTTTGGAGGGATCCCATAAGCTCATCAACCTTCATGTTGTTTATGTCATAGGCTTCTTTATTGGCAGTCACCTTCATGTCAAATATTTTTGGAAGAGGTCTAAGGATCTTCCTGACCAACTTAGCTTCTGAAATCTTCTCCCCTAGAGCACTTGAGGCGTTGGCAATCTCAATAATATTCATGTGAAAATCATGAATGCTTTCATCCTCCTTCATCTTCAGGTTCCCAAACTTGGTTGCGAGAAGTTGAAGTCTTGACATCTTTACCTTAGAAGTCCCTTCATATGCAGTTTTCAAAATCTTCCAAGTATATTTAGCAACAGTACAGTTATTTATTAGCCTGAAGACGTTCTTGTCCACTCCATTAAACAAGGCATTCAGTTCTTTAGAGTTTCCCTGAGCTAGCTTGTCATCTTCATCATCTCAGTCTTCCTCAAGTTTTAGCACATCAGTAAGATTACCATCCCTATCTCTAACCTTTGGAAGATCCCATCCCTTGACCACAGACTTCCAAGCCTTGTTGTCCATAGACTTAAGAAAGGCCACCATACGTGCCTTCCAATAATCATAATTAGCTCCATCAAGGATGGGTGGTCTGTTCACAAAACCTCCTTCCTTGTCCATTGCACCAGAAAGTATTTTCCCTAGATCTAACCCAGATATAGAGTAGGATGCATGCTCTGATACCAATTGAAATTCTGGTATTCAGATATCAGATGTCCTAAGAGATGTCAAGACATTGATGTCTGTTAAACACACAAGGACCAAGGTATACAAAGTTAACAGTATAGAAAATAAACAAGACACAGAGAATTGTTAACCCAGTTCAGTGCATAACAACACCTACGTCTGGGGGCTACCAAGCCAGGAAGGAAATCCACTATTAGCAGTATTAATTCAAATCTAAACAACCTAGTTTACAACTTCTCACTTAATACCTACCCAGTGCAACTTCTACCTAAGACACTCATAGGTATAAAAACCCTTTCACTTCCTATCAGTCACCACAGTGACAGAATTACAATGTTTCCAATGTTTTTAGATAATGCAATCCAAAAGACACACAATCACTCAATGCATAAAATCTTAGGAGTGATTGACATCAATTACAACTCAATAGAGATAATCCAGTTTAAGCATCTATATGATGAATGACAGGCTCACAAAACAGTCTACCTCAATGTATCAAAAGACACATGAGTGACACAATACAACAACAATATTCTAAAAGAAAACTCAAAACTATAAACCCTTATTTGCACGCACGGTTTCTTCAATGAACAATTCACTGTCTGTTTCATTAAGTTTAGCAAGTCTCCTTTTTATAGTCTTGTGCAGAATGGGCTTGGACGCTTCCCATTTTGTCAGTTATAACCTACTCTAGAATCTTTTCCAAAATAGCAGGAACAAATCACCAAAGTTTCCTAAAATGTCTCATCATTTAATTTATCACAAAATACTGAAATATTTTCAAGGAAAATATCACAAAATTAAATCAAAATAAATATGTCAAGATTTTAAAACATTCAGAATGAATGTTCTGATAGAACATGTTCCAACATTTGTTAGGACAACTGCTCTCAAGATGATCTGAGCAGCATATTGCAACATCACACATGGCATCTTGTAGAGAACCATGTTTTAGAAAAATTGTTGCCAATCCATAAACCATGGAACCTTCACAAACATATAAATCTTGCCCAGGAGGCGCAACTCAATTCTAGTCTGAAAGAATTAGTTTTAAGTTTCATCTCAGGGCTTGATAAAAGTCCTGCGTGAGAGGCCTAATGCTTCACCTGAGGGACTCACATGTCTCATCAGCTAGGCTCTATATAAATTTTCCTGAAGGACTGAGATTTCATAGACTATCTAAACTCCCTACCTGATAAACTTGGAGTTTCCTCGAGCGGGACTAAACATATAAATCTCTCACAAGAGGCGCGGCTGACATCTAGCCTGAGAGACTTAGTCTTAAGTCTTGTCTGAAGGCATGATAGAAGTCCCACCCGAGAAGCCCAATGCCTCGCCTGAGGAACTCACAGGTTTCATCATCTATCATGGCACAAAAACTACCCGAGTGCATCGCACGCTCGAGAATACAACAGAATCTCCACTAAATTTTATTTATTCCCAAAGAAAAGGGAAAATATCAATAAAATCCTTGGGAAAGAGAAACAGGTAAGGGAGTAGGTTATGTAAGGGAAAAGTATTAACATCCCTCACATCCGTTGTACTCAACGATTTGTGCGGATGGTTGTTATTATCTAAATGTTACTTGCGATTGGTTTTGATTAAGGGAGAAATAAGTTTTTAATTAATGTGCTCGCTAAGGATTCGAACCCCCGTGCCTACGTATTCTCATAGTGCAATGAGAAAATCAGAGTTTTGTAGTTTATGGGTAGAAAATAAGTATTTGTTGGTATATTTTAGGGAACAAATATAATCTTATCCTAGAAGTGATTCGACGTTAACTGATTCTGATCCTTGTTCGGATGCTCTAAGCTTTTAGTCTGACTGCTAAGGAACAGATTATAACGGTTCTTTTATGAAAAGAAAGAAATTTGAAAAGGTTTGTGATTGAATTGAATTGAAAAAGTCTATGAATGAAGTTGTTGTTTGAATGATGAGTTGAAAAGTTTGTGAAATGAATTGAATTGAAAAAGAATTTGTGAATGAGTTGAAAAAGATTTGTGAAATGGTGCAGGTGTTGTTTGGAATAAAAGTGTGTTGGTTGAACCCATAGAGAGGTGTCTGAACCAGGTTTGGCATTTAACCAATAAATGGTGATTAGCCAATGCAGAGTTGTAGGGTTGTGCCTAGATCCGAAGATCAATACCTACAAAAAGGGTGTTTTCCTAAGCACGAAGCTTACAGGGCATGCATGAAAGGGGTTGCCTAAGCACGAAGCTTACATGGCATGCATGAAATGGGTTGCCTAAGCACGAAGCTTACAGGGCATGCATTAAATGGTCTGTCTGAGCCCGAGTCTCACAAAACAGACATGTATGAAAAAAGGTTTGCCTAAGCACGGAGCTCACTGGGCAAACATAAAAGGATAAAGGGTTTGCCTAAGCCAGAGTCTCACAAGGCAGACATGTATGAGAATGAGGGGTTCGCCTAAGCATGGATCTAATAAGGCAAACATGAATGAAGAAGGGTTTTAACCATGGGAAGGTGATTAACCCAAAGAGAGGGGTATGTTTCAGAGATGGGTGTTTAACTATGAGAAGGTGATTAACCCATGACGGGTGTGATTAACCAAGAGAAGGTGATTAACCTCAAAAGTGTATGGGTATTCAAAGAGTAGTGTGTTTAGTCCAAAGAGAATGGTATGGTTGATGTGGATTGTTGAAGTGTTGGTCTGAGGTTGAAGGTTGAAAGTTGTGTTGATTTGAATTGTACTAAAGTTTATGAATGGATGTGAATACTTTGAATAAACGGGTCTACGCCCCATATTCAAAGATATTCAGAATAAGGATAGGAATGCTCCCTCTTATTCCTTCTCCATTGCTTAAGGCTCGTGACGTGTAATTCACATCATAATTAACAGGTGTTTTGAGGTAAAAAAGAGTTTGTTGTTTTGAAAAGGGTTAGGTCAACTGTGCTTAAATGGATGAAGTGATGCTCAACAATGATCAAGTTTTAGTGTCCTTCTATCTCCAGGATCTTGAATGGACTTGAATTTGAGATTGACTTGATAGATCAAGTGTAATGCAAGTGTAAAACTCTAATTCAATCAAGTGATCAAGGGACTTATGATCACTTGAATGAATAGCTATCCTAAGGGGTTCATGAAATTGTTAATGAAAAGTCACACAAAAGTCTAATTCACAACATGTAATTAATTGATCAAAAATGAATTTGATCAACTAATCAAATGGGATGAACATGCTAAGAATCTTACATTAAGCACATGAAATTATGAGGAAAGAGAGAGGCATTAAAAATTAGATTTAACTTGTTAACCATAATTTCTAACCAACTTTGCACTAATTGAAATTAAACAAAATTCTACCAATTAACTTTAATTAAGAACCTAACCTAATTAAAATCCTAACCTAAATAATTACATGTTTTTAATATGTATTAGATATGTATTTTTAATATGTATTACAAGAAAAAATCAAAAAAAGGAAAAAAAACAAAAATAAGAATAATAATTAAATAAGTAGATCACTTTGCATGGGGGTGTATTGCTGAAAAGAGATTTTGGCCAAGTAAAAGGGCGTTGGGCCCATACAGCAAAAGCCCATGGTTAGTGTTTTTGCTTGGAATCAGAAAGAGAGAGTGGGTTAGGAAAGAGGGTGTACCATGTAGTAAGTCCCTTGCGCTCGTCCCTGTGAAGCTCAGTGCATGTGAGGGCAAAGAGTGGAAAGTTTATATTTCATCTCATTCTAATTTTCCTCCATCAAACATGCTCCTCTCCCTCTCCTACATTCTCCTTGACCGGAAACCACTCTGTCGCGTCGGAGGCGGAAGAACAACCCAAAACCACCAATAATCACCATCAATAGACTTCTCTCATTATACTCTTTCCACTTACTCAACCTAATTCCCTTGAATCTCATTGAATCAACCAAACCACAATAAAAATTCTAAGAACCCTAACTCACTCTAACAAAAATTATATCACATATGAGGGGAATCAAAGCATGAGACCTTGGGGCTTTGATTCCCCTAAACAACTTCTATATGCTGGTAACAAGTTTGAAGCGCAATAAAATGGAAAAGTGAAAGATCCTACCTAGATGGTGGAGGCTTACCCTGGGAGTTGTCGAAGATTGAAGAAGACAATGTTGATAGAGCAAAATTACCAGAGGGTGCAACCAGGTAACACTTCAAATTTCACGTTTTGCAATTTCTTCCTTCTTATTCTTCCAAATAACATGTAGGAATTGATCGAATACTGTTGTTGTTGAGTGTTAGAGAGATAAGAGAAGCGAGGCTAAGCTTTATTGAAGAAAAACTTCATGGTGAATTTTTGCCCAACAATGGAGTTTTGAGCTTTGAGTGAGAAGAGAATGTGGAGAGGATTTTGCAGAGTGTAATGATGATCTGATAGTGAATGTGATTGTTCCGCTAAGATGATTGCAAAGGGTAGTTGTTAGGATGCTAAATACGAACCCTAACGAAATTAGAGAAAACTATAAAATCTACACTATGAAAAAGACAAATAAAACTAAGAGAGAGATAAAATAAAAATGAAGACTTTCATTGATTTCTTTGATGCCAATACAAATAGAACACTACACTTTAAATACTACTCTAAACATATCTTAGCCATCCAAGTGGCACAATCACAGGGACCTAAGAAACTTCTAAAATAATACTAATTAATTATATTAAAATACTAATAAAAACATCTAATCTATTAAATATAAATTACTCTCTATCACTACTTATATCTTGAAAATCAACCTTATCCTCAAGGTTGTAAATTTATGAGTAGAATATAATTTTATCATCAGTACCACAATTAGGGTTTCGCGAGAAAAGTCAACTGTATCTTTGACTTTTGACCAGGACATGCTCCCATTTCCTTATTCATCACGTCCATTGCCTTACTAGCACCTTTCAAACCAACAGACATAGAAGATTGAGCATATTGTGCCTTTGTGAGTTGTCGTGTCTCTCATCTGAGCTCGACTATTTTGAAGATTAGTAATTTGTTGCCTAAGCTGGACTAACTGGTGCGCTAGAATTTTAGTTGCATCCTCATTACCCATCTTAGCAGTTCTCTTTATCTAGATTCTTTTCCATAATAATTTCAGAACATGGTTTTGTTGGTGAAAACAATAAATCTGGTGGTTTTGTCGGTGGTCGTTGCAGCAACTGATCCGTAAATAGTGGTCGTGATGAAGGTGATGAGGTTAAAAATAGTGATGGATATGGTGGTTCCGGTGATGGCTTTGATGGTTTTGCTATCGGTTGATAGTTCCAGTTGCAAATCTGGTGATTTCACCATGGAAGATGACACCAGATTTGATGTCGGAGATGTTTCCAAAAGTGTCATCGGAGATGTCTTTAAAATTTTTATCAAAGATTCCACCAGAGATGTTTCCGAAAGTGATGTTGAAGATATCGCCAGAAAACTCGTCAGAATACCTGCCGGAAATGTTTCCCGAATCGACATTTTCGTCGAAGTACTTTTTTGTGAACCAAAATTTTCTATTTCCTTCTTTTCTACTATCTTGAACATATATTTTTATGAGAAAATAGGTGATGCACTGACAGTGTAAAAAAATTTTACACTGTCAACCAATCACGACCATGAATCCTGCCAAGTCAGACTGTAATTTTTAAAAAATTTATATGACATGGCAAAACGTTATGTTTTTATTGGATGACAGTGTAAAACTTTTTTACACTGTCAGTGCACTACCATTAAACCCTATTTTTATTTCAATTTCTGTTGTTAATCAGAAAACTTTTGAGAAAATGTTTGAAGTTGTTCTTTCAATTGTTCTCTAGATTTTTTTTAGATTCCATGAGTTTCTTTCAAAAAAAAATTGAAGAGTTTCTAGTGTATTATGAAATGTTTCTGGTTGTGAATAGAAACTTTGAAGTGTGGATGGTGGAGAAGACATGGTTGTTGTAGTGGAATAATATGAGTGAGTGAAAGTGGGATAAAATGGATGATTGTAGTAAGAATATGCCATGGAAGGGAGATTGAGTGCAGTAATGAAAGTACCAATTGTTAGGATGTTAAATATGAACCCTAACAAAATTAGAGAAAACTATAAAATCTACCCTATGAAAAAGATAAATAAAACTAAGAGAGAGATAAAATAAAAATAAAGACTTTCATTGATTTCTTTAATGTCAATATAAATATAACATTACACTTTAAATACTACTTTAAACATATCTTAGTCATCCAAGTGGCACAATCACAAGGACCTAAGAAACTTCTAGAATAATACTAATTAATTATATTAAAATACTAATAAAAATATATAATCTATTAAATATAAATTACTCTCTATCAGTAGTTTATATAGGAGACTAGAGATTGAAATTGGAGGGAGAATTTGGTAACAGTTTCGGGCAGTTGTTAGGGCAAGCCAGTTAGAGGTTTGGTCAGCTGTTAGATGGATGGAAATTCAGTTGAAGTTAGTTGGTACTCCCTCCGTCCCAAATTATAAGACGCTTTGGGTTTTTCACACAAATTAAAAAACTTAATTATTATTTTTGGAAAAGACAAATTATGTATAATTTTACAGTAATGCCCTTCATAATTATATAGGAGAGAGAAATTAAAAGAGTTGAAAGAATAAATAATAATAAATATTTGAGGGTATATTGGGGAAGATGTCATTTATATTGCATTGGGAATGTAAGGTGACTTATAATTTGGGACAAATTTTTTTGGCAAAGTAACTTATAATTTGGAACGGAGGGAGTAGTTACTAACAGATTTAGTTTGGATTTGAGTTAGCAATTTGAGAGTTATAGATTTTGAAAAATAGTTAGCTATTGTTAATTAGTTGATTGGAACTGTTGGTGAGAACGTTTGAATTGTGATTGTTAGTTAAGTTAGTCTTAATTTCCAGTGAATTAATGTGGTTAGTTGGTTAAGTTAGTTTGATCACTTAGTTATGTTAGTTGATGCTTGACAGTTAGGGAATCAAATCTGTTAGGTTAGTTTTTTGTTAACTGTTAGTGATTGCTAATTGCTATGTTAATTAGTGTATTAGTTAGAAGTTTTGATAGTTAAAGGTATTAGGTTATTAGTTATGAAAACTGTTAGTGAATTGTTGAACTTTGATTTTAGTTGTTGTGTTAATTTTGTTAGGATTGGTATTTGGTTAGTGGTTAGTATGTTAACTGTTTGTGTAAATGGAAAAGAAGTTAACGGCCAAGGGGTTAGTAAAATCAATTAGGTTAAAATAGTTAGGAGTTAGTATTTGTTAACTGTGATAGTTGATGTTAGTTGTGGTTTATTTGAATTGTTATAACAATGGATAACCTTGCTAAAACTAGTAATGTCAACTGAAGTTCAAAATTAAAGTTAGATGTTAATTGGCTTGGAAGTTAGTATTTAGTGAATGCTAGGCTATTGGTTATTTGAGTTGATTACAAGTTAATTGGAAATTTTGTTAGTGTGATTAGGTTAGGACATTTTAGTCAAAACAAGTGTATGTTACTATAATGATCAAATTGGTAAATGTTGGGGACTTAGTGTTAATTGAGTTAGTTCTGGTGAAATTGTTAGCTAGGTAATTAGTTTTGGTAATGAAAAATGTTAGCAGGCTGTTTTAGAATAGTTTTGGAGTCAAATGATATTAGGAATCTAGAAAAATCAGTTAGGTTAATAAAGGAGATGTTAGAAATTGGTTGTTTGAATTATTTATATGTTAGAGTTAATGTATGATGTGTGAATAACAGTCAAGTCACATTGTATGACTTGTGCTTATTTGCTGATTTTTGTCAATTGGTATGCTAGCTGTATGGATTGAATGTATGCAATTCAGCTGGTTTATGCTTGAATGGTATGCATGATGAGTTTTGAAGTGTGCATTGTATCTACATTTGTTTATTAGATGTCATGGCTAGACATTATATGTACATGAAATATAGGTTAAGGTGCATCATGATATGGCATAATTGAGTTGTGAATGTGCTGATAGTTCTCCTTGTTGCAGGGCTGATGTTCATTTGGTAGGGTGAAATTTGGCTTGGCATGACATTTCAACATGGCATGGCATCATGGTGATGGAGGAGGCATCATTATATTTTAGCATGGCATCAAGAACAAGAAGAGATTTTGAAGACATTGGAGGCACAAAGATGGAAGATCTTGAGGGAAAAGTAGGATTATGAGATCTATTTGACTATGGCCAACTGTTTGACCAAAAGTCAATAGTTGACCAAAAGTCAACCTTAGGTCAAAAGATGTGATTTCTTGTGTAGTGTTTGAAATTTTGGATTTTGTAATGTATTTTGATCTTGTAATTGAATATTGTCCCTTTGAATGTAATTGAGACTTATTTCTCCAGAAAGTAATTTTCCTTCCAAATTCTCAAGTTTGATTATGAACTTGAATCCTTGAATAAATTGAATCCATGAATGAATTGAATCCTTGAGTTGGCATGCTTTAATCAAGAGAACCAAAACCAATCAATTAACATGTAAAACCTCATAAGGAAATGGTCAACAAAAAATCAACTTTCCAAGGTTGACTTTGTTGACCAAAGTCAAACTTGCAAATAACTTTCCAATTCATCCGTCCATGATGCCTTAACCAAAAATAGGGTTTCCCAAGACTTAATCCAAGCTAGATGAACATCCCAGGGTCAAGTATAGCACGGTGATTCCATAAGCTTGATTCACAAGTACACCATAGAAACCATAACTCATGAATTAACCTCTTTGTCACAATTCAATGATTTGTATCATAAATAACAAGAACCTCTTGAATCAATGATGTTATTTGAAAAAATGCAAGTGTAGATGAATGTCTCATGATAGATGACTAAGGTAAGAAGATGCAGATGAAATGAGAAAAATGATAGGGCAAATTTTAGGGTATGACATCATCCAGGCTTCAAATAACTTTGCGCTAAGGACTGAGATTTCCTGCGCTATCTAAACTCCCCTCCTAAGAAACTTGGAGTTTCCTCGGGCGGGACCTTACATATAAATTTTACCCATGAGTCACAACTAAAGTTTACCCTAAGAGACTTAGCCTTGAGTATTGTCTAGGGGCTTTATAGAAGTCTTTCCTGACAGGTTCAACACCTCGCCTGAGGGACTCATGGGTTTCATCATCTAGGCTCCATATAACTTCGCCTGAATGACTGAGATTTCCCAAGCTATCTAAACTCCTTTCCTGAGAGGTTTAGAGTTTCCTCATGTGGGACTAAACATATAAATCTCGCCCAGTAGGCACGAATGAAGTCTTGCCTGAGAGACTTAGTAATAAGTCTTCTCTTAGGGCTTGATAGAAGTTCCACGTGAGAGGTCCAATGCTTCGCCTGAGGGACTTATAGTCTCATCAGTTAGGCTTAGCACAACCTCACCCGAGGAACTTACAAGTCTCATCTGTCAGGCTCAACGTAACTTTTCCAGAGAACCCAAAGCTTAGTTGATATAGTTCGTCACACATATTACCCTGAAGCTTAAGGCTTCAAGATACTTCAATGCTCTATGGTCTAAAAAGCATTTTGCCTTTTATCAAACTCATCTTGCTTGAGAGACTGTGTAGTGTTATATTTGTAAAGGACCTAACAAAGACGGGAGCTTTGTAGCCCACAAGAGGGGCGCGACTATATGTCGCCCTCTAAGAGGTATCGCCTCGCCCCAAGTACCTTTCACTCGCCCAGTTTTGTGAAATGTGGGAAAGGATGTTTCTTGGTCAGAGTGAAACCTGGTTCAGTAGCTGATTCATGTCACCCTAGGAAATATGGATTAAATGGTCCACCATTGACTTAGTAGACAATGATTCTTTCCAAGGATACCCTAGGCCCAAAGGCATACTATAAGCGTAACACTTACATACAGAGCCACTCACCTCACGTGATTTGGCACTTTAAAACCACCATAAATGCAGTATCACCATCATACAGGGCCTCTCACCCCTGCAGGCAATCCCTAATCATCCTAAACTGTTATAAACCTACTAAGGTCTTTGAGTATCCCATTCCCTTGTACGAACCACTCACACATGTACTTTTTAACCAGTACACAATTCATCAACTTTCATCTTGGAGACATATCAAGCTTCCTCGGTGGTTGTAACCTTCATGTCAAACCTCTTGAGAAGAGATTTTAGAATATTTCTCACCAGCTTCTCGTCTGACATCTTTTCATCAAAAACTTGTTAGCAATGACACAAAGCCGAACATTGCATTCAAAGATAGTTTCATCCTTAAGCATCTTCAGGTTTTCAAATTTTGTGGTAAGGAGTTGAAGTGTTGAGATACAAACTTGAAAGATACCTTCATGTGCAATTTCAAGAGTTTCTCAAGCATCTTTAACGCTAATGCAAGTGTTAATGATCCAAGGAGACTTAGCTAGTGAGTTCGCATCATATTCAACAAGTAAAACAAATCTCGACTTACTTGATAAAATTAAAGAATTAGCGCACATAAATGAATGTGTTACTCTGAATTGCAAACAAGATTACCACCAAAGTTAAATTTAAAATTTTCAAGGAATGAGATCAAATGTTACGAAAGACTAATGAGGCAAGGAAGCAAAAATAACGTGAAAACACTTTAAATATAAATAAATAAATAATTCCAATTTTAAATTTGCATCTATTTGGAGAGCAAACATTTATAAAATTTTGTTAGAAGTTTATTGGCTAAAATTTCACCTTTTAAAAGCGAAGTGCAGTGAGTTTAAACACATGTTCTTACGTTGAATATTCCTACACAACTATCATTCGAGCATGTTTAACCGAAAACATTTATTAGAACCAAAAGCTAACAATGGTTAATTCCAAACTTTTCGTATCATATAAGTCTAGCCTAAGGTTCTGTTTGATAAAATTAGCTTATAGCTGGTGGCTGGTAGCTGATAGCTTATAGTTTATAGTTGGTGACTGGTAGTTGATAAGTTAATTTGAGTGTTTGGTAAATTAGCTGTTGCACTAGCTGATAATTAAAAAATGACCTAAAAGAACATTATTAATTAATAAATTAGTGATTTCATTATTTTATTATATTATATAATTAAATTAATTTTATTCGATAAAAATAAATGTCTTAATAACAACATGCAAAACAATTTTAATATATATGAAAAATTGAAGATATCATTACAATATATAAATTTGTATATAAGTTTTATGAGTTTTGTTATTTAGTATGAATATATTGACAACGAAATTCAATTAATAAAAGAATCAACAAACCATACATGAAACAGGGGTATTTCATAAAGGCATTTATGAGGACATAAAAATAAAAGTAATCATAATAACTACAATTCTTGGTCTGGTTAACTCATTCTTTCGTAAAATATAGCTTTTTTTTCTTAATTTTATAATGAAATTTAATAAAATATGTGAAATAATAACATTGTAATTTTGAATTTAATTATATTAATCTAAAATAATAACCAAAATAAGTTTATTGTCTAATATTTTAAAATAAAACAGTAATAATATTCTGAATTTTCTTCAACTTTTTGATTTCATTGATTCTCCTCCAATATTTCACTAACTTGAGAGTTATCAACACTATTTATAAATTAATTATATAATTTATATTTAATAAATAAAAATAATGTCTAATAAAGTAGAGAAAAATAGTAAAAATCTTCTATAACATTTTTCAAAATCTCCTTAAATTCAATCTTTTAAAATTAATTTTTTAATAGTATATATATATATATATATATATATATATATATATATATATATATATATATATATATATATATATATATATATATATATATATATATATTGTTAAAATAATAAGTGTATAATTGGAATAAAAAGTAATAACCTAAAAGCTACAAGCTCAAAAGCTACTTCAAATAGATTTTGAAAAAAAGCTAAAAGCTAGTTAAAAAGCTATAAGCTAAAAGCTATAAGACGGTTACCAAACAGAGTTTTTTTATCAAAATGCACTGAAAAGCTAAAAGTTATAAGTTAAAAGCTTTTTTTTTTGTCTTACCAAACAACCTCTTATTCAATTTCTATACACATCGTCTTGTGTTCCTCAATCTTCGCATCACTTCTTACTCTTAGAAGTCAATCACTTGAGCCTGATTAAATAGTTCAAATTTAAACTGATCCAAATAAAAATCGTAAATTGATTTTAAAAAATTAAAAACTGCAAAAAAAATCGAATATTATTGGATGTATTTGAATGTCATTTTATAAAAACTACTTGGTTCGGATTTTGGATTGACTTTTAAAACTGACCCAAACTGAACTGAACCGCATGTATATATTTTTATTCTTAGTTTTAATATAATATGTTGTTATCTTTTATTATTGGATGATACTTATTATTTTAATACTATTTATTAGTTTATTTTTACTATTACATTTGTTTCAATTATAATCTATCATTCTTATTTTGTAATATGAATTTTTAATATATTATATGTTATATCAAAAATGTTATTTAATATTATTTTTAGAATTTTAAATATATATATATATATATATATATATATATATATATATATATATATATATATATAATATTTTGAATCTTCAAAAACTAATCCAAATTAAACTCCATAAAATTGGATCGGATTGGATTTTTCTAATCATTATTTAAAATCAAACTGAATTGCAGACAAATTTATATTAGACTCAGATAGATTTTAGTTTAAAATCGATCCAAACCGAACCGTGAACATCCCAATTGCTTATTAACTAGAGTATTTAATTTCTTGGTTCAATATCCATTGCCATTGTCTAGCAAAATTTACATGATAAAATCAACCAACACAATAAATATTCTTATTATATTTTTGTGTGCCCCGATTGACACTTCACGTTTATCCAAATCAGTAAATAAATGATTCTTGGATTGTCCACTATGCCTCAATAAACAACACTCAAAATCTTCCTTTGATAAATACTAAGATCTTTATCTTGTTATAAAAGTTTCGAACCATGTTTGGTTGCTTTAAAATTAAAGCATCACATAAAAAGGTAAAAGTAGAGCAAACAAAAGTTGGATACAAATATGAGTTACCTAAAAAACAACCTACTTGCAAGACAGTGAATAAAAAGGTTCGGTTTGTAGATTCAGAACCAACCATTTTGGGAGAAGAAAACAATGAAGAATTTGAGAAGAGAAGATGTGTTAGTAATGATGGATCAGTAGAAAAAGAGGGAATTAGAGTGACTATTAGATTAACAAAGCAACAAGCAGTTGAGTTGTTATCAAAATGCAATGGAAATGTTCTTGAATTGAAGAATGTTGCTTGTGAGTTACTTTCTGTTCAAGGGAACAACTGAGTTAGTATTTGTACAACGCTAATTTCTAGTTAGCTTCATTTTCGTAGAATGATTTTTTTTTTGGTTGTACAATGATTAATCGATTACAATTTGTTTACTATATATGTGATAAAATAGCTAGTCCTAGTTCAACTAAGTTTGATATCACATTCTAAATTATTAAGTACACATTAGCATTTGCTAGGCCTATGGAGGGTTTACACAACGTTGTTAAAAAAACATTATATATTTTAGAAAGTATATTCAATATGTTAATAACACTATTAAAAAAACACTATAAACTTAATAAAAATAAATAAAATCAAGTCTCTTGATGTTAAATATACTTTTTTATTTAAGAAAAGAGGGTCGAAAACCAAAGAAAAAAATATTACATATTAATCAACTACGAGTAAAGATTCCAATATAATTAGCTAACAAAAGAAGAGAAGTTTGAGTAGGAATTCGCTCATAAAACATCAAATTAGGGTCTGGATCACACCTATGTTGACATGTGCATTTGTACAAGTACTCGACTCACCTTACGTTACAACTCGTACAACTTCGCGTACGTTACCTGTTTCACTATTAAATCGAGAGATCTTCACATCGCAAACTCAAATCATTTGTAAACTCGATTAAATCATTTTTTTTAATAAACCGGATGAAAAATGACTAATTGGGTGTAGTCCTCTATTTCCCCCGGGTATTTGGCCACTAGCTGTAGAGCTCGTTGTTCGAAGACTTGTCATCCGCATTAAAACACAATAATTAACCGAATTTGGTTCGCTCTTTCATAGAACAAAAAGGACTAATCAGGTGTAGGCCTTGTTCTTCCCCGAGTATTTGGACATTGGCTATAGAGCTCGTCGTGCAAATACTCGTCTTCCATTAAAGAATCACTACTCAATTCGCCACACATCTTTTATAATAAAGTTGGACAAAAAAGAATTAATTAAGTTTAGACCTCTTTTCTCCTCGAGTATTCGGACACTAGTTGTAGAGCTCGCTCTGTGAATACTCGTCTTCCACCAAAAAACATTCAACCAGCGAAACTTATCTTTTCTCGCCACCACGCGATCGAAAACCTTTTCGCAAACGAACAATATTTTGTACATTCTATCGTGACACAAACAAACGTTTAATCCTCACATGTGGGAGCATACAAGCAACATTTAACCGCTAGAACACGATCAAGCAAGATTCTTTCTACCGAGATACAAACAAAACACTTAAGCCTCTCATGCGCGAGAATACAAGCAAATGTTTAACTGCTAGAATGCGACTTAAACATTCGTTCACTGAAATCAATTAACTCACACTCATTTGCTACCAAGAACTACGTAGCTTTGAGTTCCACATCGCACATGGGGATAGATAGTAGCGAGATTCAACGTCTCGTCAAGCATTATAACAAAAAAAAAAAACCAAAAATATCTTTTATCTTTCCAAAACTACGTAGTTTTGAATTTCTCATCGCACCTGAGGATACGTAGGATCAAGACCAGCAATCTTGTCAAGCACCCTAATAAAACCCTTTTTGCGACATCTTTTTTTCCTTTTGAACTTTTAATCATTCGAAGAAAACAAATAACATAATTTAACATTTTATTCGCGAATCTAACTAAATGGTTCCTGTTGAGTACAACGGATGTGGGGGTGTTAATACCTTCCCCTCGCTTAATGGACTCCCGAACCCGAATTTGGTTGCGACGATCATTTTATTTTTTCTTTTAAGGGTTTTATCGATATTTTCCCTTTTCTTCTGGAATAAATAAAGTTCGATGGTGACTCTGCTATCATCTCGGGCGTGTGAGCGCTCCAGGTCCTTTTTTCGCGCTGCGACAGCTGGAGACTCTGTTGGGGACTACGCTTCAGCTAGAGAGTCAAGCCTAATTTGATTCACTTTGTAATAAATGTTGCCTTTGTTTATTTGTTTTCTTCCATTTGTTATTGCTACTTCTTTACATGTTATGGGTTGCTCTGATTATTGGTAGTGTGTCGGATAGGCTCTATACCCGTGTCTGATAAAACACCTAAGCATAAGATGGTGGTTGTGTAATTTTCGACCTTCGAGATATATGACTCATTTGGTTAGCATGAAAACCTCGCCTAGAGTAGATCCTATTAAGAGTATTGTTGTTTAACCAGTATTTGTTTTGACGGTGATATTTTCAATCAGGATTTGTGACTCTAGGGACTTTTTTAGAACCTTGGAGTCGATGGTTGTGTAGTATGGGCCTGCGAGACGTATGACTCGTTGGGTCGATACGAAAACCTCACCTAGAATAGATCCTCTTGGAGATATGGTTGTCCAACCAGTAGTTATTAATGCGGAGATATTCTCAAGAAGGATCCATGACTCTGGAAACCTGTAACCATAGAGTCTGCCTGTGGCGTTTCGCTAATCAGAGATACTTGTATATTCTTCTATTGTTTTTCTGATTTACCAGAACATGATATACTCGTGATTCTAAGCTTTGCATTGCATTTTCCTTGCATATAACAAAACAAAAATTCATGCATTCGCATTTCATCAGCATGCAAGCATATCATTTTTCAACAACAAAAAACTCATTCTAGACTTTGTCCATGACCAGCAAGCTGACTTCCCGACACCCATATTGAACCTGTGGTAGCTACTGAAAGACAATAGAGTATTTGGAACATAATCAAGCGGAGACGGGAGAGGATATAGACGTAAAAAAAAATAAAGGTGGATCAGATGTTGGAAGCTCTTCTAGCTAAGCCTAAGAACAATCTTCAGCATGTTGTTTTAGATAATGTCGGTCTCACATCAGGCTTTATCGTGATGACTAACCCAACGTGCGGTCTTCCATTGACTATGATCCTCCACAAGTGGACGTTCCTACTTAGCCTCAGCCTGTGAATATCACAGTATCTAACGAGGTCCCTATTAGGAAAGAGAACCTCGTTGTTCATATCAATGAAGAAAATCTGCGATATGCATATTTCATGCCAACTCAGGCAGTGCGTCCAGCAGTGCAAGTTGCTGAACCAATGCCTAATCCTGCTGATAAAAGGTTACATGCCCTCGAGGATAAGTTTAAGGTGATGGAAGTACATGATACTCCTGGGCTTGATGTCGTTGATATGTGCCTAGTGACAGACCTGGTGATCCCTCAGAAATTCAAAGTACCCAACTTCGAGAACTACACAAGTCTTAGTTTCCTAAAGCGCCATTTGGTGATGTTCTGCAAAAAGATGGCCTCTTATACCCACGATGATAAGCTGGTGATTTATTGTTTTCAGGATAGTTTGAGTGGGGCATCATTAAGTTGGTACTTAGAGCTAGAAAGGAGTCATATCCAGTCATGGAGGGACTTAGCCAACGCCTTTTTGAAGCAGTACCAATACAATTTAGACATGATTCTCAATCGCATACAGTTGCAAAACCTATCACAGAAGAGCAACGAGTCCTTCATGGAATATGCATAGCGTTGGAGAGAATTGATATAGTGAGTGCAACCACCACTCTTAGACAGAGAACTAATTGACATGTTTATAGGTACTCTACAATGTTCTTATCTTGAGAAAATGATAGGCAATGTGTGATCAAACTTCTCTGACCTGGTGATAGCGGAAAATTCCAAGACGTCTCGAATAGTCAGACTAGCGAGAATGAATCCCTTAGCAGTTCCCAAGAGGAAGAGAAGGATGAAACTAATGCATTTATAGCAGGGGTCGAGTATTTTCATGGTGGACCAACAAGACCTTATGGTCCCCATGTTTTCAGCAGTCACCATTTCTCACGCCATACTATCCTTATGTGTAGGGCTGGCAAAACGGGCCCGGCCCGTTGGGCATGCCCGTTTTACCCACACTTTAGTGCGGGGTGGGCCAAATGTTTAGGCCCTCACCCTCTAATGTGTCCGCCCCGCCCCGTCCTGTTTTCTTCGCGGGCTTTTGCGGGCACGAACATTTACATAAAATTTTGCATTTTTAGGCTTAAAATGTGCAGTGTCCGCGGGCTTTCTCCGCCCCGCCCTCACGTTTTTGCCGGGTGGGCATAAGTTTTAGGCCCGCGATCATCAACTAAGACCGCCCCTTTTTTGGCGGGCATTTGCAGGGCGAGCCTAAATGGGGCGGACATGTCCGTTTGCCACCCCTACTTATGTGATAGTATGCACATACATTCATAAGCTGTAACTAACTTTTGCACCATCCACCATGCATCTTTTGCTATAAATAGGTGGTTTTGGTTTTATAAATCTTGAAAGAATTAATATTTAATCTTTTATACAAAATATTATATTATTATTATTATTATTATTATTATTATTATTATTATTATATTAGTATTATTATTATTATTATTATTATATTTTTGTAATTTATATTTTTATAATTTAAGATAACAAATTTTTTTCTTAATTTGTTTCTTACGTCTGTCAAAAAAAAAAAGTATAACTTTGATTTCTATAATATTAAATTGAGCACATCTGGAAGAATAGGTTACAGTCAATCACTTAAGCCTGACTAATAAAGCTTATTGACTTGACTATAATTAATTTCTTGAGTTGATACCCTTTGGCCAACAAAATTTACATGGTAAAACTAATCAACACCATTCAATATTCTTATTATTTTTGTGTTCGTCAATTGACACTTCACGTTCAACCAAATAATCAGTATATAAATCATTCTTGTATTGTCCATTTCGCCACAACAAACAACACTAAACCAGTTAAATTCATAGTTTCCTATTGTCACATAACTTTTTTCATCCTTTCTTTGATAACACAACTCAGAAGTTAATTAGGGGGTAAAAATGATTAGTACGATGTTTGCTTGCTTTAAAATTAAAGCATCACATAAAAAGGTAAAAGTAGAGCAAGCAAAAGTTGTATACAAATATGAGTTGCCCAAAAAGAAACCTACATGCGAGTTGGTGAAGAAAAAGGTACGGTTTGTTGATTCAAAACCAACTATTTTGGGAGAAGAAAACAGTGAAGAATTTGAGAAGAGAAGGTGTATTAGTAATGATGGATTGGTAGAAAAAGAGGGAATTAGAGTGACTATTAGTTTAACAAAGCAACAAGCAGATGAGTTGCTATCAAAATGTAATGGAAGTGTTCTTGAATTGAAGGATGTTGCTCGTGAGTTACTTTCTGTTCAAGGGAACTGAGTTAGCATTTGTACAAACAGTTCATTTCTAGCTAGCTTCATTTTTGTATAATGATTTTTGTAGAGGATTTCTTAATGCACCATCCAAGTTTCTTAGGCACCACGTGAAATTATTTTTTTGTTCCCTGATTTCGGATGTGTACATCCGGACGCACCGTATCCTTAAAAAATAAAATGTTTCTCCGGATGTGCATATCCGGAATACCTCTGGATCTGTATATCCGGACAAAAAATGTGATATATTTGAAGCTGCATGATCACTCTCCCTTCCCATTCTCAACATTTCTCCTACTACACTCACTCTCACCAACTCAAAAAACCCTACTTCATCAATCTCATTTCTCACTCAAAAAGTTCAAGTTTTTGGTGCAACAAATCAAAGGGAGCAAGAAAAGACTGAATTTCAGGTAAACATTCAACTTCATCCACTACATTGCTCACATTATCAATCTACATTTTTGAAAAAACAAGTTACGCTGCTTCCGGATCTGCACATCCGGAACAAATTCAGCATGAACATTTCCGGATGTGCACATCCGGAAAAATGCTTGAAGCTAATTAATTTAAATTTTCAGCATTTTTGAATATATTTTATTTATACATATTAATTGTTCTATTCTTGTTTATAAATAGATATGGTGCACCCTGATAACATGGCAAAAGAATTAGTTGCGCCGATTTCCCCGAAAGATGAAGGCATGCTCGTAAAGTCGGTTGATGTCGGCGGTGACTTTAACAACAAGCAAGACTTTGATGATCGTGAAAGCATGATCGCGTACATTCGTAGGACGGCTATTGAGTTTGGCTTCGGTGTAAATATCGGGAGATCGGATAATGGGTCGGATAGAAGAAAAGCTTTTGAAATTTTGGGTTGCGAAAAAAACGGCAAAATATCAAGCACCTCTATGGAAGTTAAAGAAAGACGAGACCGGTACTAGAAGATGTGAGTGCCCTTTTAAGATTGGTCGTTACATGTTAGTTTCCAAGAAATGGAGATTTACCGTTCGTTGTGGTATACATAACCACGAAATGTACTCAAAGCTTCAAGGTCATCCAAGTGTATGCCGGCTCAAGGCGGAAGAGAAGACATGTATAGCCGACATGACCTTAAACCTTGTCCAATCGAAGAATATACTTGCGACGTTGAAACGGAAAGAACCCGAAAATGTTGCAAACATAAAGCAAGTGTATAACATTCGGTATCAAACGAACAAGGCAATTAGGGGAGATAGGAGTGAGATGCAACAACTGTTGAAAGTGTTGGAGGACAACAATTACGTGTCTCGGTACAGATATCGCGATGATGGAATTACGGTCCGAGATATTTTTTAGACTCATCAGGATTCCATCAAGTTGTTCAACACGTTCTCAACAGTGCTCATTCTCGATAGCACCTACAAGACAAACAAGTATCGTCTTCCATTGTTTGAGATGATTGGGGTTACGCCTACGGATAAGACATATGCCGTCGGCTTTACCTTTTTGGAGTGTGAGAAAGAGGACAATTTCACGTGGGCGTTGGAGACGTGTCGGTCACTTTTGAAGAAACATGTTCAAATGCCAAAAGCAATTGTTACGGACCCCGACAACGCCTTGATGAATGCGGTTGCAAAGGTATTTCCTTCTTCCAATGCACTACTTTGTCGATTTCACATAACAAAGAATGTGCGAAGTCGGGTTAAGACCACGGTGGGTGCGAAACAAGTGGAGTCGGAAGACGGAAAAGTGGTCAAGTCGGGTGTCATTGTAGAGAAAATTATGGATGCATAGACTCATATTCTAAATTCTTCCACAACGGAATTATATGCCGATTCGGTCATTAAAATCCATAAAGTGTGTGAACGGTACCCTGCTTTGTTGAAATAGGTTGAATCCACCATTCTTGATCCAGTGAAAGAAAAGATTGTTTGTGCGTGGACCGATAACGTACGACATCTTGGAAACACTACCACCAATAGAGTTGAGTCGGCACATGCCACTTTGAAGAATTGGTTGGGGAATAGCAAGGGGGATTTATGTCGGGATTGGGACTCCGTGCATCTAATGATCAAAAACCAACACAATGAGATACAAACCACTTTCGGTCAGAGCATCACCGTTTTGGAACATCGGTTTAAAGGTAACTTCCTCTACTCTCAATTGATCAGCAACATGTCTCGGGCGGGGTTGGGCTATATTTTTCACGAGGCCAACCGAGCCGAAACGATAGGTGCTGATAGTGCAAAGTGTGGTTGCACTATTGTGAAAACCTACGGTCTTCCTTGTGCTTGTGTCATTGCTAAAAGTTGAAACTAGGTGAGCCAATATAAATTGACGAAGTTTGCCCTCATTGGATGAGACTTAGTTTTGATGATGATGGTTGTAAGGAAGGAGATAAACCGGATATCTCTATTTTGGCCGAATTGGAAGCGATTCAAAATAGATTTTCAAAGGCCGACGACAATATGAAGCTACATATCAAAGAAGAGTTGAGGAAGATTGCCTTCCCCGAAACAACCGCAATGATACCGCCGTCTCAACCGGTTAAGACAAAGGGTGCTCCGAAGAAGTTGAAGCCTACACCAAATGACAACGCAACAACTCGGTCTCCTTCGTATTATGAGCACGTTGACCAAATCTTTTCGAACTCTCCGACTCCTAAATCTCTACAACGTGTCATGAAAGGAGCTCGCATTTCCAAACCGGCTCCGACACCGATTCTACAAGTCCGGACTACGACTCCAACTACACGTATGATTACCTTTATTGACGAGATGCCGGCTTTTATGCACAAGCATATCGACGGTATAATCGATGTTGTAGGGGATGGTAATTGCGGTTACCGAGCCGTGTCGGCACTACTCGGTAAAGGAAAGGAAGGTCATGCACTTGTACGTCATCAACTTATCCTAAAGTTGGAGACGCATAAAGAAGCATACTTGCATCTCTATGAAAATCAAGAAAAGTACGACAAGGTTCACGAGTCACTTGTTCCGTGGTTGAGTGGTCTGGCACCGGTATCGAAATGGATGAGTTTCCCCGAGATGGGTCATTTAATAGCATGCGCCTACGATATGGTGTGTATCGACTTGACGTGATACGGTTTTTCGGAAACCTTTTTTCCACTCCACACCGCACCTCCGTCAAATCCAAGTGATCGCATCATGTGTATCAGTTGGCTTGCGAAATCAAGATATTTCGTACAAGTTATCTTGAAACCTGGATGCCCGATACCACCTAAATCACTGCAATGGGTGACGCATGCAACCCTAATTCCCGAGTCTTGGCCGGATAGTTTTGTCGAAAGGATGCTTGAATTTGAAAGATTGAACGCAATAGAAAAGGCATCAAATGCAGAAAAGTCGAAAGGTCAAGCTCCGATTGATTTAGACGGAGATTTTTGTTTTAACTCTTTTGTGTAATCATACGACACAATGTACATTATTGAAGTGAAATATATTGTATTTTTATCCATATGTCTTTTGAATACACTTATGAATTTTATTGCACTGAAAGTATTCCAAGTGGTTGCATCACATATTCAATTTTGTTTAAAAATGTATCAGTCAAACTTTCTAATTTGCAGATCCGGACAATTTCCGGATGTGCACATCCGGAATTCATATTTGTAGGGTTTGTTCGGATCTGCACATCCGGAAAGAACTTAGGTAGAATAACTTTACCCTCACTTTTCTATAAATTAGGGGTTTCATTTGATATCTTTCACACAAGCTCAAAATGTCTCAATTCTATCAAATCAAGGCCCGTTGGTATGCCGCTAATGTCTCCTTCACCGACGGCAAAACACGCGGTCAAACGTTTACGCTAACGAGGGACATCTCCATCGGCCAGATCATTGACGACATCGAACTTCTCCTACCTTACGGAGACAAACGGAAGGTTGCGAAGCTTCAGTATCGTTCACCTTCGGTTGAAAACGAAGGGAACGTCGCTTACAGCCTTGTTGAGCTCAAGAATCAAGACGATGTTAGAGCAATGTGGCAAACTTATTTGGGTTACGAAGAACAATTCCCGTTCGAGTTCGAGGCGACCGTCAAAATCCGAATAACGGTCGATGACATCTTAGAGATGTGCAAGCGTCCACCGGGCTATTGATCTTGTACTATTTAAATTTATGTCGATGTAATGCCGAATTTCTGAATGTAATCCCGATTTAATTTTATGACTGTCATTGCTGAATTTTTGGAGTTCTGTCTCAGGATTTAATCCGGATTTGCAAATACGAATTTGTTCCGGATGTGCACATATGGAAAAAAACTAAAAACTTTTAAAAATACGGTGCGTCCGGATGTGCACATCCGGAAAGCATGGGTATTTTTGTCAGCGCGCCAGGTGCCTAAGAAGGCTAGGTGGTGTGTTAAGAAATTCTCTTTTTTTAAGGTTGTACAATGATTATTTTATTACAATTTGTTTACTTTTGTTTCCGACTAACCAAAATAATCTCATTTTACTTCAAAATCGAAACTAAAGGTAACTTATATACAATACTTATACATCTCAATCAAATAAGACACATTTTTAAAATACAAAGTTGCAGGGGTTCTCACACTCAAAACACACAATACATCGTAGCTGCAGTGACGCAGACTTGAGGTAGAACGAAACGTTGGTGTTATTTGTGAGAATTGACTTTTAATTCCTACGAATTTCCATAATCATGCGAATTTCCATAATCATATATGTCTGATTCAAGTCACAGTCGTCGTATCAGTTAAGCTTAGATGAAAAAAACAACTCGGTTCTCATTTCCAAAAGAACCTTAGATTCTTCCAATTCCAAATCAGCTCTGATTTCCGACATTGATTTGATCAGTGATAAACTACCTAGCAAGAGAGAACCTCCACCACAGAGCTCCATCAAATCAATGATGCAAATCGAGAGGCAAAGGAAGGATAGGTCAATTCCAGGGATTCAAGACCACGAGAAGGCGGATGGAACTCCTAATGCGACACTTCCGCTAGTCGTAACCATCACCATAACAAATCATTCAATATCAAGGATGCTCATTGATGATAGTTCATTCCACTTGACGTACCTCAAAATTTTCATGAATTTAAGGTTACGCAAGCAAGATTTGAAGTCGTTTCCTACAACACCTTAGATTCTTCCAATTCCGAATCAACTCTGATTTTTCTCATCGATACGATCGGTGGGAAATTTCCTAGCAAGAGAGAACCTCCACCTTACAGCTCCTCCAAAACAATTATGCAAATCAAGAGGAGGGGGAATGATATGTCGATTTCAAAGTTTCAAGACCACGAGAAGGTGGATGAAACTTGTAACCCTACACTTTCGTTGATTGTAACTGCCACAATAGCAAATCATTCAGTATCAGGGATCATCGTTAATGAAGGAAGTTTATGAAACCTGATGTACCTCATAATCTTCTAGCATTCAATGATTCTTCAACTAGGCCATGTGAAGCAATATACCTACCAGTTTCCTTTAGAGAAGAGGGGAATAATAGGACAATGAACGTGCACTTCCTCGTAGTCCCTGGTGAAAACATCTACAACGGTATTCTTGGAAGATCATTTCTTACGATGTTAGACGTTGTAGCCTTTACGGTCCATTTGAAGATTAAATACCACAATAATTTGGGGAAGCCAATCGATGTTACAGCTGGCTTACGTGGAGCTCGTCTTATACATGAGACAATACTAAAGAACCCCTAGAAACCATTGTCTCCTCTGAGAAAAGGAGGACGAAGGCCTATAAAGTGATCAATATACTCGATCTTGACATACGGGTGGACGAGTCCTACAACACTAAGATCATAGAACATCGACTATAGGGGACAAGATGAATACCTTGAGGGCGATTATGGATGGTAAGTTCAAATTCGTCCACCTAGATGATAACTAAATAGGGTTAGTTCAAGGTGTTGATCTACTGGCTGGAATAAAGAAAAGACTAGTTGAAATCCTAATGGTGTTGAGTTCTTTGGATCCCCCCCCCCCCTCCGCGGGATACCATACATAGACCCGAGTGTGGCATACCACTACTTAAACATTGATCATTGTGCCTAATGTGTATCTCAGCGAAGCAGACGATGATCCCCCAAAAAAGCCAAAGCAACCATGAAAACGGTCTAGGGCTTGATTGATGCTAACTTCATATTTGAAATGAGATATACCGAATGACTCTCCAATGTTGTGTTAGTCAAAAAGACTTTGTGGAAATGGAAGATGTGTGTTGATTACACGAACCTAAATCGGGTGTGCCCCAAATATTCATGTTCACTCCCAAATATAGATAGGATGGTAGATAATTCGGTCGGGTACAAACTTTTGTCATTTAGTGATGCATATTCCGGCTACAACGAGATACCAATGTATGAGCCAGACAACGAGAAAACGACTTTCATGATCGAGCAAGCAAATTACCAATATAATATGATGCCTATTCTCTTAAAAAATGCAGGATCGACATATCAGAGATTGATGAATTGGGTCTTTATGGAAGAAATAGGTGAAACAATGGAAGTATACATGGATGACATGATCGTTATATTCTGTGAAAATGAGCTACATGACAAGCATCTCAGTTACGTGTTCCAAAGAGTCCAGCAATACAGTACGAGGCTATATATAGATAAATCTTGACAAATCTCACCCACGTGTTCCAAGAAGATTCAATGAAGGGTCTATATGATTTATTTACTTGACAAATTTTGAAGCTTCAAAGTGTGAATGAGATGAAGTGTGAATGCTCTCCCTGTCGCGTAAGTGAATCGTAGTTTGTACAAACACAAAAGGTTTTTCATAAAGTTATACGGCTAAATCACACACACAAACACACACACAAAGTTTTCAAGCCTCTATTTCTTAAGAAAATATCCCTACAAATGTTTTGGAGTCGTGTCAGTTGAATCAGAAACTGTCTAAACAATTTTGGACAAAAGTTATATTGTCCAATCGATTGGCACTCATACATAATCGATTGGGTTAGTGCAAAAGTTGTCCTTAAATGTTTATGATAGCGTCTTAAGGAACGATAACGTATCTGGGTATTTTCTTTCCTTTTTAACTTTCTTAATCGGTTATTTTTAGGGTTTCCAATTGATTGGAGGAAAGTGTCAATTGATTGGCACATTAAATTTTCTCCATGGAAATTTTCTTTTTTGTCTCAATCTCTAGCCTATAAATAGAAGCTCTTCCCTCTACAATTTTACATTCAGAAACGTGAGCATCTCTCTCTTGGGTTCGAAGTTAAACTCTTTAAAAGTTTTGGTTTGGAGATTTAGGTTCTAAGTCGTTGTTTCTGTTCGTAAATGCGACCCTGAGAAAATCATTATTTGGTTTGAGATCAGCCCGATTCAAAATCTCCATTTGATTCGTGGTTATCTTGTAAAAAACCTTGGTCTGGTTTGTTAGCTCAGCCTGGTCAAAAGCGTGTTTTCGTTCAAGATAAGCCTGATTTAAAATCGCAGAGGTTCGTTGTCAGTTTGATCTAAAACTCGGTTTGATTCGAGATTTTAGTCTGGTTTAAAAGCAACAAGCAGCTGAGTTATTATCAAAATGCAATGGAAGTGTTCTTGAATTGAAGGATGTTGCTCGTGAGTTACTTACTATTCCAGGGAACCGAGTCAAGATCAGTATATAAACACTTGATTTCATCTAGCTTCATTCTAGCATAGTGATTTTTTAAGGTTGTACAAGGATTAGTTGATTATAATTTGTTTTCTATGTGAATAGAAATAGTTAGTTCAACTAAGTTTGATATCACATTCTAAATTGTTAGACACGTGTAAATTCAAGAACAATCTTAACTATCAAATTAGCCACCACGGTATAAAAATGAACAAAATATAAATGATGTGTTTATGTTCTGTTGATGATTGATGATAAAGGTTGATTAATAGACATGAATTTATTGCTAGTTCTCTGAATTATGCAACAGCTATTTTGACATGATAATTGTTTAGGAGAATATGTTAATTGTAGAATAATTGATAATGATAACTTGACAATCCATTAGGTGATTATACAATCTTTTAGGTACTAAAGTTAATTAATTAGAAAGCTAGCAAATCCATTAACAAGTATAATAATCTACTAACTTATTGAATAATTGATTAAATGTCAGTTCCTATGTTCATTCTTTTTTTTTATGGTTTTTTTTTTAACCATTTCTTAATATACCACTCAAATTTTTTATACAGCACGTAAAATTTCGTTTTTGCCTCCTGATTTCGGATGTTCACATCCGGACGCACCGTTTTTTTTAAAACGCTGATGTGTTCCGGATGTGCATATCCGAAAACATAGTATAACTTTATTTTTTTAAATTTCGGAACTGCAAATCCGGAAAATAGCATAACTTTATTTTATTTTTTTTTAAATCGGTTTTGTCGGTTGGTCGTATACGTTAATATATCATCGCAAGTTAATATACATTCGAATGAGGGGAGCGAGAAGGGATTAGGTTTTCCGCCCATAGAAAACTTTGTTCTTCGTATCTCTTCAATAGAAAACTTTGTTCTTCGTATCTCTCCAATAGAAAACTTTGTTCTTCGTATCTCTCCAATAGAAAACTTTGTTCTTCGTATCACTTCAATAGAAAACTTTGTTGATCCTTTCTCTCCAGTGTAACCACTGCTCCTGTTATCTTTCTTTGTTGATCGTCCAACACTACAGATGGACTCAATATATTTCGGAGATAAACTCTTTTCGTTATTGAAAATAAGTAATGTGGTCGGTGCACCAGTAGCAGTATTGTCATCAGAAGTTATAACAAACTCTAGGGTTGGAGTCTCTTCGTCAATATAATGGTTGTCTTCGGCATTCTGATAAAGTTAGGACTCAATATATTTCGGAGATAAACCCTTTTCGTTATTGAAAATAAGTAATGTGGCTGGTGCACCAGTAGCAGTAATGTCATTAGAAGTTATAACAAACTCTAGGGTTGGAGTCTCTCCGTCAATATAATGGTTGTCTTCGGCATTCTGATAAAGTTAGGACTCAATATATTTCGGAGATAAACCCTTTTCGTTATTGAAAATAAGTAATGTGGCTGGTGCACCAGTAGCAGTAATGTCATCAGAAGTTATAACAAAATAAAGTTAACAACAGATTTACGGTCATGAATATAAACAACTATCATTTAACATCATGAATGCATCATAAAAGGTTAAATGTACTTGAATAAGCTCCATGAGAAAATGAACATCTTTAGAATAAAGTTCAGCGGAGAGATTCTTGATAGCGTGATGAAGATCTTGAGTCAATGGATTAGGTTTCCCGCCAATAGAAAACTTTGTTCTTCGTATCTCCTATTACCACTTACAGAATCAGAATTTTCTACTTCACTTATGTAGTATCGAGCGCGAAAAGCTAGCTAGTGTACATAATAAGCAGGAGGAACTGCATTATTAATATACAAGTTATAATATATATATATATATATATATATATACACATCAATAGACATCAGCAAGTGTGCATAATAAGCTAGCAAGTATGCATAATAAGCATAATAAACAAGTTATAATATATACATATACATCAATATACATCAGTATGTATCATTTAGAAAAAACCAACGCGAACCTGTAAAATATAATCCTTTTAGGCTTAAACTCAGTTGATTTATAGAAAGCCACATGCCACTCCCTGAATTATCCTATCATGAGGAATACACAAATCTAACAAAATTATATTATCATTCCTGCGGGCCGATTTCCCTTCTAAGGATCCACTGTTATTTTAAAGAGATTTTGAATTATCTCCTCGCAATGAACCTGAGCAGAAACAATTCCTCTGTATCTTGTGACCCAAAGTCAGTCCATTAGTTCTACAAGTGGTAATAGGAGTACCACAAACTTTGTGTCGACTATGGTAATAGAAATAATGTTTTACTATTGATCGTTATTCTTTTAAAATACATATTATTATTATTTTTTAAAATAAATATACCTTTTTAAGTTTCAACCATTTTTTCGGATGTGCACATCCGGAATACGCGTAACTTATTATTCCGGATTTGCACATCCGGAACAAGACAACGTTTTTTAAAAAAATGGTGCGTTCGGATGTGCACATTTGGAATTAGGGGGCAAAAAAATAATTTCACGTGGTGTATAAAAAACTTGGATGGTATATTAAGAAATGGTTTTTTTAGGTGGCTATGTACTTCATTCTTAAAGTGTCTTGTTTGTGTTTTTTTCTTTTTGAAATAATATATATCAAAACATCATTAATATTTTTTCCCTATTTATACATTCATTTATTATTTTCATTCCACTTCATTATTCCAATAACTACGATTAATAAAATGTAATTTAATAAACAACATCATTTTTATAGTTAAAATCATAATTTTCTTGAGAATCATGCACAATAAAAATAAAACATTCTCTATAAAACAGAGGGTAATAATCAATTAAGATGTGATTAATAGTTTATAAAATTAGGTGATGAGTCTCTTTGGTAAGACCAGAAAAATAGCTTTTAACTTATAACTTTTAGATTTTCAGTTCATTTTGATTAAAAAATTTTGTTTGGTAACTGCATTTTAGCTTTTACCTTATAGCTTTTAGCTTTTTTTTCAAAAGCTATTTGAAGTAACTTTTGAGCTTGTAGCTTTTAACTTATGGTTTTTTATTCCAATTATACCTTTATTATTTTAAATATATATATATATATATATATATATATATATATATATATGGAAATACTAACACGCACCCAAAATTGGTGGGCTCCACACAAAAATACACTACATGTATTTTCTTTCTAATTTTTTTTCTTTATATTTCTAATGTGGACCTCACTCAAAAATGATGAGTCTCACACAAAAATACACTAAGGTGTATGTTGCTAATACACACCTACATGGGTGTATATTAGCATGACCTATATATATATATATATATATATTTTTTAAATGTTATAGAAGATTTTTATTTTTTTTTTCTACTTTATTAAACATTATTTTTATTTATTAAATATAAATTATATAATTAATTTAGAAATAGTGTTATAATTCTCATGTTAGTGAAACATTGGAGGAGAATCAATGAAATCAACAAAGGTGAAGAAAATTCAGAATATTATTACAGTTTTATTGTAAAATATTAGACAATAAACTTGTTTTGTTATTATTTTAGATTAGTATAACTAAATTCAAAATTACAATGTTATTATTTCACATATTTTATTACATTTTATTATAAAATTAGAAGAAGAAAAAACTATATTTTACAAAAGAATGAGTTAACCAGACCAAAAATTGTAGTTATTAGAACTACTTTTACGTTTATGTCTTCATAAATGGCTTTATGAAATACTCTTGCTTCATGTATGGTTTACTAGTTCTTTTATTCATTGAATTTCGTTGTCAATATATTCATACTAAATAGCAAAATTCATAAAACTTATATACAAATTTATATATTTTGATGATATCTTCAATTTTTCATATATATTAAAATTGTTTTGCATGGTATTAATACATTTACTTTTATCGAATAAAAATTAATTTAATAATATATTATAATAATATAATGAAATCACCAATTTTTTAATTAAAAATGTCTTTTTAAGTCATTTTGTAATTATCAGCTAGTGTAACCGCTAATTTACTAAACACTCAAATTAACTTATCAGCTATCAATCATCAGCTACCAACTATCAACTAACAACTACCAACTATAAACTAGTTTTACTAAACAGAGCGATAAGTAGTATAATGTACTTGAAATAAATTATGTTAAATAATGATTTGATGATGATTAGTTTGAAGTAGACGTACTAATCATCATTGTCGTAATCATCAGATCACAAGGAGGTTTAAATTGAAACCCTTTCAAAAATTAAAATTTGCATTTGATACAATTTGTCTCAAGTGTATACTATGATGAGATAATATGTTAATGGAGCTTGACCGTTCTCAGGGATAATAATGACTTTGAATTTAAACAAATTAAACTAGTATGTGTTTTTTTGTTATACTACAACTTTGCTCAATATATAGTGATACATTGTTTTGGAATCTGGATTGATGGAATATAATGAAATAAAGTGGAATGAGATGTAATTGAGTGATATTCCATTGTATAGATAAGTTGAAATCAGATGGGGCGAAGTGGGATGGAGTGGTATGTACATGTTAAGTCTCACATGAACAAAACAGCTCATGTCAAGTCTGACATGATCAAAAATTAAAAATTAAAAATTGGCCTATTATCTTTCATTTAAAGTCTGGTATGACAGATTCTACCTGAAGGCATATTCAAATCAATTGTATTAATTGTTTTGGTGTATTAATTGTATTAATGTGTTGTTTTGAATTGATAGTAGTGTTTTCTTGGAAAATGAATTGAGAAGCTGGTATGGTAGTGAATAACTGAATGCTTGCATGCAGACAGGTTCGGAAGCAGCAATTCAAGAGTTATCGGTGACAAGTTTTTTGGGGGTGGAGGTGGTTTAAAGAGTATGATGGTTATTAGCTCTATTGGCCTTGTCAAAAAAAGAGTGGAGACAATTTACACAACCCTAATAGTCTAATACTGCCCTAAGACCGTGTATGTTCTCTCCTAACAAAAAAATAGGTTCACTAACATCTTATTCCTACAATACACCAGGACAAAGGGAAGAAAACTCAATAGTGGCGACTATCCTACTACAGTCACCTAAAGCATCATTAAAATGATAATGTAGTAAGCCAGTAATTACCAGTGTTATCAAATTGCCCCACCATGGCCGCTATGGCGGATTTACATGGCGGTTTTTGGGCTCTCCGCAATGGTAAATATCGGCCGCTATTGCGGATTTTTCCGCCATAATCCGCAATAACAGTGCCACAAAGCAGCCGGTATGGCGGGATTTTGCCTCTCCGCCATGGTCCGCCATCCGCCATTGACAACACTGGTAATTACACACTGTCATCAGATAAGTTATCCATGCTTTGGAAAACACATGACTTCACCATTACTTCAAAATTTAGCAAATGTCCTGCCTAAGACTTGATTTGACAGTTCAAATTAACAAGTAATAGATAGCAACCTATCCATAAACTATTCAACGGAGAAACTTCAAAACAAATAGAGGAACTAAACTTAACTCATGTGCACCTAACTGGAACCTAAACAAAAAGGTACATAGCAGCACCTAACTAAACTAACAAAAGGTACATAAAAATGACAGCACCTAACCACAAATTCACTTGCCACACAAAGTAGGAAAATACCCAGCAAGATTATAAACACTAAACACTCAGTGACAAGATTATAAACCTCAGAACCTAGAACATCATAAACACATAATCTAGAACCTCTTTAACACAGACCTGTCATTCAGGTTTACTGCTCAAATTTGAATTCCAACTCATGTCATTTTTCTGCTCCCAAAATCAATCTATGCAAAACTTTTTATCAGAACACTACACACTGCCTGCCTATAGCACGCAGCTAGTGCTAAGGAAAAAACAACTACAACTTTTCAAAAGATAAATAAAAGGTGTGTTCATTCTTTTATTTTTAAGGATGATATTGGCTATGTATGTCAACTTTGTAGACTTTTTAAGATGAAAATAAATATAAAGTACAAAAAATAAATAGAAAGTACGAAAATTACCAAAGCAACATTTCTGATCCAGTTAGCTATGAGATAATACAAATTTAAAGAAGCATAGTTCCCTTTCAAACCAAAAATGGTACATATATCTGGTACTACGATAGAACATTGGTTTCAATATTGGTCAAGATGCCTAGCTAGGAGAGGGAGTGGCAGCTCATATTCAGTTTGGCCTCGTAATCAATACAAATAAATAAGTAAATGAATTCCAAGTTCAAACTTAGAAAATAATTTACCTATAAAAATGGATAATTAAACTTGTATAATCTAAAATGCAGGAAGAAAAAATACCACGGATATGGGCTATGAATGATAAAATCAAACAGCAGCTTTCTTGTTCCTGAAATTTTCTTTCATCAGCGCAAATTTTTTCTTGCACTGAATCACCGTCTTTCCAGGTACAGCTTCAGCTACTCGTTCCCATCTTTGGCTAGCTTCCTTTGGAAAGGTTTTTAAAGCTTGAACCAGTGCTCTTTCCTGCACTGCAGACCAAGCCTCTTGTTCTGAAACTCTTTGAGAATCTTCTGAGTTGCTGTTGTTTGTTGTTGCGGGCGTTGTTGTCAGTTTTGGTGTTGGTGTTGGTGTTGGTGTTGAGGAGGTAGCACTATTTTCAGGTGTAACTGTTGATATTGGTACCCCTTCCAATTCTTCTCTGGTTGACAGTGGAGATGCAATTGTTTGGGCCGCAGGTTTCCTTTTCTCAAGAAATGTGTCAAAAGCTTTGGATGTTTCGGGCTTCTGGAGGAGAACAGTTTTAGTGGCTTTCATTATTTCTTCAACAGATCTTCCGGTACCAATGTATTCTGAAACAACTTCCCATCTCCTTGAAGTTCCTTTGGGAAACTTTTGAATTCCTTTCCTCAATAGCTCAATCTCTTCTTTGCTCCAAGGTTTCTCTTTTTTCTCTACGTTGACTGCTAGAATACTAATACTGCCATTAGCTTTGACAGAGCCATTTTGTTGATTACTTTTTTCATCAACCACATCTTTTTTGGAACTCAGTGCATCTTTTAGAGCTTTTGCTTGCTCTAACACCTCTTTTCCTTCCATTTTCTCGCACAAACCCCTCATTTGTTCAATATCAAATGACATGCAAATCTTTTCTACATCATCTTCAGAAATATCAAGCATGTGTTGTGACAAAATAGGTCCTGAAAGAGTTCGAAGGCGTGTTCGCTCTTTCCGCAAGAGCTTTTTCTCTTTCTCCTTCACTTTCTTCTGTTGCGAAGCAGCTTCAGCAGCTTTTTTATCTTCCTCTGCTTTTCGTCGCTTCTCCTCTTCTGCAACTCTGGCTGCTTCTTCCTCCTCCAACCTCTTTGCCATGAACCTGGCCTCCTTTTTCCTTTTCTTCTCAGCTTTTTCCTCTTCTTTCCTTCTTAATATCCTAGGATCCCTCTTGTAAGCATTATCAACAAGAGTGCGGACCCGCGCGTATTCTTCCTTCCTAGCTTTTTCTGACAGTTTTGCATTCTGCCTTTCCATCCACCTCTTATGATCTCGAGTTTCAGCTTGCTCAAGATCAAACTCATCAGATTGTGGAAACTCCCTCCAGCTTTTAAAGGAGTACCAAAAATTGTAGAAATTATCAACTTCTTTTATCGAAGTCTTGTCATCACCAAAAGATGGAATCGGTTGAGTAACAGACCACCGCCCATTCCTCATAAAAGCAGGGCCAAACACCTTATAGAAATCTTGCGGAGCACAGTCAGTGGGAATCTCATCATCAAACTCATCCGTAGAATCATAAATTCTTCTCTTAATGGGATCAGTCAACACTTCATATGCCTTCTGAATTGCCTTAAAATGAGCTTCTATTTCATCCTTCTTTGCCTGCTTCGCAGTTTCAGTCTTCTCAGAAAGAAGAAGAGCACCCCGTTTATCCGGATGATACCTCAACGCAGTTTCACGATAGCTTTTCTTAATCTGATCCTCCGTAGCAAGATACCTAAGATGACTCATACCCAATAACGCATAGTGATCCTGCTCCTGCTCTTCACCGGATTTCTTCTTCTTGCTCTTACTACTATAAGAATCCGACGGCAAATAAGCCTGTTCCTTATCATCAACCACTTTCTTACTATCACCATCCTTGTTCTCTTCATTCTTAACACCAAGAAGCTTAAGTGCAGCAGAATGAAAAGAGTGGCCCGCCGGCTCTTTTTTCAACGCCTTCCCCGGACTACAATTCGACGAAACAAAAATAGGCTGCCCATCTACAATCTCCGGCGAGTAAGTAATAAGACGATATTTTGTATGTACAGCCATAACAGTGGCTGGCATACAGAATATCCTTCAAACTAAATTGAACAATTCCCCCAAATTTAACCCTGTTATAAACCAACCTGCATCCAATGAAAGCTATAACTAAGAAAAAATCATGAAAAACAAATCATTAAGTAAAGGAATAAACTTAGAAATCAACGAGGATGGTTCCTAATATCACTGCAAAATATAGAAAGTAATTTCATTGAAATTGCGATGAACATATCAACCTAACAACAAAGAAAAAGAATTGTAGCCACACATACACAAACAGAAACCCTAGATTATTGAAGAGAAAAAATGGAAAAAGTATAGAAAGTAGATCGGAACCTGGTGGAAGTGATTGTGAAAGAGATGAAGTAGCGATCGTCACGTGGCGGAATCGGAGTGAAATTGCGAGTGTTTTGTGTTTTAGGGTTCAGTGTGGGAGTTGGGGGAATTGGTCGCAGAGAAGCGTGTGAATTGGATAAAGTTTGTTAAATGGGCCATTTTGGCCCAAGCATTTAGGTTTTTTTTGTTGGACTCTCAAATTAGAGAATTTTTTTAATTAAAGAAAAATGAGGAAGAAAAATATTAATTAACCTGTCGGCATGAGTTTTGGATAATTAAAGTCTCTTTCTTCTGAGAATCAGAGTGCGTAAAGAAAAAAAAGGGGTCACACTAATACTTATTTTGAATAATTATGAAAGAAGATTATTAAAGTGATATTAGTATTAATTTTATTGAAAGTCATATAGAAGTTACTAAATATGAATAGTATGGAGTCCATATAAATTAATGTGCAATGTATTTTTTAACTAACAAAAAGGTAAGAATGTGTTACAGATGTGTTAACACTCATAAATTTATTTTACAATGTTGATTTAAATTTTATCTCTTAAGATTATAAAGTTAGATTCATTAAATTGACATTTAAGTTGAAAATCATTTATATCATTTAGTTAAAATATAACAACAATAAATTAATATTTAATGTTTATAATTTTAGTCTTATTATTTTCAGTCACTTACAAAATTACTCATTTCATTTTAAAATTCTTTAATTTTTATCCCTGTTTAGATTTCTAAACTTAAAATTGATGATGTGGCATGTTTTAAAGATCTCATACGATTTAATAATGTTAAATATTCAACACGCATAAAGAGATTTCAAATCTTCTTTAGTAATCTTTAGTTAATATCAAAGTGTCCTTTAATTTTTAACGGTTTTTTTTCAACCTTATTTCTCCTCCTTTATTTCATTAGTAACATTAGGTTGTTTATTTTCAACCTCCTTCAATTTGTTTCCTCAACCTTTGATAAAATCACCCTTGCATTGTTTCTCTCATTGTGTAACATCTCATATTCCCTTAAATATTCAATTAGATGTCAGTTGAGATCAATTAAATTCTTATGTACTCTATCTTTTGTCAGTTGGAACAACTAGTGCTCCTAAGTGCTCTAAATGTTGTCAATTATGATCAATAGAATAACTAGTGAACCGTGAAAAGATCAATTATTATTAAAAGAAATAGACTAATATTAATAAGTATAAGAGGAGAGATTTTGGTAACTCTAATAATTAGTCGATTGGTACTATAAGACAAAATATCAATGGAGATATTTTATACTATTACATAATGCTATATATATTTTATGTGTGATGGATAAGAAGAAAAAGGAAAAGTTAGTAAGAGAAGAGAAAGAGAATAAGAATAGAAGAATAGAAAGAAAGAAAGAAAGAAAAAAAAGAAAGAAAGAAAGAAAAATAAAATCTTTGAAGTCATCATTTTTTTACCAAACATCATTGTCATCCTTATCTCAATTTCTTCATCATCTCATTAGATTAAGTGAGTTCCATAGATAGTTTAGCTTGGGGGAAGTATGAAAAGGGTTGGGGAATTAGGTTTTGTGTGATAACATAATGATTTGATGAAATGCATGCCTAATTATGTAATAACATGTTAATTTGGATTGTTGGAAGTATTATGAACTTGTGGGATTAGGGTATTGGCCATTTTCACCTTCCATTTCGCGTTCTGGAAATTCTGAGTTTCGCTTGCTTCGTCGAACAAGCTTTGGCGAGCTAATTTCTGCCAACGTCACCGGGCGATATTTGGCAAACAAGAAGCGAGCTACCTTGCTGGTTGGTCGTCGGGCGATCATGAGGCAATTTTTGTTCTGTCTGGGCCTCGCCTGGGGTTTTCCGGGTGAATCAAAGGCGAGCCAGCCTCGCTGGCTGCTCGCCGGGCGACCATGGTAGTATGTAGAATTTTGTTTCTTGTTTTCCCCATAACTTGAGAACTGTAACTCAGAATGGGGCACGGTCTGAAACGTTGGAAAGCTACTTCAATGCTCTATTTGACAATGAAGAAGGAACATGGATATATGCCTTTGATTGATAGGATAAATATCAAATTGAAATTAATGTGAATAATATGATTCTTGTTTCCACCATAATTCAAGAATCGAGAATCCGATTAATATAGGACTTAAAGCATTGGAAAGAGGATCAAATGTGTTATTAAATGGTGATGTGAGACCATGAATTAACCAAGAATTCTTGGTATAGGATAGTGATGGCTTATGTGCCGTAATGTGTATGTGAACTAATATGGTTGGTTATGTTTGACATGTTGTGCTGCCATATGTGTTTCATGTATGACATTGTGTTATGATATTGTGTGTGATATATATGTATATTGATTGAATATTTGATTATGAAATAACATGATTAAAACACTATGAAGATGAGTGAGAAAATCTAGGCTTATAGCTAGGTAAATAGATTAAAAAGATAAATAGGTTATAAGTATGATTTAGATAACACTAAAAGGTGACATTCATGCAATATGATACCTAAGTGAGTGTCATGGATGAATGGTTACTATAGTTGTGAGTGAGATGCATTATATAGAACATGTATTGTTATTGTGAATGCTAAGGTGAATGTGATCACCTTGTGACTGTCGAATACGATCATGTTATGTTATGTTTTATCACGTAGTAAAAAACAACCCCCTAAATGTGTCGTCCCAAGAGTGATGCTTATATAGAGCTCTATTGGGATGTACGCATCATTACTTTGACTGGGCTTAAGTCCCTAGAAACAATGGAACCTTAAGTGGGTTAGAGTCTCATACAGGTGAAAGGCTTGAAATGGGTTTAGAGTCCCATAGAAAGCAACAATTCTTAAGGCTGAGGAGTCCTTAGAATCCAAAATCCATGCGTACGTCAAAGTATGATACAAGGATCCGTGACCTGTGTCGATAACTCTAGATGTATGGTTGGCCAAGGAAAGATGCCTTTGTAAGGTTTTTAAATTAGTGATTGTTTGAGTTGATGAACACAAGAGACATGTTTCCATACATTGCGAGTTTTGTGAACTCAAGTCTTTATCCCCTTTTGTGACTTGAGTTAGGGTTTGATTAGAACCCTGTAGAGCCAAGTGAACCCATAAGATAGGGGAAATCACTGAGATTATTATCTCACCCCAATATTGTTGTTATTTTTTAGGTATTATTTGCAGATTTAGTATACAAAAGGAATTGTGCATTGATGTTTCAAGGGATGATGACTATTCTGATCTTCAGTTGCGGAGTTGTGTACAATTAAGATGTTGTACATAGTTCTTAGATTTTATTCTTAGGCCTTAATGTATAACATATCTGTTTGATGTTTAGTTTGAACATGTGTATATAATAATGTCGTTAGGCACTTATGATTGTGTTAGTACCAAATAATAACACTTATATAATATTATTCTAGATATATATTATACGGGTTATTACAGTTAGTATCAGAGCCGGACGATTCTCGACCTAACCTTGAATCATCATAAGAAAATTTATTCCTACCTCATATGTATGTCTAGCCAACATGATTCCTAATATCATAGTTTGTAGTATTGGGTCTGATCAACCTAATTCTATGTGCGTGGTAGGTAGGATTATGGTTGAGCGACCACGAGGACTTCGAAGTGTTGGTGGAGCTGATAATTTGAGGGTAGACTCAAGCCAAGAGTAGCAAGTAAGGAGAGCCGATGAGCTCGGTTGAAGTTTTAGTAAGAGTTGTGTGTCAGGTAATGTGGAAGTGCAAGATGATGTTTGATTTAAGAAATCTTATAGTGCTAGAGGAGTTAGAAATTGAGGATTTCTATCAGATAATTTTGTCTAAGTTTGAGAAATGGATGAGCCTATTGTTGCAGTGAGAATCGGATATCAAGCTATTAATTAACTTGAATCACACATCTTTGAAATTCACCACCAAGCTTTGATTTATCCAAAGGAAAAGGGTAAAGATCGAAAAACCCTAAGTGTGCTATGTAGGAACACAGCTCAGAGATCGGGGGTTCGGGGGTTGGTTATACTAAGGGAAGGTATTAGCACCCTAAGTATTTGTAGTACTCTACAGGAACCTCTTGTTTATATTTGTGTTATGTTATGTTTGCTTACTAAAGTGATCTGCTAAGGGTAAAGGTAAAGACCTAAGGGTATGTACACTAAGTTTGCTCGCCAAGACGTCGCATCTTGTGCCTACGTATCTGACTAAAGAATCAGAGCAACCGTAGTTCACCTTATGGGGTGAAAGGGTGAGAAAGAAAAGGTGGAATCTAAGAAGGCATTAGATGTAAAGGAAAAAGGCGGAAAAAGAAAAAGGTAGCTCGCTAGGATCTCGCAATCCTATGCCTACGTATTCTCAAAATGAACTTAAGAAATCAGAGCAATCGTAGTTCCCCTCAATGGGGTGAGGAACTCTTGACTGTGGTCATGGTTCCAAGGGAAAGTATGGTGAAAAGCTTGAAAGCAAAGCTTGTGAGGATTGATTGTTTAGGAGAAAAGATTAATGGTTATCTCTTGTGAAGGTTAAAGAAAGGTTTAAAAGTTATAAGAGATTAATAGCTGTCTCTTGGGAAAGGTTAGGTTAAAAAGGAATGAAGTGTTCACGGGAAAGTTGGGTCTGACAGCAAGACACCTACGTGGAGTGCGCGACTCCAAACCTAAGGCTAGGTTAAAAGGGTAATGAGTTATCTATGATCTTGCGGTCAATAGAGAGACTTTCCTTTGGAATAGGGGAGATAATAACTTGTAAACAAGAGTTAAATGGATTGAAATTAAACAATACGAGTACTGCAAAGATAATATTTTCAACATTTTGAAATCAAAAACATGTTAAGCCATGAAAATTAACAGAAGTCATAACATACAAACAACAGAAATGATATTGTCTAAGTCAGGAAACCACAAACAAATATTTACATGTCAATTGAAAAGTTCTTACAAAACCCATTGGTGATTTTTCATAAAAGAATCCGAGAATTAAACATGAAGTTAAATGCATATTTTTGTTATTTTTGAATTTTGGAGTTTTTTAGAAAGAAAAATAAAATAAATATGAGAACTGAAATAAAGTAAGAAAAAACCATGCATATTTTGTCTTTTGACATTTTTTTAGAAGGAAATGAAATCAAAATAAACATGGAAATTGAAATTATAAAAATAAAAAAAAAGCAAATAAAAATAATATGGCGGGTGCCATGAATTTTCCATGGCAACCTAGGTTGCCACCACTTTTTTCATTAAGGCATATTTTTGTTTTTGGAGTTTTGTAGAAATGATAAAACAAACATGAAATGAAATAAATAAAATAAAATAAGCTAAGTCTTAAAACATGGCAGGCACTGTTTCTTGTGGCCAACGCCACTCCTTGCCAAGGAAGCTGTGTGGCAGGCGCCACATATGGTCATGGCAGGCGCCATGAAAGCCTTTGGGGAAGTGGTGGCAGGCGCTATGGCTTGTGTGTGGCCAGTGCCACATTCACATGCGGCAGGCGCCACAATTTTCTCTCCTCTTTTATCATTTTTCATTTTGTTTTGTTTTATTTTTAAATAACAACTATAAAATAAAATCACAATAAAATCATGCATAACATTTATTCAGAAATCAATTACTAACACGATAACAAAATATGATGATATGAAACAAATGATTACGACACCGTAAAAATAAATGAAACGGAAATGAAATAGAGATGTGAATGTTACCTAGTGGAGACGGTCCACTACCTCTTCAAAAGTACGTATTCGGAAGAAAACCGGACGAACTTCTTTTTCCTCAAAGTGCCACAGCAAGGTTGGACGGTGGAAAGTTTGAACCGACAAACTTTCGTAATAATATTCAGAATAACGGTAACTGGGGGAGAAGAGAGTATTCACTATTTTTTGGTGAAAACTGGTGTCCTTTGAGAAGAGGTTTGAGCCTCTATTTATAGGAAAAAGTGGAGCTTGAAGTATTGTCGAGATTGCCCTTTTTCCAAATCTTTCGTACAGGTGGCTGAGATTTTGAAAAATCTTTGATTCAGAAAGTAGATTCAGAGGTAGGTTGTGCTGAAGAGATGCTGAGGAGACGTGAGGCATTACCTTTCTGAAAAAGCTTCCTTTATTCATGATGAAATACAACCACTTGTATTATTTCAAATAAAACAAGATTATTTAATTAGATTGTGAAAGAAAATGGAATTACTAATGGTAAGTACCACATGCACATGGCAAATGCCATAAAACATCATGGCAGGCGCCATGCATGCTTTATGGTGGGCGCCATGCTCTCCTGATGATGGTGGGCGCCATAGTTCATGTGGTGGGCGCCACCAAAGTGTATTTCTTTCCCTTTTTTTCTTTTCATTTCTTTTCTTTTTTTCTTTCTTTTCTTTTTCAAATAAAATCCAACAAAGGCCTTGTGATCTCTCGGTCAATGGTCGAGCATACTTGCATACTTCATTTCGGTCCAATAACATCAGAGTCTCAGGAATTCCAACTGGATGGTCTTTGAGGATTTTGCTTCTTCAATCTCTTCTAAGGTCCATGGATGGCCTCTAGGGATGTCCAATGTCATGTAGAATCAAGTTCCAAAGCTTGGGAATATGTCCTGATCAAAACCAAAAACAATGGTTGATTGTCGTTGAGAAAACCCTAGTTTGAGGCATGGTGAATCCTGTGGCTCATGGCACTTGTAATAAGAACCGAACACACTTGATTTCTTATTGAATAAGACCTCTTGAAAGTATGTGAGCTCAGATGGTTGATGGACTTTTGTTCTTTTTCCTGTGCACCTGGCTTTCACAAAAGAAACAAACTGGAAAAGATATTGTAGTTAGTTAACAATGCAAAGATGAATGAAACCTAAATATAAGTGCAAAATGTTATGACATCTAAGGGGTAAAAATTGGGGTACAACAGTTGCCCCTATTTAAGTAGCTTTACCGGATGATACGAGGAATGGAAATCCTCGGTACATCAAGGTGAAGGATATTTAAATATAGCAAACCGAAAATTTTTCCCTTAGATGGAATGTTGATGCTAAGACAGGCAACAGACATGCAAATGCTAACATGCCAATGAACTTCTAGTATGATGATATGATGCCATGATAGTGAAAAGATGCAGACAAACAAAACACCAATAGATAAGGAGCGAACAACCACAGGTGAGCTTTACTGGGGAGGGATGAAGGTTAATATCTACAAGGAAGACTCACTGGGGATACCGGCTGACCAATGAAAAAGACTCACTGGAGAGACGCTGAGGAAACACTGGGGATAGACAAATAAAATTGAGGGGAAACCTCACAGATCCTCACTGGGGATAGGAGCCAGAGAGGTGTTCTCCACTGGGGAAAGATCCAGGTAGATGGTCGACAGGTTTATAAGTGACCGGACGACACTGGGGAAATAGAAGACACTCTTACTGGGCATGAAACCAGAAAAAAGACATGATCTCCACTGGGGATCAATTTGAAATAAAAGGATAGACATCTGGGATTTTCTTATACTGAAGAGTTCAAACGGGATCTTCAAGAAAAGCCAAAAAAGACAGAGAAAGGCACATCCGGAAAAACATCAAATGGCAAAAGAAACCAGACATCCAATAGTGGCTTTGAATGAAAGGTACAAATCACAATATCTAATAATGGCTTTGAATGAAAGGTACAAATCACAATATCTGAGAAGGCATCAGATGAAAGTGAACAAAGACTCAATCTGGAAAAACATCAGATAGAGAGACACATCCGGAAAAGCATCAGATGGTAAAAGCAATGTCGTTCTGGAAAAGCATCAGAATAATGAAGCGAAATATCTAGAAAAACATCAGATAAGTTCTGGAAGAACATCAGAACAAAAGACTGATTTTGGAAAAACATCAGATAGAGACGCATCCGAAAAAGCATCAGATGATAAAAGCAATGTCGTTCCGGAAAAGCATCAGAATAACGAAGTGAAATATCTGGAAAAACATCAGATAAGTTCTGGAAAAACATCAGAACAAAAGACTCAATATGGAAAAACATCAGATAGAGAGAGGCACATCCGAAAAAGCATCAGATGGTAAAAGCAATGTCGTTCCGGAAAAGCATCAGAATAACAAAGCGAAATATCTGGAAAAACATCAGATAAGTTCTGGAAGAACATCAGAACAAAAGACTCAATCTGAAAAAAAACATCAAAAAGAGAGACACATCCGGAAGAGCATCAGATGGTGAAAGCAATGAAATTCTGGAAAAGTATCAGAATTACAAAGGACTATTTGGAAAAACATCAGATAGGTTCTGGAACATCGTCAGAACAAAGACTCAATCTGGAAAAACATCAGAGAGAGACAAATAAATGAAATCCATGAATGGCATTGGATACAAAAGAGGAACACACATATCCAGAAAAACAATCGGATAAGAAAGGTCATATCTGGAAGAACGTCAGATAGACACTACAATATTCGTTTGGTAGGTGCCAAGTGAGTTGGACTTTGACCACGAGATAAGACATGGATAATGACACGACCTCGGGAGAAATGCAAATGAGGATAAAATACTCATGTTATGCATATGGTATATGAATTATGCAGATGATATATGATCAAATGTGAATGTAAATGTAATGTAGACGTCGACAACACGGCTCGACTCTCTTGTGGAGAAGACACGACTGGAAGACTGATTCCTCAACACGGAGATCACTGTCATTCTGCTTGGGGACTAAAGATGCTACTGCTGAACACATCTCTGCCACACTGGTAAACTATATTAAGTAATGATCCTTGTAGAAAGGATGGAAGGTTGTATGGGGATCCTTCAAAATAAACTGCCCCAGATTAGCTGACTGTTGTAGATGAACAGATCATTGCTTCAGTTTGTCTGATTTTGCTGTACCCGGGGAAAGCCTGCCCCAGTATGAGCCTTGAAAATGATTGTTTTACTGTACACTGGGAAAGCTTGCCCCAATATGAATCTTGAAAAATATTCTGGATAAACCAATTCTGAGAAGGACTTGCCCCTGAACAACAAATCTTGAACTGATTCTTCAACTGAATTTGGAAATAACTTGCCCCTGATAGGATCACTGACCAAGTTTCTCAACTGTTTGGAAATTCCTTAACAAGAAAGCTAGTTTGCAAGCAAAATGTATTTGTACAAACATGGTAATTTTAGAGTTCATGCAACTTTTGAAATCAAAATCAATTTGCAAAACAAATGAATCACTGGTCTGAACACGGTGGTTCAAGACATTTAAAAGTGAAAGGTGAACCACAACTGTAATGACCTGCAAAGATCTTTGGGAGTCAGTTTACGCAACCCTGCTGTAGTATGCTTTAGAAATAACCTTGCTTCAATTAGGTCTTTTAAGGGTTATAACGTGGTCTGGTTCACGGTTTAAGAAACAAAGGATAAAGGCTCAAAATTTATTTTTGAACCACCCAATCTTCGTGATGAAATTCGGTCCTAAGCTCAGTTAAAACATGATATACATTCAGATTCCCATAGGCTGGGAATTGATCTGATGATAGTTGTCGATGATTAAGACACCTTGGGTTATCATTACTCCCTTACAACATTTTGTTGTCCTTTATTGCTGAGACTTTCGAGACTTCTTTTTTTGTCTTTGCTGAGGTTTTGAGACCTCTTCTTCGTCATTTGCTGAGGTTATGAGACCTCTTCTTCTTCCTTGTTAAGGTTATGTGACTTCTTTTTTGTCTTTGCTGAGGTTTTGAGACCTCTTCTTCTTCCTTATTATCATTTGATTTGAGAGAGTTGAACGGTGTCTTGCATGAAGCATTTGCGTTAGAATGCATAACCAAGTCAAACTGAGAACTACCCTGCCCCAAGGTTGAGATTTAAGGGTTTTCTTTGTGTAAGGAAAGAAAACTCCTACTTCTAGGCTCAAAGGGTTTGACAAGGGATTAACTTCCTTATTTCTCCAGTGTTTGGGAATTGAAACAATGCCTTACATCGTCAGCAAAGTTTTGATTTGAAAGCATACCAACAACAATTATGGGTATAATGTTTTCATCATCCTCCCTTCAATCTTTGCATAATCAAAGAGATAAAATATTTTGCAAAAGAAAGCATAAAGATGTGAATAATGGACAAAATGAATTGAATTAAAAGTTGCAATGCTCATTTCATTAATTTTGAAAGTACAAACATCATTTGAAGGCAAACAGCCATTACAAAATAAGGAAAATGCAAACAACAAGAAACATGGTCTAGTGACTAATCAGAAACAAGAGTGAGCTGTCTTGTTGGAAACACTGGCTTGCTGAAGTCGACTGAAGCTTCACTTGGCGTGCCCTGGCAGAGGGTTGTTCTGGACATTAGGGTTGTCACGAAAGTTAAGAATTCCAGTCTTAATCAAATCACGCACTCTAGCCTTTAGTGCATAGCAATTTTCCAAGTCGTGGCCTGCGACACCTTCATGGAATGCACAGTGGAGATCGGATCTAAATCCAACAAGGAGAGGATTTGGAAGAGGTAAAGGCCTTATGGTAATCAAACCTTGCTTAACCAGACCAGGAAACAGTTAAGTGTACTTCATTGGAATAGGATCAAAATTATTCCTATTACGGTACTGGTTTTCTCCTGCAGTTGGACGTTGGGAAGCTTGAGCTGGTAGTGGAGCAATAACCACGGGAGTGACAGCAGCAACAGTAGGGTGAATGGTATACTGAGGTTGGGGACGAGGCCTTCTCACTTCAACCATTACAGCGTTGGCCTGATCTTCCATTTTCTTCTGAAAGTTCCCATAGGATTTCTTCACAGCATTGGAAGATTTGGCAGCTTTTGACATTTTTCCTTTCTTAAGACCTTCCTCGAGTCTTTGGTCGATAGAAACCAAATCAGTGAAATTGGAGGAAACACTTCCAATCATATTATCTCAATAGAACGGGGACAGGGTATCCATGAACATTCCAGTTAACTCTTTTTCAGCCAAAGGAGGTTCAACTTGGGAAGCTAACTCTCTCCAGCACTGAGCATACTCCTTAAAAGATTCCTTCTCATGCTGAGTCATATTTTGCAGCTGGCGGCGATCAGGAGCCATGTCAAGGTTATACTTATACTGCTTCTGAAGGCATTTACAAGATCTTGGAAGCAGTGGATGGAGTTTTGCTCGAGACCCATATACCATTTGAGTGATGCTCCACTCAAACTATCTTGAAAAGAGTGGATAAGCAGCTTCTGATTTCTGGTATAAGCAGTCATTTTGCGAAGATACATGACCAAATGAGCCTTCGGACAAGAATGCCCCTTATATTTCACAATTTCTGGAGTTTTGAACTTAGCAGGCATAACAAGGTCAGACATCAAGCACATGTTGTCTGCATCCACATTAAAGAAGTTATTTCCCTCAATGGGTTTAAGTCTTTTGTCCTTGATCTGAAACTACTCAGGGACAACCTCAGGTTCAACAAAGTCTTCACAATCTTCACCTTGAGCACTGGCAGCATTGTACTCAAAGAGGGGATTCTCAAAGGGAGCTCGAACAATTTGTGGAACGGCATGGACTGTAGGTCCGGGCTCGGCAAAAATAGGAGCTTGAAATATAGGCATAGTAGTAGATACAATCGGCAGAGAATAGTTATGTGGCAAACCAAACTCAGGCCAAGTTGACAGTGGTATTTGAACCGGTGGAGGTTCAACACTTGAAACTTTCTGGATGACAGTTCTTTGGGGAGGCTCTCCTCTAGCAACCAAAACTTGAAGCATCTCAGTTAGTTTAGTCATACTTAATTTGAGGTCATCGATTTCCATTTGGACCTCAGCATTGTGTGCCTCTTGCTCTGACATCTTACGTCTGTAGTTAGCTCTAGTCCAGTATTGGTGTCGGGGAATCAGCTTGACGACTCACAGGTGACACTGAAAGATAGAGACATCTGGAAATAAGTCACTAGACAAACATATGCATGCAATGAAACATGCAAAGATGCAAATGATATGCAAGGTAATGCAAACAGGATGCAAAACATATGCAACAGGATCAAGGGTTCGAGATCACAGCATGGAGTCTGGGTAAAGAACCAATCACAGGGTGTGTACTAGGGTTTATCAACTGTAGAACAGGGTTCTAAAAGTTCCCAGAGTCTACGTAAATCCTTCGGATATTATCAGCCTACGTGACTACACACGCGGGTTAATAATATTCTCAAGATAAACTCGTCTGAGTGTAGTATCGCGTAACAACTACTTGGGACTACTCCCTCATAGCCACCGCACTACATCCTAAAAGGCCAAGTGGGGTGAAGGTAACTACGGTTCTCAGAATCCCTGGCTCCCAATTGGGAAGAGTGACATCAATGCGACTGCTCACATCAGACATCAACAATCCCAAAGGGCCTCATCTGAGTGTGGTCATCATATGCCATAAATTGTTAGGACTACTCCCAACAACCAACTATTGATTACACCACAATCCTATCATAATTACTCTCAAGTCTGAGTTAGGACTTATCTCACCACTCAAAGTAATAACCCTGCACACAGAAAAACCCAAGCACAACGAGCATATGTAGATACACAAAATATACAAGTATACAAGGAAGCAAACATATAAATAATACAAATACAAACAAGATATGCTTAACCCTCTTAGGGGATGTCATCCCCAGTGAAGTCGCCATTTCTGTTGCGGTGAGAATCAGATATCAAGCTATTAATTAACTTGAATCACATATCTTTGAAATTCACCACCGAGCTTTGATTTATCCAAAGTAAAAGGGTAAAGATCGAAAAACCCTAAGTGCGCTATGTAGGAACACATCTCAGAGATCGGGGGTTCAGGGGTTGGTTATACTAAGGGAAGGTATTAGCACCCTAAGTATCTGTAGTACTCTACATGAACCTCTTGTTTATATTTGTGTTATGTTATGTTTGCTTACTAAAGTGATCTGCTAAGGGTAAAGGTAAAGACCTAAGGGTATGTACACTAAGTTTGCTCGCCAAGACGTCGCATCTTATGCCTACGTATCTGACTAAAGAATCAGAGTAACCGTAGTTCACCTATGGGGTGAAAGGGTGAGAAAGAAAAGGTGGAATCCAAGAAGGCATTGGATGTAAAGGAAAAAGGTGGAAAAAGAAAATGGTAGCTCACTAGGATCTTGCAATCCTATGCCTACGTATTCTCAAAATGAACTTGAGAAATCAGAGCAATCATATATCCCCTCAATGGGGTGAGGAACTCTTGACTGTGGTCAAGGTTCCAAGGGAAATTAGGGTGGAAAGCTTGAAAGCAAAGCTTGTGAGGATTGATTGTTTAGGAGAAGAGATTAATGGCTATCTCTTGTGAAGGTTAAAGAAAGGTTTAAAAGTTATAAGAGATTAATAGCTATCTCTTGGGAAAGGTTAATTTAAAAGGGAATAAAGTGTTCACGGGAAAGTAGGGTCTGACAGCAAGACACCTACGTGGAGTGCGCGACTCTAAACCTAAGGCTAGGTTAAAAGGGTAATCAGTTATCTATGACCTTGCGGTCAATAGAGAGACTTTCCTTTGGAATATGGGAGATAATAACTTGTAAACAAGAGTTAAATGGATTGAAATTAAACAATACGAGTACGACAAAGATAATATTTTCAACATTTTGAAATCAGAAACATGTTAAGCCATGAAAATTAACAGAAGCCATAACATACAAACAACATAAATGATATTGTCCAAGTCAGGAAACCACAAACAAATATTTACATGTCAATTGAAAAGTTCTTACAAAAATCATTGGTGATTTTTCATAAAAGAATCTGAGAATTAAACATGAAGTTAAATGCATATTTTTTTATTTTTGAATTTTGGAGTTTTTTAGAAAGAAAAATAAAATAAATATGAGAACTGAAATAAAGTAAGAAAAGAACCATGCATATTTTGTCTTTTGACATTTTTTAGAAGGAAATGAAATCAAAATAAACATGGAAACTGAAATTATATAAAAAAAAAAGCAAATAAAAATAATATGGCGGGTGCCATGAATTTTCCATGGCAACTTAGGGTGCCACCACTTTTTTCATTAAGGCATATTTTTGTTTTTGGAGTTTTGTAGAAATGATAAAACAAACATGAAATGAAATAAATAAAATAAAATAAGCTAAGTGCTAAAACATGGCAGGCACTGTTTCTTGTGGCCAGTGCCACTCCTTGCCAAGGAAGCTGTGTGGCAGGCGCCACATATGGTCATGGCAGGCGCCATGAAAGCCTTTGGGAAGTGGTGGCAGGCGCCATGGCTTGTGTGTGGCCAGTGCCACATTTTCTCTCCTCTTTTATCAATTTTTATTTTGTTTTGTTTTATTTTTAAATAACAACTATAAAATAAAATCACAATAAAATCATGCATAACATTTATTCAGAAATCAATTACTAACACGATAACAAAATATGATGATATGAAACAAATGATTACGACACCGTAAAAATAAAGGAAACGGAAATGAAACAGAGATGTGAATATAACCTAGTGGAGACGGTCCACTGCCTCTTCAAAGGTACGTATTCAGAAGAAAACCGGACGAACTTCTTTTTCCTTAAAGTGCCACAACAAGGTTGGACGGTGGAAAGTTCGAACCGACAAACTTTCGTAACAATATTCAGAATAACGGTAACTGGGGGAGAAGAGAGTATTCACTATTTTTCGGTGAAAACTGGTGTCCTTTGAGAAGAGGTTTGAGCCTCTATTTATAGGAAAAAGTGGAGCTTGAAGTATTGCCAAGATTGCCCTTTTTCCAAATCTTTCATGCAGGTGGCTGAGATTTTGAAAAATCTCTGATTCAGAAAGTAGATTCAGAGGTAGGTTGTGCTGAAGAGATGTTGAGGAGACGTGAGGCATTACCTTTCTGAAAAAGCTTCCTTTATTCATGATGAAATGCAACCACTTGTATTATTTCAAATAAAACAAGATTATTTAATTAGATTGTGAAAAAAAATGGAATTACTAATGGTAAGTACCACATGCACATGGAAAGTGCCATAAAACATCATGGCAGGCGCCATGCATGCTTTATGGTGGCCGTTATGCTCTCCTGATGATGGCGGGCGCCATAGTTCATGTGGTGGGCGCCACCAAAGTGTATTTCTTTCCCCTTTTTTCTTTTCATTTCTTTTCTTTTTTTCTTTCTTTTCTTTTTCAAATAAAATCCAACAAAGGCCTCGTGATCTCTCGGTCAATGGTCGAGCATACTTGCATACTTCATTTCGGTCCAATAACATCAGAGTCAGAAGCTTGACTTTTCGGCCAAAACTCTGATTTCCTCAGGAATTCCAACTGGATGGTCTTTGAGGATTTTGCTTCTTCAATCTCTTATAAGGTCCATGGATGGCCTCTAGGGATGTCCAGTGTCATGTAGAATCAAGTTCCAAAGCTTGGGAATATGTCCTGATCAAAACTAAAAGCAATGGTTGACTGTCGTTGAGAAAACCCTAGTTTGAGGCATGGTGAATCCTGTGGCTCATGGAACTTGTAATAAGAACCGAACACACTTGATTTCTTGTTAAATAAGACCTCTTGAAAGTATGTGAGCGCAGATGGTTGATGGACTTTTGTTCTTTTTCCTGTGCACCTGGCTTTCACAAAAGAAACAAACTGGCAAAGATATTGTAGTTAGTTAACAATGCATAGATGAATGGAACCTAAATGTAAGTGCAAAATTTTATGACATCTAAGGGGTAAAATTTGGGGTACAACACCTATTATGGATCTAGATTAACCACTAGTATAGACAAGAATTTTATGTAATCCCATACAGTGAGGAAGAAAGGATGTTTTGTTGAGCGTATGGCGTAAATTCTGGAAGTGAGGTAGTTTATTTGTGTTTCAATTTCTAAGGTCAATATGGCATCTTGGAAGAACGAGAGTATTTCAAGGAGTATGTTCTGAATGGTACCTTCCAAATGGTTGAGATCTTGAGAGATAAGGGTGTTCAACATCTTTGTAAGAGTCTAAGGTACTGGTGAAGTGTAAGAGGAGACTCGACTGCATATTCCAAGTGAAACATGTATGCATCAGATGAAGAGTGAAAGATAAATCAAGTATATTCAGTCTTGGAAGGGAGATTGGGTTCAGAATAATTCGCCATAGGTTTAGTGTTAGTAAGAGACCAACTTGGAAATGTTGAGTTACCCAAGGATTAGTTATAAGAGTGTGTCGAAGACAGAACACGCATTATATAGTAACGGAAGTTCTAGTTGTCGTGGCTGGAAAATTACATAGTCGCCACCATCCTTTATTTGTTCCTAAGTAACCGGCAAATAATGATAAATCCTAAAGCTAAGGGTAAGACGTTAAGGTTCTGGAGTCGGTTAAGTGAGAGGAAGGTACTAGGCACCCCTCACCTCCATTGTACTCAATGAGATCCTTCTCTAATTTTAGGGTTATTGCTTTCCTAACGATGTTTGCTTTATTATCTATTATTGGTTAATTATTTTATTTTTTTATTTATAGAAAATTATTTTTTCGCATTCATCGTGAAAGATCGTATTTTTTGAGGTACGACACATTATTCATTAAGCGCCAAGGAAAACATACTCTTTTAGTTCAAGTTTATGTCGATGATATTATTTTTGGATCAACTACTATGCAACTTGTAGAAGAGTTCTCCAAGCTTATGTAGGGAGAGTTTACAATGAGCTTTATGGGGGAGTTAAACTACTTCCTTGGTCTTCAAATCAAACAACTAAATAAAGGCACATTTGTATGTCAAACTAAATATTTCAAAGACTTGCTAGAGAGATTTGGCGTGGAAGATGCAAAGTCTATTGATACTTCTATGGCTACAAATGATAACTTAGAAAGGAATGAGAATGATAAAGATGTAGACATGAAGAAATATAGAGGTGTGATATGTTCTTTTTTATATCTCAGTGCAAATAGGCCGGACATAATGTTTGGCGTATGTATGTGTGCCTGATATCAATCGGCTCCTAAGGAATCTCACTTAGAATTTGTAAAACGTATTCTTAGGTATCTTCGTGGTACTTCTAGTTACAAACTTTGGTATTCTAACGGAAGCGATTGGAATTTGTTTGGTTACATTGATTCTGATTTTTCCGATTGCAAATTGGATAGGAAGAGTACTAGTGGAACTTGCCACATGTTTTCAAATGCCTTAGTAAGTTGGCATAGCAAGAAAAAAGTTTATATTGCTTTGTCAACCGCCGAGGCGGAATATGTTGCAGCTGGTAGTTATTGCGCTCAAATTTTGTAGCTTAAGCAACAATTACTTGACTTTGATATAAAACTGCAATGTATTCCTATTATGTGAGACAACACTAGTGCTATTAATCTTACAAAAAAATCCGGTATTACATTCTCGCACTAAGCATATTGAGATTCGTCACCACTTCCTATGTGACCATGTTGAAAAAAGGGATGTCGTATTTGAGCATATTGATAGTAAAAATCAACTTGCTGATACTTTTACAAAACCACTTGCGACCGAGCCATTTTTCAACATTTGAAGGGAATTGAGGATACTTGATATCTCATCTTGCCTAAATATGACTTGTTGCATGCACTTTATATACTATTACTCTAACTTTCATTGGAAGTTCTATTACCTAAGAGTGCATCCTTCATCAATTTATGAGCGAGGTAATATCATTCCACTTCTCTATTTTTTGTAAGCTTTTTATTGTTGCATGTTACTTGTATTCCAAATAACTAATATTCTTGATGTTTGAAATAGTTCATGGTTATTCACCTCCAAATATTTAATTGATGTATATCAACTACATGCCTATAGTGATGTTGTGTTATTCCATCTATATGCTTGAAATATACTCTTGGTGCATATGGATTGTATGTATTTTTGTATGAACTATGATTGAACATGTTATGATGTTAATAAAATTCTTGTTGTGTATCATTGTTATGATAACATCTCTGTTTTTAGTTTAAGTGGTGATGAATTTGCATCGCCTTGCTAGAGCACATGTGTGTGCATCATTTCGGGAGAACTAAAAGCATATGTCACGTAATCGGGTCGCTTTTGTAGCAAACTCAAGAGTTTTGATGACATTGCATCCTTCATGTTTCATGTTTGTGTTATTTGGCATTAAATGTGACAATTATGTTCTATTCTTGCTTGATATGCTTGTATTTATGTTTAGTGAAATTCTGGTATATCAGACTACAGATGTCCTATAGAATGTCTGGACATCTGATCTGAACAAAACAGCATGGCAAGGTATAAACAAATAAAACCAGTACAGAAAAGCATAAGAACACATAGAATTTGTTCACCCAGTTCGATCTAACAATCTACATCTGGGGGCATACCAAGCCAGGAAGGAAGTCCACTCTTAGCAGTATCAAATTACAGACTCAACAACCAAGTTGACAATCTCCTAATTTAATAACTACCCAATGACCCTTCTACCTAAGTCCTCCCTAGGTAAGAGACTCCATCTCACTTCCAATCATCGCAATGATGTCTACCAGTCAACACCTCAGCCACTACATCAACAGCTTGATTTCCAACAGCTCTTCAATCACAGAAAAATATAAGACACACTTCAATAACAATACCTAGACATGACACACATGACTAAGAACAATACTCAGAGTTGCTTAACAACTTCCTCCAAGAACAACACTCACTCTTGCTTAAAAGCTTCAAGGATTACATTGACCATCTCACAATCCGAGTGGTTCACACATACCAACTCTCCTAGAGAGTGGTTCACAAGAACGAAACCCTAATAATTTTACATCTTGGAATCGTTGCAAAATTAGGTTACAAACACTCCTATTTATAACCTACATCCCAACTGGATTTGGGCTTCAAAACGCAGCAAATCAGCTGCTACAGATCAGCAGAACCTTATGCTATATAATAGGTCTTCAATCAAATGTTTCCTAATATGTCTCCATATTTAGAAAATGCTGAGAATCCGAAAACCAACACACAAAAACTCAACCCAAAATACTTTGGATGCCACATAGGATAACTAAATATTCACAGAATATTCAGTAACAAATACCAACAACAGAATTTTCCATTTAAACCAAAAACAGACGCGATGTCCTATGATCCAGGATGGGACATCTTTATCCGACATGTTGAATGCAGTAAGTTAGGACATTTTGTTTCAACATCTTGATTAACCATCACATGACAGCAACATTATTTCACCAAAATTGTAGCCAATTACAAGAACTAACATTTAGGCATTTTTGTTCAATATGTATATCATTTTATGTGAGTGCTATCATGTTGATGTTCTTACCTTTGCAAATTGCCTTTGTATAGTACTTTGGTTTGTATGTGAATTACGATACTTCTAATGGGTTGCTTGTTCTCTTTTTGATGTTGACAAAGGGGGAGAAGTGAACAAGATGAAGTTTGGATGCACATATTCAGGGGGAGTGTTCAAGAAGACACAAACGTCACAAAACGCATTGTCTCATGTTTTTCCATCATAAAAAATGGGGAGTATGTGAGTGCTACTTTCCGTATGATAGGTATTCTAAATGATGTTAAAACTAGGATAATATAGCGCTAATATATATTGGACGGTATCCTCTTATTTTAGATGTGCATCTTAGCCTTAAGAAGCATTAAAATGGTTTGGAAAATGATCATATATCACACATGCATTGAAAACAAGGTCTTTGTGAAAAATGCATTGAAAAACAAGTTTTTATGATGACACTATAGGATAGGCCGACACACACGCGTGTATGTCGACCTATATAAGCTTTTGCTTTAGTATAGGTTGACACATAAACTGCTCAGGTCGACCTCCACACACACACACACACACACACACACACACATGTATATGTGTGTGTGTATATATATATATATATATATATATATATATATATATATATATATATATATATACTCATACGTGCATCATTTTCTAGTAAGGTTCTAGTGTAAAACCTATAGGAAATCAGAATTATAAAACATACTCAGCTTTTTCAACCTCTCTTCAATGCATACACACAATCAAACTACACATAATCATTTTTTTGATTGGGTGGCCATCTAGATTAGGATTGATAACGTCCAATTAGGTTGATGTATTGAGAATATTGGGTTGAGTTCTTTGTGTGTTTCAAATTAGAAAACCAATTTGGGGTTTTCCTTTAAGATCATTTAGGATTTGAAGGTTTTGGACAAGATTACACTAATACATATCCGATCGAGTGAAGGCCTTGGGACAAGGTGGTTTCCTTACAAGGGAGTAGCGTGAGACGGTGGATTGTTGGAAATCCACCACAACCTATGGAGAATTTCTATCAATCTTAATGAACAAGATTATTATTGATACATAATAACAATGAAAAGAAAGAAAAATTGTAGAAGAAAGGAAATTAGGGTTTGACAAAATATAGAAGAAAATGGTGATTTCTGCAGAGTAACTCTCTGCCTACAAACTGTGAAAAACTTATTCACTTTGCAACTCCAGAATTCTGTGAATTCAAGTTGTTACAAGAATAGGGGTTACTCCCTCTATTTATAGTTTTAGGTTAGTTTGCTCCCTAAGCCAAAGCCCAAAATATCCAATTTAACTAACACTACTAAAATAGGCCTAAGTCGAAATCCTATCGAGAAACCTGCTTCGACACTTTGACACACACACACACACACACACTAGGCTAATTTCGACACATTATTGTTTTTGTCGAGCACTACCTGCTTTGACACAAGGAATTAGATTCTCAATACACCACCTAATTCATTGTGTCTAAGCTATCTATATTCATCATAGACCTTAGCTTCTTGAACACTTTGACTTGCGCTCTTTTCGTCATGATATCTGTAATCTGATTCTCAGTTCTACAGTGTTCCAAGTTCATCTTCCCTTCTGCTATCTGCTCTCGAAGATAGTGGAACCTTATTTCGTTGTGCTTGCTTTGTCCATGTGCTATCAGATTCTTTGTCAGATTGATAGCTGACATGTTGTCGATCTTTATGGAAATTGCTCCATGACTCTTCGTTGTAATCTCTTTGACCAGGTTCACCATCCATTTTGCTTGACATACACATAGTGAAACATATGTTCACTCTGCTTCGCACGAAAATAATACCACTACTATCTCCTTTCTCGAACTCCAAGCAATTGGTGCACCACCTAGCATAAACACATAACCAGTTGTGAATTTTTTATCCTCAGCATCACTACACCAACTTAAGTTGATGTATCCCACTAACTTGCATTCTTTTCCATCATCAGCTACAGGAAATAAAATATCGTAGTCAATATTTCCTTTAATATACCTTAGTATCCTCTTCGTTGCTACTAGGTGTGATACCTTTGGCTTCTGCATGAATCTACTTGCCATACCTACATTGTATGCTAAGTCAGGCCTTATGTGATAAAGGTATCTTAGTGACCCAATAAGTCTTCTATATTGGGTTGGGTCGACATCATCTTCATCTGAATCTTTTAACAGTTGCAGTCTTGGTTCAGCAGATGTTAAAGTCGAGTTGCATTCTTCCATCTCAAATCTCTTGAGAATTTCACTTGCATATCTTTTTTTATGCATCATCAAACCTCTACTACTCTTGTAGAATTCGATTCCAAGGAAATATTAAATGTCACCCAGATCAGACATTTCAAATTCCTTGTTAAGATCACCTTTGAAGTCTTCGATCTCTTTCTTGCAACTACCTGTCATCAACAAGTCATAGACATAGAGACACGGTATTAACAATTCACTCTTGCTTTTTCTTACATATACTCCATGCTCAGTTGTGCACTTCACAAATTCTTTCTCCCTTAAAAACCTATCTATCTTCTTATTCCAAGCTCTTGGAGCTTGCTTAAGTCCATACAGGGCTTTATTCAGCCTGTATACCTTGCTTTCTTTGCCTAGTTTCATAAACCCAGCTGGTTGTGCAACATAAACATCTTCATCTAAGAGGCCATTCTAGAATGCACATTTCACATCCATCTGACATATGTGTCAATTATTCATGTTTGCTAGACCAACAACCAACCTGATTGTTTTGATCCTAGCAATAGGTGCAAAAACTTCGTCGAAGTCGATTCCTTCTTTCTGAATAAATCCTTTCGCCATAAGTCTTGCCTTGTGTCGAGTTATTTCTTCTTTGGGATTCAGCTTTAGATTGTATACCCATTTCACATCGATTGCCTTCTTGCCTTGAGGAAATTTGACAAGTGAGCAAGTGTTGTTGACTTCGATGGACTCTAGTTCATCATTCATAGCTTTCTTCCACTTTGAATCTTTCAATGCCTCAACTGCATTGACTGGTTAGATATCTGTATAGAAAGTGTAATTCTGGTATCAGACGTGTGATGTTAAGTGCGATGTCACAACAACACACTCTGCAATGGACAGTGCAATAACAGCAATAAATCAACACAATGAATTGTTCACCCAGTTCGGTCTAACTACCTACGTCTGGGGGCTACCAAGCCAGGGATGAAATTCACTACTTGTAAAATTAAATTACAGACTCAACAACCCAGTTGACAATCTCCTAATCTTAATTCCTACTAGTGACTTTCTACCTAAGAAACCACTTAGATATGAGAACACTACTCAATCCCTAAAACTCTTCAGTGACAAAATTCAAAGATCACACACTTTGAATACCACTACTTGATTCTGCTTCACAGCTTTGATCAAGAACAACTCAAAACAACAATACCAATTCACACTAGAATGGTTTACAAAACATGCACGAAGACACAAAACGACTCTCAGTCTTTAGCTCACTTTCTTCGTCACTTTTTCTTCAGTACTGGTGCGCTTTATATAGCTCTTTGAATTGGACTTGGACCTGCTACAATATCTGACCTGATTTGTTATTTAAAACTGAATATTCAAAATAGATTTTCTCCTAAAATCTTTTCAAATCTTCAACCTTTTAAATCTCCTACAAATCTGCATCAAATCTCTATGCAACAGAAAATATCTAGCCCAAGATATTCGCATCCAATGAGACAACCTGCTCTCCACAATTCCAGCTAACACGCAAACCCTAACAACATCACAAAACCTGATGTTATTAATTCTGCAGATCTAATGTCACAACATCGCTTGTGACATCAGACATCCAACATAACTCTTAACATAACCCAATGCTAAGACTCAATGTTGTGACATCACCCATATGACATCAGACATTGAACAACTTCACTACTTAACACAGCCCAGTGTTAAGACTCAATGTTGCAATATCACCACCTGGACATCAACATTGAACATACTTTGTTTTACCAAAATTCCAGCCAATCCAAGAAACTAACAATCTCCCCCTTTGGCTAATTTTGGCTAAAACAATCTCTGCACCTTCAGAGACTTCAGCAGCGGAATAAACTTCAATAGTTTTAAAATTTTAAAACCTTCAAGCAGCAGCATCTTTAATACACAAAGACTTCACTTCACACAAAAACTCTGCTGCAGCACCATCTTCAACAGCAACTTGGCAACACCCAAACAACAACAACTTGGCAACAACCAAAATGGTGCTCCCCCTCAATCATAAACCAACATAACAGCTGTTCAGCAATTACTCTTTCTCAATATCTGCACTTCTGAACTATAACATCAGCAATCAGCTACATCCTCAGCTGCATATTTCTTGACTTCATTCCTTAGCAGCAATTGATATTTGTACTCCTTGAAGTCCTATTTCTCCCCCTTTTTAGCCACAAATTGACAACCATCAACCAGAAGCCCTATTAAATATAGTTAGTACTACCCTAGCTCTCATTGTTAGCCTTACAGTTAGCATAACAAATCATAGAACAAAAATTATAAAGGGTGCATATACAACACAATATTCATATTACAAGCCAAGCACATTAAGTGCAGAAACAACAAAAAAAACTAAACTACTGACAGTAAAAGCTTTAATCATCTGAGCTGAGATCATCATTATCTTCTTCTGAGCTGTCATTATCAGACTCAACTTTCTTATCAGCAACTTCTTTCTCACTTTCTTTTTCTGTTATCTTCAGAGTCATAAGTAATCTTTTGAACTTCTCCTTTCTTTCAGTGCTTACTCTGATGGCTTCATCTAATTCTTTACAGGCTTCCTCCAGTTCAGAAATCATATCAGTCTTGACATGAGTATGATGAGTAGATGTTGAGGCAGATGTCTTGACATGATCATCAACATGTTTTCCTTCAAGCAACTTCTGATGAAAAGACAAGTCAGGCTTCCTTCTACACACACTATCATATTGGTGAAGAATCCCAGGATGCTGAGACAGAATTATCCCACAAATGAGGGATGGAAATGCAATAGGCGATTTCACAGCTCTTGTTGCAGCATGCTTGATAGTCTGATTATAAATGTAAGAGCCATAATCAATTAACCTCTTTGTTCAAATGGCATAAACTAATTTGCCCAAACCAGCAGAAATAGAGGTCTTGTGGTTTGTAGGAACCGAGTTAAAATCACCTATTCTATGAAGAATAGCATATTTCACACTTAATAAACTAGCTGCCAACTTTCCATTTGAGGGCCAAACTTCTACCTGACCAGCTGTGATTTCTTTGCAGATAACATTATTAGAAACTTCTAATTCACCATAATCTTCCTCACTTCTTCCTAAGTAGGCATTAATCACCTTAGGAGAGAACCAGACACACTTACCCCTAACAGTAACTCTTCTAAAAGTTAGGCTTTTGCTGTCATTAATAGACTCAGGGATATTCACTATAAATTCTCTGACCAGTCTATCATAGCAACTAGTCAATCCTGACACAGTCCTTATGAGACCAGCAAACTTAATTAGATCTACAATTCCAATAGACTCTAAGTCATCTGCAACTAGCTCTCTTTCCAGAGCTATCCTTCTTTGGCTCACACAATTCCACATGGATGCACTTCTGGCACAGTGAAATGAGATGTTATCAGGCACTTGATTAGCAGCTCTGTTCCTCACAGGGTTGATTTCTTGAATATCACACTCTGAATCTGATTCTTCCCTGATTCTCCTCTTCTTGCCAGACATGGCAACTTTTTTCCATGACTTGGGAGAGTCTGCAACTGAAGTCCTTTTCTTATCCTTGACCATATTTTCATTAGGAAGTGACTCCACTCCTTTCCCTTTCCTATCCTCCCTTCTTCTTGCTATCGCATTACCAATGATATCACTATCAGATGAGTCCTCAACATCTATAACCTCAACCTGATCCTTCCCTTTATAACTGTGACTTTCATCCCTAGGGGACGATGTTCTGACATCAGGGATGACATTAGTATCTTCAAGATCTTCTTCTTTACTACCACCTTCAGCATCTTGAATCACAGACAAGGCCAGTCTGTGAAGATTTGTGTCCTCACTTTGAGATTCCACCTATTCAGCAGGCATTTGCCTTAAAGGGACAGAAATCCCTTTCACACGTATTCCCTTCTCAAGAATTTTGGTGGCAATCTGCTCCAAATGCATGTCCACATCATACTTCTCCTCAATATCTTGAGATGATGATGACCTAGTTTCAGTTTTACTCAACTTGGCTGAAGGTTTAGAGTTACCTGAATCTAGAAGTGCCATAGGGATGTGTTCTTTGTCAACATATTCTTTTTCCGATGAAACCTTAGTTAGTTCATGCGCAGGTCTTTGAGAATCAGAGTTCTTGGATGAAGAAGACATTGTTTCTTTGTAACAGACTAGGTTTAGAGAAGATTTTTCTATTTTGTTGAGATTAAGGGAGATGAACAGTTGAGAAGAGAAGGCTTTGAAGAATCTTGATATAGAATCAATATGGTAAGGCGCCTGATTTTGAGTACCTCTTAATGACCAATCACTAATTTTCTCCCTCCATAAAGACTTTCCTTTTAATTTAAAAGGATTCACATCAGAACTCATTAACTCTGAGTGACCTTTCAGCATCCTTTCACACCTGATGTCATAGTCTGATGTTATAACATTAACTTCACGAGGAATCCACTGATAGCAGTTATCTTTGGATCTGGCACCCTTCATAACAACCTGATTATGCTCATCAGATACCACACACTCATCTTTGGTGTAGTTAACTCTATAACCTTCATCACATAGCTGACTTATGCTAATCAGATTAGCATTCAAACCTTGGACAAGAATCACACTATCAAGAGTAAGACCATCATGATTCTTCACTCTTCCAACTCCTTCTACTACTCCTTTTTCTCCATTGCCAAACACAACCATATTTGCATGGCAAGGATTGAACTCCACCAACTACTCCTTGGATCCTGTCATGTGCTTTGAACATCCACTGTCAAAGTACCATGCATCCATGGCAAAATGTCCATCTGAGGTATGAGCCAATAGACATGTGACCTGAGCTTTAGGGACCCATTGTTTCACCACCTTGGGCCTGACTTCCTTCTGTCTGGGTTGAGGAGCAGAATTTGGATAACCATGAAGCTTGAATCAAGAGGACTGCATATGTCCAAACCTGCCACAATAGAAGCATCTGACTCTGTCATCTCTGAAGTGGTTAAACCTTCTGCCACTTTGATGGTGATACTGTTGGTGCTGCCACCCATAATGATGTCTCCTTCTACCATAGTTGGCCTATCTTCTATGGTGCGGTTGTCTTCTCCTGTTCTGAGGATGCTGTCTCCTAGGCTGTCTCCTATGATGATGAGGCTTCCTTCTTCCATAGTAATGAGGCACAACATTGTTGTACTTATATCCATATCCATACCAGTTTCCCTGATGTTGAGACATCTGATGAGACATATTCTGTTTGAACTTGGCAGCTTGCATGCTCTTGTGATATTGAGGAGGCATATACTGACTAGCTCCTTGGGGCTGCAACTTCCTCTGATGAGAACCATTCTTCTTCTCAACATTTTGAGGCTGTGAATGAGCACCCTTCTCAGGTGTAAAATCTTGTCTCTTTGTTTGATGTTGAGACAATGGTTGGGACACCTCCTTCTTTGTTCCTGAAGATCTTGCTTCAGCAGAAACCTTTTTCTCAGCCATAAATCCTATACCTGACTTATCACCAGCAACCTTTTCTGTCTGAAGGATCTTATCAAGTGTGTCTGTACCACAGCTCAGCATCCTAACAGATTTGGTCATATGATCAAGATGAGCTTTGACCAGTGAGACTTCATTTTCCAAATCAGCTTTAGCAGTCTCAAGCTGAGCAATCTGTTCCTTTTGACTCTTGTTTTCTTGACAGATTTCAGCACTCTTCAGACAAAGCTCTTGATAGGTAGAAGCTATCCCCTCAAAGGTTATTTCCCCATCACTAGAATCATCATCAGAAACAACAGTTCCTGTCAAAGCTCTAACATGCTTTGCTGACTCACCTTCACTTTCACTATCAGAGTCAGACCAGGAAACTGTCATGCCCTTCTTCTGCTTCTTCATGAAGGTGGGACACTCTTTCTTGACATGTCCATACCCTTCACATTCAAAGCACTGAACTCCTTTATCTTGGGCAGTCTTCTCGTCATCCTTCTCTTTTGACTTGTTGATGTCAGAAGAGGTGTTCTTGACATTAGGCCTGGAGTTATTGTTCATCCTCTTGAACACTTTGTTGAACTGCCTTCCCAACATAACTATGGCCTGAGATAAGTCCTCCTGGGATTCAGTACTCTTCCCTTCCTCTTCTTGAGCATTTGAAGTCAAGGCTATACTTTTTGGCTTCTTTTCAGGCTCTTCTTCATTTAACCCAAGCTCAAATGTTTGAAGAGATCCAATGAGCTCACCAACCCTCATTTTGCTGATGTCTTGAGCTTCTTTAATAGCAGTCACCTTCATCTTGTACCTCTTAGGAAGGGACCTAAGGATCTTCCTTACAAGCTTTTCTTCTGACATCTTTTCACCAAGAGCACTGGATGCATTAGCCAACTCAAGAACATTCATGTGGAAGTCATGAATAGTCTCATTTTCCTTCATCTTCAGACTTTCAAACTTCGATGTTAGAAGCTGAAGTCTTGACATCTTCACTCTAGATGTACCTTCATGTGTAGCCTTCAAAATATCCCAAGCTTCCTGAGCAACTTCACAGGTATTGATCAGCCTGAATATGTTCTTGTCCACTCCATTAAAAATTGCATTTAGGGCTTTAGAGTTACCAAGGGCAAGTTCATCTTCTTCCTTGGTCCATTCTTCTTCAGGCTTTGGCTTTGAGGTGCCTTCTTTATCTTTGCCAGCATCATCTTTTTCACATACAACAGGTGCTTTCCACTCTTTAATAATGGCCTTCCATGCCATGCTGTCCAAGGATTTTAAGAAAGTAATCATTCTTGGCTTCCAATAATCGTAATTCGAACCATCCAAAATAGGGGGTCTGTTGACAAATCCTCCAACTTCTTTGTCCATCTTTACTCCAGAAAGTACCTTCCCTAGATCTCACCCAGAGACAGACAGGATGCCTGCTTTGATACCAATTGTAATTCTGGTATCAGACGTGTGATGTTAAGTGCGATGTCACAATAACACACTCTGCAATGGACAGTGCAATAACAACAATAAATCAACACAATGAATTATTCACCCAGTTCGGTCTAACTACCTACGTCTGGGGGCTACCAAGCCAGGGATGAAATTCACTACTTGTAGAATTAAATTACAGACTCAACAACCCAGTTGACAATCTCCTAATCTTAATTCCTACTAGTGACTTTCTATCTAAGAAACCACTTATATATGAGAACACTACTCAATCCCTAAAACTCTTCAGTGACAAAATTCAAAGATCACACACTTTGAATACCACTACTTGATTCTGCTTCACAGCTTTGATCAAGAACAACTCAAAACAACAATACCAATTCACACTAGAATGGTTTACAAAACATGCACGAAGACACAAAACGACTCTCAGTCTTTAGCTCACTTCTTCGTCACTTTTTCTTCAGTACTGGTGCGCTTTACATAGCTCTTTGAATTGGACTTGGACCTGCTACAATATCTGACCTGATTTGTTATTTAAAACTGAATATTCAAAACATATTTTCTCCTAAAATCTTTTCAAATCTTCAACCTTTTAAATCTCCTACAAATCTGCATCAAATCTCTATGCAACAGAAAATATCTAGCCCAAGATATTCGTATCCAATGAGACAACCTGCTCTCCACAATTCCAGCTAACACGCAAACCCTAACAACATCACAAAACCTGATGTTATTAATTCTGTAGATCTAATGTCACAACATCGCTTGTGACATCAGACATCCAACATAACTCTTAACATAACCCAATGCTAAGACTCAATGTTGTGACATCACCCATATGACATCAGACATTGAACAGCTTCACTACTTAACACAGCCCAGTGTTAAGACTCAATGTTGCAATATCACCACCTGGACATCAACATTGAACATACTTTGTTTTACCAAAATTCCAGCCAATCCAAGAAACTAACAGAAAGCATAATGTACCAGCTCACCTTCTTCATTGACCACATCATCTGATGTAATAACACATTCTTGCAACCTTGCAGACACATGTCTTATTCATTGAGGTCTGCTTGGGCCTGCTTCACCTCTGATTTCTTCTTGTCGAACTTCTCTTTCGACTTCACTAGCTGGTTCTTCACATAAGATTCTCACTGAATCCTTCTTAACATTTGTCATACCCTAATTTTGACCTGACATTTTAAAACTTTCTCATTTATCCGACTTTATTGCCACTTTGTATAATCTGTATAGTATAACTTGTTAGATGATGGCTAGGATCTAGAAGGGGGGTTGAATAGATCCTTCAAGTTTTACACGCAAATGGCTTTCCAAAAAATTGGTTTTAAAAGTTTGACGGAAGCGGCCACTGAATTACGTCTACAACGAACCTCTACTAGAGGGATCGGATATGCACGACAATATTGGGAATGAATTATGGAAGATAAAATTTTAGATTGATTAACACAGTTTAAACGTAATCAACAATTTTTTATTTGCTTGATAGTTAATCCAACCCAACGAGGTAAATCGACAAACAATTAATTGCGAGAACGCGATTTTGCGTTGAAACAAAATTATCGAACACTTGGTGTGCGTTAACACACTAAGTACAGATTTCAAAGTAATGTGATGTTGAGCTGCTCCTAAATACAATCCAAGGGATTGTGTCAAATTTACAAAACAATTTAACAGCTCAATATAACACTAGCTCAGAAATTTTGATCAATTTACACTTCGCAAATTCGAATGATATCAAACGTAAAGAGAGAACAAACGAGATTTGATTAGGCATTTCCCCAATCGTCCTCGCTTTGGGTACCTCTGCCCCTAATTCCACAATTGGAATTGAGATATATATATATATATATATATATATATGTTGCTGTTTGCAAATTGTTTATACAAGAGAAGAACTATGAACATCCAAACTCTCAAACGTCTTTGATTGTTGATGCAGATCTTTCTCTCCCCTTGATTCAAGACGAATCAAGTGCCTCGAATTCGGTTAAACAAGTCACCGTCCCACGCTACTAGACTGCAAGAAACCACCGTTCTTCAGTCACCTTCACTCGGCCGACTTCAATTCTCCGCAATTCGATCCCCAAACCTTTCTTCTACGATCCTCCAACTGTAGCTACTAAACCGAAAGAATACTCTGTTCTTCGGTTACCTTCGCACGGCTGAATCCCTGTAGAACGAAACGGTTTGTGCCAAAACCCCCAAAAATCTCCTTTGATTCTTGGAGGATAAAACCTAAGGTTTTATTCAAGAAACACCTACCAATTCTCAACCCAGAAATGAAGATCACAACACTTCCTAATTCTGAACGTTATCACTTCAAAACAATGGAAAACACAAGGAAAAATGATTATGTGTAATTGTTGGTTGACTCAAGGATGAAGATGAAGATAAAGAGAAAGATTGGTATAAATTTTCACGTTTCTTGTTGTAGTTAAGAGTGAGCAGACCCAACTATTTATAATGAATAACAAAATGACCAACAAAAAGAAATAAAAAAAATAACAGACAAAATATTAATGCAGAAAAATCAGTTCAGGAGAGGTTGGGTCGACCGCCTTTTTAAAGAGGGTCGGCGTGCGCTATCCCGCAGGTCTCACTACGCAAATTCAACAACCACGCGTCGACCCATCAGCACCTTGCGTCGACGCAAGTCTGCAGATTTTGCATTTTTTCAATTACTCAGAGGCATGCGTCGACCCAAGTCCTGCAGGGGGTCAGCGTGCGCTTTCCCAAATTTTTCACCAAATTTTTTCAACTAGCATGAGTCGACTCATGCATACTTTGGGTCGGCTCATGACCTGCATATTTTCAAAAACTTCTTTTTCTACACATTGTAGCTGGCCAAGACTAAGACAAACATACCAACCATCAATATTATGATCATGCATATGTAATTTTAGGGAAGACCTCTTCCTATATGTTTGGACGCATGAAAAATAATGGTTAGATGCAATTTGCCTGACAATGAAGTGATACCGCTCAAATTACAATCTAATGACACTCTTATTGGTTGACATCATTAAAACCAAAATAGATGAGAGACCTTAGCCCTCACATAACTTGTTTTTTATCTTGCATAATGCCCAAATTATCAACTAGAACGGACTTGTTGGGTTTACAGCCGAATCGGTCAAACTAAAAGTCAACTGTGCATAAAATCAGTGGACGGAAAATTTCAAAATCGAGCCTGCAAATGTCAGTCATTTTAATCTATGTTTCGCGTAGTTTAACATGACATGTTTGTTTGAATTTTTTGACTGCTTTTCGGTCGCATTTTTGATCAATTTGAGCCATTTAATCGGGTAAAATTTATTTCAAAATTTTACCAAACACTGTATTTTTCCAATACGTTTATTTCGCGGTGATCATTTTGGTATATTCATTTTATTTTTTCGAGCACTTCAATACCTCTCCAATTGTTTATTTTTAGCCAATCTTTATTTTATTTTTTAATTAATATTCATTTTTATTTAAATCGATTGCTAATTTTAATTTAATTAGTTTAGGTTTTTATTATTAATTTTTATTTATTTATTTATTATTTTTCTTTTTGTATAAATTTTAATATTTGATTTTTATCATTTGTAGTAAACTTAGTTATTAAGTTTTAAAAAGAGTCTTTTTATTTTGTTACATATAGTAAACCTAGACTATGTGTGTATATATTTATGGTATACGTTGCAAAATGACGGGGAAGCCGCCCCATGTTTACCTCTTTCTGAGTTTGGAAATGAATTGAAGAGTGAAAAAAGACTCATCTTCATGACCGCTACAATGCTCACAAAAACAGATATCTCTCTTATTCACTCCAACACCTTACCACATAATATACCATCATCTTCTTTCCTTCTCATAGAATAATATATACTCACTAAAGCATCATCTCATTCTCAACCTGCAACACCTCTTTTCTCCTCTTACCTCCATGCTCATAAACCATGTATTAAACCATAAAACATAAACTCCACTTCCATAAAAAACTCTCGCAGGTCACAAATCATATTCACAAATAATGTTCCCCACTTCCTTTCTCCTTCACCTTCATGCAGCATGTTTTGTGATCTTTCACTCCTATAAACATCAACAAAAAAAACCTCCATAAACATAACCATATACCCAAACACCATCATATTATTTTCATTCAACACAACCTTCTACCACCCCTTTGAATCTCACACGCTAACCCTTTCCATGTTTTTCATACTCTCCTTACTAACCTTCAAACCAAACTTACGAAACTCCACATTCCACTCAAAAACTCAACTGCACAAAACTTTTGCCATGAAAAAAACACCTACTACGACATTCACAATACCACATTCACACTATCACATTCAACCTTTCTCCGAGACACTGCTCGTGACGCCATTCTCGCCGCAAAAATGATTCAAACTCGTGCAACCTCCATAAACTACACAACGTTGCCGCACCGGACCTCCTCAATTGCCGATCGCGATGTCGTAACAGACTTTCATGTGAACGAACCACCATACCTAAAAAACAACGGCAGAGCGCTGCTACAACATAAACCTGTTTTCATTAGAACTGACGAGATTCTGCTGCGATCCATAACCTGGTATTTTATGCACATGAACACAACAAGCACGCAACAACAAAATCAACTTCTAACCACTTGCCCTCCATTGTTCCTCATCCACCTTAACTCACTAAGAAGCACTTACAATAAGACGGAGTTGATGGATCCGTCAAAGTTCCCACGACAAAACTGATTCCCTTCTCACAGCAGCGACAATGACAGACTATGGAAAAAGAAAGGAATCGAAGTCGTTGTCGTAAAATCTTTCGTGAGTCTGAACGCAACGCATTCGTCAAAAACAACGACCGCGACACCGTAAATCCGTCATCAAAAAGTGCCACAATCAAACCTTCGCTTGTGCAAAAAAGTAGTGATCAAGAAGACGCCTTATCGATTCTATAATCGCTTGATATCATTTTCTTTTCTTTAAATACTTTTCATTCATGATTGACACTTTTTTGTTTATGGGAGAGGAAAATTTTGTATGTGTTTGAGAGATTAAAATAACTGTTGTTACTGCTCATGAAGAAGAGTTGTTGATTTTGTATTGTGGGTTTTTCATGAGAAGCTCTTGTTTTTTTAAGGAGGAGAGTGTATATTATGAGAGAATAAGAGAGTTGCAGTAATGTTTTTACTTTCAGGATGTATTCTTGAGCATTGAAATTAGGAGAGAGAGGGCCACGCGTGAAAATATGAGGGAAAGGGAGAGAACACGTGAGTGACATAAGAGTTAATTGAATTTGGATACTACTGATTTTGTCATGTTGACTTTGGGCCTTTAAGCCCACTGTGAATACTTTTTGCACCTGTTGTACAGACACACACTCCCTGGCCCATCTTTTATTTTAGATTTTCACCTTTGATTTTATTTTGTTAATTTTGTCTTATATCTTGTAATCATGTTTTAAATTTTCCTTTTTTTTTTTAAAAGTATATCTTTTAATTTAGTGTAGTTTGATTATTTGAAATATCATTTTAATTATGTTTTCATATCTTTGTTAGGACCATTGGTGATTATTTAGATTAATTAACTCTTTTGTGAATTTTCCTTTCTTAATTGGTTTTTGTGAATTAATCTTTTGTTGATTTTTTTGTTTAGTTTTTAATTCTTTAGGTTTTGTTTTTGTTCGTCACTTAGATTTTAATTAATTTCTTTAGTCAGTTTAACTACTAACTTCTTGACTTGTGACTTAGATTCCTTTTACTTGAGTTGTGATTTCGATTCTGACTATTCTCTTGTTCATATCTTTTGCATCTTTTGTTATGTCGTATAGATTCACTTTTCGTTTGATTCTATTGTGTGTCTTCTCTTGATAAATTGATGTCTCGAACCATGTCTCAATTATTTGCTTGTTTGTATATTCTCATGTCCCCTTAGGATCTCCTAGTTTGACTTAATTTTCGATTAAGTTCGAAGTAGGATAGACATTAGGTTCTCAATCCATTGCATGACAACATTTAGGACCCAATTTTCCCTAGATTTTCCTTCTTGCATCCAAGTCTTTTCTCAATCAAAATCAAAAGACACTTAATAAATACGATGCATGTAGTACGTGGCAGAGAAGGAGTGAGAATGGAGTTTCCCTACACTCACTCTGAATATTTTGAACACAAGACGCTCGGCTTGGTAGTTTGAAATATTCACCTATACCCATAGACTTTAGTGCAACGTGCATCTCAAACTTCTTTTTAAAACCCTAATTAAAACACTCTCACAAATTCAAATCATTTTCATCCTTCGGGATTCCTTCAAAAAACCTTTTCAGAAAAGGGCTTGTTATTTTCATTCTACCACAAACAGGTAACGCGTAAGACTTCAGACAACAAGCGACAAACACCTAACTACTGGAACATGAACATTAGCATCGTCCATAAAAAAACATCAACAAACCGTAGTCCGAACTATAGACGCTCTAATTTCTCATTCCCGTTGAGAATACATAGGCATAGGATTGCGAGATCCTAGTGAGCTACCTTTTCTCTTTCATATCCAAACCTTTTCTCTCGCCTCAGTGCGATCGAGATATTTTCTCACTTATAGTCCTCCGAACTACGAACGCTCTGATTTCTCATTCCCAATGAGAACACGTAGGCACTGGATTGCGAGATCCTGGCGAGCTACCTTTTTTATTTTTACCCCAAACCTTTTCACCGTAATCCTCCAAACTACGGAGCTCTGATTCCTCACAATGAGGATATGTAGGCACAAGGGCCTCAATCCTTGGCGAGCACCCTAATAAAAAACCAACCCTCTTTCCCTTTAGCAAGTAAACCTTTAGAATAGAACACCCATTCGAGCTTAGACAACTTAGATGGTTCCCATCGAGTACGATGGATATGAGGGGGTGTTAATACCTTCCCATCACATAACCTACTTCCGAACCCAAAGTTTGGTTGCGAAACCACTTTTTACCTTTAGGGGGTTTTATCGTTATTTTCCTTTTCCTCTTAGAATAAATAAAATTCGGTGGTGACTCTGTCATTTTTCGAGTAGCGACAGCTGGATACTCTATTGGGGATATCTTAAGCAAGTCAAGCCTAATCCAGATTGTTTTCTCATGTTTGGGTGTTTTCTCTTTATTCTTTGCTTGCTTTATTACTTTCTCTTTCTGTTTATTTACTTGTATCTTATCTTGTGTGGCTCTTAATGTTGTGGTATAGATTAGGTACCTTTGGTGGCAAATTATGAGGGAAAGACTCTACACCCTAGTCTAAAGTGTAAAATTAATATAGGAGAGGTTGAGTAGTAAGGGCTTCCAAGAAGCTCTTCTCGTGAACGTCGATACTAGAACCTCGCTTAGAGTAGATTCCGTTGAGGATGTTGATAACCGTCAAGATCTTGGCGTGTTTGATCAATGTTTTCTTGGGAATCCATGACTCTAAGGACCTTTGTAGAACCTTTAAACTGTTAGCTAACTAACTTTGATGGTCACGTAGTATGGGTCCCCGAGAAGCTCTTATCACGAGGATCGATACGAAGATCTCATTCAGAAGAGACTTTCTTGAGGGAGTTGTTGTCTGGCAATGACTGACATACGTAACGAATAGTTGAGAAAGTCCATGACTCTGAAACCCTTGTCTAGAACCCAGTGTCGATGATCACGTAGTATGGGTCCCCGAGAAGCTCTTATCGCGAGGTTTGTAATGCCCCGATTTCGATTATTCCAATTTTTGTTGAGTCCTTTATCTAATTGAATGTTAAATTATTCTATTTATGACTTTGGTGTGATAATATGCTTTTATGCTATGTTATGATGTATTATCTCGTTTGAGAGCGTTTCCGGGAATTTTGGGCTTAAGGGCATTTTGGTTATTTTATAACTATTAATGAGTTAGAGAAAATTAAGGAAGTAATTTGTAGAGGAAATTTATTAGAAAATGAATTAAGTGTAGAAATTGAATTAGAGGAAATATTGTGTAGAAATAGAAAATAAGAGAATTGGGAGAGAAATAGAATTATGTGGTAAAAATGGGAATGAGAGAAAAAGAAAATAAAAGAAAAGAAATAGGAATAAGAGGAAGGAAATAGGAGAGAAAGAGAAAAAGGGGAAATAGAAAGAAAAAGAAGAGAAAGAAAGAGGAAGAGGGAAGAAGAGAAGAAAAGAGGAAAAAGAGTGGAAATCATCAAGAACAAGAGCTAGATCATTTGGAATCCGGGTAAGGGTTAGAAACATTGTTATCTTGTCTATGTGTGTAGTTATGTATGTGTATGTTTCTGGATTGAAAGACTTTTATGAGTTTTTAGAAAACCCTAAATTGGTGAAATGTTGTGATGATGATCAAAATGTGATTTTGTGTTTATAAATGTGCTTCTAATGATGTTTACATGTTGGGTAATGGTTTGGATGATGTTTTGGGTTGAAAAATAGGGTTTTTGGGTTTTCAACAGCGCTGGAGAAATCTGAGTTTTCCTTGGTTCGCCTAGCGAACCTGGGGCGAAGCAGCAGCGAGTGAGGTTTTCGCGGGTTCGCCTAGCGAACGATTCAGCGAAGGGTAGCGAAGGTTCGCTACGGGAGTTCGCCTAGCGAAGGTTGTATGTTTTTGGTTCTGACTTGGTTCGCCAAGGGCTCGCCTAGCGAACTTTGGGTCTGTGTTTAGCTAGTAGTGGTTTGCTGGAACATTCGCCTAGCGAAGGTGCTAGCGAGTGCTCGCGAGAGGGTTCGCCCAGCGAACAGTGCTGTTTGTGTAATTTTGTTTTCTGCATAACTTTTGATCTGTGGTTCGGTTTGAGGCGTGGTTTGATGCATTGGAAAACTATTGAGCTGTACTTTCTCATGATGAGGAGTTTGAGGCTGTTGGCCGATTAAATAAAGTCGAGAATTTGGGAATAGTGTCATTTACCGACTTTTGTCGTTTTAAATGTGTATATTGGTTGTGTAACATACAATGTGGCATTGATATTAATGTGTATGCCTTGTATGATGTGGTGTAATGATAATGCATGTGATGACATGTTGTGATGATAAAGTGTGGCCGAAAGGCAAATGAATGTGATATGTTGTAATTGGTTTTATATGCATGTTTATGATTACATGTATGTGTGAAAATGAATTGCTTACGTGAAGTTCAATGTATGTTAATTGGTGGTCGTATGGCAAGAAAATGCATTGTTGGATTGATTTCTAATGCATGAATAAAGATGGTGAAATAATTCATATTGATGAATTGTATGTGATTGTAAGAGATGAATGCATGACAATGTTTGTATACATGTATGCATTATAAGAATGTCTTGAGTCATTTTGTATGTGAAGCATAATGATGTACATTCTTGTGTTGCGTGATTCTAATGAGAATCCGTTGTAACGTCGTGTGCCCATGTGGGGTGTGAGCGACAGATTGGTTCCAGAGGGAATCCACTATAACGTCGTGTGCCCATGCGGGGTGTGAGCGATGATTATAGACGATTGTGTGCCTATGTGAGGTGTGAGCAATCGGATTGTGTGCCTATGTGAGGTGTGAGCAATCGGATCGTGTGCCCGCGTGTGGGGTGTGAGCGATCGGGTCGTGTGCCCGTGTGGGGTGTGAGCGATCCATAAACATTGTGTGCCCATGTGGGGTGTGAGCAATGGGGGAACATCGTATGCCCGACGGGGAGTTACAGTGATGTAACAAGCGATGGTTTCAGCAGAGTTCCTGAGTGAACTAGTGATGAGTCGGTACCGCATATGTAATTGCATAGAGTCGTTGTGTCGGTCTCTTGCATTTACATGAATCATGATTGCATTGTTATATGTGGAAAGTCATGATTGATTATTTGTGTGGAAAATGGTGATGTACATTTATGATAAATGTATTGTGCATGTTTGATATGCATTGATAAATGGTTGATTTTATGATTGAGCTTATGATAAGCCTTTGGAAATTGTTGTGCAATTGTGTTGGATGTAGTGAATTGTAAATGATATGTTTTGTGTATAAACGTATGCATTGTATGAGAATAGGTGATTATGTGCATGAATGATATGCTTGGGTTGTGATATATGTTATATAATGGAATTGGTGAGTAATAGTGTATGTGGTAATAAATGTGTTATGTGTATTTTTATGTTGAAATATATGATTATATGCATCGATATTATGATAATGTTTCTTACCCTTCTGCTGTTTTATAATGCTCTATGAGGCATTGCAGAGTAGGTTGCTGAAGGTATTTTGTGAAGCTTAGGACTTCATTTCTTTTGGTCGGTCGGCTCTGATATGTAGCATCGGGTAGCTAGGATTACATGATTATTTTGTGATACATTTTGTATATGTATCTTGACTTGAATTATTTATGTAAACATGATTCCGTGTTGACGGATAGTATTTGATATATATATATATATGATGTTATTCAGTATTTAGATGTTTCCGCTTTTATTCTAAATATTGAGATGTGGGTGTAAGGACGAAGTTCCTATGTGCAAGTTACCCCACTGTTGCATATCTCTGTTGAGCAGGTGTTGATTGTTTTAATTTCAAGTATAATGTGACATGCTTTTTTTTTGCCATGCTTTGTAATTATACTCTGATGAAATTTCTAATATATGCCTAAATGATTAATATGTGATTATTTGGGGGTATAGAAGGGGGTGTTACATTAAGTGGTATCAAAGCCAGTGTTGAGTCAGTTTGTGTCTGTCTTGTTGTTGTTGGTTGAACTGTTGTTTAACCGTGTTGTCGTTGTTGAGAATGATCAGAATATGGCTGGTAGGAACGACAATGTTATTGCTGCTGCCATGGAGTCTATGGCTAGAGCTGTGCAAGGTGCAGTGAACGTGAATGCGAATGATGAGTTTAGAAAGAATCAACCGTCGGTCTTCAAGGGAAGATTTGATCTGGATGGTGCTCAGATATGGTTGAAGGAAATTGGAAGGATTTTCCGAGTTATGGACTGTGCGGAAGAGAACAAGGTAAGGCTAGGAACTCACAGGCTAAAGGAAAAAGCCGACGATTGGTGGGTCGGTATGCGTCAAGTTCTTGAGATTGATGAAAAGGGAATTACTTGGGATTTGTTTCGTACTGAGTTTCTAAGGAAGTATTACCCTGAGCATGTTAAGGGAAAAAAGGAGATGGAATTTCTAGAACTAAAGCAAGGTAGTATGTCCGTTGTGGACTATACTGCGAAGTTTGTGGGATTGGTACAATTTCATCCTCACTATGCGGCGATTACTGTTGAGTTTTCTAGCTGTGTGAAGTACGAGAATGGTCTACGCCCTGAGATTAAGCAAGCCATTGGTTATCAGAGGATAAGAAGGTTTTCCGACTTGGTGGAATGTAGTAGCATCTTCGAGGAAGATAGCAAAGCTCGTTCTGCTCACTACAAGAGTATGAATGAGAGAAAAGGGAAACAACAAGCTCGTGGTGGTCCTTCTGTGACACTTGTTGATAAGGACAAGCATAAGAGTAACTTTGAGAAGAAGTCGAGTGGAGGGGGTTCTAGTGCTCCGAAATGTTTCAAATGTGGAGAGATTGGTCATAAATCATTGGAATGTAGGAAGACTCTTGAGAAGTGTTCCAACTGTGGAGACTTAGGGCATGCTGTCGCCGATTGTAGAAGGAACAGGGTGAAGTGTTACAATTGTGGGGAATCGGGTCACATTAGTACTAATTGTGCTAAGCCGAAACGAGCTCAAGCGGGCGGAAAAGTGTTTGCATTGGCGGGTACGGATACTACTGATGCGGATCGTTAGACTACAGGTACTTGTCTTATTAATGGTATGCCTTTAGTTGCTATTGTTATTATCGGAGTGACTCATTCGTTTATTTCACATGAGTGAGCAAAGCGTTTGAATTTGTTGTTTGTTCCTTAGTACCTGATGGGTGTGTGAAACACCATCAGTACTTTCTGGTTTTCCTGTTCGGTGGTCAGCAGGTGTTAGGATGAGATAAGTGGGGGAGAAGCTGGTACTTCTCCATGTTTCCTCGGGTGTGGAGCGTTAACTCGGTGTGTTGTGGATTGTGAGATCGTAAGTGTTATTTGGACAGAGTAGTTTCCGGTTTTAGGAAGGATACAAAGCTAAAATTTATGTCGACTAAGGATTTGTGCCTTAGGTAGTTTTGTGCACGGGATACAAGAAAGGCTATTATAGTTTAGTGAAGATGGTTTATGCCCCATCATAGTTGTCGGCTGTCTATTGACAAATTGAGGAACTGATCACCCTTAATCTATTGTTGATAGCAGACGGGAATTATGTTGGATGGGATAGACGTATCTTTCCGACTTTAATAGTGAAATGGAATACATTGTTCGGAATTAATGAAGGATTATGGATTGATTTTGATGGGTTGATGAAGATTTTCATATTTGAAGACGAGACAGATTAGAAGTTTTAGTATGTTGGAAAGCCATTAAGAGAGTATGATTGAGTATTATTATTGGTTGTTTTCAGAATTGTTGGTAACAAAAGGAAAAGATGATTGCACGAGATAATGAGCATGCGGTGTATGAGGGAATTTACGAGACTGGGGATGTCAAGGGAAGAAATAGTATATGAATTGTTGAGAAATGAATAAGGTGACGATTGAGAATAAGATAACTAGGATGGTTTGGATCATTTGATTGAAGTAGTGATTTGTTTGGGTCTTGGCTTTGGTTTTCAGCATTTGAGAATTCATGAAAGGATTAGTACTATTGTGGAGTTGGAATTGGTTACGGTTGTGCTGTGTTGGAATATTGGAAGTATTATCTTTATAATTTTGAAATTCGAAGTGTTTAGTGATTTCGAGAGTATTGAGTACTTGTTTGGTCCGAAGGAATAGAGTATGAGACAACAAAGATGATTAAGATTCATGGCGAGTTATGAATTTGGTGGTTTTGGGAGAGGCAGTTGTTAGGCATAGTGTGTAAGTCGAAAATCTTTATGTATGTCGGTTTTGATGGCAAGAAAGCTAGAATCGTTGAGCAGTTCAGAGACTTGTACCTAGAGAGAGAAGGTTAGACTTTGGAAGCGAAATTGATGGACTCAATAGTTTTGAGCAAATCAGAGTGCGCAGTGGAAGCGTGAGGTGATCCATTTTGTATGAATGTGGGAGACTTGTAAGAGTTCATAAGTTGGACATTGGAGACATGTTGGAATGTTGAAATTATTGGACGTTCCGGAATGGAAGTGTTAAGTGAAAGGTTTAAATTTATTTTGTGGACTACAATGTAGATGGATGTGTCGGTGATATGTTCGATTGGTGAATCGTAGCATAGATATGTGAACAAGGAGGTTGGTCTTGTGGTTATGTAGGAGTTCGTGAACGATGTTGTGTCATGGAACTTCCTGTCCTTGTTTGTGTTGTTGCCTCGTCTCCATTGTATTGGTTCGAGTGCGAGTAGTTAATTCCTATATGAGGAATTAATGTTGTGTTACCTACGGTGATGGTAACGATCTTGTTGTTTTTCGGTTCCAGAGTGAACTTGTAAGTCGTGTTTGTGTATTATTTGAGTTGCGAGTCGGTCGCCAAGTGCATTGTATGGGCTTTGCATCTTGTCGTTATTGTCATCGTGGTCGTGTTGTCATGGTTGTTGCTGTTAGCAAGGTGGTTTGTCAGTTGTGTTATTCATGGTGTGCCTTTCATTGGCCTATTGTTTTGTTGGTCGGATGCGAGAGTTGTGTCCGGTGTTATTCGTATCAGTATATTTTCGAGGACGAAAATTCCTAAGTGGGGGAGAGTTGTAACGCCCCGATTTCGATTATTCCAATTTTTGTTGAGTCCTTTATCTAATTGAATGTTAAATTATTCTATTTATGACTTTGGAGTGATAATATGCTTTTATGCTATGTTATGATGTATTATCTCGTTTGAGAGCGTTTCCGAGAATTTTGGGCTTAAGGGCATTTTGGTTATTTTATAACTATTAATGAGTTAGAGAAAATTAAGGAAGTAATTTGTAGAGGAAATTTATTAGAAAATGAATTAAGTGTAGAAATTGAATTAGAGGAAATATTGTGTAGAAATAGAAAATAAGAGAATTGGGAGAGAAATAGAATTATGTGGTAAAAATGGGAATGAGAGAAAAAGAAAATAAAAGAAAAGAAATAGGAATAAGAGGAAGGAAATAGGAGAGAAAGAGAAAAAGGGGAAATAGAAAGAAAAAGAAGAGAAAGAAAGAGGAAGAGGGAAGAAGAGAAGAAAAGAGGAAAAAGAGTGGAAATCATCAAGAACAAGAGCTAGATCATTTGGAATCCGGGTAAGGGTTAGAAACATTGTTATCTTGTCTATGTGTGTAGTTATGTATGTGTATGTTTGTGGATTGAAAGACTTTTATGAGTTTTTAGAAAACCCTAAATTGGTGAAATGTTGTGATGATGATCAAAATGTGATTTTGTGTTTATAAATGTGCTTCTAATGATGTTTACATGTTGGGTAATGGTTTGGATGATGTTTTGGGTTGAAAAATAGGGTTTTTGGGTTTTCAACAGCGCTGGAGAAATCTGAGTTTTCCTTGGTTCGCCTAGCGAACCTGGGGCGAAGCAGCAGCGAGTGAGGTTTTCGCGGGTTCGCCTAGCGAACGATTCAGCGAAGGGTAGCGAAGGTTCGCTACGGGGGTTCGCCTAGCGAAGGTTGTATGTTTTTGGTTCTGACTTGGTTCGCCAAGGGCTTGCCTAACGAACTTTGGGTCTGTTTTTAGCTAGTAGTGGTTCGCTGGAACATTCTCCTAGCGAAGGTGCTAGCGAGTGCTAGCGAGAGGGTTCGCCCAGCGAACAGTGCTGTTTGTGTAATTTTGTTTTCTGCATAACTTTTGATCTGTGGTTCGGTTTGAGGCGTGGTTTGATGCATTGGAAAGCTATTGAGCTGTACTTTCTCATGATGAGGAGTTTGAGGTTGTTGGCCGATTAAATAAAGTCGAGAATTCGGGAATAGTGTCATTTACCGACTTTTGTCGTTTTAAATGTGTATATTGGTTGTGTAACATATAATGTGGCATTGATATTAATGTGTATGCCTTGTATGATGTGGTGTAATGATAATGCATGTGATGACATGTTGTGATGATAAAGTGTGGCCGAAAGGCAAATGAATGTGATATGTTGTAATTGGTTTTATATGCATGTTTATGATTACATGTATGTGTGAAAATGAATTGCTTACGTGAAGTTCAATGTATGTTAATTGGTGGTCGTATGGCAAGAAAATGCATTGTTGGATTGATTTCTAATGCATGAATAAAGACAGTGAAATAATTCATATTGATGAATTGTATGTGATTGTAAGAGATGAATGCATGACAATGTTTGTATACATGTATGCATTATAAGAATGTCTTGAGTCATTTTGTATGTGAAGCATAATGATGTACATTCTTGTGTTGCGTGATTCTAATGAGAATCCATTGTAACGTCGTGTGCCCATGTGGGGTGTGAGCGACAGATTGGTTCCAGAGGGAATCCACTATAACGTCGTGTGCCCATGCGGGGTGTGAGCGATGATTATAGACGATTGTGTGCCTATGTGAGGTGTGAGCAATCGGACAGTGATGTAACAAGCGATGGTTTCAGCAGAGTTCCTGAGTGAACTAGTGATGAGTCGGTACCGCATATGTAATTGCATAGAGTCGTTGTGTCGGTCTCTTGCATTTACATGAATCATGATTGCATTGTTATATGTGGAAAGTCATGATTGATTATTTGTGTGGAAAATGGTGATGTACATTTATGATAAATGTATTGTGCATGTTTGATATGCATTGATAAATGGTTGATTTTATGATTGAGCTTATGATAAGCCTTTGGAAATTGTTGTGCAATTGTGTTGGATGTAGTGAATTGTAAATGATATGTTTTGTGTATAAACGTATGCATTGTATGAGAATAGGTGATTATGTGCATGAATGATATGCTTGGGTTGTGATATATGTTATATAATGGAATTGGTGAGTAATAGTGTATGTGGTAATAAATGTGTTATGTGTATTTTTATGTTGAAATATATGATTATATGCATCGATATTATGATAATGTTTCTTACCCTTCTGCTGTTTTATAATGCTCTATGAGGCATTGCAGAGTAGTTGCTGAAGGTATTTTGTGAACCTTAGGACTTCATTTCTTTTGGTCGGTCGGCTCTGATATGTAGCACCGGGTAGCTAGGATTACATGATTATTTTGTGATACATTTTGTATATGTATCTTGACTTGAATTGTTTATGTAAACATGATTCCGTGTTGACGGATAGTATTTGATATATATATATATATATATATATATATATCTATATATATGATGTTATTCAGTATTTAAATGTTTCCGCTTTTATTCTAAATATTGAGATGTGGGTGTAAGGACGAAGTTCCTATGTGCAAGTTACCCCACTATTGCATATCTCTGTTGAGCAGGTGTTGATTGTTTTAATTTCAAGTATAATGTGACATGCTTATTTTATGCCATGCTTTGTAATTATACTCTGATGAAATTTCTAATATATGCCTAAATGATTAATATGTGATTATTTGGGGGTATAGAAGGGGGTGTTACAAGGTTCGATACGAAGATCTCACTCAAAAGAGGTTTTTGTGATGGCCTTATCAACCGACATGCTCATATCGTATGTGATAAACATTCGTGTGAACCTATGACTTTGGATCCCTATTAACCTTAGATCACACCTGGTGAGAACCCTGTGTTCGAGCAATGAACCCTTATCCTTCATCCGTACCTCAGACTCCTGAGATCCTATATCTGGAAAGATATGCATTGCATCCCATTGCATCCATTCATTGCATCTGTATCTCATCAGCATACATGCATACCATTTCCATGAGAATGCTCATTGCGCCTTTGCCCACGACCTTCTGGTTAATTTCCCGACACTCATGCTGAACCTGCGGTAGCTATAAAGCATTTGAAGTGGAATCAAGCAGAGATAAGAGAAGCATAGACGATTGGAAAGGACGGTCAAACAAATCAAGTTGGAAGTTGTGGTAGTTATGTCAGAGAACAACCTTCAGCATGTTGAGATGGAGAATGATGATCCTCTACCAGGTTTCAATGTGACGACCAACCCACTGTATGGTCTTTTTCCTGATGATGATCCTCTACAAGTGAACATTTTTACTCGACCCCAGAGGATGCCATTGATTGATCCTATGAAGGAAATGCCTAGTGCCATTGAGGAGAAACTCCAAGCTATGAAAATGCATGATACTCCTAGGCTTGATGCTGGTGATATGTGCCTAGTGCCAAACTTGGTAATTCCCCCGAAATTCAAGGTACCCAACTTCGAGAAGTACGCAGGCTTTAGCTGCCCAAAAAGTAATTTGGTGATGTTCTGCCGAAAGATGACTTCCTATACCCATGATGATAAGTTTATGATTCACTATTTTCAAGACACTTTGAGTGGAGCATCTTTAAGTTGGTACATGGATTTAGAAAGAAGCCGTATCCAATCATGGAAGAACTTAGCCAACGCTTTTCTAAAGCAATACCAGTACAATTTGGACGTGGCTCCAAGCCGCATGCAATTGCAAAGCCTATCTCAGAAGAGTAGTGAATATTTCAAGGAGTATGCACAACGGTGGAGAGAATTGGCAGCCCAAGTGCAACCACCACTCTTGGACAGAGAATTTATCGACATGTTCATGGATAGTCTACATAACTCTTATCTTGAAAGAATGACTGGTAATGCATTTTCGAGCTTCTCTGACATCGTGATAGTAGGAGAACACATTGAGAGATACTGAAATTCTGGTTAAGCAGATCACTAAGATGTCAGATAAGATGTCTTGACACTTGATATCTACTTTTCACAAGGATTAAGAAAGAACAGAAGCGAGCAACATAAATAAAATAACACACATAAATTATTAACCCAGTTCGGTGATCAACAACACCTACGTCTGGGGGCTACCAAGCCAGGAATGAAATCAATTAAGTAGAATTAATTCTAATCTAAATTCCAACGTTTACAACTTAGCACCTAGAAACTACCCTTCCTAGATTTCTACCTAAGAATCTCCTAGGTATGAGACCCTTCTCAATTCCCTTCCAATCACAGCAGTGACTGAAAATATTACAACTCAATAAACTGTCCTTCTCTGGTATTCACGTAATACAAGAGAGGCTCACAAAAGTACAAACCCTAGTACTCAATAACAGTTGAAAAACTTCCACACAATACTAGATTAAATCCATCCTATTTATATTGCAAAACAGAATTGGATTTGGGCTTCAAAAAAGCAGCAATTCTGCTCCACAGAATCTGCGACTTATTCCTTTCTTCAATCCCAAGTTTCCAAAAATGTCTCATTACATGGAAACCACATATTCCTTTTAGAATCAGAATCTTTGATTCCTCAATCTCAGATGCCACCTAGGATCAAATCATATTCCAATCACACCTGGAACATAAATACAGTTATTCCAAAACTGTAACAGACAAAGATGCTGAATCCACCTGATAGGACATCTTGTCTAACATCTTAACATGCAGTTAGTTTATCATGTCAGGACATCTTGTCCAACATCTTTCTGCTAAGTTAGTTTTACCAAAATTGATGCCAACCTCAAGGGCTTGGACTCATCAATCTCCCCCTTTGGCAGATTTTGGCTAAAACTAACTTCAATTGACCTGCAGAAACATATCAGGGAGACCATCATCATAACAGCAGTAGAAACACAGCTTTGTCTCCCCCTTAATCAGTACCTCCTGCAAGCAGTACATATCTACTCCCCCTCAGTGGTTAGTAGAATATCAGCAGTGGTTAGTGATGTTAGTATTTCTCCCCCTTTTTAGCCACAATATGACAAAAGTAGAAGGACTAACTCAAAACCAAATAAACAGTTCATAGTAATTAAATTACACAGCCAACAAAGTAAAAGATTATCTTGGGCATTCAGCCCTTACACAACCATAAGTAAAACAAAAATTAAAGAAAGAAAAAGACAACTATCAAAAGTCATCTTCTGTATCCTCATCATCTTCGTCTTCTCCTGTACTTCCACCATAACCATTATCAGCATCTTCTTCACCTGCATCATAGTTTTACTCTGGAGCATTCTCCTTTCTAGCAGTGCTGGCCTTGATAATTTCATCAAGCTCTTTGCAGGTTGCCTTCAATTGATCAATGGTGCCATCCTCTGATGATGTAGTTGCAGATGTTGAAGTTGATGTTGAGGCAATATTCGAGACATGCTTGCCAGCAAACAGCTTATGATGTAGAGTCAGAGGTGACTTCCTTCTCATGATAACATCACCAGATAAAATTATCCTCGGATATTGTTGAAGAACTATTCCACAGATGAGTGATGGAAAGCAGATTGGAAACTTAACAGCTGAAGAGGCAGCTTGTTTCAGAATTTGATCAAAGATATACTCACCAAAATCAAAAGGCTTTCTTCTTCCAACCGCATAGATAAACTTTCCAAGCCCGGTTGAAATAGTTGAAGTGTGATTAGTGGGGACCCATTTCACAGTACCAATTCTGTGAAGAATGGCATATTTAACACTTAGCTTCCCAGCTAGCAGTTTCTCTTTGCTGGGTCAATTCTTTACAGTGTTCCCAGTAATTTTCCTACAAATTTGATCATCTGAATCTTCAATTTCAGCCCGAGGACATTCAGATTTGCCAAGGTACTTGTTGATCTCAGCAGGAGAAAATGTCACAACATTTTCCCTGACATACACCTTTAGGTAGTCCTCACTCTTTCGATCATTGCATCCTTCTGGAATGTTTACAATAAACTCTTTAACCAGCTGCTCATAGCATGAGTCAAAGTGAGAGACGGTCTTTAACAACCCAGCTTCTTTAATCAAATTCATTACTTCTTCACACTGGAGGGCATTCTGTCCCAGTTCTCTTTCTAAAGCAATTCTTCTGTGATAAACATGCTTCCACCTGGTAACACTTATAACATCATGAAAGGAGATGTTGTCCATAAGAGCTTTAGAAAGTGAAACAACCGTCTTCTTAGAGGATGGTTTCTTTATGACCCTCTGTCCATCCTTTGTTCCATCATAGTCTAATTCATTTTCAGACTTTGCCTTCCTTTTCTTGGTTCCAACAGCAACCTTGCTCCAGGGCCTATGGGGTCCAACTGCATGTTTCTTAGTTTGCTTGTTAGAGATGTCTACACCTTTATCTTTCCTCCTTCTTAAACGTTCAGACACACTAGGCTTGAGCTTGTTGCAATGACTTCATCATCAGAAGGTAAATCATCTAAATTGATAATTTTGTCAGCCTGTTCTGGAGCCACTCGTGTAGATGAAGATGTTTCATCATCTGTCTCAACATTTTTAACCACAGAGTCAGCAAGGGTGTGCAGATTCCCTTCTGACACTTCATCATCATTTCCTCTTTTATCAGCATTTCTCTTAGTCATATCAGGATCTTGAGGTGAGTTGGGTGGCATAATCTGTGCAATGGGTCTGGTGATTCCAACAACACTCATTCTATCCCCCTGACTTATGAGTTTCTCTACAATTTTATCAATCCTTTCATCTGTGTTAAACCTTTCTATTCCTTTCCTAGGGCTGAAGAAGGCATCAGAGGTATTCGAATGGGTTACCTGATGGAATAGGTTTTGATCTTCTAATCGGAAGTTTGTCCATTTTGCATGGCATGATAGCAAGCGGAGCAACATCAATTACATCTTCAGCGTGTAGCTTCTTAGACTTTGACCTAGAATCAGATGTAGTTGCAGTGTCCTTCTTGGTTGCTTGTGTTGGTGATTGTTGTTGAGACATCTTCACATAAACACGATATGCCTGTTCTTCAACCTGAAGGGTGAATGAGTTCGAGAGAATTAAAGCATAGTGAGGGTATGTATTGTTGAAGCAGTTTTGAGTGAATTAATTTTCAAACCATACGAACCCTTAAATAGTGTTCCCACAACCCAAGTAAAACCCTAATTTGTCCTTCAGAATTTTTCTTTGTACTTCAGTAACACCTGTGGAGTTTAAGATGTCGCAGACGGATGTCATGACATCTAGTATGACATTATGTCATAGCAAAACACTTTCAGTTCCAATGGTCTGAAGATAATCATTTTTATCACTTGTTTCATCGGTTTCTATGATTGAGTCTGTTGTGACAGCATAAGAGCATCTATTTCCAGCAATTTCCCTAATCATGGAGGCCTTTTTAAGAAGATTCTCAATTCTTGTGATAGTCTGAAGTTGCATTCTCCTATGTGTCATTTTGGTTAATCTTCCAATGTTCAGATATGAGGATGGTTTCATTTGCAAGGCAGTCCATACATAATAGTTATTCCTTGATCTGGCACCTTTCATGATAACCCGATCTTTATCATCCACAAATCGACATTTAGACCTGGTGAAATTGACCTTTAGACCCTGGTCACAAAGATGACTGATGCTAATCAAATTTGCAGTTAATCCCTTGACAAGTAGCACATTGTCCAACCTAGGATTCCCAGCGTGATCTAATCTTCCAACTCCTCTGATCTTTCCCTTGGATCCATCTCCAAAGGTGACATAGTTGGAGGAATGAGGCTCTATATCCACCAGATAGTTCTCGACACCAGTCACGTGTCTTGAACATCCATTATCGAAGTACCACTTTTCTTCAGTGTACTCTACTTGAGAGGAATGGGCTACCAGGGCCACATACTTATTCTTGGAACTCCTTCTCTTTCCAGCACTCCTGCCTTCAGTATATCCATGTAGCTTGTAGCAATAGCATTTAATGTGGCCATACTTGCCGCAATAATGACATTTCCAGTCTTGGCTCCTCTGATGTCTATAATGATGTTGAGACATTCTATTTGACATTATCTATTTTCTTTTGATCTGATCGAGACTGCATTCTGGATTTCTTTTCTTGCTCGGCGTTTCTTGCTCATTGTAGCCAAGTCCTCTGACATCTCCAACATTCCTTCCAACTTGAAGAATTTCATCTAGTATATCAGAACTGCTGTTGAGCATCCTAACATTTTTGGTCACATTTTCAAGCTTGGAGTTTAACACAACAACTTCCTCCTCAAGATCAGAGATAACACCAAGATGTTTTGCTCTTTCACCCTCAAGGAGTATAATAATCTTGTGTTGCCCTTCTCCTAGCTGGAAGATCTCAACACATCTCTTGTAAAGCTCCTTGAAGGATTTGATTAAATCATTATAAGATAGATCTCCAATCTCTGATTCTATATCAGAATCGAATATTCCTGTAAGAGGATAAACTTGTTTAGGTGATTCTCCATCACTTGCAGACTCATCTTCAGACCAGGATGTAATGAGTCCTTTCTTTTCTCTCTTGAGAAAGGTAGGGCACTCATATCTGGTGTGTCCATATCCCTCACACTCATAACATCTGATCCCCTTTCCTTGATCATCATTTTCTTCATACTTAGAGTTTCTTCCAAGGCTATTTCTTTTTTAGTTGTTGAATGATTGAGGCTTAGCATTCAATCTTGATTCCCCCTCCATTTTCTTCAGCAATTGCCCGTACTACTTTCCCAGAAACACAACAGCCTTAGACATCACTTCATTGGAGTTTATCTTTCCTTCATCATAATTTGACACCAAGGCTAAGCTTTTCTTTTTCTCAGATTTTTCATTCAGTCCCATTTCAAAGGTTTGTAAAGAACGCATGAGTTCATCCACTTTCAAGGTGTTTATATCTTAAGCCTCTTAAATGGCTGTCACCTTCATGTCAAACTTTTTAGGGAGGGGCCTCAAAATCTTCTGGACAAGCTTTTCTTCTTGAATCTTTTCTCCAAGGTCACTTGAAGTATTGGCAATGTCAACAATATTCATATGAAATTCTTAAATACTCTCATCTTCCTTCATTCTCAAATTCTCAAACTTAGAGGTGAGTAGTTGAAGTCTTGAGGATTTAACTCGAGAGGTTCCTTCATGAGCGGTCTTCAAGATTTCCCAGGCATCCTTTGCCACAGTGCAATTTTTGATGAGTCTGAAGATGGTCTTGTCCACACCATTGAACAAGGCATTCGAGGCTTTAGAGTTACCTTGAGCAAGTTTATCATCTTCATCATCCCAGTCTTCTTCAAGTTTCAGCTTATCAGTGAGCTTCCCGTCTTTGTCTTTGATCTTTGGTGGATCCCACCCTTTGACCACATACTTCCAAGCTTTACCATCCATTGACTTGATAAACGCCACCATGCGTACTTTCCAATATTCATAATTGGAACCATCAAGTATAGGTGGTCTATAGAGAATTCCCCCTTCTTTATCCATCGAACCAGAAAATATCATCCCTCAATCTCACCCAGATACAGAGCAGGATGCCTGCTCTGATACCAATTGAAATTATGGTTAAGCAGATCACTAAGATGTCAGACAGGATGTCTTGACACTTGATCTCTACTTCACACAAGGATTAAGAAATAACAGAAGCGAGCAGCAGAAAGAAAACAACACACAGAAATTGTTAACCCAGTTCAGTGATCAACAACACCTACGTCTGGGGGCAACCAAGCCAGGAATGAAATCAACTAAGTAAAATTGGTTCTAATCTAAATTCCAACGTTTACAACTTAGCACCTAAAAACTACCCTTCCTAGATTTCTACCTAAGACTCTCATAGGTATGGGACCCTTCTCAATTCCCTTCCAATCACAGTAGTGACTGAAAATATTACAACTCAATAAACTGTCCTTCTCTGGTATTCACGTAATACAAGAGAGGCTCACAAAAGTACAAACCCTAGTACTCAATAATAGCTGTAAAACTTCCACACAATACTAGGTTAAATCCATCCTATTTATATTGCAAAACTGAACTGGATTTAGGCTTCAAAAACGCAGCAATTCTGCTCCACAAAATCTGCGACTTATGCCTTTCTTCAATCCCAAGTTTCCAAAAATGTCTCATTACATGGAAACCGCATATTCCTTTTAGAATCAGAATCTATGATTCCTCAATCTCAGATGCCACCTAAGATCAAATCATATTCCAATCACACCTGGAACATAAATACAGGTATTCCAAAACTGTAACAGACAAAGATGTCGAATCCACCTGATAGGACATCTTGTATAACATCTTAACCTACAGTTAGTTTATCATGTCAGGATATCTTGTCCAACATCTTTCTGCTAAGTTAGTTTTACCAAAATTGATGCCAACCTCAAGGGCTTGGACTCATCAGATACCTCAAAGCTAAACAAATCCAGGACGCCTCGAATAGCCAAGATAGCAAGACTGAATCTCTCAGCAATTCCCAGGAGGAAGAAGAGAATGAAATCAATACAGTTATAGCAAATATTGAGTATTCTCATGGTGCACATGCAGAACCTTGTGGTCCCTCATCTCCTCAGCAATCATCATTTTCAGCATCGTGTCGTCCTTATGGACAACTAACCATGCCTAGGGCTTTGTACCAGAAACCTTGGATTACTCCTTATGCAAATCAACGAGCCCATGGCAGAGGATATCAGAGTTAGCATCAAAGTCGGCATAGGCCTCGCAATAACTTGGAAAGAAAGAATGCTCCTCTTCATCCGGTTCTTATGTTATACAGTCAACTTCTCCCGTATCTGGTTCAGAGCTCGGTGGTGGTTCCTAAGTTTCTCAAGTTGTTGCCAGAGCCATACCCTCCCAGTTACAATCCCTATGTGCAATGTGGATATCATGCAGGATCAATGGGGCATTCGACTGAAGATTACAAAGCGTTCCAAGCCAAAGTGCAACAATTGATTGACAAAGGGTACATATCCTTTCCAGAAGGAAGTTTGGTTGTGCACGTTAGCCTCTCGTATATTTGAGTTCTAAGACTTCAGGGAGATCTCCTAAAGCCAGTGGTTTAGATGGGAAGAGATCCTCAGAGCTGGCAATCATTGGATCAACTTTTATCATTTGCATTTGTATTTTCTTTCATGTTGGATGTTACTTGTTTTTAAACATTGTTGTTTTGAATGGTAATATTAATGAAGTGATCATGCTTTTTGAATTAATCATATCGCATTCGCTCATTTTCTTCACTTATATCAAAAAACAAAAAAAATTCTTATATTACTCATCCCATTTCTTTATCAAACTGTTGTTTTAGCAAAGATTGGAGGGAGGATGATGAAAACAAAATACCCATAATTGCGAATGGTATGCTTTCAGATAAAATCCTGCTGATGATATACAGACATAGTTTCAAATCCCCAAACACTGGGGCAATAAGGAGTTAGTCCCTAGTTAACCACTTCGAGCCTAGAATTAGGAGTTTCCTTCGGATTTCTAAACCCTTAAACTTAACCTAGGGCATGGGTAATGTTCTTTTAATTTGATTACAAGGCAAAACATCCCATACGAGGATCAACCATATGCTATTCTTCGCACATATCCTGAAGTGTCAAAGGAACCATGCAAAATCCAAAATTTATGTTGGTTGTTCTTCAATAACCAATGACTTGGCAGTCATAAGCCTTTCCAAAATAGAAAAATATTAAAAAAAGATAAAAACCTGCTAAGTCGAACACCTAAAAAGGCGACTTAGGAAAAAATTAGGGCAATCCCGATGGACCAAGCTTCAAAATCAGTCCAGGCAAAAGTTAGGGATCAAAAAGCAAAAGAGGTCCCCAAATCCTCAAGCAAGACTCAATGACCACCATGTCAAAAATCAGAGGGTCACTAACATCTATCAAAAACAAAAATAAGGTGACTGCCATTTCAAGCAAATCTTGAATCCTCATTTTCACTCTTACACCGTCAAACTTTGGATGTGTGTGTCAATTTAACTGAACATAGGACTGAAGAAAATCATGAAGAAGGGGTGGATTAAAATCAAATTTTGAGCCTTGTATCCTTTGTTTCAAGTAATTGTGAACCAGACCACGTTACAACCCTCAAAAGAGGTAATTGAGGCAGAGTTTATTCTGAAAGCATACTACATCAAGGTTGTGTAAACTGACTCCCCCACAGATTTGCTAATCTTCAACATTAGTATCATATTCTTGCTATATCTTTCACACTAGCTAAATCAGCATTGTGTTTGGACTAATGGTCCATTCGTCACACCTTATCACATTATTCCAATAAATGACTCTTTTCAAAACTTACCTGAGCATTGCATTAAAATTACCATTCGTGAATAAACAATTTTTAATTACAAGTCGGTACTTGACATCAAGGAAATTCCAACAAGGAGTAATCAAAGAGGACCTGATCATTTGTCAGAGTTGACCAGAATTAACAACACCTCATAACCCTATGGATCAAGGGCATGTCGTACAATGACTATGTTGACCAAGGAATCAGTAAGTCTAAAGCAAGACCCCAATTAGTTGACCAAGGAATCAGTTGAATATGGGGAAAATCATTTTGGAATTGGTTGATCAAGGAGAATAATCCAAACAGGGGCAGGCCGCCCAAAGGTTCCTTTAAGAGTCCATCCGATACTCATCCAACACAAGTTAAGTCGCTTCAACACTCGTTCTGGGGCAAGCTGCCTCAAGAGTACATCAAAGCCACTCTAAGTGTAGGCTAATCAAGAACAAATCTTTTTGTGGCTCAATATTCTGGGGAAACTGATTGGTCACCATTTCTACTATGTTTTCGTCACTTATTCCATAAAATTGGTAACACTTTGTTTGGTCTTTTCATTGTTTTTTCGAGTTACTTTTAGTTTTCGTATTTTATTATATCATTTTATGATTTGTTTTTTTATTTCAATTATGTTGCGTTTTATGCTTTGGTTTGGTAGTTTTCAATGGTTTCAAGTCTGAGTGGAAAATCCCAAAGGACTCGTGCGAAGAAAATGGAAGTTCCGGGAATTCAGAAGAATTTTTGGAAGGAAGTAGAGGGCCTGACACGGCCCGTTTCAGGATGCCTGGACTAAAAAAATAAATAAACATAAAATATATTGGGCAACTAATTATTTTATCTATACTATGTTATAGTTCTCTTCATTAGCTTTCCGACGCTTCGAACGGGGATTAAAATGGACTTACGGATCAAAAGTTATGATCAAAACAATTCCGGTTATAAAATCCCGTAAACTGATACGGACGTCCGTGTTGGCTGACACGACCCTTGTCAACAGGTGATGCTGATTTCCTATTTTTTCATATTTTAGCCATATGTTAAGTTGTGGGGCGCTTTGGGTATTTCCAACCGATTTGAGTGATTTTCTACTATTTAGATGAGTTTTGGCAAAAAAAAAGGATTTTTTTTGCTGTAAAAGAATTTGACGATCAAAGATTGGAAAGATCAAGGCTATCGGGAAACTAAAGGTTTTCATGAGCGGGAGCAATTGAAGATCGAAGTAATCCTATTATCTTGTAATGTATAATCTTTGTTTTGTTTTTCTTTTGAAAAAGAAGAGAGGAAGAAAAGAGGAGATTTTTTTCTTTGTTTAAGAGTTTTTTAAATGAATGCATGAATGCAGCACACAAAAACATTAAAAAAACATGGGTTCAAGGGTTCAACGTCACGAGCATGGAGTCATGGCTCTACCCATCCCCAAAGGTTGTATTCTGGTAAATTTGTACCCATGGTTGTCAAACTCGCGGGTAAACTCGTAAAAGAGTTTACGAGTCTAGGAAGCAAAAACGAGTAGACTCGCACATGGAATATTTTTTTTATAGACTCGAGTAGACTCGGGTAGACTCACACAAACTCGTATAGACTTGCGAGTCTATGTTGAGTTTACGAGTCTATAAGTATTTTTGAATTTTGTTTTTTTTTAAACCCAAAAAGGCCTAAACTCCTCCAAAATATTTTATTTTATTAAAAAAAACTGTTTTGCTTGAATGGGAATTAGTAAGCCTCTCTCCTAGTCTCTTGTTTCTGTAAATTTTCTTCATTCTTTCAACGGCGACGCGTGTTTGTTCTGTCTCTTGGATGTTTCCCTAGTATAGTCTCTTGCAGAAAGATGATGAATGGATAGCTGAAGATCCTAATGAAGAAAATGTGGAAGCCAAAGTTAACATTGAGAAAGATGATATTATTGTTGACAATGATGTGGAAGTTAATGTTGTTGTTACTTATGTTGTGCAAAGTGGTGGTGGTGTTGAATTAGGTGGAAGGGAAACATCAAGCAATCCAACATCGGTTAATGATGAAAAAGATGTTTCATCTGGGGCATATTTTGATGATGATACTCAAGATATCGATTACGATGATGGTGATGATTTCACTAGAGCTTTGGATGTTTAAAGCTATTAGCATTTTTTTTTGCTTTATGTAGTAGCCAATTAAGAATAATTTGTACTTTAAGTCTTTAACTACATACTTTGCTATTTTGTTTGTTTTATTATTGAGTTTTTTTGTTAAGAAATTTATTATGGAGTATGAAATGTAAATTTTGATGTTAACTGGTGTTCTATTATATATATTTGTATCATATATGAGGCATTTACAAGTTTAAAAATATATGTGTCTTTTATGTATGTGTCACATATAGATTTTTGAATGTTGTTTTAACTTTTCATAGACTCGTACGAGTTTGCGAGTCGAGTCTGTAGATCATTTACGAGTTTGAGTAGACTCGCGAGTTTGACAACCTTGATTGTACCTGTAGAATGGGTTAAAGGTTCCCAAAATCATTGACCCCCCTAGGGATAACAACAGCAAGCTGGTTCACCCGAGCGAGCTGTAGCATCCTAGGGTAATCTCAAATTGGGTGTAGTATCGCGTGTCAACTATTTCTGATAGCTACCGCACTACCAAATGGCCATATGGTTAATGTTTACTAAATCCTCAGGGTCATGGGTGCCGCACTGGGATAGAGTCTATTTTCACGACGTTAGTCGTTCAACATAGTATCCACACGGGCCCTCACCTGATTTGATGGTCTACCAGGATCGCTTATTCGGGAATCACTCCCTGTAAGACCACTCGTCTATACCATCACCTATCTTAGGGTTCTCTCAAACTTTCCACATGCGACATCACTCGCATTCCCATTGACAGAAAAATAAACACGGATATCAAGTAGGAAAAGCAGTATATATATAATATAGTATGTAGAAAATTTATAACAACCTAGACCTCTTAGGAATTCTAATCCTAGTCCTAGTCTGGCTCCCCAGCAGAGTCGCCATTTTCCTGTAGCGTGTGATTTTTGTCGGTGACGCGACCACCTTATCGCCATGGGTTTCTCCTCACCGCAATGGTAGGAGTGGGGTGCTACTTTCTGATTTCTTATTTATCCCATGAAGCTGGAAGGGAAAGGGAAGCTATCTAAAACTAACCTTGCACGCAGATGTTTAACTGAACAAATGCTTAAGAGATTCGGGGAGTTCAGGGTCAGGTTATATAATGGGGAGTTGTCAATTACCCATCCTATATGTGGTTATCCACAGGTTGTTAGCAATTTTCCTTACTGCTTTCTACTTACTGGTGTTTGTCTGTTGTGGGTTGGGAAAGTTTCTCCTTTGGGAGGTTTTTGAGAAAGAGAAAGAGAGAGAGAGAGAGAGAGAGAGAGAGAGAGAGAGAGAGAGAGAGAGAGAGTTTTGTTGATGTCGGGCTTGCCGATGTTTTTGATGAGTGAAGGTACTGGACCTAAAGTTTTGATTAGTGTGTGAAGGTACTGGACCTAGAGTTTTTGATTGTTATGCTCGCTAAGATTTTACAATCTTATGCCTACGTATTCCCGTTAAAGATAAACAGGGAAATCAGAGCAATCGTAGTGTTGTACCCCAAATTTTACCCCGTAGATGTCATAACATCTTGCATTTGCATTTAGATTCAATCATCTGTGCATTATTATCTAATCGCCATATCCTGCTAGTTTGTTCTTTTATGTGAAAACAGGGTTTGCACAAAGTCTCCTAAGCCAAGCTCTCACCTGGTTCAAGGTCTCCTGAGATACTCTTTGGCTCCATACAACTCTCACAAGTGTTCACCAGTGGATTGAGATTGGAATGAGAAGTCAAGCTTTGAGAGGTTTCTTGCAAAGAGGGCAATGTTTGGTCTTTGAAACTTTCTAAGTGTGGAAAATTCACTTCTTGTGCAAAATTTGGAAGGTCATACACATCCAAATTGAGTGACTGAAAGCTCAAATGGAAGCTCTTTCCATGAACTTCCAAGTGTATTAGAGGACCTTTCTTCAAATAATACGTGATTCTTAAGTTATGAGACTTGGAAGATAAGTTGCCTTTGGGACTTAGTGAAATTTTAGTCATTTTCACCTTAATTTTCATCCAACTTTGACTCAATTTTTCACCTAGTTCCAAGCTTCAAATAAAAAATCTTTGGACATGAAAGTTGTTCCTTATTCTTCAAGCTTTCCAAGCATGTGTAGAAGTCCTCATTTGGATGATCCAATCTCAAGTTATGATGTTCTAAAGTTTGATGTTTCAAATTGGAAAAACTCCATAACTTAGAATTTTTTTCAAGTTTCCTTTGACAATATGATGGACACGAATTCATGGCATTTTCTACCCAAGTTCCAAGACTCATCTCAAGCAGCTTCCCACATGAAAAATGTGCTATCAAATGCCTACTTTTCAAAGAGCTAAAGAACTCACTAAATGGAGCATGATTCAACAAGAAATGTTGTACCAAAGTGAGTATGTCACAAAGTTATGTCACATTTGTAAATTCTATTTTTGTGTCCTTTTTGCTACAGCCAAGATGTCACGATTTGCCATGTTTTCTCTAGTTCAATTCCAAACCTTCCCTTACATTAAAAAGTACCCTTTACGTGCAAATTTTCAAATGGCACCAAGAACTTTTCCATTGGTCTCATTGAGCAAAGAGTAGTCATGTGGTGAATTACCTAGTACAACTTGTGGCCCAGACCTCATCTCATTATGAATTGCAATCTAATGGCAGCCACCTACTAATCCTTTTGCATCAGTTACCAAAGTTAACTTTGCCCTAAAACCTGTTGGAAAAACAACTTCATGTACAAGTACTTTGTACTTGAACACCAAACACCAGAAGTCAATAATAAAAACCATCGTGCAAACATTATCACCCCATAGCATACTGATTCATAAACCTCTTTTTTCTCTGACTTCAGTTGTAAAAATAAGCAACCTCCAATCTGCTCACTTGGCTCATGAATGTAGGGACGGGCTATGCCTATAGTAGCTTGAATTCTATTATCTTTCTTCTCGAACAATACCAATAACCATTGTGTTTTCACCACCATTAACCAGCTGCTTCTGAAGATGGCTGGTTTATACCTGAGTGAATTGCACACTCAAAGATACAACAGAGTCGCCACCGAACTTTATTTAGTCCCAAAGGACAGGGAAAATATCGATAAAACCCAAGGGGAAGAGAAACTGGAACGGGGGTCGGTTATGCGAAAGGAAGGTACTAGCACCTAACGCATCCGTCGTATTCGACGGGAACCATTTCGCTTGCTTCTAGGCTTGGATGGGTTATCTATCTAAAGGCTTCTAGCTAAAGAAAGGAGAGAGAGAAGAGAAAGGGGAAAAAGAAAGAAAAGAAGGAAGGTGCTCGCGGAGGATTGTGGCCCTCGTGCCTACGTACCCTCATAGTGCAATGAGGAAATCAGAGCGTTGTAGTTCATGGAACCAGGGGACAGAAAGGAAAAGAAGAAATGGAAAAGGAAGAAAGGTGAAAGTGTGCTCTCCAAGACATTGCGTCTCGTGCCTACGTATTTGACATTCAAAAGAATGCAGAATCAGAGCTTTCGTAGTTCGGGGAACTAAGACGGAAAAGGAAAGGAAAGCGGTGTCAAAACCAAGAGCAAAAGAAAGAAGGAAATTCCACTAGGGATTCCAAAGAAATGGTGTCAAAACCAAGAAAGGAGTACAAAGGAAAGAATTAGTAACTGCATTGAGAATAGAGAAGAATGGTGTCGAAACCAAGAGAATAAAAGAATGAGAGAAAAATGGTGTCCAAACCAAGAGGATAAGAGATAAGGAAAGAGATGGTGTCCAAACTAAGCAAGCAGAGGATTAAGACTCTGTGGGGAAAAGAAGTTTTAACAGATAAGAAATGTGATCAACCAAAGGACGGGTGCAGGGCCGAGCAAAGGTCGTGAACCAAAGGACGGGTGTAAGACCGATCAAAGGTCGTGACCCAAAGAACGGGTGTAGGATCGATCAAAGGTCGTGACCCAAAGGACGGGTGTAGGACCGAGCAAAGGTTGTGACCCAAAGGACGGGTGTAGGATCGAGCAAAGGTCATGACCCAAAGGAACGGGTGTAGGACCGAGCAAAGGTCGTGACCCAAAGGACAGGTGTAGGACCGATCAAAGGTCGTGACCCAAAGGATGGGTGTAGGACCGAGCAAAGGTCATGACCCAAAGGAACGGGTGTAGGACCGAGCAAAGGTCGTGACCCAAAGGAAGGGTGTAGGACCGAACAAAGGTCGTAACCCAAAGGGGTTCGGTGAACTGACTGAACAAACAGTACTCAACCGAAGAAAGGGTATTTGAACCAAAGAAAGGTTACTAACCCAAAGATGCAAGTGTTCGAACCAAGAGGAGGTTGCCAACTACTAGGGATTCGGTGTTTACAGACAGACTGTGATTAACCGAAGAGAAAAGCGAGTGATTAACCAAGAGAAGGTGATTAACTTGAAAAAGGGTTCAGTATCTTAACAGACGGACTGTGGTTAACTGAAGAGACGGATGATTAACCAAGAGAAGGTGATTAACCCAATAGGTGCTCAGTATTAACAGACAGACTGTGATTAACTGAAGAAATGTGTGATTAACCAATAGAAGGTGATTAACCCAAGAGGAACTCAATGTTTTAATAGACGGACTGTGGTTAACTGAAGAAACGGGTGATTAACCAATAGAAGGTGATTAACCCAAGAGGAACTCCGTGTTTTAACAGACGGACTGTGATTAACTGAGAAAGAGTGCAAATTGGTGTTTTAACTGACAGACAGTGGTTAACCAATCAAAGGGAGAAGAACCAAAAGAAGATTGCGAACTCCAGGGGATTTACGATTTTAACAGACAGACTATGATTAACCGCAGAAAAGAGATTGAGATCCTTCAGGGGAATCAAAAGGCAATGATTGATTATGAGAAGAAAGGAGTAGTAAAACAAAGGGAGATTGCTAGCGCAAGAACAATGATCTTAACCAAGAAGGATGGTGATTGATCAAAGGAGAGATTGTAAAAAATATGAGTGATCAATGATCGACTCGATTAGGGAAGAAGAAACACTACAACTTGAGGATAGAGATGACTATTCTCGAAAGAGAGGGCCAAATGCCCTTACCCAAGAAATAGTCAGAATGAGGGTAGGACAACCATCCTCATTCCTTCTCTAGCGCTCAAAGTATAGTGTAGAAATTGAAACGGACAGCGCAACAGCTCTAATGTTATACAGTGCTCCAGTGTGTTGTGAAGTGAACAGCGTAACAGCTTCAGTTTGTACAGTACTCTGTAGCGAGCGATTTTGGACGTGGTTCTTAAGCACTGTCGCTCTTAGGGGTGAATTAGGTCAAGAAACCCTAATTTTTGATTTTTGATGTATGCATCCCCTGAGGCCAAATTGATTTGATGCTTGGGCCCATGAGGTTCCATGGAGTATTTTAGGATATGCTTTGAAGCATTGGCTCATGCCCAGAGGAAAATTCCCATCTGGAGGCCCTGGTCGACCAAACCCTAATTTGGTGACACTGGCGATCTTGAGGCTTGATCCACCTGGAAGGGAGCATCCTTGTGCTTAATCCTTGAAGTGGGAGTCCTCTTGATCCCTTGTGGATATTTGAGAGGCTAGACAAGTTGAAGATCATGTCATTTCTTGATTGATCCTTTATCTAAAAGCTCTGAGAGGGCTGGAAACCCTAATTTTGATTGTAGTGGATGCTCACCAATCTTTGGGGAGACTGATGAGGTATGATGGCCCATCTATATTGTGATGATGATTTTCACAATGATGGGGAATCTTAGTGGTCAAAATTTGGGGTATGACAGATGCCCCTATTTAATCTTCTTGGACCCGAAGGTGTGAATGGCAAAGGTATTCGGCCATTCAGGGTGCAAGAGGATTAAATATCGGAATGCCCGAAATTTTGATGGTGGTTAAGAATGGTAGCTTGCGCATCCTTATTCTTTTGGTGAGCAATGATACTTAGAAAAGGTAAAAACTTCCCCTCGATCCTGGTCTTCCACCAAGGAACTGGTCTTAGTTTCTGATGTAAACTTCCCCTCGATCCTGGTTTCCTACCAAGGAACTGGTCTCAGTTTCTGATGTAAACATCCCCTCGATCCTGGTTTCCTACCAAGGAACTGGTCTTAGTTTCTGAAGTAAACTTCCCCTCGATCCTGGTTTCCTACCAAGGAACTGGTCTTAGTTTCTGAAGTAAACTTCCCCTCGATCCTGGTTTCCTACCAAGGAACTGGTCTCAGTTTCTTTTGTCAATAAACTTTCTTGACAAGGGACGCTATGTGTAGCGGTTTTCCTCAAACTTCTCACCGAATTTTCCTGGGGAGATGCCATTTGATGGAAAAATTTTGACGTTAGACTTGCTGGGGAACCCATTCGCCTGAGTTGTAGAGGTGTACAAACTTCTCAGTTGGAGACGCCATTTGTCAAATCTACTGGGGAAAGCGAGTTTCTTGAGAGACTGCTTCCGCTTGGGGTCTTACATCATACTTTTCTCGGGATCTTCCCGGGGAAATGCCATATGATGGGATCCAATTTTGAGGTGCCAATGACCTTTTCATCAGTGGTTTTTTCAGAGAAAAACTGCCGTACCGCCGAATCTCTGATTAAGAGGCTTTCTCTGGGGATTTTCCTTAATCCGGGAAAGCAAGGATATCATCTTCAATGGCGAAGAGTGATGTTTGTTGAACTTTTTCTCTGGTCTTTCAGAGGTTCAAGTTATCGAAATGGTCAAGGAGCCAACTTCATTCCAGAAATAAACTGGAGGAGAGAGAATTTTCAGACGCAACATTTCTTGACGAGGAAAGAACTGACAACTCGATTGAGATGACTGTTATCACTAGGGGACAAGACCGACTAGAGTGATAGTGATGCAATATGAAATGTGAATGCAAATCAATAATGCATGATGTACGTATGTATATGCTGACAAAACTGACGCGACATACAAACTAAAAGATGAACATGACTGGATACTCGGCCATCATGGGGCGAAGAAGTACCGCTGGTTCAAGATAGAAATTTTGCCTTGCTTAGGAGAGATAGTCCCTGTTGGGAGCTATGTTGGTCGGGCTTAGGAGATGAGAACTCAGTCGAGACGTGTCAGATGAAACAAGATCTCTGACACAGTTAATCCTTCATTCAGGCGTACTGGCTTAGAAGAAATACTTTGATTATGCACTTTAAGGTTCGATTACTTCTAGAGAAGCGACCGATGTTCTTCTGATGTTCAACAGTCAAAAGAAATTGCCGTCTTTATTTTAAAAGCAGAAAAAGTTTTACAAGTAAATTCATTTTGGTTTTATTTCAAGAATCATCGATCATGTTAAAAACATCATTCTGTAAAGCTAAAACAAATATGAATTGTAAATAAAAGCACAAGAGCTCAAATTTTCTTGATAGGATGGAAATCAGCCAAACGCGTGATTCCATAGAGCATTTACAAAGTTAGAAAATGGTAATTTATAGGGAAAAGGGCTACATTGAAACATAACGACCACTATCCTTCTACCAACTTTGAATTCGGGACATCCTGAGCTTCTGTCGAAGATGACCTTGACTGGAGTTTTCCTGACGGATGATGTAACTGCTGATGAGGGATTTGCCCCTGTTGAACGTAGTTACTTGCCATTATCCCTAACTTTTGCCTGGATTGAACTTTGAGATTTCTAATCCACCGGGATGATTTTTTTGACTTTGTCTCTAATTTTTGCCTGGACCGCCCTTTCGGGTTTTCAATCCACCGAGACGTTTTCTTTCTTTTTTTTAGTTTAGGCAAAGTATTTCTTGACTACATCAACATTCGTGGGGTAGGCAAATTCCTCTTCTTCCATGGTTGCAAGTCTCAAGGCGCCGCCTGAGAAAGCTTTCGTGACCACATAGGGGCCGTCATAATTCGGAGTCCATTTGTCCCTAGAGTCAGTGAGAAATGATTGTATCTTTTTGAGCACAAGGTCTCCTTTCCTGAAGATGCGAGGTCGAACCTTTTTTTCGAAGGCCTTCTTCATTCTTTGCTGATACAACTGACCATGGCATAGAGCCGTGATTTGCTTCTCTTTGATCAAATTCAGTTCATCGTGTTGACTTTGACACCACTCAGCTTCTGTAAGCTTAGCTTCCATCAATACCCTGATTGATGGGATCTCTATTTCAATGGGGAGCACTGCTTCCATGCCATATACTAGAGAAAAAGGGGAAGCCCCTGTTGAAGTGCAGACAGATGTACGATAACCGTGAAGAGCAAAGGGTAGCATCTCGTGCCAATCTTTGTAGGTTACAACCATCTTCTGAACAATCTTCTTGATGTTCTTGTTAGCCGCTTCTACCGCTCCATTCATCTTGGGTCGGTAGGGAGATGAGTTATGGTGTTCGATCTTGAATTCTGCGCACAACTCTTTCATCATCTTATTGTTCAAGTTAGATCCATTATCAGTAATGATCTGGCTCGGAACACCATAATGGCAGATAATATTGTTTTTGATAAATCGGACCACCACTTGTCGGGTTACGTTGGCATATGACGCTGCTTTGACCCACTTGGTGAAATAGTCAATGGCTACCAAGATGAACCGATGTCCGTTTGAAGCCTTAGGCTCAATCAAGCCAATCATGTCGATTCCCCATATGGAAAAAGGCCACGGGGAAGAAAGAACTTTGAGATGCATTGGCGGTACATGAATTTTGTCGGAGTATATCTGACACTTGTGACACTTCCTCATGTACTTGTAGCAGTCGGCTTCCATTGTCAACCAATAGTACCCTGCTCTTAGAATTTTTCTCGACATTGTGTGTCCGTTGGCATGAGTGCCAAAGGATCCTTCATGAATTTCTTTTATCAGCATGTCTGCTTCTGGTCTGTCGACGCATCGGAGCAAGACCATGTTGAAATTTCTCTTATAGAGTGTATCACCGCTCAGGAAGAAACTGCCTGTCATCCTTCTGAGGGTTTTCCTGTCCTTCCTTAGTGCCCCAGGTGGGTACTCTTGTTTCTGAAGGAAGCATTTGTGTTAGTTCTTGTATTGGCTGGAATTTTGGTAAAACAATGGTGTTGTTAATGATGTCATATGTCTGATGTCTTAACATGAGTTCTTAACATTGAGTTGATGTTAAGTTCAGAAGTGTTGTAGTTTTGTATGCTGATGTTAAACCTGATGTCTTGACATCAGTTGACAGAACATCAGAACATCAGTCTGATGTGTTTTGTTAGGGCTGCATTTGTTTAAGTGTGTTTTGAGAAGATCTGGTGGAGAGATTGCAGGCGAATATCATGGGACAAATATATTTTGTTGCAATCTTATATTGAGCAAATACTATTACTATTTTCATGCAAAAAGATATGAAGATTTAATTGAAGATTTAATTGAAGATTTGATTGAAGATCTATTTAGTAGCAGAATCTTCTGCAGATTTGTAGCAGTTAATATGCTGAGATTTAAAGCCCAAATCCAGTTGGGAAAAAGGTTATAAATAGAAGCATTGTAACCTAGTTTAAGTAAAGCCAGCCATCATGTAAATTATAAGGACTGTGTTGGTCGATGAACCACCCGGTTTGTGGGATGGTCATCATGTTTATCTCTAAGACTGTAGGTAAGAGATGTATTGGTCTTAGAGGAAGCTGTTAAGCAACTCTAAGTAATGTTCTTAGTCATGAGGGTCATGTCTAGGTATTGTTATAGGAGTGTGTCTTCTATGTGTTTGAAGAGTTTTTGGAAATCAAGTTGTTGATGCAGTGACTGAGATGTTGACTGCTAGACATCATTGCGATGATTGGAAGTGAGATGGAGTCTCTTACCTAGGGAGAACTTAGGTAGAAGGGTCATTGGGTAGTGATTAAGTTAGTGGATTATCAACTGGTTTGTTGAGTCTGTAATTTGATACTGCTAATAGTGGACTTCCTTCCTGGCTTGGTATGCCCCCAGATGTAGGTTGTTAGACCGAACTGGGTGAACAAATTCTGTGTGCACTTTACTTTTCAACAACTTCTTTAAATGCCTATAATTGCCTTGTTGTTTATGTCAGACCAGATGTCTCAACATCATGTAGGACATCTGGGATTTGTTATACCAGAATTTCAATTGGTATCAGAGCAGGCTTCCTGTCTGTTTCTGGGTGAGATCTAGGGAAGATACTTTCTGGTTCATGAGCAAGGAAGATAGTTTTGCTTAGATGGTGTATGGACTTGGTCAGTTCATAGATATTTTTGTATGATCCCTTGAAGTGGAGGATGAACTGTTCATGACAGGGTGTGTATTGGACCTGTTTATTGTTATCAGGCTTGAAGCTTTGGTGGTGAGCTGCTGTGTGGTTTGACTTATTTTCAAACCTATGTTGACCTAGTGCACATGGAGTGTCGTGTTTATGCAAGGGTTATTATGTTTTGCCTGAAGGTTGTAGAGGAGTTTTCTGGTGTGTGTTCCGCTGCATATATATATATATATATATATATATATATCTGATGGAAAATTCCTAGTGGTTTTGTGTTAAGGCTGCAACATTCTGTTCTCCTCTGAAGATGTATCACATGGTGTGGTGATACTTGAGGATATCTTCAACTAGCTTGTTAGAGTTGCCAAAGATACTTGTGGTTCATCCCAAGTCCACTCATAAAGGAACTCTTATATGAGCATGTTAAAAAGAGATCTGAAGAAAGTTAGAAGCAATTTATTCTTGCCTCCAACCCTACAAGGTCAATCTCTGGGCTGTGTTAAAGGATCTTTTGGTGTGTTTCTTGTGAAGAGAACTTATGTCCTACCAGTTGTTAGAAAATAAAACCAGCAGATTATGCAGAATCTTGTTGGATAAAGGTATGGCATAACAGATGCTTGGGGGCTAAACAAATGTGTATTGATCACATCTATTTGGAACCTACTCCTGGCTTGGAAGAGGAGGTATCTGGGTTGTGTGTCTAAGAAGTTTCCTTCAAGAAACATGTCTTAGATATGTATGTTGGTCAAGAGATGATCAATATAGTGTCACTCATTGGATTAGTGTATTTCTGATCCAAGTGAGTAGGTGTTCATAGGCTGTTTGTTTTTGTGGAGGTCAAGCTCAAATGTCAAGGACATTTTCTCTGATATCTGAATGTTCCTTCTGATCAAAGCAGCCAGTTGTTTGCAATCTTGTTTATGGCCATGAAGCAGATTCTGTTTGAAAGGAGTTATATGTGTGTACCAACCATAGGATGAGTATTTCAAATTTGTGCAAGGAGAAGTTGGTATTTTTTTCAAAGGATTATGGTTCCCTGGTATCTACATGAGAAGTTTCCTCTAAAGCTGGAGTTCAGTTATGTGGTGTCCTCACATAATGGAACATCTTTTTGTAAGGATTGAAGGGCATCCTTGTAGGTTGAAGTGTTAGGAGAAGCATATTTGTCTATGCTGTTTGTGATGACCAGTCAATGGTTTCTCTCCTTTAGGTACAGAAGGATGGCATCCAACATCTCAAAGACAGACAGGAGGTCTGAACATTAAAAGTTTGAAGATTCTTGAGATGTAGAGTATGCTGGTTCCTGTTTGTGTGTATGTTCTGGGTTTGAAGGTTGATCAGCTACTGATGGTCAATCCTCTTGTGTCGGTTGCAAGAGATGTGTGTGGATTACTATCGTTGTTGTCTCCAAAGCCATAGTAGATGTTTAGTGTGATTTACTATGATTGCTGATGTCGGAACTGATGTTGAAACATCATTTTAGTTCTTTGCTCAGGGAGGAGTGAAAGGTCAAGACACTGACCTAACCTGGAATGCTTTTGTGGTGTAAATGGTTGTCATGATGGTTTGTGAGAAGGTTACCTTGACAGGAGTTGAGTATTTGTCTGCTTTTGATAAGGTTGTGCATTCAACTAATGACAAAATACATTGACGGGAGACTATGTATATGTCTGATGTAAAAGTCCAGGACTGTTGAAGTGTTGAGAATATACTTTTCTCTATGTATTTGTTTATTTCCCTTCGTGGTGTGTTGGTGTGTGAGAACTCTGTGAAACAATTATGATGGTTAAAAGAATCTTGAGATTATAACAATAAGATTGTGTGTTCTATAGTGTATTTAGAAGTGGCATTATTTGGTATTGCTATGGGGTAGTCTTGGACTACTTATTTTCTGAAGATTCAGATGTGGTAGGTTTGAAGTCTTCGGAGTCTGAGCAGGATGGAGGTTGTCTACTCAAAATTGATTATTGAATCAAGTCTATGAGAGCATGGAAATCTGTTTCTGCAAAAGAAGGAGGTTCTTCTAAGTGGCAGAAGGAAGAGCTGAATTCAACAGTTAGATATCATAATGTTTTGACATCTTGCTTAACATCAGAAGTCTCAGCTGGTGATGTGGCACATCAGCTTAAGATAGAGGTGATCTACAGTAATGGAAGTTATGGATGCTTCAAAAAGATCTATCTCATGCAGTTTGCGGGAGCTGTGGTTTGAGAAGATGTTACATGACTAAGAGGCTTGGTGAATCCAAGATGTCTTGCTTTGGAGCAAGTAGTTCATATGACTTGAAGATCTGGTTTCATAGGTGGATCAAGATATCTTGTGGGAGTTCTGAAGAAGATTGAGATAAATCAAAAGGTGGATTTTGGTTGGTTTCGTTGTGTGCATTCAAGCAGGATGCTTGAAACTGATTGCTCTTGTGCAGAAGAGTATTTAGTTGAAAATGTAAGGAGGTTCTAATTCTCTTGGAGCTTTTAGTAGAAGTTCTAGGTTGAGGATGGAAGTATACCTTCTTTTGGTGGATGAGAGTTTAGTCCTCTCTAGATTTTTGAAGCTCTCTTTGTTCAAGCTGGTGACGCAGTGTTCAGTTTGGATTACTATGATGATAGTAAGTTCAGTAGTGGAGCATATCTAGAACCATGGTGTGTGGTATATGTGATGTGTCAAGAATGTCCTAACAGATGTTAGAACATTATTTGGGTTGGATATCCTTGGTAAAGGATGATTTTGTTCTGGTTCTGGAGTTTGGTGCATACATTATGCCTAAGGAGCGTCTACATAGTCATACGGGAGAATGATGAAGTAGAAGGTCTGCCTTGGATGGAGAATGTAGAGAATACTGAAGTAGATCAGGTATTGATTACATGGAAATCTGAAGATGAAGAGTATGATAGGGAATGACTGCTTTTGGGGGATCTATGTGACTTTGATCTTTATCCAACAATTTGTTTAAAGGAGGATGGTGATCCTTTTGTTCCTCACGAATAACATGATGTGACTTCATGTGTGAGTGACTGCTATTTCTTGTCAGAAGAGATTGTGATGTGATCTGATCAGAACATTTTTTAAGAGATGTTCCTCTTTCTGCTACAAGTGTCTCTTGAAGAGATTAGATCTCAGTAAAGTTGAGAATTTGTGGAGTCTGTGAGCAGTGTCATACCAGTCAGGATATTTGAATGTGTTCTCCAAGAGTGAAAGTACAATATGTGAATGTGCTCAGCAAGTGTGCTCAAATGGTCATCTCCATCTAGAGCTTTAGTTAACCATTACAGGGAGAGTACTTGTCTATGGATTTTGCTGCAAAGGTGCACATATTGTGAAGCTTGCATGATGATCAAGCTTGTGAAGATTGGTTGCCTCTTATGAGGAGATAACGTCAGATAACATGTTATGACATTAGGCTGTTGGATGGCATGTTGGTGTAGACATGAATGGTTCTAGCCATGTGAAGCTAATTGTTTGTATCATGTGCGCACAAGCTTCTGAGGAGAAGTCTGAAGACAATTTTATGCAGTTTTGGAAAAACTTTGTGAGGGTCTTTGTTGATGGGAGATGTCACACTTATCTTGATGTGTGTTATTAATTCTAAGTAAGAGGAATTTACTTAGAGTTCAGTGGAAGGCTTTGTGAGTGTGCTTCAGAACTTGTGGATGATTGTGTGAAGCATTCCTGACTGGATGGATGAAGACTGTGTCTGGATTTTCTAAATGCTATGATGTACTAGTAAAGGAGCATCAGTTGTGAAATATAAGGGGAGAACTTCTGTCTGTACTAGTGTGGTACTTGAATTGTTTGAGGATTAAGCATTTTGTGAATGCGTTCAGCAGGTGTGTTGAACAGAGGATGCGCTCTTGAAGACATAAAGATGAGTCTTATGTTTTCCATTCATTTAAGGTGTTCTTCTTGCAAAGGAGCACTGGTTATCTTAGATAGGGAGAATTGATCTTTTGTTGAAGAAGTTGTTTATCCAGATTGTAATGTCAGACAAGATGTCATGACATTGTGTTCCTGGTGAAGTTCATGGTGTTCTTGACAGTTTAGACCTGGTTCTATAGATTTGTGTGTCAATGGATTGAATCAGAAGTATACATTTACACCAATGTTTGTCAATTTTTGGCCAAAAAGGGGGAGAGAATGTACAGTAGTAGCTGCTGAGTCTGGATTTTGTTCTGAGTATATTAGTTGGATGATACAGAGTTTGATTTTGGAATTTTTTTTGTGCTTGCTGCGATGTTCAGAGTTTGTCCAATTGTGGCTAAAAAGGGGGAGAGTTAGCCTAGTTGTTACCTAGTTGTCTGAGGGGGAGTGTGTAGTTTGTGCAGCTGTCTTGCTGGTTACAGTTTTGAGGGGGAGTTGCCGCTGCTAGTTGAGTGCTAATGTTAGTTTGTATGGTGTTTTTCCGTAGATGGTATCTCTGGTGTAGGCTGAGATTGTTTTAGCCAAAATTAGCCAAAGGGGGAGATTGTTAGTTCTTGTATTGGCTGGAATTTTGGTAAAACAATGGTGTTGTTAATGATGTCATATGTCTGATGTCTTAACATGAGTTCTTTACATTGAGTTGATGTTAAGTTCAAAAGTGTTGCAGTTTTGTATGCTGATGTTAAACCTGATGTCTTGACATCAGTTGACAGAACATCAAAACATCAGTCTGATGTGTTTTGTTAGGGCTGCATTTGTTTAAGTGTGTTTTGAGAAGATCAAGTGGAGAGATTGCAGGCGAATATCATGGGACAAATATATTTTGTTGCAATCTTATATTGAGCAGGTATTATTACTATTTTCATGCAAAAAGATATGAAGATTTAATTGAAGATTTAATTGAAGATTTGATTGAAGATCTATTTAGTAGCAGAATCTTCTGCAGATTTGTAGCAGTTAATATGCTGAGATTTAAAGCCCAAATCCAGTTGGGAAAAAGGTTATAAATAGAAGCATTGTAACCTAGTTTAAGTAAAGCCATCCATCATATAAATTATAAGGGTTGTGTTGGTCGATGAACCACCCGGTTTGTGGGATGGTCATCATGTTTATCTCTAAGCCTGTAGGTAAGAGATGTATTGGTCTTAGAGGAAGCTGCTAAGCAACTCTAAGTAATGTTCTTAGTCATGAGTGTCATGTCTAGGTATTGTTATAGGAGTGTGTCTTCTATGTGTTTGGAGAGTTTTTGGAAATCAAGTTGTTGATGCAGTGACTGAGATGTTGACTGCTAGACATCATTGCGATGATTGGAAGTGAGATGGAGTCTCTTACCTAGGGAGAACTTAGGTAGAAGGGTCATTGGGTAGTGATTAAGTTAGTGGATTGTCAACTGGTTTGTTGAGTCTGTAATTTGATACTGCTAATAGTGGACTTCCTTCCTGGCTTGGTATGCCCCCAGATGTAGGTTGTTAGACCGAACTGGGTGAACAAATTCTGTGTGCACTTTACTTTTCAGCAACTTCTTTAAATGCCTATAATTGCCTTGCTGTTTATGTCAGACCAGATGTCTCAACATCATGTAGGACATCTGGGATTTGTTATACCAGAATTTCAATTTGATATCGTGATACCAAGGTTTGTCGTCTATGACTGCTTCAATCGTGAAGATGTAAGCGGGCCGTTCAAGGCGCATTATGTCGATCTTAGGTAAGTCATTCCATTGACCTATACTAATCATGGAAGAGAGAGTGGCTAATGCATCAGCCATGTGATTCTCCTCACGAGGGATGTGATGAAACTCGACTCTGTCGAAGAAGGGTAACAACCTTCTTGCTAGTCTTTGTAAGGAATCAGTCCTGATTGGTAGTTGTTCCAAACTCCTTTGATCTGATTGACGACCAAAGCTGAGTCGCCATATACATCCAAGTTCTTAATCCTTAAATCAATTGCTTCCTCGAGACCCATAATACAAGCTTCGTATTCGGCCTCGTTATTTGTGCCCTTGAACGTAAGTCTGGCCGTGAAAGGAATGTGGGTACCCTGAGGGGTAACAATGATTGCCCCAATTCCGTTTCCATAATGATTGATGGCTCCGTCAAAAATTAGTCCCCATTGGGAACCTGGTTCTGGCCCTTCACTGGGTAGCGGTTCATCGCAGTCTTTCATTTTTAGATACATGACATCTTCGTCTGGGAAGTCAAACTCGACTGATTCTTGATCGTCAATCAGTTGATGAGCCAAATGATCGGCTAAAACACTTCCTTTAACGACTTTCTGAGCGTGGTACTCTATGTCATATTCTGATAACAACATCTGCCAAGGGGCAATCCTTCCCGTGAGAGCAGGCTTTTCAAAGACATACTTGATTGGATCCATTTCGGAGACCAACCAAGTAGTGTGACGAATCATGTATTGGCGAAAACGTTTGGCTGCCCAAGCCAAAGTGCAGCAAGTTTTCTCAAGCATAGTGTACCGAGTCTCGCAGTCGGTGAATTTCTTGCTCAAATAGTAGATGGCAGACTCTTTCCTTTTAGTTTCATCTTGTTGGCCAAGTACACAACCCATTGAGTCTTCCAAGACTGTTAGGTAGATAATCAGTGGTCTTCCCTCCACTGGTGATGATAGAATCGTTGGGTTCAACAGATATTCCTTGATACTGTCGAAGGCGGTTTGGCAGTCATCTGTTCAAAAGCAGTCCTGATTCTTTTTGAGTAATTTAAAAATCGGCGCACATGTCGCGGTCATGAGGAATATGAATCTGGAGATGTAGTTCAAACGTCCCAGGAATCCTCTGACTTGTTTTTCAGTTTTCGGAGAAGGCATTTCTTGAATGGCCTTGACCTTGTCAGGATCAACCTCAATTCCTTTCCGGCAGACGATGAACCCTAAGAGTTTCCCTGAACGGACACCAAAGGTGCATTTGTTGGGATTCAAGCGGAGTTTGTACTTTCTCAACCTCTCGAATAGCTTTGACAGGTGGGTCACATGCTCCTCCTCTGTCTTAGATTTTGCAATTATGTCATCGAATATACCTCGATTTCCTTGTGTATCATGTCATGAAAGAGAGTAGTCATGGCCCTTTGATAGGTTGCTCCGGCGTTCTTCAAACCGAACGACATTACCTTGTAACAAAAGGTACCCCATGGGGTAATGAACGAAGTTTTCTCCATGTATTTCAGCGCCATTTTGATCTGGTTATAGCCCGAGAATCCATCCATGAAGGAGAAAACTTTGAACTTTGTTGTACTGTCCACCAGCATGTCAATGTGTGGTAAAGGAAAGTCATCCTTTGGACTAGCCTTGTTCAGATCTCTGTAGTCGACACACATTCTGACTTTTCCGTCCTTTTTGGGAACGGGTACTATGTTGGCTAACCATTGAGGATATTCTGATGTGGCGAGGAAACCCGCGTCAATCTATTTCTGTACCTCCTCTTTGATTTTGACGGCCATGTCCGGGTGAGTTCGTCTCAACCTTTGTTTTACTGGCGGACATTCTGATCTCAACGGTAGATGATATTCCACGATGCTGGTATCCAACCCTGCCATGTCCTAATAGGACCAAGCGAATACATCGGGAAACTCTTTGAGAAGCTTTGCCAAACTCTCTTTAGCAGTTGGACTGAGTAGTGCCCCAATCTTGATTTCTTTTCTCTCTTCTTCTGAACCCACGTTGATCGTTTCCAACGGCTCTTTGTGAGGTTCAATGGACCTTTCCTCTTGTCTGAGTAGTCGGGAGATCTCTTCTGGAATTTCGTTGTCATCTTCTTCTTCAGCCCCAAATACCGGGAACTCAAAGTCAGGAGAAGGCATCGGATCATATGTTTCAACGGGGTTTAAAACAAGCAATCTGCATGACGTGATGATTTGTGTTTAGAAGAGATAGAGAGAATGCTAGTGTGTGCAGTGTATTTCTCTTACTGCTTGTTTTTATTATTGAGTTTGTTTTTTAGGATTACCATTTTCTGAGAAAAGAAAAAAGAGAAAACATCAATTAATACGAAAATTACAGTGAACAAGTCGATTCTTGAAACTACAGCCCTATAAAACAAAACTCTGTCGCTTTGGGAGAAGCGAAGAGGGAAATTTTATAGAAAGTGAGCCCTATTAAAACATCCGTTTCACCCGGCAGGGTGAAAGGTTAGAGTAAAGACGACAATTACTTTGACTTATGAACAATCTTCGGAACATCGACAGCAACCCATTGGCGGCGAACTCCTAGGTGAATCACAAAGTCCGACACCTTCCTTGATTTGCCTTCAGAAATAACGCTGATTTCTGGTGGAGCAGGATCATTAGAATCTGTCTCCCAGACAGAGTTGTCATAGGAGGATTCCTTTGTTGTATTTTGCAGAGTATTTGTGCTCTCAGGTACACCTCCCCATCCAGTTGGCTGGATGCCTTCGAACCTGATACGAGAGTTTTCGGGAGCGGTGTACTTGACCATATAGTCGTATTTCCCACTCGGTTGTCCCAAGGTGTCCCATACTTCTTTGGAACTGGAGGAGTCATCCCTCTCGATGACGTTGACCTCGGGAAAAGTATAGTTGATGAATTCTAGTCCTGCAAACGGTGCGAATTCATCGTCATGTTGAGTAGTTTCTGAATGACCTGAGTGTTGATCCCATGACATGGTGGGGACACAGGCATTCTTTTCAATGATGCTAAGCTGATTTTCGTTATTCGGCTGACTCCCTTGCCCTAAGTCTCCTGGGTAGGGCTGCCACATGGGCAGACCATCCATTGGGCCATAGTAGTTGTGGTCAAAGTTGTCCTTCATCGGAGTATCCTCCTCTAATGAGTTTGGTGGAGCATGGCATCCTTCCGGATCACACCCTCCGTACACCATTTCGACGCCCGACCTTGGTATAAATCTCGGACTCTGTGCGGGATAGCAAAATGGCGTAGGCACCTCTTCCTGAGACATATAACTGTCCTTGTTGAGGTAGGACTTCCATTCCTCATCCATGTCGGATGGATCATCTCTATTGATGGTATGCACTTCCTGAGTCACTGGTTGAAGGAAACCTCCACTGTGGAAGAAGTTTTGAATGGGATGAAGGCTTTCATCGCTGGCAGCTGTCTGAGTACAGGTTACAGAAAAACCAAGACCCTTCTTTGTTTTATTGTCAGTAGGAATGACAAGCTGTCCCCATCCTATTGTATTGGTACTCTCGACCACTTTGATAGCATTTTTGTATGAGGAAATCGAGGTTCCTCATTCGGATTGATCGCCACTGTGTAGCGAAACCATTTGGAACTGAGTCCCAATTATCCCTTCTGGTTCCACATAAGTGGCTGATGATAAATTGCTTACGAGCAAAGCCTGTTCCCCACAGACCGTGACGAGTTGGCCGTTCTGAACGAACTTTAGCTTTTGGTGGAGGGTCGAGGTGACCGCCCCAGCCTGATGTATCCAGGTCTTCCTAATAAACAACTGTACGTTGCCTGGATGTCCATGACCTGGAAAATGACTTGGAAAGTGTGAGGACCAAGTTATGGGAAGATCAACTTCGCCGATAACCGTTTTTCTGGACTCTTCGAATGCTTTGACGACGACCTCACTGGTTCTCATCGGGGGTCCTTTAAAGGATAATTGCGTCAAGGTGGATTTTGGCATAACATTCAGGGCTGACCCTGTGTCTACCAGTATGCTGGCCAAAGCATTGTCCTGGCAGTTGACCGTGATATTGAGCGCCATGTTATGACGGCGGCCCTCCTCAGGTAATTCCTCATCACTAAATCCCAAATTATTGCAGGAAGTGATGTTAGAGACAATGCTATCGAACTGTCTGATTGTTACATCATGTTCCACAAAGGCTTGCTCCAAGACTTTCTGTAGAGCCTCCCTATGTGCTTCCGAGCTGAGTAAAAGTGACAACACAGAGATCTTTGAAGGAGTTTGTAATAGCTGATCAACAATGTTGTATTCACTCCTTTGGATGAGCTTCAGCATCTCATCATCGTTTTTCGAAAGGTAAGGGATTACTAGGTTGACCGACTGGTGGATTGGGAACTTCTGTCAGAGGTTCCTTTTCTTTGTTGGACTCTCCAACCCCTCGGTTGAAGATTCTACCACTCCGTGTTACACGACTGATGTCTGCAATATTCACGACGGAGGGTAATGGAATTTCCTTTCCATTCTCGACTGTTGTTGCACCGTATTTGTAAGGGATGGCCTTAGTTGATTCATGCGGTAATGGTCCTGGTAGATAGATGACTATGGGAGCCTTCTGATTTTTCTGACCATCGTAAATAATCTCAATCCGTTCCTGGTTAGGAACTCTCGATTCGTCAAGTAGAGGGATGATGGCGAAAACATCCCTAGTCCTCTGATGATCAGAGATTATGACAACATCCTCAATTTGATTGGCAAGGTAGTTTGACGTCCAGCTGATTGGTCCGGAACCCGGATATGGACGAATCTCTCTATGATCCACCTGACCCTGAAGAGCTGCTCACACAAGGTAGTATCCATGTTACTTTCTGAACAGACTCCACAACGTTCATAGTTGTGTGGTGGCACCTGGCCACACCCGCTTTGAATACAATGTAACCTCACTAGGTTAGTTTTTACAGATCGGACATCTTGACTTTGACGCCGAGTAGGGTTCTTGTTGTCCATACTAATCTGCTGAGTGTCTTCATCCATATAGATGGGAAGCCACTAATGATTTAACAAGTGCTGAAGTGCTTCCTAGACAAAGGCACAACCTTGATCGTTTTCGTAACCCACCGTACAACTTTGGTAGTCATGTGATATCAGGAACCCGAGTCGGACTTGCTCAGCATGTAAATCTACCAGGTTGGTGTTCATCAAGCGAATATCAAAGATTTGAATCATGTTGATCTGATAGGGATTCCTATCATGGTAGTCCTAGATCCATCCAAGATCCATCTGACGCTGGAGGGCTTCTTGTATAAAAGAGCATCCCTGTTTGTTTACCGAGCAAGTCAGACAAGAATTGTAATCGTGCCGCGGCAGATTATGATACTGGCTTTGTCTTGAGTGCATTGCCACCAAGTTGACATTCATCGCACAGATGTCGTGGTTTTGAATGATGTTGGAATTCGTATAGACCATGTTGACCCCAGGAACTCGATGCTCTTGGATCCATCCGAGATCCATCTGTTCCTGTAGAGCTGCTTGCACCATAGAACACCCTCGATTGCTTTTAGAGCAGATATCACATTGATGATAATTATGAGGTGGCACATGGCCATATCTACTCTGTCTACAATGCATCTTGACCAGATTGGTCTTCAACAAGAGTACATCGTGAATTTGATAGACATTGTGAGACTCTCCTTCTATCAGGTTGACTGCAGCTTTCTCATGTTGAGGCAGCGGGTTTGTGAGAACATTCGGATTCGTATATTTGAAAGATAAGACCCCGCTCCTAACAAGCTTTTGCACGTCAGATTTGAAATTGAGACAGTTCTCTATGTTATGCCCTGGTCCTCCTTGATGGTAAGGGCAAGTCTGATCAACCTTAAACCAAAAAGGCGGATTTTCCGGTACTGTAAGAGGGGACTTAGTCTGGATGTGCCCCTTGGCTAGTAGTAACAGAAACAGTTCTGCGTACGATACGGGTATAGGATCAAATCCTGGTGGCCGCGTTGTACGGTTGTTGTTGTATTGAGGACGAGCCTGCTGAAGAGGCTGTTGTGTCCTTTGCTGATTAGGTTGGCTTTGTGTAACCTGAGGCTGATACGTAGGAGCAGGCACATGGTTGATAGTAGGAGTCACAGCTGCTACTGGTTGATAACGTTGCCTTTGCTTTTCGAGAGAGATATTCCTAATATCTTGCTCTTTTTTCTTAGGGAGAGCACTACCGTACCGTTTTGTACTACTCGATGATCCAGCGTCTTTTACTAAACGTCCTTCCCGGACGGCTTCCTCAAGACGAACTCCCATACCGACCATTTCGGTGAAATCACTGGGCGCACTGGCAACCATTCTGTCATAGTAAAATGAGCTTAAGGTCTTTAAGAAGATCTTTGTCATCTCTTTTTCCTCAAGAGGTGGACAAATTTGGGCGGCAATTTCACGCCATCTCTGAGCGTACTCCTTAAAGGTTTCCTTGTCCTTTTGTGACATTGATCTGAGTTGATCTCTGTCTGGTACCATGTCCAAATTGTATTTGTATTGTTGGACGAAGGCAGTGCCAAGATCTCTGAAAGTGCTGATCGTGGCGCGGTTTAAACCCATGCACCATTTTAATGCGGCACCGGTTAAACTATCCTGAAAGTAGTGAATCAATAAATCCTGATTCTCTGTCTGAGCTGACATTCGTCGAGCGTACATCACCAGGTGGCTTTGAGGGCAAGAGTTACCCTTGTATTTTTCAAAGTCGGGTACTTGGAACTTGTGTGGAACTTTCACATTGGGGACCAGACAAAGGTCTGCGGCGTCCTTTCCAAATAAATCCTGACCGCGAATGGCTTGCAGTTCCTTCTATATTTCCAGGAACTGCTCCTGGAACTCGTCCATTCTATCGAACATAGTTTCCTTTTTACCAGAAGGTATCTGTGGAATCTGTCCTTCCTGGACAGTGTGCACCACAGGGGGTGGTACAGTGACTACGACAACAAATCTTGGCGTTTCCCGAAGTTTGTAACCTTCAGGAGTCCTCAGTATGCCTCTGGCATCCTCACTTTCCTAAAGTTTGTAACCTTCAGGCCCAGCGGCTTCTGTTGTGATTCCTTGATCTTCAGTGATCGGCAGAACATATCCTTCCGGGATATAGTTAACAGGCATGCCCCAAGGACGATCTTTCAGCATTTGATACCTAGGATCATACTTTTCCACTATGGACGTTGAGGTGATCTCTAAGATCACAGTTCTTTGTTGTTGATCTTCTGCCATGGCTAGCATGTTGTTACGAAGCTTTCTCATATCCTCTCTCAGAGCGTTGATCTCTTCTTTCAACTCTCTGTTCTCTTCCTCGAGATCATCCATCTTTTTCTGACGATTGGCCCGAGTATTGTATGAATGAGACAGTTTGACTCTAGAACCGAGACACAAACGTGAGATTCGTAGGTAAGAAGAATATGTTACGGGATAATGATGAATGCAATGATTATATTAATTGTTTTTTGGTTTAATCAAAATAAACTTTGACAATTAGATTGCAAATATCAAACAGTGGGGGAAACCCAGTTTTATTGAATTCAAAGGATTGCGGAAATGAAAATATAGTAGATTACAAGGTGCAGAAATAGAAACCTAAGCTAAGGGGTCCCGAGTCCTCTCTGATTCTGGTACTTTCCTTTTCTTGGACCGGGGCTCTTGGACCGTTGTCGGGCTGTCATTCCTTTGCCAAGTGAAAGGAGTGACCAAATTCGTTTGGTCATCCTGATTATCCACAGCATGTTGCTCTAAAATCTCGATCAGAGCATCCTTATCTTTCAGCAGTTGCTGTATTTTGGTACACTCTACATTGAGGGTGCGGTATTTGTTCTTCCAAGACCTCCTCTCCCGTTGAACTTTGTTGAGAGTAACCTGAAGTTTTTCCGCCTCAGTCATGAAGTACATGACAGATTCCTTTGGTGGAAGAACTTCGTGACGAGGATAAGGTATCTTTAGCTTGAGAGCTCTAGTTTGTACCCAGTGGAGATAAGGCTCCACCGAGACACAGTCTGGTTTTCCTAGAGACTCTCGTTATTTCTTATGAACATGTTTCCAAGCGTGCACTATTTCCATTTTTAGTGCTCTGTCATTTTCTCCTTCTTTGAAGAAAAGACCTTCCAGATGAGAATTACGTGGGACATGCCTCATCGGGTATCCGAATTGACGACGAACCAATACCGGATGGTAGTTGATTCCTCCTTTAGTTCCTATGAGGGGTACGTTGGGGAAGTTTCCACAATGGTCAATGATTCTGATCCCGTCATAAATCCTATTACACCAATCTATGTCAGAGTTGGTGAGAGACATGATTTTTTTGCGACCAACATAAGGCACTCTTATGATCCCAAAATGTAGCAGACTTAGGCAAGTGGGAGATAAACCATTTGTATAGCAGGGGTACACAGCATGTGATCATTCCTCCGCTGTACAAATTCCCTAAGTGTACAGAATGATACGCGTCAGCGAGCAAAGTTGGCACAGGGTTTCCAATGAGAAAAACCTTAATGGCGTTGATATCTACAAAGTTATTAATGTTGGGAAGCAAAAATAACCCGTAGGTGAGCAAAACAAAGATGCTTTCAAAAGCGGCCACGTTCCCTATACTGGAAAAGTACAGGGCCTTCTTTATCAAGAATTGGGCTGACAAACCTTGGATGCCCCCCTTAGTGGTAATGTGAGTCTTGACTTTTGACTCGTCCAAATAAATTGCTCTTGCAATGGTCTGATCCTTTGGAATTTCCTCCAGTCTAGAAAATGGAGCTCGATCAGTAATGTGTCGATCGGTCAAGTGAGAATACTCCTCCAGCGTTGGTGCGAGCTGGTAATCCGGAAATGTGAAACAGTGATAAACTGGATCGTAAAACTGAATGAGTGCTTCCATGATTCCTTCAATCACATGGACTCTTAACAAAGGCAGCAGACCTCCGTATTTGGCTCTGAAAGCTTCAGGGTTAGTGATCATCCTCGCTAAACTTCTCAAATCCTCTAGTTTTGAAACCTTGAAGGTATACTTATGAGTTCTCCTTCTACCGAAATCCATTAGCGCAATCTTTTTCTTTCTGACATTTGCAATCATTGTCTTAGTTTAATTTGAAAAAGAGAGACTAGAAGAGAAAATTTTCTTTGTTTTAATGTTTTTTTAGATGAATGCATGAATGCAGCACACAAAAACATAGAAAAAACATGGGGTCAAAGGGTCGGTGTCATGAAGTCAAGGCTCTACCCCCCCAAAAGGTTTTCTACGGGTGATTTTTTGTACCTGTCACTCAAAATCATTGATTCCTGAGAACACCAGCGGGCCGAGAACCGTGCTAGGTGATGTCCATCAAAGAAATCTCAGAAGAGGGTAGTTTATCGCGTAACAGCTATTTCCGATAGCTTCCGCACTACAAAAAAAGGAGATTTTCCTATGTGTATACTCAATCTTTCCATATGCGGCATCACACACATTCCCATTAGAAGAAAAATAAACACGTATAGCAATTAGGAAAAGCAGTATATATATTTGTCCTAAAGTCCTAGACTTTAAAGAGCTATGAATCCTATGTTCCTGACAAAAATGGCTCCCCGGCGGAGTCGCCACTCTGTGGTACCTTCCCAACTTTAAAGGTTTTTGACCTAAGATCCTAGTGAAGTTAATAAATCTTAACCCCAATGAAGTCCCCAGTGAAGTCATTAGTGAAGTCATCATTCCTCGGTTTCTATCTGAGAGATAAAAAAAGAAGGCCTCACAGTGGGCGCCATTTTTCTGTAGCGAGCGATTTTGGACGTGGTTCTTAAGCACTGTCGCTCTTAGGGGTGAATTAGGTCAAGAAACCCTAATTCCTGATTTTTGATGTATGCATCCCCTGAGGCCAAATTGACTTGATGCTTGGGCCCATGAGGTTCCATGGAATATTTAGGATATGCTTTGAAGCATTGGCTCATGCCCAGAGGAAAATTCCCATCTGGAGGCCCTGGTCGACCAAACCCTAATTTGGTGACACTGGCGATCTTGAGGCTTGATCCACCTGGAAGGGAGCAACCTTGTGCTTAATCCTTGAAGTGGGAGTCCTCTTGATCCCTTGTGGATATTTGAGAGGCTAGACAAGTTGAAGATCATGTCATTTCTTGATTGATCCTTTGTCTAAAAGCTCTGAGAGGGCTGGAAACCCTAATTTTGATTGTAGTGGATGCTCACCCATCTTTGGGGAGACTGATGAGGTATGATGGTCCATCTATATTGTGATGATGATTTTCACAATGATGGGGAATCTTAGTGGTCAAAATTTGGGGTATGACATACTCCAGTGCAGTGCGTTGTGAAGTGGTCGTCGTATGAATCCCCAAATCCGCCGGGGGGGGGGGAAGAGAGAAAAAGCTCTAAAGGAAGCCTAAAGAGAGGGAATGGGAGGATCAACTAATCGAAACATGGTTTCGATCAATCAATCAAAGGGAAATGCTATGCTAACAATTTTCCATAGAGAATGGAAAACCATTAAAACAAAAAGTGTAAGTCATTGATTATGCATGATTAAATTTGCTCAATAAAGAACAAACTTAATGTGATCAAGAAAAGAAAGTGAAAAAACAGTGCCAAACAAATATTAGCATGTATCACAAATCATGTATCAAGTGATCAAGGATTGTGCAAGAATTAGCATGTTCAAACAAAAATCAAGAACACACATAATTGCAAGAATTGATAAATCAATCATAGAATTAATGTAAATATGCTCTAAACAGAGGTTAACAACACTTAAAACATCCATAAATATCAAGCATGTTAATCCTTGGAAGTTAGAAGAAGAAAGGATACCAAACAAGCTTGAAAAAACTCAATTGGTCATTCTGTTCAGTGGTAACCGGTTACGACATATCTGCTAACCAGTTACATGCTAGAAAACTTGTGTTTTTAGTAAAAATTGCACTGTGTAACCGGTTACAGCATATCTGCTAACCGGTTACCACTGAGACAGTGGCAAAAATAACTGTAAAAACAGCTTTTCAAAAGTGGTTTTCAACACTTAATCACTTATGCCAGCCACCACATGCTAGGGAATGAATTTATGCATTAAAAGCACATCATGTTAGGGCAATTAAACACAAATTATAAGCATTAATCATGGAGATCAAAGAGCAATCAATTGCATGATAAATTAAACCGAAAACGATCGAAATTACGACTAAATGCGCGGAAATGATCGAAACAGTGATTAAAGTAAGATCTACCACCCTACAAGCTGGAGGTTTGGCTTGGTAATTGATGTGAATGAAATGTAGAGAGAAAAAAGCCAAGAAAACCAGAGAATTATGCTCTTACACTTTGAACCGTAGCGAAACCGATCAAACTTCGACGAAAACTCTGAAATGCGAATTATCACCGAATAAGCTTGAAGCAAACACTTGAGATGAATTAAAAAGCTTATAGAACTCCAGAAACTCAAGTATAATTGTAAAATGATGAAGATAATCAAAGAAAACCAGAGGTTCCTCAATTGCACTTCGAATCGTAGCGAAACCGAGCAAACTTCGACAAAAACTCCAACATGAGAATTATCACCGAAGAATCTTGAAGTGATCAATTGAAATGAATCCAAAAGCTACTGAAGCTCCACAAAATTCAGTAGAATGGAAAGATGATGAAGGTTAAGCTCAAGAAATAATCACTTTCAATGTGAAAAGTGATTATTCTTCAAGAATTAAGAGCTTTTGTGAAGTTTGGTGAAGAAGATGAAGAGGAATGTGTAGAAGTTGCAGAAAAATGCAGAGGAGAATGAGAGAATTGAGAGTGAAATATGTAACACCCCAATTCCCATCGCGAATAAATAATACATAATTAAAGCAGAGTAAGTAAAAATTTATTTTTCTGACAGAAACAATGATGCCACATCAATAGAAAGAAAAATCAATCCCTGCTCATAAATTTTGATACATAACACAAAATGGAATAACCTCAAAGGGAAACTTTTTCCATACAAAAGGAAAGTTCAATTACGGAATAAAGCGAAAAGATCCATAACTGCCTTGTTTTACAAAATAAATCGTTTTGTAACATCAAGATATTTATACAAAGTTAATACAAAATATATCCAACAAATGTATACATATATAACAATAGCGCTCCCCGACTCCCGTGTTACGTATCAGAGCAGACAGACCGACAAAAGGATGGAGAACTAATCTTCACAAAAGCCTCCAAGACACAGATCTGCAATTGCCTCATAGAGCAACAAACCACAACAGAAGGGTGAGAAATAACAACTAAATCAAGATTGCATAATAATATGCAAACACATACAAATTCACATGCATAATTATTCTCACCACAAGCATCACATACTAATACATATAGCGTGCCACAGATACATAACATATTTCTGATAATCCAACATCACAGCATATATCAATTACACCAACATAATCACATATTCACACATAAGGCAAACCAAAGTCATAACATATGGAAACACCCCACCACATCACATAGCATATGTCTATGCATAAAACATATTATCCACAACCAATGCATTTATCACATATGCACATCAATTCACCAATTCAAACATAAATCTCAACACATACTCAATCAATTCATGATTTTCCACACATAATCAATCCATTCACGATTTTCCACACATAAACAATCCATTCAGGATTTTCCACACATAATCAATCCATTCATGATTTATGCAAATGCAAAGAGACCGACACAATGACTCTATGCAAATGCGGTACCATCCATCCATCATTCTCATCATTAGTTCACTTAGGAACTATTGGAATCATCGCTTGTTACTTAGTGTAACTCCCCGTCGGGTAAACGATGTTCCCCGTCGCTCATACATCTTTGTATAAGGCACACGACGTTTATGGATCGCTCACACCTCTTTGTATAAGGCACACGACCCGATCGCTCACACCTCTTTGTATAAGGCACACGATCGTCTATAATCATCGCTCACACCTCTTTGTATAAGGCACACGATGTTATAGCGGATTCCCTCTGAAACCATTTCGTCGCTCACACCCACTAGGGCACACGACATCACAAGAATGCATATCATGATGCTTGGCATACAAGGACTCATGACAATCAAATGCATACATATACACATCCATGTGAACCATTCCAACATCCATAATCATGCATATACAATAGAACACAACACAATGCATTTACTTGCCCTTAGGCCACAAACCATCATCACAACATTTCATCACATGCATTCACATCATACAACAACACACAAGTCATACGATATATATCAAAAGCATATTGCATGATAACACATCAAATACACACAGTCAAGACGGTAAAAGTCGGCAAAACGACACATTCCCAAATTCCTGACATAATTAAATCGGCCACCAATCTCAAAACCATTTTAATAAGAAAGAACATTTCACAAGCTTTCCAACGGTACCAAGAACGCCTCGATCCGAGTTACGGATCAAAAGTTACGGCATCAGACGCGAAATCGGGGACAATTCTGCACCCTCTCTAGTCATACGCGTATTGCCCAGCTCGCTCGCCCATCCATACGCGTATTGCCCAAAGTGCTACGCATATGGGCAGAGACTAATTTCTACCCAAGAATCCACTAAAAACCCCGTACGCGTATTGCCTTCCTAGATACGCGTAATGCCTTGCCAAGTACGCGTACCATTACGCATTTCAGCAGAGGGACGTGCAAAATGGGTTCCATATGCGTAATTCCCACATTTTCCCCTTGCTATAGGCGTATTGCCCTAACTAATACACGTATTGCCTTGCCTGTTATGCATATGGGCAGCGAAACCCAGAATTTTCCTGCAGAATTTCTGCTGTGAAATTCATCCAATTTCCTCTCCAATTCTCATCTAAACACTTCCAAATCACAATATATCAACCAAAACGTGTTCCAACATAATCAACAAGTATTCTACGCAGTTTATATCGAGGTTCAACCGCGAAAACATCGATTTCTATCAATTATTCATAAATTTATCAATGAGAAAAAGTTGTGAAACAAACAAAACAATTACAACAAATAACACATATACATACACAAGCAAGATATAATCGAAACTTCTCACCCTTACCCGATTAATCGTGCTTGAATGGACAATTCCTTCTATCTCAAGTTTTCCTCTCCTTTTCCCTTCTCTTCCTTTCTCTCTTCACTTTTTCCTTCTTTCTATTTTCTCCCTAATCTCTCTTTTCTTTCTCTCTTGTAATAACAAATATCAAAAACCCCTAAAAGACCATTTTACCCCTCAGCTCAAATATCTCGCGAACGCTCTCAAAACGCGATAAAACATAATAACGATGAAAAATAATATATTGTCAAATAAAAGTCAAGAATAAAATAATATAAAAACAAAAATAATTAAATCGACTTGATTAAATAAATCGGACAAAACGGGGCGTTACAATTCTCCCCCACTTAGACATTTTCGTCCTCGAAAATATAACCGATACGAACAATTCCCGATACGACTCTCGCATCCGACCAACAAACTATCATGCCAACAAAAGGCACACCATGAATAACACAAACTGACAAACCACCTTGCCAACAACAGCTACAACAACGACACGACAACGACGACACTACCACGACAAGGTGAAAAGCCCATACAATGCACTTGACGACTAACGCACGACTCAAAGAATACCCAAGTTACGAACACACACAGGAATTAGCTACTCACACTCGAACCATCACGATGGAACAAGGCAACAACACAAACAAGAACATAAAGTTCCACAACCCAACATCGTTTCAACAACCTCGTCAAAACCAGAATACCAAACATCTTTGTCACACAACAATATTACAACAATGCTACCCACTCTGATTACTCGTAACCATCAAAACTACCAATTTCACGTCCAAAGTCTAACTCTTTCTCTCATTCGCCAAAAATCAATGTTCTCTTTTAATATACCCAACCTCACACTCTATTATTTTATCTCACACACCGGACACAAGTCTCTGAACTGCTCAAATAATTTTAATTCTCTGACCATCAAAACAACCATACGCAAAGACTATCGACTTAACTCTTCAGGCACAACATCAGCTTTTCCCGAAGGATAATCCAAGCCAACTTCATAACTCGTCACGAATTCTAACCATCCTCATTATCTCATACTCTATCCCTTCAGACCAAACAAGTACTCAATAGTCTTGTGATTACTAAACACTTCGAACCTAGAACCATAAAGATAATACCTCCAAATATTCCAACACAATACAACCGCAACCAATTCCAAATCCAAAATAGTATAGATCCTTCTATGAATCCTCAATTGTCGTAAAGCATAAGCCACGACTTTATTCTCTTGCATTAACAGACTGACTAACTCATCAAAGACACATCATAATACCTCGCAAGCGGCTTATTAGGATCACACTGAATCAAAATTGAAGCCGTAGACAAACTCTACTTTAACCCTCTTAAACTTTCCTCACAATGAACATCCAAAGCAAACGACTTTCCTTTTACAAGTCATCTGTCATAACGAAAATGCTAACTTGGAAAAACCTTTCATAACCTCCGGTAATAACCAACTAAAGTCCAAAAAGATTCTAATCTCCTTAACCAACTTCAGAGCCTCTCATTATAGAACTGCATGTACTTTCGATGGATCCATAACCATACTCTCATCTGAAATAACATATCCAAGAAAACTAACCCTTTTCAACCCAAATTCTCACTTGAATAACTTAGCATAAAACTTCGTCTCTTTTCAACACTTGTAATTCGAATCTCAACCACTCTACCTGTTCTTCCTCTGAGTTTATAATAAATCTGAATACCCTCAATCAAAACCACCACGACCTCATCCAAGTAAATATGGAAGATACGATTCATCTACTCCATAAACATTATAGACGCATTACTAACACCAAATAACATCACTGTACGTTGTAATGCCCAACCCAATTCCAAAAGATATAAATTCTTAAAGCTTTTGCAATTTTTTTTCTGGGTAACTGGTTACTCACATACAAGCTTAACCGAGTAAATAACAACCTATCCCGACAATAACAACTATAACCAGTCACATTAAATCGATCAAAGCCTCAACTCACACAAATCACCACTCTTATCAAACATTCCAACCAATTGTGATTTCACTCAAACTCAACCAAACCAATCCAATTATCTATTCATGAAAGTGGACACTTATTCTCAATCGTTACCTTATTCAATTGTTAGTAGTCCATATATAATTTCTTCTCTTAACAATCCAAATTCTATAAATCCCAACATTTAGCAACAACCAACCCAAAGGAACTCTTAATACCAATATTACGTCCACACATAAGGGTTTTCTCAAGATTTCCATTAATGCTCTAAAACTCCAAAGACTCCAAACCTCACCAGAACTCTAAGTTTGGCTTCCTGTAGTCTCAATACCATTATACACCTCATGCTTGTTATTCCATTCAGTCATCCATCCTTTTTGTTACTAACAACACTGGAGCTTTCCTAAGCGGCACACTTGGTCTCACAAATCCAATTTCCAGTAAATCTTCCAACCGCTCTTTCAATCTGAGTAATTCTAACGCTAACATCCAATATTCCATCCGGAAACACATCTGGAATCACGCACAATTGGTAGCCCATCACTGTGGCCTTTCTGCCAATTCCAGAACACTATTATCACAAACATAACAAACATCTTAGTCTCATCCCCTGAGAGTTTCCTACTCACTTAGCAGATATAAACCTCAAATCCTCACCTTCCTCCAATTTTGAGTTCAGTCTCTATTCTCTGAGAAGCAGCCATTAATAATACCCAATCGTTCTCTCTCAACGACTTCCCAACTGAACCAACATACCAAAACCTCTAATCCGTCTCATCTTCCGATATTAAAATCTTCATCGACTCATCAAAACAATCCGTAATCATTTCCTTAAATTCCAAACAATTCATTGCACACACTATCAAAGCTGGAAAGACACGTCTATTCCATCCAACATAATTCCCGTCTATTATCAACAAGAGATTAAAGGTGATCAGTTCCTCAATTTGTCAATAGACAGTCGACAATCATGATGGGGCATAAACCGTATTTACCAAACTATAATAGCATTTCTTGCATCTTGTGCACAAAACTACCTAAGGCACAAATCCTTAGTTGACATAAACCTTACCTCCGCATTCCCCCCAGAACCGGGAACAATGTGGTCCAAACAACACTTACAATCTTGCAATCTACAATACACTGAGCCAACACTCCACACCTGAAGCAACTTGGAGAAGCACCAACTTCTCCCCCACTTATCTCATTCTAAATCCTGCAGACAAAGGATTAAAAAACCAGAAAGTACTGACAGTGTTTCACACACATATCACATACTAAGGAACAAACAACATCGACAGTATTCAACTGTCAGACCAACAGACTCAACAACTTGGCCGGACGAACCGACCTGCTCTGATACCACTATTGTAACACCCCAATTCCCATCGCGAATAAATAATACATAATTAAATCAGAGTAAGTAAAAATTTATTTTTCCGACAGAAACAATGATGCCACATCAATAGAAAGAAAACACAATCCCTGCTTATAAATTTTGATACATAATACAAAATGGAATAACCTCAAAGGGAAACTTTTTCCATACAAAAGGAAAGTTCAATTACGGAATAAAGTGGAAAGATCCATATCTGCCTTGTTTTACAAAATAAATCGTTTTGTAACATCAAGATATTCATACAAAGTTAATACAAAATATATCCAACAAATGTATACATATATAACAATAGCGCTCCCCGACTCCCGTGTTACGTATCAGAGCAGACAGACCGACAAAAGGATGGAGAACTAATCTTCACAAAAGCCTCTAAGACACAGATCTGCAATTGCCTCATAGAGCAACAAACCGCGGCATAAGGGTAAGAAATAACAACTAAATCAAGATTGCATAATAATATGCAAACACATACAAATTCACATGCATAATTATTCTCACCACAAGCATCACATACTAATACATATAGCGTGCCACAAATACATAACATATTTCTGATAATCCAACATCATAGCATATATCAATTACACCAACATAATCACATATTCACACATAAGGCACACCAAAGTCATAACATATGGAAACACCCCACCACATCACATAGCATATGTCTATGCATAAAACATATTATCCACAACCAATGCATTTATCACATATGCACATCAATTCACCAATTCAAACATAAATCTCAACACATACTCAATCAATTCATGATTTTCCACACATAATCAATCCATTCACAATTTTCCACACATAAACAATCCATTCAGGATTTTCCACACATAATCAATCCATTCATGATTTATGCAAATGCTAAGAGACCGACACAACGACTCTATGCAAATGTGGTGCCATCCATCCATTATTCTCATCATTAGTTCACTCAGGAACTATTGGAATCATCGCTTGTTACTTAGTGTAACTCCCCGTCGGGCAAACGATGTTCCCTGTCGCTCACACCTCTTTGTATAAGGCACACAATGTTTATGGATCGCTCACACCTCTTTGTATAAGGCACACGACCCGATCGCTCACACCTCTTTGTATAAGGCACACGATCGTCTATAATCATCGCTCACACCTCTTTGTATAAGGCACACGATGTTATAGCGGATTCCCTCTGGAACCATTTCGTCGCTCACACCCACTAGGGCACACGACATCATAAGAATGCATATTATGATGCTTGGCATACAAGGACTCATGACAATCAAATGCATACATATACACATCCATGTGAACCATTCCAACATCCATAATCATGCATATACAATCGAACACAACACAATGCATTTACTTACCCTTAGGTCACAAACCATCATCACAACATTTCATCACATGCGTTCACATCATACAACAACACACAAGTCATACGATATATATCAAAAGCATATTGCATGATAACACATCAAATACACACAGTCAAGACGGTAAAAGTTGGAAAAACGACACATTCCCAAATTCCTGACATAATTAAATCAGCCACAATCTCAAAACCATTTTAATAAGAAAGAACATTTCACAAGCTTTCCAACGGTACCAAGAACGCCTCGATCCGAGTTACGGATCAAAAGTTAAGGCATCGGACGCGAAATCGGGGACAATTATGCACCCTCTCTAGTCATATGCGTATTGCCCTGAGCCATACGCGTATTGCCTAGCTCGCTCGCCCATCCATACGCGTATTACCCAAAGTGCTACGCGTATGGTCAGAGACTAATTTCTACCCAAGAATTCCACTAAAAACCCCGTACACGTATTGCCTTCCTAGATACACGTAATGCCTTGCCAAGTATGCATACCATTACGCATTTCAGCAGAGGGCCGTGCAAAATGGGTTTCATACGCGTAATGCCCATATTTCCCCCTTTCCATACGTGTATTGCCTAACTAATACGCGTATTGCCTTGCCTGTTACGCGTATGGGCACCGAAACCCATAATTTTCCTGCAGAATTTCTGCTGCGAAATTCATCCAATTTCCTCTCCAATTCTCATCTAAACACTTCCAAATCATAATATATCAACCAAAACGTGTTCCAACATAATCAACAAGTATTCTAAGCAGTTTATATCGAGTTTCAACCATGAAAACATCGATTTCTATCAATTATTCATCAATTTATCAATGAGAAAAAGTTGTGAAACAACCAAAACAATTACAATAAATAACACATATACATAAACAAGCAAGATATAATCGAAACTTCTCACCCTTACCCAATTAATCGTGCTTGAATGGACAATTCCTTATATCTCAAGTTTTCCTCTCCTTTTCCCTTCTCTTCCTTTCTCTCTTCTCTTTTTCCTTCTTTCTATTTTCTCCCTAATCTCTCTTTTCTTTCTCTCTTGTAATAACAAATATCAAAAACCCCTAAAAGACCATTTTACCCCTCAGCTCAAATATCTCGCGAACGCTCTCAAAACGCGATAAAACATAATAACGATGAAAAATAATATATTGTCAAATAAAAGTCAAGAATAAAATAATATAAAAACAAAAATAATTAAATCAACTCGATTAAATAAATCGGACAAAACGGGGCGTTACAAAATAAATGTGAATTTGTGTGAATGATTGTGGAGGAGTTGCAAAATGGTGAAGCTTGGCTTATATAGAGTTTAGGTATGAAGTGTGAGAGGTTTGGAGCTAGCTTTGGACTTAGCTTTGGGAGGCTTGGAGTTAGAGTTGGAGTTAGTTACACTTGACTCACCGAGTCAAGGTGGTTAACTCGGTTAGTTAGGCTCAACTCGATAACAATCCCCATGCAAGCTTCCACATCCAAAGGTTAACATGCTTGGAAGCCAAGGAACATGGTGCTCTTAATTTAAAGTGATGCATTGAATAAATGTAAAGGGAAATGTCTTGAATGGTCTTGAATTGTCTAGAATATTCCACATGCTGCTAGAATAATGTAAAAACAAAGACCAAAGAGAGTGCATAGCTGCTGTCCCAAAAATGCAGCAGAATCTGCAACTTTGTACAGAGTAACCGGTTACAGCATATCTGCTAACCGGTTACTTGCTTGAAAATCTGTGTTTCTGGTGAAAAATACACTGTGTAACCGATTATCAGTTATGCTGTAACCGGTTACTTCAGCTAAACTTCCATAAATTTGCCAAGAAATGATGCTGAAGTCCCGTTATTGATTTTCCAACTCTTGTCTTGATAAATAAACATGGAAACCTTTATTTTGAGCTTGTTTTGGTGATGAAATAATCTTGAGAGGATGCGATTAATCGGGCTTGGAAAACCTGCAGATCCTGCAACAAGAAACACATAGAGAAAAATGCGAATGCGTATGTCGACTATGCTAATGCACATGCTTATGCAAAAAAGCAAAAAGGGAGGTCAAATTTTGGGTTACGGCAGCTTCCACTATAAAAAGGGATGCATTCTCATCCATTTCTCACCAACAATAACAACAATATCGGAACAACACACACACAAGCTCTAAGCAATCTTTGAGTTTTGGCTTGGCAAGTAAGAAGAAGAAAGAGAACACTTGGCAGCAGCTTTCAGGTTTGAGGAGTAGGAATCTCAGTCCTTGGAACTTTTGGAGGCTCATACTCAAGAAGGTGCAGTGGACTTATTCCACTAGGTAACCTTCATCTCTCTTTTACTCCATGTTTCAAAAGCCATAATCATACTGCCATCGTGTTGTTTTGCTTTGCACTTAAGCCAATGACCATGTGAATGATGTTGTAGAGTTTATGCGTTTGTTTCTTTTGCAATATCAACTCTTGACATTATGATGTTCATATCTTGGCATTGAGTTTGAATAAATAAGGTTACTATTGGAAAGTTAGGTTTGGAGTTATACTGACATGATAAGGGTATGACATTATCCTTGCTTTTTATGTTTTTTTGATCATATGTATAAGCTGATACAATGTATGCTTGAGCTTGTATCACGGGTGAGGATGAGATTTCACTGCTGATCACTTATTTTTGTTTATGCCACATTGAGGTTTTGATTAGATTTTCATTGTGGTCTATGCTTTCATGCTCAGGACCTTATGTTTATACGCTCAGTTTGTTTGGTAAAATGTGTTGTTATTGTGGTCATGTCACTTTGAAATGATATCATGAGTTTCAGGGTGAATTTGTAGCGGTATTCTGATGTATGATGAAATGAGTGAAAGTGTTGAATGTATGGGAAATCTTTGCACAACCAAGTTTGGAATTTTGGTACGAATGATGTATGCACTATCATGTTGAAGTCTAAAAGATTCAAGAAAATTTCAAGTTACCTACTATATGTTAGTAACATAACTTGAAGTTCATTTGGATCAAGTATAAGTATGTTGGTGTGACAATAACATGGCTGCAGTCCTGAACATACTTGTGTTTGATTTGCTTTTTTTTCCATTGCGGTTTATTTTGTCTTGACGTGTGAGAAGATGGGTGATATCCTTTCGTTTTAGACACTACATGATGAAGTTCTTAGTTCATATCTTTGGGTTTAATTTTTGTGAAACAATGTTGGAACAAGATAATGAAAAGGCCACTTTTGTTTGCTGCATGATTGCTAGTTCACGATGTATCTAATTTGGCTGCATGAGTGAGTGGTAGCATGATGTTGTGATTGGTCCAGAATTATTTTGGCATTTAGTAACTTAAGGGTGGTTGACCAATATCACCACGTAACTTTCTCTTCGCGTGTGTTTTTTTTTTTCAAATTAAAAATTTCATTCGCCTGATAGTTTAAATGGTATTAGGGGTGGCTTATACAACAGATGTATAGCCACCCCAACGGTAGAGTGAATGCGCTGCAACCAAGGGGTCTGGGGTTCGAATCCCCCTCGCCCCAGACGCCCTTTTGCATATTTTCTCTTTTTTTCAGCTTCTCTTTCCTTTCACATTTTGGGCCAGATTTGCTACTCACACCCCCACGGCCGCAGGCCCATGCGCCTTACCACCCTTAATTCAGGCCAATGCACCCCCCTCAGTTTCACTTGTTTTTTTTATTTATTATTTATTTATTTTTATTTTCCTTTTTAATCCACTAATCTAAAAATAGTTTTCTTTGCTAGAAAATTCCCAAAAATTCCAAAAAATCATAAATATTTTTCAATGTTTAATTTACCTTTCCATAATTTAATTTTTCATCTTTATTTTATTTCTATATTAAATTCTAAATTTACAAAAGCATGTATAAAACCTTTTCATTTAATCTTGTGTTCCACTTGAAAATTACTTACTCCTTGAGGAGTTTTTTGTGATAGTTCTTGGTACATGAGAGGGTTATTTAGTAAGAATTCATTTGACCTTGGATATAGGTTATTCCCTTAGGATTTTGATTGTACATCTTGACTTTATTGTTAAGTCCTTTACCTTGAATATCTTTGCCTTGGATTCCACACTTGAATGTTTTCTTTATCATATGTATGTGTACCATTTGTTTATATTTTGTTGTGAACAAATTCACTATCTCTTGCCATACATGAATGTTTGGATTGTGCTTTTGAGTTTGATCATGCTTAATTTTCGTACACTCTCCTTGAATTCTTGAACTTATATTGTCCATTTAATCTCAAGTCCCTGTAATATTCTTACTTATAAGTTGCTATTCTCCCCCCCTTCCAAAGGAAAGTCTCTCTATTGACCTCAAAGTCATAGAAAGCTTATTACTTTTCTCCTCGACCTCATAGTCATAGGATCCCAGCTTTGACCTCATAGTCATTGCCACCTCTCTCCTTGACCTCATAGTCATTGGATTACCAGCTTTGACCTCATAGTCATAGCCACTTACCAGCTTTGACCTCATAGTCATAGCCACCTCCCTCCTTGACCTCATACTCATAGGATATCTGCCTTGACCTCATAGTCATGACCACTTTCACCTTTGACCTCATAGTCATAGGTTTCTATTCTCCCTTGGCCTCATAGCCACTTATCTCACAACTTATGATTAGGATAGAGTTCTTAGACTCTATGTGAACTCATCACCATGAGTATTCACTTTTCCCCATTACAATTTAGACTTAGAGAGTTTCTTAAACTCTACATGAGCTCATACTCATTCCCCTTGGAACTTTGGCCTTAGTCAATTGTTCCTTACCCTTAGTTAGGTGAACTACGGTTGCTCTGATTCTTTAGTCAGATACGTAGGCACAAGATGCGACGTCTTGGCGAGCAAACTTACTGTACATACCCTTAGATCTTTACCTTTACCCTTAGTAGATTATCTTAGCAAGCAAACATAATATAACACAAACTAACAAGAGGTTCCTATAGAGTACTACATATACTTAGGGTGCTAATACCTTCCCTTAGTATAACCAACCCCCGATCCCCGATCTCTTAGCTGTGTCTTCACATGGCGTAAAAGGTTTTTTCGTACTTTACCCTTTCCTTTGGATAAATCAAAGCTCGGTGGTGAATTTCAAAGATGTGTGATTCAAGTTAATTAATAGCTTGATATCCGATTATCACCGCAACACGTAGTTCCTCCTATTCTATGGGAGGAAAAATATGTTGTTTTGGTGTCTTGTTCAAGGCCCAAGATTGAAGCTAAAGGGTTATTTGTGTCTTGTTCAAAGCCCAAGATTGAAGCTAAAAGGTTTGACTGAGAGAGAATTTGTCATCTCTAAAAGGAGACATCTCGTCTGTTTATCACAACTGTTTGGTGACTGAGTATAAAAGAGAATTACTTTAACTGGGATATGTGAATCCAACAATGCCATAATTTCCTTTATAGGGGATTTGTCCTGAAGGAGAAAACTTTAACTCAGTGTTGAGCAATGCCATTTTTCCTTAGGAATCTTTCATGCTAAGAGAGGGACAGTGGCGTGGATGTAAATAATCCAGAGGCTTCCCACTTACAACAATTAGATGAAAGAAGGAAGTTTACCAGGATAAGAGATGAACTACAGCTTGGATATTTGAATCAACAAGTGTGCCACTTACAGCAGTTATCTGGGATTAGGGTTTGTTTTGATTTATTTGTTTTGATGCATGATATACAGAGAAATGTCTTCCTACAGAGAGTTTTTGATTTCCTCTGAGGGGATGTTGATATTTGTATGCCTTGATGAAAGCCCAAGGTTGAAGCTAAGAGATTGATTGACTCCACTGGGGAAGTCCTTATACAAAGCCTAAGAGGAGGTTGGAAAAGACTAACTCAACAAGAGAGTGTTTATCTATCTTGTACAAAGCCCAAGATTGTGGCTGAAAGAGAGTTGACTCTTTTGGGGATATCATTATACAAAGCCTAAGAGGAGGCTAAAAGGATTGACTTTTTCGGGGAATATTTTGTTTGTCTTGTACAAAGCCCAAGATTGAGGCTAAAAGAGGGAAACAGACTCTACTGGTGAGAGGTTTTATTTGTCTTGTACAAAGCCCAAGATTGTGGCTGAAAGAAGTTTGACTCTACTTGAGAGTATTATTTGTTTTGTACAAAGCCTAAGATTGAGGCTAAAAGATATTTGACTGACTCAGCTGAGGATATTTATGGGTGTCTTGTACAAAGCCCAAGATTAAGGCTGAAAAGATGTCTGATTGACTCAATAAGAGAGTGTTTCTTATTTGACTCAACAAGAGAGTGTTTTTATATGTCTTGTACAAAGCCCAAGATTGAGGCTGAAAGGGGTTGACTCAACAAGAGAGTCCTTTTAGGAGATTGACTCAACAAGAGATTGCTGAAAAGATGATTGACTCAACAAGAGAGTGCTTTTAAAAAGATGATTGACTCAACAAGATAATGCTTTTATTTTGTACCATTGACTCAACAAGAGAGTGTGGAAAAGTTATTGACTCAACAAGAGAGTACTTTGTTTGTCTTGTACAAAGCCCAAGATTGAGGCTGAAAAAGGTTAACTCAACAAGAGAGTGTTTTAAGAAAGAAGATGGTCTCAACAAAAGGATGCTTTTGAGGCTAACTCTGCTGAGGAGAATCATTATACAAATCCTAAGAGGAGGATGGCTTCTACTGAGGATTATTGAGATCTAGAGGCAGGTCTAAAATGGGGAATCAACTCTTGCTGAGGGTTACAGAAGAGTTGAGGTATCAGATACCTTGAGGTTCTGATTTGGGATAGTGTTATACTGATGATAAGCTGACCCTAACTGGGGAAATTTAGGATGAAAGACTGAGTTTTAGACCTTGTGAGGGTTTTAACTCTACTGGAAATTGGTTAAATGACCAGGGTTTTTCCTATGTTTGTAGGGAACTTGAGAATGTCTTTGAGATCTAAGAGGAGATTAGACTGTCCAAGTCTACTGGTATGAGAGAGTTTATCTTTGTATGATGCCCAAGAGGAGGCAGATGTTTTAAGGGATGAGTGTCAACCCTTAAATTGGTTTGAGATTTTGACTCTTTGGAAAGACTGCTCTAGCAAAGGATGACTAAGTTTTGTCCTATACCTTTAAGAGGTCTTTAGGGTCCTTGTATTAAGCCCAAGAGAAGGCATGAGACCTTCTAAGAAGCCGAAGGGTCCTTGTACAAAGCCCAAGAGGAGGCTGGGATGCTTTTAGGAAGCCTGTGGGTCCAAACCTAAGAAAAGTTCAAGAAAAGTTTCACCGAGAATAATCTTTTCTTTAATGAACAGTTCTAGGGTTTGAAGAAATTCAAGAGAGGTTTCACCGAGAATTAATCCTCTGTGGGGAAAATGAATTTCTTTGACAGTTTTCTAATAGTGACAGTCTGAGAAAAGTTTCACCAGGAATAATGCCTTTCTCTTTGTTCTATATTGTATAAGCCCAAGAGAAGGCAAGACTGTATCTGGAATTCCTATGGGGAACTAGTTTTGACTGTTGAAAGAGTGACCACTGGCTTTATCTAATTCTAGACCTAATTGCCGGGGAAAACTCTAAGCAGATAATATACATGCATATATATATATACAGATGAAATATATACTGTATGTAAAAGAGGGTAGGAGGACTTACAGGTGAGCAAGCTTCCATCACAAACAAATATATATATATATATATATATATATATATATATATATATATATATATATATATGTGCAAGTATGTAAAAGAAAGCTGTTTAAAACTTACAGACGAGCAAGCTTCCATTGTAACAGCTGTATGGTTAGTTGTTCAAGAAATTAAAGAAAGTTTTGATAAAAACTATGGATTTGAATCTAAATCAAAAGGGAAAGTTGTTTTTTGAAAAGATTGGGGCTTATACTCAAGGAGAGGCCCAGATGAAAAACAGTAATTGTACCGTTGATCTGAAAACTGTACCGGGACTTATACAATGACTGAGGCCCAAAAAAGGTTTTCTGTACAAAGAGATGGGTCTTGTAACTCAAGGAGAGGCCCAAAAGTGATTTAAAAGAAAAGAGAATGGGGCTTATACTCAAGGAGAGGCCCATATGATTTTGTTTAAAAGGCAACGATCACGCCGTGTTTTTGAAAACACAATGGAACTTATACAATGACTGAGACCCAAAAAGGTTTTTATTTACAAGGAATGGGTCTTACACTCTATTAGAGGCCCAAAAGTTTATTTTTGTACAACATTGATGGGGCTTACAACTCAAGGAGAGACCCAGATGAAAAACAATAATCGCACCGTTATTTGAAAATCGTGTCGGGACTTATATAATGACTGAGGCCCAAAAAGGTTTTCTATGTACAAGGAATGGGTCTTACACTCTATTAGAGGCCCAAAGTTTATTTTATACAAAAGATGGGTCTTACAAGAAAACGGCGGTCGCGCCGAGATTTTTAGGATCGTATCGGGACTTATACAATAACTGAGGCCCAAAGTAAGTTTGGTTTTCAAAAGGGGTTGGGTCTTACACTCTATTAGAGGCCCAAAATAAGTTTTGAAAAAAGATTTGTGAGGGTGAAAATAATCAAAACCTTAATTTGATTTTAAAAAGTATTTTAATTGAATAAAAATTCAATTAAAATGATCAAAATTATCAAACATGCGTGAAAAAACAAGTTGTGATCTTGGATAAATGTTTGAAAAATCATGTTTCATTCATGGAATGATTTGAAAATTATTTGAATTTTCAAAATCAAGAGAAAGAAATATTTTTAAATGTTTAAAAACAAATAAAACATAATTCTTTACAAAAATACTAAATATATGAAATAAATAATATTTTTTTGAAATTTTTATGGAATAAAATATTTTAACATTTTTGGGAATTTTCAAAAAAAGAACCAATAAAAAAATTAAAATTGAGAGAGAAATTAATTTTGGAATTAATTAAACAAAAACCATAAAAAAATGAATAATAGCAAAATATGGTAAAATGATAAAATGGTCTGGGTGGGTGTTGAACCCACGACCTCAACAACAAACACACATGCGCACTACCACTGGGGTGGTGATACATCCGTGTATCAAAACCACCTCATGAACATATATGGGGTGCCAAGTTTCTAGGCCTGGCCAAGGCGCCATGGCCTGGCCCTTGCCCAAGGCAATGCCTAGTTTTTGGCAATTTGCATGAAGCCTCTAACTTTCTCATTTCTCCATGGATTGGGACAAAATTAGGTGCATCTGACCTAGAATTTCATGAGGAATCCAATGGTGCCCTTGGAATTTTCAAAAAATGTTTCCATTTTAAAATCCGATAGTGATTTCAAAATAGGTCAAATTTTGCATGTTCTATGCTATCTCATGGTACATGCAATAATAGCATGATAAATTGGTTTTAATACAACACATATGGTATGTATGAGAGGTCCATGATCAATGAACCTCCAAACAATGCATGATTTAGAGAGTTCAAGTTATGATGCACTTACCTCTTGGAGCTTCTTGTGCTATCTGCCAAGTTCCTTGTGCCAGAAGTAATTCAATGCTTTTAACACTCTTGATTGATACTTTAGAAGCTTTTAGGATGATCAAAACCAGCTGGAATCCTCAGGAACAAGTATAGGCCTTTTCTTGCAAAAGGGGCTAAAGTGACCAAGATAGTAACTCTCTCAAATGGTGTTCTAGATAAAGGAAACCAATTAGGACAATTTGAGGATGATATTTGGAGTGTGTTTGAGGCTTGGTTTGGTTTTGGAAGTGACTAAATCAAGACATGGCTTGAAAAATGCATAAAAGTCAAATTTTGAGGTTTTGGAGGTTGACTTTCTAATTTTGGTGTTTCAGATCACAAATGAGTGTTTGAACAGCTTAGATATGACATATTGGATGTGTTTGGATCATGAGCTGTGGTGGAATTGCTCTCTAACTCAAAAACTCAGAGATGACTTGCAAAAGAAGGCATTTTGGCCTAAAGAGAGAGATTTTGAGGAAAGCATCAGTTGTAGTGCTTTGGTGTACTCAAACTGAGCACAAATGAGCTCTATTTATAGTGTGTCAAGTTTGTGTGGCAACTGCAGTAGGCCTTTGGCCAATGTTGATCCAAGGGAATCTTTAGTCTCCTCTAGCCATTGACTTGAGGTTAGGGCACAAACCTATGGTCCTTTGATTCAGAGCTGAATCCTGACTTATTCAGTTAGAAATGTCTCAGTCCATGCCACCTTAAGGCATCCATTAAATGCTTGGAAACAAAATTGGAGTCTTTTGCACTTTTTAGCCTTTTTAAGTTTGTTATGGCTATGTGTAGATTCTTGGAATTGGGAGGCTTGGGGATCATATCATTCCCCTTGGATTTTATCCTCTGATGTGTCCAAATGGATGACAAGGCTTGGAGTTGTCCAATTTTGCCAAATCGAGCAAAATACCAAAATCTGCCTTGTACAAGACAGTTGGAAATGATGATTTTGAGGGAATCATATCTCCTTGCTCAGGTTGATTTATGGGAGGCTCTTGTGCTTTTTAGAAAGCCCTCATATGATACAATACATGTGTGATCATAGTTTATCTTGAAACTATTTGAATCCACAGGAAAAATCCGCATGAACATTGATGTCCAAGGCTGGTAACTTAGGCAGATTTTCACTAAGTGTTGGAAAAGTGTCACTTTCTTAATTTTTGTCATTTTGATCAGTCCATAACTCAAAATCCATGAGGATTTGGAATCTCTTGTAGTTAAAACTTTTAAAGTATGTCAGATGGACTTTCATTTGAGCTTTGTGTAGCGAGCGATTTTGGACGCGGTTCTTAAGCGCTGATCGCTCTCTGCGGTTTGAGCTTTAAACTACAGGTCGATTCATTTTTTATCCTATTGTGAGCTGAATAAGGAAGGGAAATAGATGTCTCCAATTAACCCTGCTTTGCATACTGAGTTTAAACAGCGGTCTGTTAGGTTACGGATGCTATCAATGTGGGGGGCCTTTGTACTGGTTATTTGTATTTTTGCCAATACGGTTCTCTTTCTTTTTACCTGGGCAGAAGGTTTCTGGCGGGGAATAAGGATTAGGATATTAGGACTGGTGCTTTTGAATTACTGCTTTTGATTGACGAAGATATGGGATTTGGGTTTTTTGTTGATTGCGCTCGCTAAGATCTTTTCTTTCGATCTTATGCCTACGTATTCCCGTTTACCGAAACAGGGAAATCAGAGCGTTCGTAGTTCCTCCTATTCTATGGGAGGAAATGGTGTTTTTGGTGTCTTGTTCAAAGCCCAAGACATGAAGCGAAAGGTGATTTATATCTTGTTCAAAGCCCAAGATGTGAAGCTAAAAGGTCTATTTGTGTCTTGTTCAAAGCCCAAGACGTGAAGCTGAAAGACCTCGACTTTAGAGAGGATTTGTCATCTCTAAAGAGGGGAGAAGGAGAATTACTTTAACTGGGATACGCGGATCCGAGCAATGCCATAATTTCCAAAGAAAGGGTTTTAACCTGAAGGAGAAGACTTTAACTCAGTGTAGAGCAATGCCATCTTTCCTTAGGAATTTCTCATGCTAAAAGAGGGACATTGGCATGGATGTAGATGATCCAGAGGCTTGCCGCTTACAGCGATTAGATGAAGGGAAAGGAGTTGTTGATGTTTGTGTACTGTGAACGAGGCACAGCTTTGATGCTAAAAGGTTGATTGGATCAACCAGTGGTTTTCTTATACAAAGCCTAAGAGGAGGCTATTTTGTGTCTCGTACAAAGCCCGAGAGAGAGGCTAAAAGTTTTTGACCCAGTGGGGCATATCGTTATACAAAGCCTAAGAGGAGGCTAGCAAAGAGTTGACTCAGTTGGAGAATCTTTTATACTCAGTAAGAGAGTGTTTTTGTATCTCGTACAAAGCCCGAGAGAGAGGCGAAAAGGTTGTTTTGACTCCATTGGGGAGAATTTTGGTATCTCGTACGAAGCCCGAGATGGAGGCTATTGTAACTGTGTCAGTTGAGTGACAGATCCAATATACTGATTTAAAAGAGAAAACCAGTTCTTATATGAGCAACACTGTACTCAGGGATTTGATTTGAGGATCAGGGATATTTCCTTCTCTTTGAGGAAACGGGAAATCCAAAGGGTATCGAGACTATCTGAGTCTGCGGGTTTCCTTCCTATTTAACGAAGGGTGCTTGAGAATGTCTTTGAGACTCAAGAAAGTTAGACTGTCCGTGTCTAGAGTTTTATCTTTTGTACTATGCTTCGAGAAACAGTAGTAGACTCTATGAAAGGACTGTTCTATGAGGATGACTAGGTTCTGTTCCTATACCTCTAGGAGGTCGTCGGGACAATTTGTACGAAGCCCAAGAGGAGGCTGGAAACTTTTAAGAAGCCGACGGGTCCTTGTACGAAGCCCAAGAGGAGGCTATCATTCCCGAAGGAAGAGATCATTATACGAAGCCTAAGAGGAGGATGTGAATACTTCTAAGAAGCCGTAGGGTCCTTGAATAATGCCCAAGAGGAGGCCGATGCTTTTAAGAAGCCCGTGGGTCTATCATCTCCTTTCCATTAGGAGAGATAACTCTTTTAAAGATAAAAACCACTGGTAAATGTGCGAGGTTTACTATCCAGCGACTTTTAACTTTTAAAGAGGGTTCCTTAGTTAAGGTCCAAGATTATGACCGTAGTGGGTACCCAAACCCCGAGCCATTCAAGGCAAGCTATCCACAAGGAATAGATCAAGTCAGGAAAGTTCGAAAATTGGGAAGAAACTCAAAGATGCCATTCACGGAGAATACATTCATCTTGGGGAGTAGAGCTTCTTGACGATTCCTAAGGAGGACAGCCGAAGAGAAGAGTGTATCTGGTGCTCCTATTGGGGATCTAGGCGTCTATTTCTATGAATAAGTGAAACGACGTCACCTAGTTCTAGACGTAGTAGCCGGGGAAACTCGAAATATCTATACTATTATTACACAGTAGATATGAGTTTATGAAAGGAGACTTACAGTGAGCAGCCCCACAATACAGTTTATAATATGAATGCAGTAAATGAAAGCAATAACCACTTACTCGGTTGTAGTGCTTCCATGTTGTTTGGTTAGTTGTTCAACAAAGAAAGATTGAAAACAACAGTATATTCAAAATCAAAGGAGAAAGTGCTTTGAAAAAGAAAGATTTGGAGCTTACAGCTCAAGGAGAGGCCCAGGGTTTTATCAGTGAGCGCACTGTTGAATTTGTACAGCGGGACTTATACAAGTGACTGGGGCCCAAAAAGGTTTTCTGTACAAAGGGATGGGTCTTACACTCTCTCAAGAGGCCCAAAAAGGTTTAAAGAAAAAGAGTGGGGCTTATAACACGAGGGTAGGCCCAATTGATTTTTCGTTTAAAAATGGCGATCGCGCCGAGGTTTTCTTTTAACGCAAAGGGACTTATACAATAAGTGAGGCCCAAAATGTTTTGGTTAAAAGGGGGATTGGGTCTTACACTCTAATAGAGGCCCAAAGTGTTTTGAATGGGTCTTATAGCTCAAGGAGAGGCCCAGATGATTTTTATTTTTAAACGGGGGACGATCGCGCCGTTTACTTGTACAGAGGGACTTATACAATGAGTGAGGCCCAAAAAGTTTTTGTACAAGGGGGGATGGGTCTTACACTCTCTCAAGAGGCCCAAAGAGTTTTAAACAAAAATAAATGGGTCTTACTACTCGAGGGTAGGCCCAGATGATTTATTGAAAAGGCGACGATCGCGCCGTTTATTTTTTGACGGTATCGGGACTATACAATAAGTGAGGCCCAAAGATGATTTGGTCAAAAAAAAAAGGATTGGGTCTTACACTCTAATAGAGGCCCAAAGTGTTTTGAAAATGATTTATGAGGGTTGAATTAATCCAAAACCCTAATTTGTTTTCAAAATGTATTTAATTGAATAAAAATTCAATTAAAATGATCAAAAATTGTTTAACACATGGAAAACAAATTGTGATCTTGGATTAATGCTTCAAAAATTAAGTATTGACCTACAAAATATTTAGAAAGCATTAAAAGTTGCAAAATCAATGTAGAAAAAATATTTAAAATGCCAAAAACAATTAAAATATTAATTCTTTACAAAAATATCAATTATATGAAATAAATAATATTTTTGGGATTTTTTGATAAAATAAAATATTTTAACATTTTTGTGAATTATTAAAAAAAGAATCAACTCAAAATCATTAAAACTCAGAGAGAAATTAATTTTTGAATCAATTAAACAAAATCACAAAATTCAAATATTTGAATTTGAAAAAAAGGCGCCAAGAACAAGCTGAAGAACACGCGCGTGTTCTTGGTTTCTCAGATTTGCGTTTTCTATCCAATCTCCATGAATACGTAATCATATCATGCAATCCACATATCATTATGCTCGTCTCAACCTCACGATCATGTCTATGTACTTTAATTTCATTTAAATTAAACATACAACAAGAAATCACGAAGAAACCTCAAGAACCCTAATTTCTGCATGAAGGCTAGGATTTTTGATACACGATTCAAACAATGCAATTAATTAAGGGAAAACATTCCATCCATGATTATGAACATATGGCCAAATTATTGTGCGAGGAAATATGCATAGATTAAGAGATGACCAAGTATGTGCTTACCTCCAAGCCGTGACAGCAAGTTCAAAGTGATTTTTGATTTGGAGGTGTTACAGATGAGTGGTGATGATCTGAACAGCTTCCCTACACCCTATGGATTATGTTTGGATGGTTGGACTTGATTGAAATTGGCTGGATCATTTTGTGGTACCTCAGCTGCACCTTGTTTGAAAATTTGAGCAACCAGCTGGTGATTTCATGAAATTGATGTTTCAGAAGTTATGTGAGTGTTTGATCAGCTCATATGTGATGTATGTGAGGTGTGTGAGTGATTGGTTTGTGCAGAATTGCTCTCAAACTCAAAACCCGATAGCTACCTTGCTAAGAAAGGCATTTTTGCCAAGAGAAAGAGATTTTGAGGAAAGCATCTGTTAGATGGCTTTGGTGTACTCAAACTGACCACAATTGAGCTCTATTTATAGTAGAGCAAGTTTGTTTTGCAAGGAATAGTGCATGACAGCTGGTAAGTAGGTTTGGCCAATGTTGGCAAATGAAAATCCAAGTCTCCTCTAGCCATTGACTAGAGGTTAGGGCACAGAGCTTTGGTCCCCTTGGTCTTGGATAAGTCTTGACTGATTTCAGATGAGAATGGCTCAGTCCATGCCACCTTTATGGTTCCATTGAATGCCTCATTCCAAATTTGAAGTCTTGTCCCTACTTTGGCAACTCTAGGTTCAACATGCTATTCCTTGTTCCTTGGACCTTGGAGGCTTGGCTCAGTGATTGTCCCCTTTGGATTCAATCCTCTGAGGTGTCCAAGTGGATAGGAACTATTGAAATTGGCTGATTTTGGCAAATCGAGCCAAAGTGCAAATTCTGCCTTGCCTTGACAGATTTCAGCAAGGCAACTTGCCAATGTTGTATCTCATGATGTAGGTTGAATTTGGCAATGTTCTTGGCCATTTTGGAAAGCTCTTACATGATACAACAACTGTTTGAACAAGTTTGGTTTTGATCTCTTTTGATTCCAAGTGAAAAACCCCCCTACATTTGGCAAAAAGTGAGGCAGAATCTGACTTAGTGAAAATTTCACTAAGTGTTGGAAAAAGTGACATTTTCACTTTTCAGCCACTTTGATCACTCCATAAATCAAAATCCTTAATGAATTGGAATAACTTGCAGTTGAAGTTTTTGTAGGTGATAATGAGGGCTACAAATCCATCTTTGGATGAGAAAAAATGGCCTTGTGGTTTAGGAGTTATGGTCCTCCAAAGTTGGTACCTTTGCCACTTTATTTTTAACTTAGAATAATTTCTAAGTTTTATGGTTACCCCTTTTACAAGTTATCTCACTTTTCTTGATTTTTCTTGATGAATGATGATTCAAATCATACATTAACATCATTTTAGGGTTAAAAATCCATTTTAGTGAAAAATCTCAAAAAGTAAAAGTTGACTTTTGTGCACAGTTGACTTTTTATCAAATGAATTCCAAACTGTGCAATTCTTCAGGAAATCATGTCCTTGACCTAAATCAAACTTGATGGACATGTTCCATGGATGTTATAGGGTATATTAAATCATGTATTAGGGTTTGGGAGCATGTCCTGGTCAAAAGTCAAAGTTACAGTTGACTTTTCCCTTAAAACCCTAATTGTGGTGCAGATGAAATTGAGACTTGTTGCTCAAGCTTCTTGGATCAATCCATTGTTCCAAATGGATAAATATGGTGTATTAGAGACCCTCAAATCATCTCTTGAGATCTTGGCTCATGGTTTGTCCCAAAAGTCAACTTAGGGGTGAATTAGGTCAAGAAACCCTAATTCCTGATTTTTGATGAATGCATCCCCTGAGGCAAAATTAACTTGATGCATGGGTTCATGAGGTTCCATGAAGCATATTAGGTTATGTTTTGGATCATTGCCTTGTGCCCAGATGAAAATTTCCATCTGGAGGCCCTGGTCGACCAAAACCCTAATTTGGTGACACTGTCGATCTTGAGACTTGATCCACCTAGAAGGGAGCAGCCTTGTGCTTAATCCTTGAAGTGGGAGTCCTTTTTGATCCATTGTGGATGTTTAAGAGATTAGACAAGTTGAAGATCATGTCATTTCTTGATTGATCCTTTGTCTAAGCACTCAGAGAGGGCTTGAAACCCTAATTTTGATTGTATTGGATGCTCACCCATCTTTGGGGAGACTGATGAAGCATGATGGTTCATCCATATTGTGATGATGATTTTCACAATGATGGGAAATCTAAGTGGTCAAAATTTGGGGTATTACAGATGCCCCTATTTAATCTTCTTGGACCCGAAGGTGTGAATGACGAAGGGATTCGGGCATTCGGGGTGCAAGAGGATTAAATATCGGAATACTCGAAATTTTGATGGTGGTTATGAATGGTAGCTTACGCATTCATCTTCTTTAGCTAAGCAATGATGCTTAGAAAAGGTAAACTTCCCCTCGATCCTGGTTTCCTACCAAGGAACTGGTCTCAGTCTCTGATTTAAACTTCCCCTCGATCCTGGTTTCCTACCAAGAACTGGTCTTAGTTTCTGATTTAAACTTCCCCTCGATCTTGGTTTCCTACCAAGAACTGGTCTTAGTTTCTGATTTAAACTTCCCCTCGATCCTGGTTTCCTACCAAGAACTGGTCTTAGTTTCTGATTTAAACTTCCCCTCGATCCTGGTTTCCTACCAAGAACTGGTCTTAGTTTCTTTTGTCAATAAACTTTACTGACAAGGGACACTATTCATAGCGGCTTTCCTCAAACTTCTCGCCGAATTTTCCTGGGGAGATGCCATTTGAGTGGAAAAAGTTTTGATGTCAGACTTGTTGGGGAACCCAGTCGTCTGAGTTGTAGAGTTGTACAAACTTCTCTGTTGGAGACGCCATTTGTCGATTCTACTAGGGAAAGCGAGTCTCTTGAGAGACTGTTTTCATTTGGGATCTTTCATCATACTTTTCTCGGGATCTTCCCGGAGAAACGCCATATGATGGGGTCCAATTTTGTGGGGCCGATGACCTTTTCATCAGCGGTCCTTTCGGAGTAAAACTGGCATGATGCCGAATCTCTGATCACGAGGCTTTCTCTGTGGATTTTCCTTAATCCGGGAAAGCAAGGATATCATCTTCAACGGCGAAGAGTGATGTTTATTGAGAGTTTTCTCTGGCTTTTCAGAGGTTCAAGTTATCAAAGTGGCCAAGTGCCGACTCTGATCTAAAGATACACTGGTGGCGAGATTGTGCAGACGCAACACTTCCTGACGAGGAAAGAACTGACAAACTCGATTGAGAAAACTGTTTATCACTAGGGGACAAGACCGACTCAAGTGATAGTGATGCAATACGAAATGCGAACGCAAATCAAAATGCATGAAGTATGTATGTATATGCTGATAAAACAGACGCGACATACAGACTAATGGATGAACACAATTGGATACTCGGCCATCGCGGGGCGAAGAAGTACCGTTGATTCAAAATAGCAATTCCACCTTGCTTAGGAGAGATAGTCCCGTTGGGAGCTATGTTGATCGGGCTTAGGAGATGAGAACTCGGTCGAGGATGTCAGACGAAACAAGGTATCTGACACAGTTGATCCCTTCATTCAGGCATACTGGCTTAGAAGGAGTACTTTGATTATGCACTTTGAAGTTCGCTTACTTCGGGAGAAGCGATCGATGTTCTTTTGATGTTCAACAGTCAAAAGAAATTGCCATCTTTATTTTAAAAGCAGAAAAAGTTTTAACAAGTAAATTCATTTTTGTTTTATTTCAAGAATCGCTGATTAAGTTTAAACAACGTCGTTCCGTAAAGCTAAAACAAGCAAGAATTACAAACAAAAGCACAAGGGCTCAAATTTTATTGATAAGATGGAGATCAGCCAAACGCGTGATTCCAAAGAGTATATACAAAGTTAGAAAACGGTAATTTACAGGGAAAAGGGCTACGTTGAAACATAACGACCATTATCCTTCTACCAACTTTGAATTCGGGGCATCCTGAGCTTCTGTCGAAGATGACCTTGACTGGAGTTTTCCTCCGATAGATGATGTAACTACTGCTGAGGGACTTGCCTCTATTGAACATAGTTACTTGCCATTATCCCTAACTTTTGCCTGGATTGTACTATGAGATTTCCAATCCATCGGGATGATTCTTTTTTTTCCATGTCTCTAACTTTTGCCTGGACCGCCCTTTCAGGTTTTCAATCCACCGAGACGTTTTTTTTTTAGTTTAGTTTAGGCGAAGTATTTCTTGACTACATCAACATTCGTGGGGTAGGCAAATTCCTCTCCGTCCATGGTTGCAAGTCTCAAGGCGCCGCCTGAGAAAGCTTTCGTGACCACATAGGGGCCATCATAATTTGGGGTCCATTTGCCCCGAGAGTCAGTGAGAAATGATTGTATCTTCTTGAGCACGAGGTCTCCTTTCATGAAGACACGAGGTCGGACCTTTTTGTCGAACGCCCTCTTCATTCTCTGTTGATACAACTGACCATGGCATAATGCCGTGATTCGCTTCTCTTCGATCAGGTTCAGTTCGTCGTGTCGACTTTGACACCATTCAGCTTCGGTGAGCTTAGCTTCCATCAATACCCGTATTGATGGGATCTTTACTTCTATGGGGAGCACTGCCTCCATGCCATATACTAGAGAGAAAGGGGTTGCCCCTGTTGAAGTGCGGACAGATGTGTGATAACCATGAAGAGCAAAGGGTAGCATCTCGTGCCAATCTTTATAGGTTACAACCATTTTTTGAACAATCCTCTTGATGTTCTTGTTAGCCGCTTCTACCGCTCCGTTCATCTTGGGTCGGTAGGGAGATGAGTTATGATGTTCGATCTTGAACTCTGCGCATAACTCTCTCATCATCTTATTGTTCAAGTTAGATCCATTATCAGTAATGATCTCGCTTGGAACACCATAACGGCAGATGATATTGTTTTTGATAAATCGGACCACCACTTGTCGGGTTACATTGGCGAATGACGCCGCTTCGACCCACTTGGTGAAATAGTCAATGGCTACCAGGATGAACCGATGTCCGTTTGAAGCCTTGGGCTCAATCATGCCAATCATGTCGATTCCCCATATGGAAAAAGGCCACAGGGAAGAAAGAACTTTGAGATGTGATGGCGGTACATGAATTTTGTCAGAGTATATCTGACACTTGTGACACCTCCTCATGTACTTGTAGCAGTAGGATTCCATGGTCAACCAATAATACCCGGCCCTGAGAATTTTTCTCGCCATTGTGTTTCCGTTGGCATGAGTGCCAAAGGATCCTTCATGAATTTCTTTCATGAGCATGTCTGCTTCTGGTCTGTCGACGCATCGGAGCAAGACCATGTCAAAATTTCTCTTATAAAGAGTGTCACCGCTCAGGAAGAAGTTTCCAGCCAATCTTCTGAGGGTTTTCCTGTCTTTTCTGAGTGCCCCAGATGGGTACTCTTGTTTCTGAAGGAAGCATTTGATATCGTGATACCAAGGTCTGTCGTCTATGACTGCTTCAATCGCGAAGATGTAAGCGGGCCGTTCAAGGCGCATTATGTCGATCTTAGGTATGTCATTCCATTGACCTACACTAATCATGGAAGAGAGAGTGGCTAATGCATCAGCCATGTGATTCTCATCACGAGGGATGTGATGAAAGTCGACTCTGTTGAAGAAGGGTAACAACCTTCTTGCATAGTCTTTGTAAGGAATCAATCCTGATTGGTATGTGTTCCAATCTCCTTTTATCTGGTTAATAACCAGGGCTGAATCGCCGTATACGTCCAAGTTTTTGATCCTTAAATCAATCGCTTCTTCGAGACCCATAATACATGCTTCGTATTCGGCCTCGTTGTTCGTACATTTGAACGTAAGTCTGGCAGTGAAAGGAATGTGGGAACCCTGAGGGGTAACAATGATTGCCCCAATTCCGTTTCCATAATGATTAACTGCTCCGTCAAAGATGAGTCCCCACTGGGAACCTGGTTCTGGCCCTTCACTGGGTAGCGGTTCATCGCAATCTTTCATCTTTAGATACATGACATCTTCGTCTGGGAAGTCAAACCCGATTGATTCTTGATTGTCAATCGGTTGATGAGCCAAATGATCGGCTAAAATACTTCCCTTAACGGCTTTCTGAGCATGGTACTCTATGTCATATTCTGATAGTAACATCTGCCAACGGGCAATCCTTCCAGTGAGAGCAGGTTTTTCGAAAACGTACTTGATTGGATCCATTTCGGAGACCAACCAAGTAGTATGACGAATCATGTACTGGCGAAGACGTTTGGCTGCCCAAGCCAAAGCGCAACAAGTTTTCTCAAGCATTGTGTACCGAGTCTCGCAGTCGGTGAATTTCTTGCTTAGATAGTAAATGGCAGACTCTTTCCGTTTAGTTTCGTCTTGTTGGCCAAGTACACATCCCATTGAGTCCTTTAGGACTGTGAGGTAAATGATCAGTGGTCTTCCTTCCACTGGAGGTGATAGAATCGGAGGATTCAACAGATATTCCTTAATACTGTCGAAGGCGGTTTGGCAATCTTCTGACCTAACGCAATCCTGGTTCTTTTTGAGTAATTTGAAAATCGGCGCACATGTCGCGGTCATAAGGAATATGAATCTGGAGATGTAGTTCAAACGTCCCAGGAATCCTCTGACTTGTTTTTCAGTTTTCGGAGAAGGCATTTCTCGAATGGCCTTGACCTTGTCAGGATCAACCTCAATCCCTTTCTGGCTGACGATGAACCCTAGTAGTTTCCCTGAACGGACACCGAAGGTGCACTTGTTGGGATTCAAGCGGAGCTTGAATTTTCTTAGACGTTCGAACAATTTTGACAGATGTTCAACGTGCTCATCCTCTGTTCTTGATTTTGCAATCAAATCATCGACATATACCTCGATTTCCTTATGTATCATGTCATGAAACTGAGTAGTCATGGCCCTTTGATAGGTTGCCCCGACATTCTTTAAACCGAACGACATTAACTTGTAACAAAAGGTACCCCATGGGGTAATGAACGAAGTTTTCTCCATGTCTTTCGGCGCCATTTTGATCTGGTTATAGCCCGAGAATCCATCCATGAAGGAGAATACTTTGAACCTTGCTGTGCTGTCAACCAGCATGTCAATGTGTGGTAAAGGAAAGTCGTCCTTTGGACTTGCCTTGTTCAGATCTCTGTAGTCGACACACATTCTGACCTTTCCGTCCTTTTTAGGAACAGGTACGATGTTGGCTAACCATTGAGGATATTCAGATGTAGCGAGGAAACCCGCGTCGATCTGTTTCTGTACCTCCTCTTTGATTTTGATGGCCATGTCCGGGTGAGTGCGTCTCAACCTTTGCTTTACTGGCGGACATTCCGATCTCAACGGTAAGTGATGTTCCACGATGCTGGTATCCAACCCTGGCATATCCTGATAGGACCAAGCGAACACATCGGGGAATTCTTTGAGAAGCTTTACCAAATCCTCTCTGACAGTTGGACTGAGCAATGCTCCGATCGTGATTTCTTTTCTCTCTTTTTCTGAACCCAAGTTTACCGTTTCCAACGGTTCTTTGTGAGGTTCAATGGACCTTTCCTCTTGTCTGAGTAGTCGGGAGATCTCTTCTGGAATTTCGCTGTCATTTTCTTCTTCAGCTTCGAATACCGGGAACTCAAAGTTGGAAGAAGGCATCGGATCGTATGTTTCAACTGGGTATAAAACAAGCAATCTGCACGACGGTATGATTCGTGTTTAGAAGAGATTGAGAATGCAAAAGTGTGTGCAGTGTATTTTTTATTACTGCTTGTTTTTATTATTTATTTTTTAGGATTACCATTTTCTGAGAAAAGCAAAAAAGAGAAAACAACAATTAATGCGGAAATTACAGAACGACGTTATTTTATTCATGAACAAGTCGATTCTTGAAACTACAGCCCTATAAAACAAAACTCTGTCGCTTTGGGCAAAGCGAAGAGAGAAATTTACAGAAAACGAGCCCTATCAAAATATCCGTTTCACCTGGGCAGGGTGAAAGGTTTAAATATGGCAATTACTTTGACTGATGAACGACCTTTGGAACCTCGACGATAACCCATTGGTGGCGAACTCCTCGGTGAATCACAAAGTCTGGCACCTTCCTTGATTTGTCTTCAGAAATGACGCTGATTTCTGGTGGAGTAGGATCGTTGGAATCTGTTCCCCAGGCAGAATTGTCGTAGGAGGATTCCTCTGTTGCATTTTGCATAACATTTGTGCTCTCAGCTGTATCTCCCCATCCAGTTGGCTGGATGTCTTCGAGCCTGATACGAGAGCTTTCGGGAGCAGTGTACTTGACCATAAAGTCGTATTTTCCACTTGGTTGTCCCAGAGTGTCCCAAACTTCTTTGGAACTGGAGGAGTCACTTCTCTCGATGACGTTGACCTCGGGAAAAGCATAGTTGATGAATTCAAGTCCTGCAAACGTTGCGAATTCATCATTATGTTGAGTAGTTTCCGAATGACCTGAATGTTGATCCTATGACATGGTGGGGACACAGGTATTCTGTTCAATGATACTCAGCTGAGTTTCGTTACTCGGCTGACTTTCTTGCCCCAAGTTTCCTGGGTAAGGCTGCCACATTGGCAGGCCATCCATCGGGCCATAGTAATTGCGGTCAAAGTTGTCTTTCATCGGAGTGTCTTCCTCTAATGAATTTGGCGGAGCACGACATCCTTCCGGATCACAATCTCCATAGATCATTTCGACATCTGATCTTGGTATAAATCTCGGACTTTCTGTAGGAAAGCAAAAAGGCATAGGCACCTCTTCCTGAGACATATAGCCGTCCTCGTTAAGGTAGGACTTCCATTCTTCATCTGTGTCAGAGGGATCTTCCTCATTGATAGCATGAACTGTCTGAGACACTGGGTGAAGAAAACCTCCACTGTGGAAGAATTTTTGAAGGGGATGAAGACTTTCATCGTTGGCGGCTGTCTGGGTACAGGTTGCAGAAAAACCAAGACCCTTCTTTGTTTTATTGTCAATAGGAATGACAAGCCGTCCTCATCCTATCGTATCGGTACTCTCGACCGCTTTGATAGCATCTTTGTATGAAGAAATTGAAGCTCCTTCTTTGTACTGATCGTTCTTGTTCACCGATAGTGCTTGGAACTGTGTTCCGATAACCTCCTCGGGTTCCACACAAGTAGATGATGATAGGTTACTCACAAGCAAGGCTTGTTCCCCATAAACCGTGACAAGTTGATCGTTCTTGACGAACTTTAGCTTTTGGTGGAGGGTTGAAGTAACCGCTCCAGCCTGATGTATCCAAGGTCTTCCTAATAAACAACTGTATGTTGCCCGGATGTCCATGACCTGGAAAGTGATTTGGAAAGTGTGAGGACCAATAGTTATGGGAAGATCCACTTCGCCGATAACTGTTTTTCTGGATCCGTCGAATGCTTTGACGACGACCTCGCTGACTCTCATCGGAGGGCCCTTGAATGATAATTGCATCAAAGTGTACTTCGGCACAACATTCAGGGCTGACCCTGTGTCTACCAGTACGTTGGCTAAAGCATCGCCCTGGCAGTTAACTGTGATATTGAGCGCCATGTTATGACGGCGACCCTCTTCAGGTAATTCCTCATCACTAAATCCCAAATTATTGCAGGAAGTGATGTTAGAGACAATGCTATCGAATTGTCTGATTGTTACATCCTGTTCCACAAAGGCTTGCTCCAAGACTTTCTGTAGAGCCTCTCTGTGTGCTTCTGAACTGAGTAACAGTGATAATACTGAGATCTTTGAAGGAGTCTGTAACAGCTGATCAACGATGTTATATTCACTCCTTTGGATGAGCTTTAGCATCTCATCTTTGTCTTTTGAAAAGTCGGGATTACTAGATTGACCGACTGGCGGATCAGGAATTTCTGCCTAAAGTTCCTTTTCTTTGTTAGCTTCCCCAACCCCTCGGTTGAAGATTCTACCACTCCGTGTTACACGACTGACGTCCGTAATATTCACGACGGTGGGTAATGGAATTTCCTTTCCATTCTCGATTATTGTTGCACCGTATTTGTAAGGGATTGCCTTAGCTGATTCATACGGTAGTGGTCCCGGTAGATAGATGACTATGGGAACCTTCTGATTTTTCTGACCGTCATAAGTAACCTCGATCCGTTCCCGGTTGGGAACTCTAGATTCGTCAAGTAGAGGGATGATGGCAAAAATATCCCTGACCTGGTGATGACCAGAGATCGTGACAACATCCTCAACTTGATCGGCAAGGTAGTTCGGTGACCAAATGATGGGTCCTGAACCTGGATATGGACGAATTTCTCCACGATCGACCTGACCCTGAAGAGCTGCTCTCACAAGGTAACACCCTTGGTTACTTTCCGAACAGACGCTACAACTGTCATAGTTGTGTGGTGGCACCTGGCCACGCCCACTTTGAATACAATGTAACCTCACTAGGTTACCTTCCATTGATCGGACATCCTGACTTTGACGACGAGTAGGATTCCTGTTATTGATACTAATCTGCTGAGTATCTTCGTCCATATAGATTGGCATCCACCAGTGATTTAACAAGTGCTGAAGTGCCTCCTGGACAAGGGTACAACCTCGATCATTTTCGCAACCTGCTTTACAGTTTTGATAATCATGTGATATTAAGAATCCGAGTCGAACCTGCTCAGCATGCAACTCTACCAGGTTGGTATTCATCACGCGAATGTCAAAGATCTGAACCATGTTGATTTGATAGGAGTTCCTATCATGGTAGTCTTGGATCCATCCAAGATCCATCTGACGCTGGAGGGCCTCTTGTATGAAAGAGCATCCCTGTTTGTTTACCGAGCAAATCAGACAGGAACTGTAATCGTGCCGCGGCAGATTATGATACTGGCTTTGCCTTGAGTGCATCGCCACCAAGTTGACATTCATCGCACGGATGTCGTGGTTTTGAATGATGTTAGAATTCATAGAAACCATGTTAACTCCATGAACTCGGTGCTCTTGGATCCATCCGAGATCCATTTGTTCCTGTAGAGCTGATTGCACTACCGAACATCCTTGGTTGTCTTTAGAGCAGATATCACACTGGTGATAATTATGAGGTGGCACATGGCCATATCCACTCTGTCTACAATGCATCTTGACCAGATTGGCCCCCAATAAGAGTACATCGTGAATTTGATAGACATTGTTAGTCTCTTTCTCAATCAGATTGACTGCAGCCTTCTCATGTTGAGGCAGCGGGTTCGTAAGAACATTAGGGTCCGTATCTTTGAAAGATAAGAGCCCACTCCTAACAAGCTTTTGCACGTCGGATTTGAAATTGAGGCAAGTCTCAATGTTATGCCCTGAACCTCCTTGATGATAAGGGCATGTTTGATCCACCTTAAACCAGAAAGGCGAATTTTCCGGAACTGAAAGGGGAGACTTAGTCTGGATGTGCCCCTTGGCTAGCAGTAACGGAAACAGTTCTGCGTACGTTACAGGTATAGGATCAAATCCTGGTGGCCGTGTTGTACGGTTGTTGTTATATGGGGGACGAGCCTGCTGAAGAGGCTGTTGTGTCCTTTGTTGGTCAGGTTGGCTCTGCACAATCTGAGGTTGATACATAGGAACAGGTACGGGGCCGATAGCAGGAGTAACAACTGCTACTGGCTGATAACGTCGCCTTTGCTTTCCGAGAGAGATATTCCCAATATCTTGCTCTTTTTTCTTAGGGAGAGCACTACCATATTTTTTAGTACCGCTCGTCGATCCAGTGTCTTTTACCAAACGTCCTTCTCGGACGGCTTCCTCAAGACGTACACCCATGCCGACCATTTCGGTGAAATCACTGGGCGCACTGGAAATTATTCGGTCATAGTAAAATGAGCTTAAGGTCTTTAAGAAGATCTTTGTCATCTCTTTTTCCTCAAGAGGTGGACAAATTTGAGCGGCAATTTCACGCCACCTTTGAGCATACTCCTTAAAGGTTTCTTTGTCCTTTTGCGACATTGATCTGAGTTGATCTCTGTCGAGTGCCATGTCCAAATTGTATTTGTATTGTTGGAAGAAGGCAGTACCAAGATCTCTGAATGTACTGATCGTAGTACGGTTTAAATCCATGTATCATTTGAGTGCGGCACCGGTTAAACTATCCTAGAAGTAGTGAATCAGCAGGTCCTGATTCTCCGTCTGGGCTGACATCCGCCGAGCGTACATCACCAGATGGCTCTGAGGGCAAGAGTTACCCTTGTATTTTTCAAAGTCGGGCACTTGGAACTTGTGCGGGACTTTTACATTTGGGACCAAGCAGAGGTCTGCGGCGTCCTTTCCAAATAGATCCTGATCGCGAATGGCTTGCAACTCTTTCTGCATTTCCAAGAACTTCTCCTGGAATTCATCCATTCTGTCAAACATAGTTTCCTTCTTACCAGAAGGTGTCCGTGGAATCTGTCCTTCCGAGACAGTGTGCACCACAGGGGGTGGTACCGTGACTACGACAGTAAGTCTTGGCGCCTCCCGAAGTTTGTAACCTTCAGGAGTCTTGAGTATGCCCATGGCATCTTCGCTTTCCCGAAGTTTGTAACCTTCAGGCCCAGCGGCTTCTGTTGCGATTCCCTGATCTTCAGTGATCGGCGGAACATATCCTTCCAGGATATAGTTAACAGGCATGCCCCAAGGACGATCTTTCGACATTTGATACCTAGGATCATACTTTTCTATGATGGGCGTTGAGGTGATCTCTGAGATCACAGTTCTTTGTAGCTGAGCTTCTGCCATGGCTTGCATGTCGTTACGAAGCTTTCTCATATCCTCTCTCAGAGTGTCGATCTCTTCTTTTAACTCTCTATTTTCTTCCTCAAGATCATCCATCTTTTTCTGACGATTGGCCCGAGTATTATACGAATGAGACAGTTTGACTCTAGAATCGAGACACAAACGTGAGATTCATAGGTAAGGAGAATACGCGATGTGAGAATGATGAATGCAATGATTATATTAACTGTTGTTTTTTTGTTTAATTAAAATAAACTTTGACAATTAGATTACAAATATCAAACAGTGGGAAAACCCCTTTTTATTGAATTCCAAAGGATTACAGAAATGGAAATACAGTAGATTACAAAGTGCAGAAACAGAAACCTAAACTAATGGGTCCCGAGTCCTCTTCTTTGACCGGGGCGCTTGGGCTGTTGTCGGGTTGTCATTCCTTTGCCAAGTGAATGGAGTGAGCAAATTCCTTTGGTCATCTTGATTCTCTACAGCATGCTGCTCTAAAATTTCAATCAGAGCATCTTTCTCTTTTAGTAGTTGCTGTACTTGGATACACTCTACGTCGAGGGTGCGGTACTTGTTCTTCCAAGATCTTCTTTCCTTTTGAACTTTGTTGAGAGTAACCTGAATCCTTTCAGTTTTCGTCATGAAGTACATGACAATTTCCCTCGGCGGAAGAATTCCGTAACGAGGATAAGGCATCTTTAGCTTGAGAGCTCTAGTTTGTACTCAATGGAGATAAGGCTCCACCGAGACACAATCCGGTTTTCCCAGAGACTCTCGTCCTTTCTTATGAACATGTTTCCAAGCTTGCACTATTTCCATCTTTAGTGCTCTGTCACTTTCTCCTTCTTTGAAGAAAAGACCTTCCAGATGAACACCCAGTGGGATGTGTCTCATCGGGTATCCAAATTGACGAAGAACTAATATCGGATGATAGTTGATTCCTCCCTTAGTTCCTATGAGGGGCACGCTGGGGAAGTTTCCACAACGGTCAATGATTCTGATTCCCTCATAAATCCTATTACACCAATCTATATCAGAGTTGGTGAGAGACATGATCTTCTGCGACCAACGTAAGACACTCTTGCAATCCCAAAAAGCAGCAGACTTGGGCAAGTGAGAGATAAACCATTTGTAAAGCAAAGGTACACAACATGTGATCTCCCCTCCGCTGTACAAATTTCCTAAGTGTACAGAATGATACGCATCTGCGAGCAAAGTCGGCACAGGGTTTCCAATGAGAAAAACCTTAATAGCGTTGATATCGACGAAGTTATTGATGTTGGGAAACAAAAATAATCCGTAGGTGAGCAAGACAAAGATGCTTTCAAAAGCAGTCATGTTCCCTATACTAGCAAAGTACAGAGCTTTCTTGGTCAGGAACTGGGCTGGCAAACCTTGGGTGCCACCCTTAGTAATCATGTGAGTCTTGACCTCAGACTCGTCCAAATGAATTGCTATTGCAATAGTCTGATTCTTTGGAATTTCTTCCAGTCCAGAAAATGGAGCTCGATCTGTGATATGTAAATCAGTCAGATGAGAATACTCCTCCAGCGTTGGTGCTAGCTGGTAATCCGGGAATGTGAAACAGTGATAAACCGGATCGTAGAATTGAATGAGCACATCCATAATTCCCTCAATCACATGGACTCTTAACAGTGGTAGCAAACCACCGTGCTTGGCTCTGAAAGCCTCTGGGTTAACGATCATCCTTGCTAACCTTCTCAAATCCCCTAGTTTTGGAACCTTGAAGGTATACTGGCGAGTTCTCCTTCTACCGAAATCCATTAATGCAATCTTTTTCTCTGATATTTGCAATCACAGTCTTAGTTTAATTTGAAAAACAGAGAGACTAGAAGAGAAATTTTTTGAATGTTTTAATGTTTTTTAGATGAATGCATGAATGCAGCACACAAAAACATAGAAAAAACATGGGGTCAATGGGTCGTTGTCATGAAGTCAAGGCTCTACCCATCCCCAAAGGTTTATACTAGGGTGATTTTTGTACCTGTACTCATTATCATCAGCTCCTCCCAGGAAGGCAGACAACAAGCGGATCGCCAGCGAGTTGTGTGCAATCTTAGAGTAAGTGCTATTCACCGAGAATAGATCACCAGCCTCAAATGAGGGTAGTATCGCGTAACAGCTATTTCCGATAGCTTCCGCACTACGAAAAAGGTTGGCTTTTCTTAAGTGTATACTCAATCTCACCACATGCGGCATCACACGCATTCCCATTAGCAGAAAAATAAACACGTATAGCAATTAGGAAAAGCAGTATATATATTTGTCCTAATCATCCTAGACTTATAAAGCTATGAATCTTAAGTTCCTGACAGAAATGGGTTCCCCGGCGGAAGCCCCAATCTGTGGTTCTCAGCCCAAGAGATGGACCAGCATAGGTCAATCTTTCTCCTCAGCCGAGTTGCCATTTTCCGTAGAAAACGGGGATGATGCCCTAAAGCAAAATGAGATTGGCCCCACGGTGGGCGCCACTTTTCTGTAGCGAGCGATTTTGGACGCGGTTCTTAAGCGATGGTCGCTCTCTGCGGTTTGAGCTTTAAACTACAGATCGATTCATTTTTTATCCTATTGTGAGCTGAATAAGGAAGGGAAATAGATGTCTCTATTTAACCCTGCTTTGCATACTGAGTTTAAACAGCGGTCTGTTAGGTTACGGATGCTATCAATGTGGGGGGCCTTTGTACTGGTTATTTGTATTTTCGCCAATACGGTTCTCTTTCTTTTTACCTGGGCAGAAGGTTTCTGGCAGGGAATAAGGATTAGGATATTAGGACTGGTGCTTTTGAATTACTGCTTTTGATTGACGAAGATATGGGATTTGGGTTTTTTGTTGATTGCGCTCGCTAAGATCTTTTCTTTCGATCTTATGCCTACGTATTCCCGTTTACCGAAACAGGGAAATCAGAGCATTCGTAGTTCCTCCTATTCTATGGGAGGAAATGGTGTTTTTGGTGTCTTGTTCAAAGCCAAAGACATGAAGCAAAAGGTGATTTGTATCTTGTTCAAAGCCCAAGATGTGAAGCTAAAAGGTCTATTTGTGTCTTGTTCAAAGCCCAAGACGTGAAGCTGAAAGACCTCGACTTTAGAGAGGATTTGTCATCTCTAAAGAGGGGAGAAGGAGAATTACTTTAACTGGGATACGCGGATCCGAGCAATGCCATAATTTCCAAAGAAAGGTTTTTAACCTGAAGGAGAAGACTTTAACTCAGTGTAGAGCAATGCCATCTTTCCTTAGGAATTTCTCATGCTAAAAGAGGGACATTGGCATGGATGTAGATGATCCAGAGGCTTGCCGCTTACAGCGATTAGATGAAGGGAAAGAGTTGTTGATGTTTGTGTACTGTGAACGAGGCACAACTTTGATGCTAAAAGGTTGATTGGATCAACCAGTGGTTTTCTTATACAAAGCCTAAGAGGAGGCTATTTTGTGTCTCGTACAAAGCCCGAGAGAGAGGCTAAAAGTTTTTGACCCAGTGGGGCATATCGTTATACAAAGCCTAAGAGGAGGCTAGCAAAGAGTTGACTCAGTTGGAGAATCTTTTATACTCAGTAAGAGAGTGTTTTTGTATCTTGTACAAAGCCCGAGAGAGAGGCGAAAAGGTTGTTTTGACTCCACTGGGGAGAATTTTGGTATCTCGTACGAAGCCCGAGATGGAGGCTATTGTAACTGTTTCAGTTGAGTGACAGATCCAATATACTGATTTAAAAGAGAAAATCAGTTCTTATATGAGCAACACCGTACTCAGGGATTTGATTTGAGGATCAGGGATATTTCCTTCTCTTTGAGGAAACGGGAAATCCAAAGGGTATCGAGACTATCTGAGTCTGCGGGTTTCCTTCCTATTTAACGAAGGGTGCTTGAGAATGTCTTTGAGACTCAAGAAAGTTAGACTGTCCGTGTCTAGAGTTTTATCTTTTGTACTATGCTTCGAGAAACAGTAGTAGACTCTATGAAAGGACTGTTCTATGAGGATGACTAGGTTCTGTTCCTATACCTCTAGGAGGTCGTCGGGACAATTTGTACGAAGCCCAAGAGGAGGCTGGAAACTTTTAAGAAGCCGACGGGTCCTTGTACGAAGCCCAAGAGGAGGCTATCGTTCCCGAAGGAAGAGATCATTATACGAAGCCTAAGAGGAGGCTGTGAATACTTCTAAGAAGCCGTAGGGTCCTTGAATAATGCCCAAGAGGAGGCCGATGCTTTTAAGAAGCCCGTGGGTCTATCATCTCCTTTCCATTAGGAGAGATAACTCTTTTAAAGATAAAAACCACTGGTAAACATGAGAGGTTTACTATCCAGCGACTTTTAACTTTTAAAGAGGGTTCCTTAGTTAAGGTCCAAGATTATGACCGTAGTGGGTACCCAAACCCCGAGACATTCAAGGCAAGCTATCCACAAGGAATAGATCAAGTCAGGAAAGTTCGAGAATTGGGAAGAAACTCAAAGATGCCATTCACGGAGAATACATTCATCTTGGGGAGTAGAGTTTCTTGACGATTCCTAAGGAGGACAGCCGAAGAGAAGACTGTATCTGGTGCTCCTATTGGGGATCTAGGCGTCTATTTCTACGAATAAGTGAAACGGCGTCACCTAGTTCTAGACGTAGTAGCCGGGGAAACTCGAAATATCTATACTATTATTACACAGTAGATATGAGTTTATGAAAGGAGACTTACAGTGAGCAGCCCCACAATACAGTTTATAATATGAAAGCAGTAAATGAAAGCGATAACCACTTACTCGGTTGTAGTGCTTCCATGCTGTTTGGTTAGTTGTTCAACAAAGAAAGATTGAAAACAACAGTATATTCAAAATCAAAGGAGAAAGTGCTTTGAAAAAGAAAGATTTGGGGCTTACAGCTCAAGGAGAGGCCCAGGGTTTTATCAGTGAGCGCACTGTTGAATTTGTACAGCGGAACTTATACAAGTGACTGGGGCCCAAAAAGTTTTTCTGTACAAAGGGATGGGTCTTACACTCTCTCAAGAGGCCCAAAAAGGTTTAAAGAAAAAGAGTGGGTCTTATAACACGAGGGTAGGCCCAATTGATTTTTCGTTTAAAAATGGCGATCGCGCCGAGGTTTTCTTTTAACGCAAAGGGACTTATACAATAAGTGAGGCCCAAAATGTTTTGGTTAAAAGGGGGATTGGGTCTTACACTCTAATAGAGGCCCAAAGTGTTTTGAATAGGTCTTATAGCTCAAGGAGAGGCCCAGGTGATTTTTATTTTTAAACGGGCGACAATCGCGCCGTTTACTTGTACAGAGGGACTTATACAATGAGTGAGGTCCAAAAAGTTTTTGTACAAGGGGGGATAGGTCTTACACTCTCTCAAGAGGCCCAAAGAGTTTTAAAGAAAAATAAATGGGTCTTACTACTCGAGGGTAAGCCCAGATGATTTTTGAAAAGGCGACGATCGCGCCATTTGTTTTTTGACGGTATCAGGACTTATACAATAAGTGAGGCCCAAAGATGATTTGGTAAAAAAAAAAGGATTGGGTCTTACACTCTAATAGAGGCCCAAAGTGTTTTGAAAATGATTTATGAGGTTTGAATTAATCCAAAACCCTAATTTGTTTTCACAATGTATTTAATTGAATAAAAATTTAATTAAAATGATCAAAAATTGTTTAACACATGGAAAACAAACTGTGATCTTGGATTAATGCTTCAAAAATTAAGTATTGACCTACAAAATAATTAGAAAGCATTAAAAGTTGCAAAATCAATGTAGAAAAAATATTTAAAATGCCAAAAACAATTAAAATATTAATTCTTTACAAAAATATCAATTATATGAAATAAATAATATTTTTGGGATTTTTTGATAAAATAAAATATTTTAACATTTTTGTGAATTATTAAAAAAAGAATCAACTCAAAATCATTAAAACTCAGAGAGAAATTAATTTTTGAATCAATTAAACAAAATCACAAAATTCAAATATTTGAATTTGAAAAATAGGCTCCAAGAACAAGCTGAAGAACACGCGCGTGTTCTTGGTTTCTCAGATTTGCGTTTTCTATCTAATCTCCATGAATACGTAATCATATCATGCAATCCACATATCATTATGCTCGTCTCAACCTCACGATCATGTCTATGTACTTTAATTTCATTTAAATTAAACATACAACAAGAAATCACGAAGAAACCTCAAGAACCCTAATTTCTGCATGAAGGCTAGGATTTTTGATACACGATTCAAATAATGCAATTAATTGAGGGAAAACATTCCATGCATGATTATGAACATATGGCCAAATTATTGAGCGAGGAAATATGCATAGATTGAGAGATGACCAAGTATGTGCTTACCTCCAAGCCGTGACAGCAAGTTCAAAGTGATTTTTGATTTGGAGGTGTTACAGATGAGTGGTGATGATCTGAACAGCTTCCCTACACCCTATGGATTGTGTTTGGATGGTTGGACTTGATTGAAATTGGCTGGATCATTTTGTGGTACCTCAGCTGCACCTTGTTTGAAAATTTGAGCAACCAGCTGGTGATTTCATGAAATTGATGTTTCAGAAGTTATGTGAGTGTTTGATCAGCTCATATGTGATGTATGTGAGGTGTGTGAGTGATTGGTTTGTGCAGAATTGCTCTCAAACTCAAAACCCGATAGCTACCTTGCTAAGAAAGGCATTTTTGCCAAGAGAAAGAGATTTTGAGGAAAGCATCTGTTAGATGGCTTTGGTGTACTCAAACTGACCACAATTGAGCTCTATTTATAGTAGAGCAAGTTTGTTTTGCAAGGAATAGTGCATGGCAGCTGGTAAGTAGGTTTGGCCAATGTTGGCAAATGAAAATCCAAGTCTCCTCTAGCCATTGACTAGAGGTTAGGGCACAGAGCTTTGGTCCCCTTGGTTTTGGATAAGTCTTGACTGATTTCAGATGAGAATGGCTCAGTCCATGCCACCTTTATGGTTCCATTGAATGCCTCATTCCAAATTTGAAGTCTTGTCCCTACTTTGGCAACTCTAGGTTCAACATGCTATTCCTTGTTCCTTGGACCTTGGAGGCTTGGCTCAGTGATTGTCCCTTTTGGATTCAATCCTCTGAGGTGTCCAAGTGGATAGGAACTATTGAAATTGGCTGATTTTGGCAAATCGAGCCAAAGTGCAAATTCTGCCTTGCCTTGACAGATTTCAGCAAGGCAACTTGCCAATGTTGTATCTCATGATGTAGGTTGAATTTGGCAATGTTCTTGGCCATTTTGGAAAGCTCTTACATGATACAACAACTGTTTGAACAAGTTTGGTTTTGATCTCTTTTGATTCCAAGTGAAAAACCCCCTACATTTGGCAAAAAGTGAGGCAGAATCTGACTTAGTGAAAATTTCACTAAGTGTTGGAAAAAGTGACATTTTCACTTTTCAGCCACTTTGATCACTCCATAACTCAAAATCCTTAATGAATTGGAATGACTTGTAGTTGAAGTTTTTGTAGGTGATAATGAGGGCTACAAATCCATCTTTGGATGAGAAAAAATGGCCTTGTGGTTTAGGAGTTATGGTCCTCCAAAGTTGGTACCTTTGCCACTTTATTTTTAACTTAGAAAAATTTCTAAGTTTTATGGTTACCCCTTTTACAAGTTATCTCACTTTTCTTGATTTTTCTTGATGAATGATGATTCAAATCATACATTAACATCATTTTAGGGTTAAAAATCCATTTTGGTGAAAAATCTCAAAAAGTCAAAGTTGACTTTTGTGCATAGTTGACTTTTTATCAGATGAATTCCAAACTGTGCAATTCTTCAGGAAATCATGTCCTTGACCTAAATCAAACTTGATGGACATGTGCCATGGATGTTATAGGGTATATTAAATCATGTATTAGGGTTTGGGAGCATGTCCTGGTCAAAAGTCAAAGTTACAGTTGACTTTTCCCTTAAAACCCTAATTGTGGTGCAGATGAAATTGAGACTTGTTGCTCAAGCTTCTTGGATCAATCCATTGTTCCAAATGGATAAATATGGTGTATTAGAGACCCTCAAATCATCTCTTGAGGTCTTGGCTCATGGTTTGTCCCAAAAGTCAACTTAGGGGTGAATTTGGTCAAGAAACCCTAATTCCTGATTTTTGATGAATGCATCCCCTGAGGCAAAATTGACTTGATGCATGGGTTCATGAGGTTCCATGAAGCATATTAGGTTATGTTTTGGATCATTGCCTTGTGCCCAGATGAAAATTTCCATCTGGAGGCCCTGGTTGACCAAAACCCTAATTTGGTGACACTGTCGATCTTGAGACTTGATCCACCTAGAAGGGAGCAGCCTTGTGCTTAATCCTTGAAGTGGGAGTCCTTTTTGATCCATTGTGGATGTTTAAGAGATTAGACAAGTTGAAGATCATGTCATTTCTTGATTGATCCTTTGTCTAAGCACTCAGAGAGGGCTTGAAACCCTAATTTTGATTGTATTGGATGCTCACCCATCTTTGGGGAGACTGATGAAGCATGATGGTTCATCCATATTGTGATGATGATTTTCACAATGATGGGAAATCTAAGTGGTCAAAATTTGGGGTATTACACTTTGAATGGGAGAAAAAGGCCTTGTGGTTTTGGAGTTATGACCTTGCAAAGTTGGTACCAAAACCATTTTGTTCCATAACTTAGAAAAATTTTGGTTTCTTATGGTTGCCCCTTTTGCAAGAAACCTCACTTTTCTTGATTTTTCTTAATGGATGATGATCAATATCACACATTTACATTTTTTTTGACTTAGGGGAAATATATTTGTGAAAAATTCCAAAAAGTCAAACTTGATTTTGTGCACAGCTGACTTTTTATTGGATGAAATTCAAACTGTGCGATCCTTTGTGAAATCAAGTCCTTGACCTAAATAAAACCTAATTAATGGATTTCATAGGTATTATAGGGTGTATTGAATCATGTCCCAAGGTTTGGGAGCATGTCTTGGTCAAAAGTCAAAGCTACAGTTGACTTTTCCTTCAAAACCCTAATTGTGGTCCAGGTGAAATTGAAACTTATGGATCAAGCTTCTTGGATCAATCCATTATTGTAAATGGATCAATGTGGTGTATTTGAGGCCCTTAAATCATGTATTGAGGTCTTGGCTCATGCTTTGTTCCAAAAGTCAACTTAGGGGTGAATTAGGTCAAGAAACCCTAATTCCTTATTTTTGGTAAATGCATCCCCTGAAGTTAAATTGACTTGGTGATTGGGTCCATGAGGTCCCTTGGAGTATCTTGGGTTGTCCTTTGAAGCATTGGCTCATGCCCAAATGAAAATTATCATCTGGAGGCCTTGGTTGACCAAAACCCTAATTTGGTGACACTAGCGATCTTGAGGCTTGATCCACTTGGAATGTGGCAACCTTGTGCTTGATTCTTGATGTGGGAGTCCTCTTGATCTCTTATGGGTGTTTGGGAGGTTAGACAAGTTGAAGATCATGTCATTTCTTGATTGATCCTTTGTCTAAGTGCTCTGAGAGGGCCTGAAACCCTAATTCTTGGTTGTAGTGAAAGCTCAATAATCCTTGAGGAAATTGATGAGGAATATTGGCACATCCATATTGTGGTGATGATTTGCACAATGATGGGAAATCTTGGTGGTCAAAATTTGGGGTATGACAGATGCCCATATTTAATCTTCTTGGACCCGAAGGTGTGAATGGCGAAGATATTCGGACATTCAGGGTACAAGAGGGTTAAATATCAGAATACCCGAAATTTTGACTATGGTTATGAATAGCAGTTTACTCATCCATCTTCTTTTGCTAAGCAATGTTACTTAGAAAAGGGTAAAACTTCCCCTCGATCCTGGTCTTCAGCCAAGGAACTGGTCTCAGTTTTTTTCTTTCAAATAATAAACCTCCCATCGATCCTGGTCTTCAGCCAAGGAACTGGTCTAATTTTCTGAAATAAATTTCCCCTCGATCCTGGTCTTCAGCCAAGGAACTGGTCTCAGTTTTTTGAAATAAACTTCCCCTCGATCCTGGTCTTCAGCCAAGGAACTGGTCTAAGTTTCTGATATAAACTTCCCCTCGATCCTGGTCTTCAGCCAAGGAACTGGTCTCAGTTTCTTCTTGTCAAGTTCCTTCCTTGATAAGGGATGTTATTTGTAACGGTTTTCATCAAACTTCTCGCCGAGCTATACTGGGGAGATGCCATTTGATGGAAAAATGTTAAGGTCAGACTTGCTGGGAACATCCATTCGTCCGAGCTATAGAGGTGTCCAAACTTCTCTGTTGGAGATGCCATTTGTCGAATCTACTGGGGGAAAATGAGTCTCTTGAGAGACGTCTTTCTGCTTAGGGATATTACATCATACTTTTCTTCGAGATCTTTTCGGAGAAATGCCATGTGATGTAATCCAATTTTGAGGTGTTGATGACTTCATTAACATTGACTTTCTTGGGAGAAAAACCAATGTGTTGCTGAGAGTCTTCGGTTGAGAGGCTTTCTATGGGGATTTTCCTTAATCCGGGAAAGCGACAATATCATCTTCAATGGTGAAGAGTGATGTTTCAAAGGTGTTTGTTGAATGTCTTCTTGTCTTTCAGAGGTTCAAGTTATCAAAGTGGTCAAGGATCAATTCCAATCCAAGAATAAATGGGGGGAGAGATTGCTCAGACAAAACATTTCCTGATAAGGAAAGAACTGACAACTCGATTGATTAAGAGGACTTTACCACTTGGGGATAAGACTGACCAGAGTGATAGTAATGCAATATGATTATGAATGTGAACCAATAATGCATGATGTATGTATGTTTATGCTGACAAAACTGACACAACATATAGACTAATAGATGAACATGACTGGATACTCAGCCACGTCGAGGAACAAAAAGTATCATCGGTTCAAAATAGCATTCCTGCCTTGCTTAGGAAAGGCGGTCCCCGTGGGGAGAAAGAATTGTTCAATCGGTTTTAAGAGATACGAACTCTGTCGGGGATGTCAAATGAAACATTCGCATCTGACACAGTTGATCCTTCATTCAAGCGTACTGGTTTAGAAGGAATACTTTGATTCTGCACTTTGAGATTCAATCACCTCTGGAGAAGCTATCAATGTTCTCTTTGAAGTTCAAAGTCAAAAGGATTTGCCATCTTTATTTTAAAAACAGAAACATTTTGACAAGTAAATTCATTTTTGTTTTATTTCAAGAATTGTTGATCATGTTAAAAAATGTCATTCTGAAAAGCTAAAACAAATGAGAATTACAAACAAAAGCACTAGGGCTCGAATTTTATTGATAAAATGGAAATCAGCCAAACGCGTGATCCCATAGAGTATTATAAAGTTTAGAAAATGGTAATTTAAGGGAAAAGGGCTACATTGAAACATAACGACCGTTATCCTTCTACCAACTTTGAATTCTGGACATCTTGAACTTCTGTCGAAGATGACCATGACTGGAGTTTTCCTGATGGATGGCATTACTGCTGAGGAGTTGAACTGATCAGACGTAGTTACTTGCCACGAATCCCTAACTTTTGCCTGGATTGTACTTTGAGATTTCCAATCCATTGGGATGATTTTTTTTTGCTTATGTCTCTATTTTTTGCCTGGACCGCCCTTTCAGGTTTTCAATCCACCGAGACATTTTTATTTTTTTTAGGCGAAGTATTTCTTGACTACATCAACATTTTTGGAGTAGGCAAATTCCTCTCCATCCATGGTTGCGAGTCTCAAGGCGCTGCCTGAGAAGGCTTTCTTGACCACATAGGGGCCATCATAATTCGGAGTCCATTTACCCCGGGAATCAACGAGAAATGGTTGTATCTTCTTGAGCACAAGGTCTCCTTTTCTGAAGACACGGGGTCAAACCCTTTTATCGAACACTTTCTTCATTTTTTGTTGATACAACTGACTATGGCATATAGCCGTTATTCGCTTTTCTTCGATTAGGTTCAGTTCATCGTGTCGACTTTGACACCATTCAGCCTCTATTAGCTTAGCTTCCATCAATACCCAGATTGATGGGATCTCTACTTCTATGGGGAGCACTGCTTCCATGTCAAATACTAGAGAGAAAGGGATTACCCCTGTTGAAGTGCGGACAGATGTGCAATAACCGTGAAGAACAAAAGGCAGCATTTCATGCCAGTCTTTGTAGGTTACAGACATCTTTTGAACAATCTTCTTGATGTTCTTGTTAGCCACTTCTACCGTCCCGTTCATCTTAGGTCGTTAGGGAGATGAGTTATGGTGTTCAATCTTGAACTCAGCACACAACTCTTTCATCATCTTGTTGTTCAAGTTAGATCCATTATCAGTAATTATCTGGCTTGGAACACCATAACGGCAGATGAGATTGTTCTTGATAAATCGGACCACCACTTGTCGGGTTATATTGGTGTATGATGTTGTTTCGACCCACTTGGTGAAGTAGTCAATGGCTACCAGGATGAACCGATGTCCGTTTGAGGCTTTGGATTCAATCATGCCAATCATGTCGATTCCCTATATAGAAAAAGGCCATGGAGAAGAAAGAACTTTGAGATGTGTTGGCGATACATGGATTTTATCTGCGTATATTTGACACTTGTGACATCTCCTCATGTACTTGTAGCAGTCGGATTCCATTGTCAACCAATAGTATCCTGCTCTCAGAATTTTCCTTGCCATTGTATGTCCATTAGCATGAGTGCCAAAGGATCCTTCGTGAATCTCTTTAATCAACATGTTTGCTTCTGGTTTGTCTACGCATCGGAGCAAGACCATGCCGAAGTTTTTTTTATAGAGTGTATCACTGCTTAGGAAGAAGTTGCCAGACAGTCTTCTGAGAGTCTTCCTGTCTTTTCTGGATGCCCCAGGCGGGTAATCTTGTTTCTGAAGGAAGCACTTGATATCATGATACCAAGGTTTGTCATCGATGACTGCTTCGATTGTGAAAATGTAAGCGGGCCTTTCAAGGCGCATTATGTCAATCTTAGGTACGTCGTTCCATTGACCTACACTAATCATGGAAGAGAGAGTGACTAATGCATCAGCCATGTGATTCTCTTCACGAGGGATGTGATGAAACTCGATTTTGTTGAAGAAGGGTAACAACCTTCTCGCATAGTCTTTGTAAGGAATCAGTCCTGATTGGTATGTGTTCCAATCTCCTTTGATCTGATTGATAACCAGGGCTGAGTCTCCATACACATCCAAGTTCATGATCCTTAAGTCGATCGCTTCTTTGAGACCCATAATACAAGCTTCGTATTCGGCCTCGTTGTTTGTGCACTTGAATGTCAGTCGGGAAGTGAAAGGAATGTGGGTACCCTGAGGTGTTATGATGATTGCCCCAATTCCGTTTCCATAAAGGTTGACAGCTTCGTCAAAGATTAGTCCCCATTGGAAACCTGGTTCTGGCCCTTCACTGGGTAGCAGTTCATCGTAATATTTCATTTTCAAATACATGACATCTTCGTTTGGGAAGTCAAATCCGACTGATTCTTGATCGTCAATCGGTTGATGAGCCAAATGATCGGCTAAAATACTCCCTTTGACAGCTTTCTGAGCATGGTACTCGATGTCGTATTCTGATAACAACATCTGCCAACGGGCGATCCTTCTCGTGAGAGCAGGTTTTTCAAAGACATACTTGATCGGATCCATTTCGGAGATTAACCAAGTAGTGTGACAAACCATGTACTTGCAAAGACGTTTAGCTGCCCAAGCCAGAGCACAACAAGTTTTTTTAAGCATAGTGTATCGAGTTTCACAATCGGTAAACTTCTTGCTCAAATAGTAGATGGTAGACTCTTTTCTTTTCGTTTCGTCTTGTTGGCCAAGTACACAACCCATTGATTCTTCCAAGACTGTTAGGTAAATGATCAGTGGTCTTCCCTCCACTAGAGGTGATAAAATCGGTGGATTTAATAGGTATTCCTTGATACTGTCGAAGGCGGTTTGGCAGTTTTCTGTCCATACACAGCTTTGATTTATTTTTAGTAGTTTGAAGATCGGCGCGCATGTCGCGGTCATGAGGGATATGAATCTGGAAATGTAATTCAGACGTCCCAGGAATCCTCTGACTTGTTTTTCAGTCTTTGGAGAAGGAATTTCTTGAATGGCCTTGACCTTGTCAGGATCAACCTCAATCCCTTTCTGGCTGACGATGAACCCTAAGAGTTTCCCTGAGCGGACACCGAATGTGCATTTGTTGGGAATTAAGCGGAGTTTGTACTTTCTCAGACGCTCGAACAACTTTGATAAGTGGGTCACATGTTCCTCCACTATTCTAGATTTGACAATCATATCATCGACGTACACCTTGATTTCTTTGTGCATCATGTTGTGAAATAGAGTAGTTATGGCTCTTTGATAGGTTGGCCCGGAGTTCTTCAAACCGAACGACATTACCTTGTAACAAAAGGTGCCCCATGGGGTCATGAATGAAGTTTTCTCCATGTTTTTCGGCACCATTTTAATTTGATTATAGCCCGAGAATCCATCCATGAAGGAGAAGACTTTGAACTTTGTTGTACTGTCTACCAGCATGTCTATGTGTAGTAAGGGAAAGTCATCTTTTGGACTGGCTTTGTTCAGATCCCTGTAGTCTACACATATTCTGACCTTTCCATCCTTTTTCGGAACTGGCACTATGTAGGCCAACCATTGAGGATATTCTGAGGTGGCGAGAAAACCTGCATCAATCTGTTTATGCACTTCCTCTTTGATCTTGATAGCCATATCTGGGTGAGTCCGTCTCTGTCTTTGTTTCACCGGAGGACATTCCGATCTTAACGGTAGATGATGTTCCACGATGCAGGTATCCAACCCTGGCATGTCCTGATAGGACCAAACAAATACATCGGGAAACTCTTTGAGAAGTTTTATCAAGTCTTCTCTGACAGTCGGACTGAGCGATGCCCCAATCTTGAATTCTTTCCATTCTTCCTATGAACCCAAGTTGACCATTTCCAACGACTCTTTGTGAGGTTCAATGGACCTTTCCTCTTGTTTGAGTAATTGGGAGATCTCTTCTGGAATTTCTTCGTCTTATTCTTCTTCAACTTCAAATACCGGGAATTCAAAGTTGGGAAAAGTCATTGGATCGTATGTTTCAACGGGGTTTAAAACAAGCAATCTGCATGACGTGATGATTCGTTTTTTAGAAGAGATAGAGAGAATGCAAGAGTGTGTGCAGTGTATTTTCTGAAAAATGCTTGTTTTTATTTTTGGTTATTTTAGGATTACCATTTTCTGAAAAAGCGAAAAGTAAAAAATAGCAATCAATGCGGGAATTACAGAACGACATTTATTTATTTATGATTTTGTCGATTCTTGAAACTACAGCCCTATAAAACAAAACTCTGTAGCTTTGGGCGAAGCGAAGAGAGACATTTACAGAAAGTGTGCCCTATAAAAACATATGTTTCACCTAGGCAGGGTGAAAGGTTAAAACAAAGACAACAATTACTTAGACTTATGGACGACTTTCGGGACATCGACAACAACCCATTGGTGGCGAACTCCTCGGTGAATCACAAAGTCTGGTACCTTCTTTCTTGGTTTGTCCTCAGAAATGACGCTGATTTCTGGCGGAGCAGGATCGTTGGAGTCTTCCTCCCAGGCAGAGTTGTCGTAGACAAACTCTTCTATTGTATCTTACACAGTGTTTTCATTCTCAGGCGGATCTCCCTATCCAGTTGGTTGGATGTCTTCGAGCCTGATACAAGAGCTTTCAAGAGCGGTGTACTTGACCAAGAAGTCGTACTTGCCACTCGGTTGTCCTAAGGTGTCCCAAACTTTGGTGGGACTGGAGGAGTCATCTTTGTCGATGACGTTGACCTCGGGAAAAGCATAGTTGATGAACTCTTGTCCTGCAATCTTTGCAGATTCATCGTTGTGATGGATATCTTTGGAATGTCCTGAGTAATAATCCCATAACTTGATGGGGACGCAGGTATTCTTTTCAATATTGCTCAGCTGACAAACGTCGTTAGGCTGACTATTTTTCCCTGAGTTTTTTGGGTACGACTGCCAGATAGGCAAGTCATCCAGCGGGTCATAATAGTCATAGTCGAAGTTGTCTTTCATCGGAGTGTCCTCCTCTAATGAGTTTGGCGGAGCACGACATCCTTCCGGATCGAAATCTCCGTACATCATCTTGACATCTGACCTCGGTATATATCTCGGACTCTGCGCGGGATAGCAAAATGGCGTATGTGCCTCTCCCTGAGACATATAATCGTCCTCATTGAGATAGGACTTCCACTCTTCATCTATATCAGAAGAGTCAACCTCATTGATGGTGTGTACTTCTTGAGACACTAGGTGGAGGAAGCCTACACTGTGGAAGAATTTTTGAATGGGATGAAAAATTTTCATCCTTCTTTACAGTCTGGGTATAGGCTGAAGAAAACCAAGACCTTTCTTTGTTTTGTTATCATTAGGAATTACGAGCTGTCCACATCCTTTTGCGCTATTACCCTCGATCACTTTGAGAGCGTCTTTGTATGAGGAAATCGATGTCCCTCTTTCTGATCGATTCTCATTGCTTACCGAGAGTGCTTGAAATTGAGTTCCAACGACCTCCTCAGGTTCTACATAGGAAAATGATGATAAGTTGCTCACGATTAATGCCTGCTCTCCACAGACTGTGACTAGCTTGTCATTCTTGACGAACTTCAGTTTCTGGTGAAGTGTCGAAGTGACTGCCCCAGCCTCGTGTATCCAAGGTCATCCTAATAAACAGCTGTAGGCTGCCCGGATGTCCATGACCTGGAAAATGACTTGGAAAGTGTGAGGACCGATGGTTATGGGAAAATCAACTTCGCCGATAACTGTTTTTCTGGATCCATCAAAGGCTTTGACGATGACCTTGCTGCCTCTCATCGGAGATCCTTGAAATGATAGTTGCATCAGAGTAGATTTTGGCATGACATTCAGAGCTGATCCGGTATCTACCAGTACGCTGGCTAAAGCATCGTCCTGGCAGTTGACTGTAGTGTTAAGCGCCATGTTGTGATTTTTACCTTCTTCTGGTAGTTCCTCATCACTGAATCCTAAGTTGTTGCAGGAAGTGATGTTGGAGATGATGCTGTCAAATTGTCTTATCGGCACATCTTGTTCTACGAAAGCTTGCTTCAAGACTTTCTGCAAAGTTTCCCTGTGAGCTTCGGAACTGAGCAAGAAAGATAGCACAGAGATTCTAGATGGAGTTTGTAATAGTTTGTCCACAATGTTGTACTCGCTCTTCTGGATGAGCTTCAGCATCTCAGCGTTGTTCTTTAAAAGGTCGGGATTACTGGATTGATCGACTGGTTGATTAGGAACTTTTATTTGAGGTTCCTTTTCTTTGGTGGGTTCTCCAACTCCTCTGTTGAAGATCTGACCGCTCTGTGTGACTCGACTGATGTCGGCAATGTTTACGACGAAGGGTAATGCAGTTTCCTTTCCATTTTTGATTGTTGTTGCACCGTACTTATAAGGGATAACCTTATTGGATTTGTACGGTATTGGACCTGGTAAGCAGATAACCACATGAGCATTTTGATTTTTATGACCATCGTAGGCAGCCTCAATTAGTTTGAGGTTGAGAATCTTTCTACTATCAAGAGGAACTCTTGATTCATGGAGTAGAGGGATTATGGCACATACGTCTTTGGTCCTCCCATGATCGGAGATTATGACAACGTCTTTGATTTGATCAGGGAGATAGTCAGGTATCCCGTTGGTCGACCCAGAACTTGAACATGGTCAGATCTCTTTGCGGTCCAACTGATTTTGAAGAGTCGCTCGAACAAGGTAGCATCCTTGGTTGTTCTCTGAGCAAACTCTACAACGCTCATAATTATGTGGTGGCACCCAATCACGTCCTCTTTGTATTCAGTGTAACTTTACTAGATCTATTTCTATTGAGCGGATATCCTGACTTTGATACCTATCAGGATTCTCGTTACTCATACTGATCTGCTGTATAGCTTCATCCAAGTAGATTGGAAGCCACCAGTGGTCCAACAAGTGTTGAAGTATTCTTTGGACAAGTGCACACCCTTGATCGTTCTTACGACACTCTTTATAGTCATGATAATCATGTGAAGCCAGAAAGCCGAGCCTGACTTGCTTAGCATGTAGTTCTACCAAATTGGTATTCATCAAGCGAATATCAAAGATCTGAATCATATTGACTTGATGGTTGTTTCTCTCTTGATAGTCCTGAATCCATCCGAGATCCATCTGATGCTGGAGGGCCTCTTGTACAAAAGAGCATCCCTGATTGCTTATTGAGTAGATCGGATAAGAATTGTAATCGTGTCATGGCAGATCATGGTATTGACTTTGCCTTGAGTGCATTGCCACCAAGTTGACGTTCATCATCAGAATGTTGTGGTTCTGAATAATGTTGGGATTTGCGTGAGCCATATTGACCTCACGGATTCGGTGATCTTGAATCCATCCGAGATTCATTTGTTCTTATAGAGCTGATTGCACTACGGAACATCCTTCATTATTCTTTGAGCAGATATCACACTGGTGATAATTGTGAGGCAGTACATGACCGTACCCGCTCTGTCTGCAATGCATCCTGACCAGATTGGTTCCTAATAGAAGTACATCGTGAATTTGATAACTACGACTAAATTCTTCTTCTATTAAATTTACGACAATCTTCTCATGTTGAGGCAATGGGTTCGTCTGAACATTTGGATTAGTATCTTTGAAAGATAAGACCCCGTTCCTGACAATCTTTTGTACATCAGATTTGAAGCTGAGACAGTTTTCAATGTTGTGCCCCAGTCCTCCTTGATGGTAAGGGCAAGTTTGATCCGCTTTGAACCAAAAAGGCAGATTTTACGGTATCGTAAGAGGAGTCCTGGTTTGGACGTGCCCCTTGACCAGTAGTAGTGGAAACAGTTCTGCGTACAACATCGGTATAGGGTCAAACCCTGGTGGTCGTGTCGTACGATTGTTAGTATTCTAATATGGACGAGCCTGCTGAAGGGGCTGTTGTGTCCTTTGTTGATACTGTTGTTGATTTGGTTGGCTCTGAGCAACCTGAGGTTGATACGTCGGAGCAGGCGCAGGGTTGATAGTGGGAGTTACCACTGCTACTAGTTGATATCTTCGCCTTTGCTTTCCTAGAGAGATATTACTAATATCTTGCTCTTTTTTCTTTTGGAAAGCACTACCGTATCTTTTGGTACTGCTTGATGGCTCTACACCTTTGACCAATCGTCCTTCTCGGACTGCTTCTTCAAGGCGTACTCCCATGTTCACCATCTCAGTGAAGTCACTGGACGCACTGGCGACCATTCGATCGTAATAGAATGAGCTCAAGGTTTTCAAAAAGATCTTTGTCATCTCTTTTTCCTCAAGAGGGGGACAGATCTGGGCTGCAATTTCACGCCATCTCTGAGCATATTCCTTGAAAGTTTCCTTGTCCTTCTGCGACATTGCTCTGGGTTGATCTCTGTCTGGTGCCATGTCCAGGTTATACTTATACTGCTGAACGAAGACAGTGCCGAAATCTCTGAAAGTGTTGATCTTGGTGCGGTTTAAACCCATGTACCATTTGAGTGCGGCACCGGTTAAAGTGTCCTAGAAATAATGGATCAGTAGCTGTTGATTCTCTATCTGAGTTGACATATTTTGAGCGTACATCACCAAATGACTTTGAGGGCAAGAGTTACCCTTGTATTTTTCAAAGTCAGGCACCTTGAATTTGTGCGGGGTTTTCACATTAGGGATCAGACAAAGGTCTGCGGCGTCCTTTTAGAATAAATCCTGACTGCGAATGGCATGCAGTTCCTTCTGTATCTCCAGGAATTGATCCTGGAACTCATTCATTATTTCGTACATGTTTTCATTTCCACCAGAAATTATTTGTGGAATTTGTCCTTCCGGGACAGTGTGTACCACCGGTCGTGGTATAGTCATTACGACAGTGACTCTTGGTGCTTCCATGCCCCGAAGTTTGTAACCCTCAAGAGTTACTGTCATCACTCTTGCGTCTTCGCTTTCCCAAAGTTTGTAACCTTCAGGCCCAGCGATTCCTGCTGCAGTTTCTGGGTCTTCAGTGACCGGCGGGATGTATCCCTCAGGGATAAAGTTGATAGGCATGCCCCAGGGGCGATCTTTAGGCATGTTGTACCGAGGATCATATGTCTCCACTATGGGCGTAGATGTGATCTCCGAGATCACAGTCCTTTGTTGTTGCCTCTGAGCTGCTGCCAGAGATTGCATGCCACTGTGAAGTTTCCTCAGATATTTCTTCAGAGTGTCGACTTCTTCTCTCAGTTCTCTGTTCTCTTCCTCGAGATCGTCCATTTTCTTTTGTCGATTGGCCCGAGTATTGTACGAGTGAGACAGTTTGACTCTAGAATCGTGACACATACGTGAGATTCGAAGGTAAGAAGAACGCGTTATGTGAGAATGATGAATGCAATGATATATTTATTTTTTTTGTTTTTTGCTTTAATAAAAAAGAAACTTCAACAAATAGATTGCAAATATCATACAGTAAAGGGTGAAGACCCTGTTTTAATTTGAAAGATTGTAGAAAGGGAAAATACAGTATTTTACAAAGTGCTGTAAAAGGAAATGTCTAAGTTCATGGATCCTGAGTCCTCTCTGAGGAGAACTCAGATACTGGTTCTGGTATTTTGTTTTTCTTTGAACGGGGCTCTTCAGCCGTTGTCGAGTCATCAGTCATTTGCCAAGTGAAAGGAACGAGCAAATTTCTTCGGTCTTCTTGACTTTCAACAACATATTGCTCTAATATCTTAATCAGAGCTTCCTTTTCCTTCAACTGTTCCTGAATTTTGGTACACTCCACATTGAGGACTCGGTACTTGTTTTTCCAAGAGATTTTTTCCCGTTGAACCTTGTTGAGAGCGACCTGGAGTTTTTCTGTATCAGACATAAAATAGAGGACATATTCCTTTAACGGAAGAACTTCTTGACGAGGGTAAGACATCTTCAACTTGAGAGCTCTAGTTTGTACCCAGTGGAGATAAGGTTCCACGGAGATACAGTCTGGTCTTCCTAGAGACTCTCTTCCTTTCTTGTGAACATGTTGCCAGGCATGCACTATTTCCTTCTTTGGCGCTCTGTCATTTTCTCCTTCCTTGAGGAAAAGACCTTCCAGATGAACATTACGTGGGATATTCTTCATCGGGTATCCGAGTTGACGGCGAACTAAAATTGGATGATAGTTGATTCCTCCTTTAGTTCCCATGAGGGGTACGTTGGCAAAATTTCCACATCTGTCGATGATCTTTATCCCCTCATAAATCCTATTGTACCAATCTATGTCAGAGTTGGTAAGAGACATGATTCTCTGTGACCAACGTAGAGTTCTCTTACGGTCCCAAAAATCAGCAGAGTTGGGTAAATAGGAAGTGAACCATTTGTAAAGTAAGGGTACATATCATGTGATCATTCCTGTACAAATTCCTTAAGTGTACAGAATGATAAGCATCTGCAAGCAAAGTTGGTACGGGGTTTCCAATCAGAAATATCTTAATGGCATTGGTATCGATGTTGGGAAAAAGGAATAACCCGTATGTGAGCAGGACAAAGATATCTTCGAAAGCAACTATGTTTCCTACATTGGCAAAGTATAGAGCTTACTACGTCAGGAATTTAGCTGGTAAACCCTGGATTCCTTCCTTAGTGGTCATGTGAGTCCTGACTTCTGACTCGTCCAAATAGATTGCTCTTGCAATGGTTTGATCCTTTGGAATTTCTTCCAGTCCAGAAAATGGAGCTTGGTCAGTGATGGGTAAATCAGTCAGGTGAAAGTACTCCTCCAGCGTTGGTGCTAATTGATAATCCGGGGATATGAAACAGTGATAAACCGGATCATAAAACTGAATTAACGTAGACAATATTCCTTCAACAACGTGGACCCTTAACAGAGACAAAAACCCTCCATGCTTAGCCCTGAAAGCATCAGGGTTGGTGATCATCCTTGCCAACCTTCTTAAATCCTCTAGTTTCGGAGCCTTGAAGGTGTACTTGTGCGTGTTTCTTCTACCAAAATCCATAACGCAATATTTCTCTCTATGATATTTGCAATTATTGTTTTAGTTTATTTTAAAAAAGAAGAGAGGAAGAAAAGAGAAGATTTTTTCTTTGTTTAAGAGTTTTTTAAATGAATGCATGAATGCAGCACACAAAAACATTAAAAAAACATGGGTTCAAGGGTTTAACGTCACGAGCATGGAGTCATGGCTCTACCCATCCCCAAAGGTTGTATTCTAGTAAATTTGTACCTGTAGAACGGGTTAAAGGTTCCCAAAATCATTGACCCCCTAGGGATAACAACAACAAGCTGGTTCACTGATGTTGAGTACAATCAAATGTAAGTATTTGTTTTTATCGTATCCACAGGGATTGGAGCGATATCAAAACCCTTCAATATTCTCTATGATTCTAAGTAAAAGTTCCAAGATGTTTGGTTTGTAAATTGCGAAAAGTAGATGCGTATGATAAAAGAAGATAGTTTTCAGAGGAATAGACTTGTTGGGAATTTGGTGTTCATCCACCGATTCAATATGTATATCACAAATCAGTTATACACAATTTAGGCATGTTTCAATATTATCACGTATTGCTTACAAACAAAGTTCATGTCTAAACTGTGATGAGAGTTCTACCTTATGGTTTAATCGACGATTTCTCAGCCTATTAAACAATACGGTAACATTAAGATTCGATACTTTTTGTGAATATTAAACCTAAATATATGTCTAGCATTTAGGGTTTAATAGATGTTATCTTAGATCGAGATTAGAATCGTATTTGTCAATATCAATTCAATCCATGAAATAAACGGTGAAACAAAGATAACATCAATAATGATTCATACATAAATTGCATATAACACCATGATTAACGAAAATACATACTGTTTCAGTGAACTACAACCAATCCCAACAAGAGAGGGATTTAGCTACTCATGGTAGCTTGATACACAATGGAAGAATGGAGTTGAACCAACATCAACGATGATTTCCCGACTATTGATGTGTATCCAGCTATTTCTCCTTACAAACTTTCTATTCCTCCTCTCCTAATCTATTACAAAGTATTCTCAATGATAAATTACAAGATATCCCTTTTGCATTGCCTCTGATCTCCTTTTATAGAGTTTTTGGTCGCCTAAGTTCGCTATGCGAAGTTCTGGTTGCTATGTGAACTTCCTTTCTTCTCCATTAAGATTTGAACTTTCAAACCGCCTTTCTGGGACCGGCATACTTCGCTATGCGAAGTAAAGTTCGCATCGCGAACTTTCGCTACGCGAAGGAAAGTTCGCATCGTGAACTCTGTCGCTTCAAGCGAAGTCTGAGTAATTTGGTTCTGTTTTGCTCTGCTGGTTTTCGCTTCCTTTCGCTGCCTGTCGCTTCCTGTCGCATCGCGAACTTTCGCTATGTGAAGGAAAGTTCGCATCGCGAAAGTTTCAGGGCAGAAATTCTTCTTGCTTGTAACTAATGTTTTCCTTTGTCATTTCCTGCAAAACCAAACCCATTCAAGAGTAATATCCTTTTGTATCTTTTGTTGGTCCAATTCATATAAAAATATAAAGGATCAATGCAATTCGTATGAGTTTCGGCAGATGAAATATTGTCATTTTGATTTGTTATCAAATTCTCCCCAACTTAGTTTCTTGGTTGTCCTCAATCAAGAGCATGATCTTTTCATGAACTGTCATAGTATTTTCAAGCAAGTATTTAGAATAACTCTTTTGAAAAATGAATGGTTCAAGTGATTACTTGTTAAGCAAGAAACATGTTCAACTGCTTATAGAATCAGAGCATGATTATGGAATTAAGTTTTTGCCTACAAAATCACATCATAAACTCAAAAATATAATGACGCACTTACTTGAATCTCTCCTAACACTCTTCTTCATAAAAGGAATGAAGACTTTTGAAGTTTGTTTTATGTGGTACGATGACTCTCATTTGATCACTTGGTCAACATCCGGGCCGATTCATATTTTCATCCAAAATAAATCAGAAACTTTGAGCAATTGAAGGCATAAATCACATAGGGCTTGTGAAGGTTGTAATGTGGCCAGGTTTCCTAAAGATATGGTTTTTCTCCTAAAGCTAATTTTCTAAAATCTGTCCACTTTTGTAACTTGTTTTTCTTGCTTCACTCCTTACTTCATCACCATGATTTTTCCTTTTCTTTTGATTCTTCAATCTTTTTCCTTTTTATGATACCAAGTTTTTCTGCTTTTTGTATTTCTTTTTCTCTTTTGATCTTTCTTCTCTTTTTCTTTTCCTTTTGGCATCATCATCCATTCTCTCCCCAACTTATTTCTTTTTATGAGTGAAGCATCTTGATGATTCACACCATTATAGTTCAGGTTGTGCAGAAAGAAATTTAGATGGATCATGACTTCACTAAGTGGTTTTCTTAGTGGTTTTTGTATTTCCAGAATTTGATCCATCCTTTGATTTTTCTGGTTCCAAATAGGTGCACAAATGCTCACTCACTTACAGGTTTTGATGAAAATATTTTTGGCTATGGTGGTTTTTCTCAAAATCAAACAATTGCCTTGATCCTCTTTATACCGTTACAAAGCTCAAATGGATTTTTCAGATTGAACATGAATCAACCGAGTTAAACCCAAGGATTTCGCAATTTTTGTACACATTGGGAGTTCACCTCACTTTTCTGGTTTTTGCTAAAAGATTCAAGCAAGTGTGTGCACAATGTGAATGAGCCATGCTATGACAGTTGTAAGAGAAAACGAAACTCAAAAATCATGCTACGGTTCTACAAAGCAAGTGAACATGTACCTTGCTTGATGTTCATCAGATTCTTATCATTACCACTCATTCTCCTTCTTTGTTATCAGCACATCATACTTTGCTTAGACTTTGTTTAAAATACTTGGAAGATGTATTCCATGCTCATGATGAGGATCACATAACAATTTATGTTCAAAAAGACTACAGCATACTAACACCAAGTGCTAAAAAGGAAAACCAAGTGAATTTACAGTATGCACTATTGTCAAAAGAGTTTCAATGGCATTTTACAAGAAAGTACTAAAATTGGAACTGAAACTGAAAGAACTGAAAGCTTAAATAGAAGTAAAATGACTTACAACGTTGGGTTGCCTCCCAACAAACGCTTGTTTAACGTCATTAGCTCGACTCCCGTGTTAGGGATGTTTCAGAGGTCTTATTATGATGATTCTTGCAATGTCACCATAATGTTTCAGCATTTTTCCCTTGACTGTCTTAGTTACTTTCAAACAGTCCCAATGATTTTTTCATTTTTTATATTGCAGGAAATCAGTGTTTTTATGAGAGCTATCTTCAACTGAGTTGATGTGTGCTCTTGTAAAATGATTTTAACTGCAACATCTCTCTTTAGACCAGTTTCATTATCCTCTTGTTTCTGAATTTCTGCTTGATCTTCCTCTTGTTTTTCAGCTTCACTATTGACAACAGTATTTTCTGTTTCCAAGTGATCATTACTACCATCATCAGCAGCGTTAACACTTTGAGCCATGCTTTCATTGCATTGCTCCTTTGAAATGGTTTGTGTGATAGCAATGGATGTCTCTTGGTGTTGATCCTCAAGCTTCTTTGTTATTTGACCAACTTGTATTTCAAGATTCTTGAGTGATGCTTCAGTCCTTTTTTTGGTTCTCCATAGACATTTGCATGAATTGCATCAAGGTGTCTTCTAATTTTGATATTTTGTCCGGTTGTGGAAGATTCGGTGACTATTGATAGAAATTCTGGTATGGTTCCGCATCCTGTCTCCCATTTTGGACATAATCTATGTTATTTTCGTAAGGATACCCTTGGTAATATTGGTATGACTCTTGTCTACGTTGCCACAATTCCATGAAATTTACTTCAGACTTTGATCTTTTAATTGCAGCCTTGGACTGTTGTTTAAAGAGGGTTGATGCAGAATTTTTACCTTTTGGTGTTGCTTAGCTTGATTGTGCTTTACTTGCTCTTATGATACCTGATTTTGAATTCAAGAAAGCACAATTCTAACAAAATAAAAGTGGTTAGCAGCAAATGTAAAAGAATATATACAATATATAACAACTTAGAAGTATAGAAACTATTGCGATGTTTGAATATCTTAAACGCCAATCCCCGACAATGGCACCAATTTGATGTTGAGTACAATCAAATGTAAGTATTTGTTTTTATCGTATCCACAGGGATTGGAGCGATATCAAAACCATTCAATATTCTCTATGATTCTAAGAAAAAGTTCCAAGATGTTTGGTTTGTAAATTGCGAAAAGTAGATGCATATGATAAAAGAAGATAGTTTTCAGAGGAATAAACTTGTTGGGAATTTGGTGTTCATCCACCGATTCAATATGTATATCATAAATCAGTTATACACAATTTAGGCATGTTTCAATATTATCACGTATCGCTTACAAACAAAGTTCATGTCTAAACTTTGATGAGAGTTCTACCTTATGGTTTAATCAACGATTTCTCAGCCTATTAAACAATACGGTAGCATTAAGATTCGATACTTTTTGTGAATATTAAACCTAAATCTATGTCTAGCATTTAGGGTTTAATAGATGTTATCTTAGATCGAGATTAGAATCGTATTTGTCAATATCAATTCAATCCATGAAATAAATGGTGAAACAAAGATAACATCAATAATGATTCATACATAAATTGCATATAACACCATGATTAACGAAAATACATACTGTTTCGGTGAACTACGACCAATCCCAACAAGAGAGGGATTTAGCTACTCATGGTAGCTTGATACACAATGGAAGAATGGAGTTGAACCAACATCAACGACGATTTCCCGATTCTTGATGTGTATCCAGCTCCTTCTCCTTACAAACTCTCTATTCCTCCTCTCCTAATCTATTACAAAGTATTCTCAGTGATAAATTACAAGATATCCTTTTTGCATTGCCTCTGATCTCCTTTTATAAAGTTTTTGGCCGCCTAAGTTCGCTATGCAAAGTTCTGGTCGCTATGCGAACCTCCTTTCTTCTCCATTAAGATTTGAACTTTCAAACCACCTTTCTAGGACCACCATACTTCGCTATGCGAAATAAAGTTCACATCGCGAACTTTCGCTACGTGAAGGAAAGTTCGTATCACGAACTCTGTCGGTTCCTGTCGCTTCAAGCAAAGTCTGAGTAATTTGGTTATGTTTTGCTCTACTGGTTTTCGCTTTCTTTCGCTGCCTATTGCTTCCTGTCGCATCGCGAACTTTCGCTACACGAAGGAAAGTTTGCATCGCGAAAGTTTCAGGGCAGAAATTCTTCTTGCTTGTAACTGATGTTTTCCTTTGTCATTTCCTGTAAAACCAATCCCATTCAAGAGTAATATCCTTTTGTATCTTTTGTTGGTCCAATTCATATAAAAATATAAAGGATCAATGCAATTCGTATGAGTTTCGGCAGATGAAACATTGTCCTTTTGATTTGTTATCATTCACTTAAGCGAGCTGTAGCATCCTAGAGTAATCTCAAATTGTGTGTAGTATCACATGTCAACTATTTTCGATAGCTACCGTACTACCAAATGGCCACATGGTTAATGTCTACTAAATCCTCAAGGTCACGGGTGCCACACTAGGATAGCATCTATTTTCACGACGTTAGTCGTTCAACATAGTATCCACACGGACCCTCACCTGATTTGATGGTCTACCAGGATCGCTTATTCGGGAATCACTCCCTATAAGACCACCCATCTATGCCATCACCTATCTTAGGGTTCTCTCAAACTTTCCACATGCGACATCACTCGCATTCCCATAGACAAAAAAATAAACACGGATATCAAGTAGTATATATATATATATATAATATAGTATGTAGAAAATTTTTAACAACCTAGACCTCTTAGGAATTCTAATCCTAGTCCTAGTCTGTCTCCCCAACAGAGTCGCCATTTTCCTGTAGCGTGCGATTTTTGTCGGTGACGCGGCCACCTTATCGCCATGGGTTTCTCCTCACCGCAATGGTAGGAGTGGGGTGCTACTTTTTGATATCTTATTTATCCCGTGAAGCTGGAAGGGAAAGGGAAGCTATCTAAAACTAACATAGCACGCATATGTTTAACTGAACAAATGCTTAAGAGATTCGGGGAGTTCGGGTCAGGTTATACAATGGGGAGTTTTCAATTACCCATCCTATATGTGGTTATCCACAGGTTGTTAGCAATTTTCCTTAATGCTTTCTACTTACTGGTGTTTGTCTGTTGTGGGTTGGGAAAGTTTCTCCTATGGGAGGTTTTTGAGAAAGAGAGAGAGAGAGAGTTTTTGTTGATTTCGGGCTTGCCGATGTTTTTGATGAGTGAAGGTACTGGACCTAAAGTTTTGATTAGTGTGTGAAGGTACTGGACCTAGATTTTTTGATTGTTATGCTCGCTAAGATTTCACAATTTTATGCCTACGTATTCCCGTTAAAGATAAGCAGGGAAATCAGAGCAATCGTAAATCCTCCTATTCTATGGGAGGAAAAAGATGTTGTTTTGGTGTCTTATTCAAAGCCCACAATTGAAGCTAAAAGGTTATTTGTGTCTTGTTCAAATCCCAAGATTGAAGCTAAAAGGTTTGACAGAGAGAGAATTTGTCATCTCTAAAGGGAGACATCTCGTCTGTTTATCACAACTATTTGGTGACTGATTATAAAGGAGAATTGCTTTAACTGGGACATGTGAATCCAGCAATGCCATAATTTCCTTTATAGGGGATTTGTCCTGAAGGAGAAAACTTTAACTCAGTGTTGAGCAATGCCATTTTTCCTTAGGAATCTTTCATGCTAAGAGAGGGACAGTGGCGTGGATGTAAATAATCCAGAGGCTTGCCACTTACAGCAATTAGATGAAAGAAGGAAGTTTACCAGGATAAGAGATGGACTACAACTTGGATATTTGAATCAACAAGTGTGCCACTTACAACAGTTATCTGGGATTAGGGTTTGTTTTGATTTATCTATTTTGATGCGTGATGTACAGAAAAATGTCTTCCTACAGAGAGTTTTTGATTTCCTCTGAGGGGATGTTGATTTTTGTGTGCCTTGATCAAAGCCCAAGGTTGAAGCTAAGAGATTAATTGACTCCACTGGGGAAGTCCTTATACAAAGCCTAAGAGGAGGCTGGAAAAGACTGACTCAACAAGAGAGTGTTTATCTGTCTTGTACAAAGCCCAAGATTGTGGCTGAAAGAGAGTTGACTCTTTTGGGGATATCATTATACAAAGCCTAAGAGGAGGCTAAAAGGAATTGACTTTTTCGGGGAATATTTTGTCTGTCTTGTACAAAGCCCAAGATTGAGGCTAAAAGAGGGAAACTGGCTCTACTGGTGAGAGGTTTTATCTGTCTTGTACAAAGCCCAAGATTGTGGCTGAAAGAAGTTTGACTCTGCTGGAGAGTATTATTTGTTTTTGTACAAAGCCTAAGATTGAGGCTAAAAGATATTTGACTGACTCAGCTAAGGATATTTATGGGTGTCTTGTACAAAGCTCAAGATTGAGGATGAAAAGATGACTGATTGACTCAACAAGAGAGTGTTTCTTATTTGACTCAATAAGAGAGTGTTTTTATATGTCTTGTACAAAGCCCAAGATTGAGGCTGAAAGGGGTTGACTCAACAAGAGAGTCCTTTTAGGAGATTGACTCAACAAGAGAGTGCTGAAAAGATGATTGACTCAACCAGAGAGTGCTTTTAAAAAGGTGATTGATTCAACAAGAGAGTGCTTTTATTTTGTACCATTGACTCAACAAGAGAGTGTGGAAAAGTTATTGACTCAACAAGAGAGTACTTTGTTTGTCTTATACAAAGCCCAAGATTGAGGCTGAAAAATGTTAACTCAACAAGAGAGTGTTTTAAGAAAGAAGATGGTCTCAACAAAGGGTGCTTTTGAGGCTAACTCTGCTGAGGAAAATCATTATACAAAGCCTAAGAGGAGGATGGCTTCTGCTGAGGATTATTGAGATCCATAGGCAGGTCCAAAATGGGGAATCAACTCTTACTGAAGGTTATAGAAGAGTTGAGGCATCAGATGCCTTGAGGTTCTGATTTGGGATAATGTTATACTGATGATAAGCTGACCTAGCTGGGGAAATTTAGGATGAAAGGCCGAGTTTTAGACCTTGTGAGGGTTTTAACTCTACTGGAAATTGGTTAAATGGCCAGGGTTTTTCATATGTTTATAGGGAACTTGAGAATGTCTTTGAGATCCAAGAGGAGATTAGACTGTCCAAGTCTACTGGTATGAGAGATTTTATCTTTGTATGATGCCCAAGAGGAGGCAGATGTTTTAAGGGATGAGTGTCAACCCTTAAATTGGTCTGAGATTTTGACTCTTTGGAAAGACTGCTCTAGCAAAGGATGACTAAGTTCTATCCTATACCTTTAAGAGGTATTCAGGGTCCTTATATTAAGCCCAAGAGAAGGCATGAGACCTTCTAAGAAGCCGGAGGGTCCTTGTACAAAGGCCAAGAGGAGGCTGGGATGCTTTTAGGAAGCCTGTGGGTCCAAACCTAAGAAAAGTTCAAGAAAAGTTTCACCGGGAATAATCTTTTCTTTAATGAATAGTTCTAGGGTTTGAAGAAATTCAAGAGAGGTTTCACCGGGAATTAATCCTCTCTGGGGAAAATTAATTTCTTTGACAGTTTTCTAATAGTGACAGTCTGAGAAAAGTTTCACCAGGAATAATGCATTTCTCTTTGTTCCATATTGTATAAGCCCAAGAGAAGGCAAGACTGTATCTGGATTTCCTTTGGGGAACTAGTTTTGACTGTTGAAAGAGTGACCACTTGCTTTATCTAATTCTAGACCTAATTGTCGGGGAAAACTCTAAGCAGATAATATACAAGCATATATATACAGATGAAATATATACTGTATGTAAAAGAGGGTAGGAGGACTTACAGGTGAGCAAGCTTCCAGCACATACAAATATATATATAAAACTAACATATCCCGTGAAGCTGGAAGGGAAAGGGAAGCTGGAAGGGAAAGGGAAGCTATCTAAAACTAACATATCACGTAGATGTTTAGCTGAACAAATGCTTAAGAGATTCGGGGAGTTCGGGGTCAGGTTATACAATGGGGAGTTTTCAATTACCCATCCTATATGTGGTTATCCACAGGTTGTTAGCAATTTTCCTTACTGCTTTCTACTTACTGGTGTTTGTCTGTTGTGGGTTAGGAAAGTTTCTCCTTTGGGAGGTTTTTGAGAGAGAGAGAGAGAGAGAGTTTTTGTTGATTTCGGGCTTGCCGATGTTTTTGATGAGTGAAGGTACTAGACCTAAAGTTTTGATTAGTGTGTGAAGGTACTGGACCTAGATTTTTTGATTGTTATGCTCGCTAAGATTTCACAATCTTATGCCTACGTATTCCCGTTAAAGATAAGCAGGGAATTCAGAGCAATCGTAAATCCTCCTATTCTATGGGAGGAAAAAGATGTTGTTTTGGTGTCTTATTCAAAGCCCACAATTGAAGCTAAAAGGTTATTTGTGTCTTGTTCAAATCCCAAGATTGAAGCTAAAAGGTTTGACAGAGAGAGAATTTGTCATCTCTAAAGGGAGACATCTCGTCTGTTTATCACAACTATTTGGTGACTGATTATAAAGGAGAATTGCTTTAACTGGGACATGTGAATCCAGCAATGCCATAATTTCCTTTATAGGGGATTTGTCCTGAAGGAGAAAACTTTAACTCAGTGTTGAGCAATGCCATTTTTCCTTAGGAATCTTTCATGCTAAGAGAGGGACAGTGGCGTGGATGTAAATAATCCAGAGGCTTGCCACTTACAGCAATTAGATGAAAGAAGGAAGTTTACCAGGATAAGAGATGGACTATAACTTGGATATTTGAATCAACAAGTGTGCCACTTACAACAGTTATCTGAGATTAGGGTTTGTTTTGATTTATCTATTTTGATGTGTGATATACAGAGAAATGTCTTCCTACAGAGAGTTTTTGATTTCCTCTGAGGGGATGTTGATTTTTGTGTGCCTTGATCAAAGCCCAAGGTTGAAGCTAAGAGATTAATTGACTCCACTGGGGAAGTCCTTATACAAAGCCTAAGAGGAGGCTGGAAAAGACTGACTCGACAAGAGAGTGTTTATCTGTCTTGTACAAAGCCCAAGATTGTGGCTGAAAGAGAGTTGACTCTTTTGGGGATATCATTATACAAAGCCTAAGAGGAGGCTAAAAGGAATTGACTTTTTCAGGGAATATTTTGTCTGTCTTGTACAAAGCCCAAGATTGAGGCTAAAAGAGGGAAACTGGCTCTACTGGTGAGAGGTTTTATCTGTCTTGTACAAAGCCTAAGATTGTGGCTGAAAGAAGTTTGACTCTGCTGGAGAGTATTATTTGTTTTGTATAAAGCCTAAGATTGAGGCTAAAAGATATTTGACTGACTCAGCTAAGGATATTTATGGGTGTCTTGTACAAAGTCCAAGATTGAGGCTGAAAAGATGACTGATTGACTCAACAAGAGAGTGTTTCTTATTTGACTCAATAAGAGAGTGTTTTTATATGTCTTGTACAAAGCCCAAGATTGAGGCTGAAAGGGGTTGACTCAACAAGAGAGTCCTTTTAGGAGATTGACTCAACAAGAGAGTGCTGAAAAGATGATTGACTCAACCAGAGAGTGCTTTTAAAAAGGTGATTGATTCAACAAGAGAGTGCTTTTATTTTGTACAATTGACTCAACAAGAGAGTGTGGAAAAGTTATTGACTCAACAAGAGAGTACTTTGTTTGTCTTGTACAAAGCCCAAGATTGAGGCTGAAAAATGTTAACTCAATAAGAGAGTGTTTTAAGCAAGAAGATGGTCTCAACAAAGGGTGCTTTTGAGGCTAACTCTGCTGAGGAAAATCATTATACAAAGCCTAAGAGGAGGATGGCTTCTGCTGAGGATTATTGAGATCCATAGGCAGGTCCAAAATGGGGAATCAACTCTTGCTGAGGGTTATAGAAGAGTTGAGGCATCAGATGCCTTGAGGTTCTGATTTGGGATAATGTTATAATGATGATAAGCTGACCTAGCTGGGGAAATTTAGGATGAAAGGCCGAGTTTTTGACCTTGTGACGGTTTTAACTCTACTGGAAATTGGTTAAATGGCCAGGGTTTTTCATATGTTTGTAGGGAACTTGAGAATGTCTTTGAGATCCAAGAGGATATTAGACTGTCCAAGTCTACTGGTATAAGAGATTTTATCTTTGTATGATGCCCAAGAGGAGGCAAATGTTTTAAGGGATGAGTGTCAACCCTTAAATTGGTCTGAGATTTTGACTCTTTGGAAAGACTGCTCTAGCAAAGGATGACTAAGTTCTATCCTATACCTTTAGGAGGTATTCAGGGTCATTGTATTAAGGCCAAGAGAAGGCATGAGACCTTCTAAGAAGCCGGAGGGTCCTTGTACAAAGCCCAAGAGGAGGCTGGGATGCTTTTAGGAAGCCTGTGGGTCCAAACCTAAGAAAAGTTCAAGAAAAGTTTCACCGGGAATAATCTTTTCTTTAATGAATAGTTCTAGGGTTTGAAGAAATTCAAGAGAGGTTTCACCGGGAATTAATCCTCTCTGGGGAAAATTAATTTCTTTGACAGTTTTCTAATAGTGACAGTCTGAGAAAAGTTTCACCAGGAATAATGCATTTCTCTTTGTTCCATATTGTATAAGCCCAAGAGAAGGCAAGACTGTATCTGGAATTCCTTTGGGGAACTAGTTTTGACTGTTGAAAGAGTGACCACTTGCTTTATCTAATTCTAGACCTAATTATCGGGGAAAACTCTAAGCAGATAATATACAAGCATATATATACAGATGAAATATATACTGTATGTAAAAGAGGGTAGGAGGACTTACTGGTGAGCAAGCTTCCAGCACATACAAATATATATATATGTGTGGAAGTATGTAAAAGAAAGCTGTTTAAAACTTACAGGCGAGCAAGCTTCAATTGTAACAGCTGTATGGTTAGTTGTTCAAGAAATTAAAAAAAGTTTTGATAACAACTATGAATTTGAATCTAAATCAAAAGGGAAAGTTGGTTTTTGAAAAGATTGGGGCTTATACTCAAGGAGAGGCCCAGATGAAAAACAATAATTGTACCGTTGATCTGAAAACTGTACTGGGACTTATACAACGACTGAGGCAAAAAAAAATGTTTTCTCTACAAAGAGATGGGTCTTACAACTCAAGGAGATGCCCAAAAGTGATTTAAATGAAAAGAGAATGGGGCTTATACTTAAGGAGAGGCCCAGATGATTTTGTTTAAAAGGCGAGGATTGCGCCGTGTTTTTGAAAACACAGTGGGACTTATACAATGACTGAGGCCCAAAAAGGTTTTTATTTACAAGGAATGGGTCTGAAACTCTATTAGAGGCCCAAAAGTTTATTTTTGTACAACAATGATGGGACTTACAACTCAAGGAGAGACCCAGATGAAAAACAACGATCGCACCGTTATTTTGAAAATCGTGTCAGGACTTATACAATGACTGAGGCCCAAAAAGGTTTTCTGTACAAGGAATGGGTCTTACACTCTATTAGAGGCCCAAAGTTTATTTTATACAAAATATGGGTCTTACAACTCAAGGAGAGGCCCAAATGAAAAATGTTTGAAAACGGCGATCGTGCCGAGATTTTTAAGATCGTATCGGGACTTATACAATGACTGAGGCCCAAAATAAGTTTGGTTTTCAAACGGGGTTGGGTCTTACACTCTATTAGAGGCCCAAAATAAGTTTTGAAAAAAGATTTGTGAGGGTGAAAATAATCAAAACCCTAATTTGATTTTAAAAAGTATTTTAATTGAATAAAAATTTAATTAAAATTATCAAAATTATCAAACATGTGTGAAAAAACAAGTTGTGATCTTGGATAAATGTTTGAAAAATCATGTTTCATTCATGGAATGATTTGAAAATTATTTGAATTTGCAAAATCAAGAGAAAGAAATATTTTTAAATGTTTAAAAACAAATAAAACATAATTCTTTACAAAAATACTAAATATATAAAATAAATAATATTTTTGTGAAATTTTTATGGAATAAAATATTTTAACATTTTTGGGAATTTTCAAAAAAAGAACCAATAAAAAATAATTAAAATTAAGGGAGAAATTAATTTTGGAATTAATTAAACAAAAACCATAAAAAATGAAAAATAGCAAAATATGGCAAAATGATAAAATGGTCTGGGTGGATGTGGAACCCACGACCTCAACAATAAACACACATGCACGCTACCACTAGGGTGGTGATACATCTGTCTATCAAAACCACCCCATGAACATATATGGGGTGCCAAGTTTCTATGCCTGACCAAGGCGCCATGGCCTGGCCCTTGCCCAAGGCAAGGCCTAGTTTTTGGCAATTTGCATGAAGCCTCTAACTTTCTCATTTCTCCATTGATTGAGACAAAATTTAGGTGCATCTTACCTAGAATTTCATGAAGAATCCAATGGTGCCCTTAGAATTTTCAGAAAATGTTTCCATTTTAAAATCCGATAGAGATTTCAAAATAGGCCAAATTTTGCATGTTCTATGCTATCTCACGGTACAGGAAATAATAACATGATAAATTGGTTCAAACACAACACATATGATATGTATGAGAGGTCTATGATTAATGGACCTCAAAGCAATTCATGATTTAGAGAGTTCAAGTTATGATGCACTTACCTCTTAGAGCTTCTTGTGCTATCTTCCAAGTTCCTTGTGCCAGAAGTAATTCAATGCTTTGAACACTCTTGATTGATCCCTTAGAAGCTTTTAGGATGATCAAAACCAGCTGGAATCCTCAGGAACAAGTATAGGCCTTTTCTTGCAAAAGGAGCAAAAGTGACCAAGATAGTAACTCTCTCAAATGGTGTTCCAGATGAAGGAAACCAATTGGGACAGTTTGAGGATGATATTTGGAGTGTGTTTGAGGCTTGGTTTGGTTTTGGAAGTGACTGAATCAAGACATGGCTTGAAAAATGCAGAAAAGTCAAATTTTGAGGTTTTGTAGGTTGACTTTCTGATTTTGGTGTTTCAGATCATAAGTGAGTGTTTGAACAACTTAGATATGACATATTGGATGTGTTTGGATCATGAGTTGTGATGGAATTGCTCTCTAACTCAAAAACTCATAGATGACTTGCAAAAGAAGGCATTTTGGCCTAAAGAGGGAGATTTTGAGGAAATCATCAGTTGTAGTGCTTTGGTGTACTCAAACTGAGCAAAAATGAGCTCTATTTATAGTGTGTAAAGTTTGTTTTGGCAGTAATAGTGTGTGGCAACTGCAGCAGGCCTTTGGCCAATGTTGATCCAAGGGAATCTTTAGTCTCCTCTAGCCATTGACTTGAGGTTAGGGCACAAGCCTATGATCCCTTGATTCAGAGCTGAATCCTGACTCATTCAGTTAGAAATGTCTCAGTCCATGCCACCTTGAGGCAACCATTACATGCTTGGAAACAAAATTGGAGTCTTTTGCACTTTTTTGTCTTTTTAGGTTTGTTATGGCTATGTGTATATTCTTGGACTTGGGAGGCTTGGGGATCAGATCATTCCCCTTGGATTTTATCCTCTGATGTGTCCAAATGGATAACAAGGCTTGGAGTTGTCCAATTTTTCCAAATCGAGCAAAATACCAAAATCTGCCTTGTACAAGATAGTTGGAAATGGTGATTTTGAGGGAATCATATCTCCTTGCTCAGGTTGAGTTATGGGAGGCTCTTGTGCTTTTTAAAAAGCCCTCATATGATACAATACATATGTGATCATAGTTTATCTTGAAACTATTTGAATCCAACTGAAAAATCCTCATGAAATTGATGTCCAAGGCTGGTAATTTAGGCAGATTTTCACTAAGTGTTGGAAAAGTGTCAATTTCTTCATTTTTGTCATTTTGATCAGTCCATAACTCAAAATCCATGAGGATTTGGAATATCCTGAAGTTGACACTTTTAAAGTATGTCAGATGGACTTTCATTTGAGCTTTGAATGGGAGAAAAAGGCCTTGTGGTTTAGGAGTAACGACCTTGCAAAGTTGGTACCAAAACCATTTTGTTCCATAACTTAGAAAAAATTTGGTTTCTTATAGTTGCCCCTTTTGGAAGAAACCTCACTTTTCTTGATTTTTCTTAATGAATGATGATCAATATCATACATTAACATTGTTTTTGACTTAGGGGAACCATATTTGTGAAAAATTCCAAAAAGTCAAACTTGATTTTATGCACAATTGACTTTTTATTGGATGAAATGCAAACTGTGCGATCCTTTGTGAAATCAAGTCCTTGACCTAAATAAAACCTAATGAATGGATTTCATAGGTATTATAGGGTGTATTGAATCATGTCCCAAGGTTTGGGAGCATGTCTTGGTCAAAAGTCAAAGCTACAGTTGACTTTTCCTTCAAAACCCTAATTGTGGTCCAGGTGAAATTGAAACTTGTGGATCAAGCTTCTTGGATCAATCCATTGTTGTAAATGGATCAATGTGGTGTATTTGAGGCCCTCAAATCATGTCTTGAGGTCTTGGCTCATGCTTTGTTCTAAAAGTCAACTTAGGGGTGAATTAGGTCAAGAAACCCTAATTCCTGATTTTTGGTAAATGCATCCCGTGAGGTTAAATTAACTTGATGATTGGGTCCATGAGGTCCCTTGGAGTATATTGGGTTATGCTTTGAAGCATTGGCTCATGCCCAGATGAAAATTATCATCTAGAGGCCTTGGTCGACCAAAACCCTAATTTGGTGACACTGGCGATCTTGAGGCTTGATCCACTTGGAATGTGGCAATCTTGTGCTTGATTCTTGATGTTGGAGTCCTCTTGATCTCTTATGGGTGTTTGGGAGGTTAGACAAGTTGAAGATCATGTCATTTCTTGATTGATCCTTTGTCTAAGTACTCTGAGAGGGCCTGAAACCCTAATTCTTGGTTGTAGTGAAAGCTCAATAATCCTTGAGGAAATTGATGAGGAATGGTGGCACATCTTTATTGTGGTGATGATTTGCACAATGATGGGAAATCTCGGTGGTCAAAATTTGGGGTATGACACTCTAGTTATTCTTAATGCTTGCACTGTCGGACAAACATGGTTTGATTTGTGATTAGCGATCAGGCTGGACCGCCGTTGTTAATGCTTTGCTCTAGATTATTATATAGTAGATATTGCCTAGGAATAGGGATACCCTATAGAAACCAAAATATTCTTGATAATTGATTTCTTGATTTCAAACGTGATTATCTATGGACATAGTAATTAGGTTATGAAATCAAAGGTTTTCTCACTAAGGAATTAGGGGTTAACATTCTAAAGAACCGGTAATTACTCATCTAAAATAAGTTGTTGCAGTGTTAATTCAGAGTTGTTACTGAGTCGGATCATACATCATCTTTAGCATAGTTTACTCATATTTGTGAAACCACTTAGTCAATTTCCTTCTTGTATTTGCAATTATTTTTATATTTAAAACAAACAATTTCAAAACCCCAAATCTTTTTGTTTAACTAATATAGAACCAGAACTCTATATCGTCAAGCAGTCCTTGAGATCGACATTCGGGGAAATTCCCTTTTATTACTACATTGGCAGAATAGTACACTTGCTATTTTTTCGATCAAGTTTTTGGCGCCGTTGCCGGGGACTACCAAAGATCATAGATTTTAGAGTTTTGTTTTAGTTAAAATTTTGTTGCTCCGCAACTAAAATTTAGTTTTAATTTTATTTTTATTTTTATTTTATTTTATTATAAAAAAATTATTTTCAGATTATTGTTGCTTCATGAATTCTTTTAGACTGTGCTACCAATAAAGTTTATGAGTTGTGTAGTTATGGATATCTTTTATACATTACCACCTGTATCTCCTGCATGTTGGTCGCCTGATTCGGGAATCACCCTGGAAGAGGCGACTAAAATTTTTAAAGCATATAGGAGGGAGGTAAGAATCCTTATGAATGAATGTGAGGAAGCTAACTTTTATCCAGATAATTTTATTTGGCAAGAGTTCAGGGTGGAAGAAGAATGTGTGAAAGAAGAGGAACAAGGCATGACGTCAGACGAAGAATATGCATTAGAAATAGAAGAATAAGAGGTAAATAAGAAATACGGGGACGAAAAAAAAATGCCACTTGAAGATGATATAGTGCTGGATGAAAATACTGATGTAAAAATTTGTATAAATGTAGACATCCAACAAGAGAATCCTCAAGAAAATAGTATCCCTAAAACCTATTTTGACAAGGCAGATAAAAGAGAAGAAATTGACAAAGTATTGGATTTCATTTATGCCTTGTTCACAAAAATCCTTCTGAAAATAATTTGGAAGCAACACCATCAATACCTCAAGTTCATGGGATTGCTACCAAACAAAAGAAAGAAAAAGGATGATGTGTTCTTTGTTTCATATATGCCACCTTAACAGAGAATGAGTCGTCGAGCCATGCGACGTTAAACGCAGCGCTACGTGGGAGGCAACCCATGCTTTTAATAATTGAGCATTTTCTTTTTGTTGTTTGTTTTGTTTCGTCAGCAGGTAATAAACATGACCTTACCGGTGCAAGCGATGATGCAGCAGTTGGTGTTGCACTACCTTCCGCCTTCTCAGTAAGGACCTCTGTGAGTCTCCTCTCTAGCTTGGATTTAAACATTGAGGTCAATGTTTAGTTCAAGTGTGTGGGGGGGGGGGGGTTAACGTTGTTTGCATTTCTGTTATTCCCTTTCTGTTCAGTTTTTTGTTATTTCGTTGTGTTTTGGTTTGTGTTGCTGTATTACAGATTTGTGGACTTTGGTGTCTGATGAGTGACGAAACTTGCACCAGTGGATGAAAGATTCAACCCTTATTTGCTCTTCTGGAAGCCCTCAAAAGTGGATACCGCTGAAGATGAAGATTGAATGCAACTTTTTGACAGTGGACTTATATTGGAGAGTTGTGCACCCGAGCTGGATAGGAAGCTACACCACACTAGGAGTACTTCGGAACCTGTCAAGCTATACCAACCATGGTGAGTTATAAAAAGCCAAACACATAATCATCATGATAGTTATTCAGTCTCTATCACTCCGATCTTGCGTATTGTCTATTGGAATTAGATTGCACACTTATACACACTAAGACACTTGTTTTCTGTTAACCCCGAGCCTTTCTAACCACCCTTTGTATGTTATCCATTGTTAACATAATTTGAGCCATTTTCCCTTTGTTTGTTTATAACCACATCTTGTAAACCGTAGGCCTAAACACTTCCCTACCCGCTCAGATAGGTGTTGTTAGTTTTTAATCTGTGTAAAAATTCTAAGTTTAGGGTTGAGACACCTAGAATAACTAGGTAAGTGCAAGAGAAAAAGAAAGAAAAAAAAAAGAGAAGAAAAAATTGTAATAGAGAAAAAAAATGATATGAGAAAAGAATAATGCACTTACCTAGAGGAGAAATTTAGCTTGAAAAGTAAGAAACCATGCTCAAGAGAAATAATTGAGTAGAAGCTAGAGAATCCTGATGAAAAAGCGTCTGATACCCCTGAGGTTGAGCAGTACAAATAACACAGTGAAAATAATAACGACACTGATTCTGAGCCCAAAACCATATGTTTTCCCACTTTTCTTGTTTATCCCACCTTTAACCTTAAGCCCTGTTACAACCTGTAAAGACCTCAAAAAGTGTGTGTGGTGTGTGTGTGTGTGAAATGAAAATAGATGGCATTCAAACTTATGAGTTTATTTTGCATATTTTGATTGTGAGTGTAAACACTTTAACCTGGAGAGATTTTGGTGAGAGTGAGAAAAAGTTGACAGGTAAAGAAGGTACTTTGATGTGGAAGTGTAACAGAGTTCTCGGATCGGGGAAGCAGGAAACTTTGTTGGTACAGTGAAAAGAGAGTGCAAAAGATATCGACGGTATTATGGTAAGTTAATAGTTGGTAATTTGGGGGTGACCTTTGTTGCTGTCTCGAGCATCGCTTGAGGACAAGCAATGAGATAAGTTTAGGGTTATGATTGGTCACCATTTCTACTATGTTTCCATCACTTATTCGACATAAATCCATAAAATTGGTAACACTTTGTTTGGTCTTTTCATTGTTTTTTCGAGTTACTTTTACTTTTCGTATTTTATTCTCACATTTTATGATTTGTTGTTTTATTTCAATTATGTTACATTTTATGCTTTGGTTTGGTAGTTTTCAATGGTTTTAAGTCTGAGTGGAAAATCCCAAAGGACTCGTGCGAAGAAAATGGAAGTTCCGGGAATTCAGAAGAGTTTTTGGAAGGAAGCAGAGGGCCTGACACGACCCGTAACTAACATAAAATATATTGGGCAACTAATTACCTTATCTATACTATGTTATAGTTCTCTTTATTAGCTTTCCGACGTTTCGAACGGGGATCAAAATGGACTTACGGATCAAAAGTTATGATCGAAACAATTCCGGTTATAAAATCCTGTGAGCTGACACGGCCGTCCGTGTTGGCTGACACGGCCCTTGTCAGCAGGTGACGCTGTTTTCCTTATTTTTTCATATTTTCGCCATATGTTAAGCTGTGGGGGTGCTTTGGGTATTTCCAACCGATCTGAGTGATTTTCTACTATTTAGATGAGTTTTGGCAAAAAAAAAAAAAGGATTTTTTTGGCTGCAAAAGAATTTAACGATCAAAGATTGGAAAGATCAAGGCTATTGGAGAACTGAAGGTTTTCATGAGCGGAAGCAACTGAAGATTGAAGTAATCTTATTATCTTGTAATGCATAATCTTTGTTTTGTTTTTCTTTTGAATAATATGAGTAACTAGGCCTTAATGTTAGGGAGGTGTCCCTGATCTGGATGTGTAATGACTTTTATGTTAGTATTGCAATAACAATCTTTCTTTTTCATAATTGATTTGATCTCTAGCTATTTTTAATGCTTGCCCTGTCGGACAAACAGTGTTTGATTTGTGATTAATAATCAGGCTGAACCGCCGTTGTTAATGTTTTGCTCTAGATTATTCTATAGTAGATATTGCCTAGGAATAGGGATACCCTATAGAAACCGGAATATTCTTGATAATTGATTTCTTGATTTCAAACGTGATTATCTATGGACATAATAATTAGGTTATGAAATCAAAGGTTTTCTCACTAAGGAATTAGGGGTGAACATTCTAAAGAACCAGTAATTAATTATTTAAAATAAGTTGTTGCAGTGTTAATTCAGAGTTGTTACTGAGTCAGATCATACACCATCTCTAGCATAGTTTACTCATATTTGTGAAACCACTTAGTCAATTTCCTTCTTGTATTTGCAATTATTTTTATATTTAAAACAAACAATTTCAAAACCCCAAAGCTTTTTGTTTAACTAAAATAGAACCAGAACTCTATATCGTCAAGCAGTCCTTGAGATTGACATTCGGGGAAATTCCCTTTTATTACTACATTGGCAGAATAGTACACTTGCTATTTTTCCGATCAGCAACCTATCTCGAGGTCATCTCATGGCAAGCTACTTCCAACTTCCTTTCAAGGAAAAATTATCCAAACACCTAACAGACTAGGGCAAGTTGAACTAAAACTGGGGCAACTCATTTCCATGCCTTCAAGCTTCTCGAGCAAGCTCTTTTGAGTTCAAGACGAGTGTTGGGGAATCATGTTATCACACCCATCAAATAATCTTTTCCTGCCAACGAAAGCCTTATGCAAAGAAACCATTCCATCCATTATCCACACAGGGGCAGTTCTGGAAACTTTCATATTATTGCATAAATCATCCTCATTCATTAGTCATGTCGCTTCCCCCAAGCATAGAGCCATACATATCATCTCATTCATCGGGCCTAATCCCCACAACATGAATCAGACCCCAAAAACCCTTGTAACCTAACTCACTTTAAAGTCCAGTTCTCGTCTGGAAAACCATAAAGCCAGTTCCCGTCTGGTAAACACCATTTCAAAGTCCAGTTTTTGTCTGGAAAACCATAAAGTCAGTTCCCGTCTGATGCATAAACAAGGAGTCATTTCTCTTCTGACAACTTAACCTTTTGCCACCAGTTCTCGTCTGGTGATTGCTCGAGCGGTATAGCGGCAAGCAAAAATAATTAAGAACCCGATTTTTATCGTCTCCACACGGATCGGTTCGAGGGAAAGAATTTCGTTCAACAATCTCTACATATCTAAGCTTGGTTTTAAATGGTTTGAGAGTAAAGAGCCAAAATAAAAACATATGAACAAGAAAATAAATACATTCTTTAGAGTGGAGAAAACTCGACACGAGTTGTATTTCCATCTACCCACAAATACACAATCTACCAATCAGTTGTACGCAACCTAAAACACTCGTCAATATCATCACGTATTCTCTGAATATTGTCTATGTCTAGAGAGGTGTCGTGAGAAATACTGTATCCATCGATATATGATTTCTCCATATAACAATCGATACAATAAGCTTTAAGTTCAACACAAATAAAATATCAACCACAAATCGATTTCTCCAATTTGTGATAAAGCGAGTAAAACAAGGATACACTGATAAAGATTTGTAAAATAGCTCGTTGTTGACAGGCGACTTCGACCAAAGGTGAAAGACCAGGAGAAAATCAATGGCAAATCGACGCCAATGGATTCTCAAGGTGTCGATCCGACACATGCCAGAAGGGTGTGTCAGAGAGAGGGCGACAAGCCACGGCGTCGGAACAAAGTCAGGCGAAGGACGAGTCCCAAATTCAAAGATAAGTGCTTGGGCGGGAAAAGTTTAAAAGTTCCAAGAATATAGGAAGTTGAAAAGAGAGTGGGGTGCCGCGTGTCAGCACCAGAGGGCATCTGGGCAGATGAACGGTTATTCTCTAGGCCTATATAAAGCATTGTATTTTCCATTTTGGGGGGTTGCACTTTTTCACATTGTAAAGGGAAAATACTCAAAGTACCAAGCTTAGAGAGAAACGAGTTCAATCCCGCGAAAATGTACAATTGTGTCCAACTTTACTTAATGCAATTTATTTTCAGAGTTTAAGTTATCGTCCATTTTTCTTTCTGTTTTGTCTTTCCTTTCTTTTATTTTTGCTTTGTTCCAAACTCCGTTGATCATTCAAACTTTAAAACTTTTACCAAAAAGTAAGAAACTAAAATATAACAAACGTACGCTTCCAATTCCTTGTTCTGGGATTTGTGTGGCCGAACCCGCGAGTAAATCTGCGACGGAAGGCCAGTGGTTGTTCGCTCAGGCGAACAAATTGGCATGCCCAGTGGGACACGTGTGAATTGAGTGTATGTTTTTGCATAGTGGTAAGATGGTAATACCACGATCGAACAACGAACTGTCTTCGATGGAAAGTACGGTTGTGACACAAACAACTGATGTTGGCTCCAGTACCGTGTCAGCGGTTTCAACTACCCCTAGCGGATCAACCGCGATGCCGCATCGACATGACCCTAAATCAACAATGGCAGGGACTATAGGGCAGTATATGCCTAGTATCACCATGCCTATACCTCGATCTTATGGAATGCCGACAGAGTTCATGTCAAGTTTTCACCCTATCAGGGGCAAGACATATGTCGAACCAGATGGTTCGACCCCCAGGTTTTAATCTTTTTTCTCAATCCATACCTACATTCACCTCTAGTTCTGTTGCGGTCATGAGGCAACAGATGGATGAGAGTAATCATGAGATGGTTCATATGTTGACTCAACAGATGGGTACGATATTGAGACCACTGATACAAAATTCAACACAGAGTTACCAACAACTGGCAACTCAAATGACACGTATAGGTGACTTTCTAGGCGCTCATAGGGCTCAGGGTCGATAGACCCCTCCACCTCTACCGGAGATGCCCATTCGTCAGGATGAGGTCTTCGACGAAATAATTGAACAACCCCGTGAATTTGAAGAGATCCTTAGGAGGGTCCAAAGGCCTCCCGTGATTGTCCATAGGAACCAAGATCCGGATTTTGTCATTCAGCAGGTTCGACAGGACACCTTGGCTGGGGAACACAACTTAGAGGCCATAGTCAAACGTATCATGGTTCGTAATGGGGCAAACCCAGGCCTTCGACGACCAACATACACGTCCCCATTACCAGATTTTGTGTTACAAACAGAGTTACCCAGGGGCTGGAAGGTGCAAAAGTTCACCAAGTTCACTGGGGAGACAGAAGAATCCACTGTTGAACATGTCGCCAGATATCAAACTGAAGCTGGTGACATAGCAAACAATGAGGACTTGAAAATGAAATATTTCCCAAGTTCCCTCACAAAAAATGCATTTACGTGGTTTACCAGGTTGCCACCTCAGTCCATCCATACGTGGGCACAGTTGGAGAAACTGTTTCATGAACAATTTTACATGGGGCAGTCGAAGATAAGTCTGAAAGAGTTGGCAAGCGTCAAACGCAAGGCCACAGAGTCAGTAGACCAGTACTTGAACAAGTTTATACTTTTGAAAGCATGATGCTTTACTCAAGTCCCTGAGCACGAATTAGTCGAAATGGTTGCCGGTGGTCTAGACTATTCGATCAGAAAGAAGTTAGACACGCAATATCTTAGAGATATGGCGCAACTGGCTGACCTAGTTCTCCAGGTCGAACGATTAAAAGCTGAGAAAACTCAGTCTAACAGATATCGTAAAAAAGAAAAAGTGTCCTATGTGGCTGCTGACGAGTATTCATCCGACGATGAGGAATTCGTCGATGAAAGTGAGATCCACGTGGATGAACTTAAGCCAGGACCTCCCTACACATGTAAATTGTTGAAACCATCAAACGGGAAAAATCCCGCCGACACTGGAAAAACGGATAAATACGTTGCTAAAACTTATACTTTTGATGTTTCCAAATGTGATGAAATATTTGATTTACTGGTTAAAGGTGGTCAAATAATTATTCCTCCTAGTTTAAAAGACCCCCTCTAGAACAAAAGAAAAAGAGGGGATTTTGTAACTTTCATAATTTCCTTGGTCATAAAATGGCTCAATGTGTTCTTTTTAGGGATTTGGGGCAGAAAGCTTTGAAGGAGGGCCGACTCCAATTTGGCGAAAAACCAAAGATGCAGGTTGACACTGACCCGCTAAAGGTCGAAGAGGCTTTATACTCAGAGGTGTAGGAATGTATGATGGTCGAGGCTACTGAGGGTCTTGATAATCAACCAATGGCTGAAGTGGTGGAGTGCATGATGGTCGAAACTACTGATGGTTCCGACAAGAAAACAGAGGACAAACTCGAAGCAGTGTATCCCCAGGCTGGCGAAAGTTTGGAAGATTTTCAGGAGAAGTGCAGGATAAGCGGGTCGAAGGCCGCATTATGCCCAAGGTGCAACGCTGTGTTCGACAAGAAAGCTGCTGAGAGGTATGTGGCAAGCAAGAGAGAAGAGTTGTCATGAAACAAGCCACCTGTCCCAAGGTTTATGTTTGATAAGAGTGAGGCTCCTCGTCGAAATGAGGAATACAGAAAGCTGTTCCAAGAGGCGCGACCCAAAACTTTCGTGCCTCCGTCAGACACCCCACAGGAAAGATGGATGGCACCAGTTAGCCAGAAAGGAAGTAAAAGACCAAAATGGAAGGCTCTGGATTTAGAAAAAGAAGTGAATGTTGCCGACAAAAGAGTCGAGCCAACAGGCTATAGGGTGTCCCCTAACTATAAAGGAAAACACCCCATGACTAGAACCCAGTGGAGGCGCTATCAGTGCAATAAGAAGGCTGAGAGAGAGGTTGCAACTTCACAATCGAAGCCTGACAGAACGTCGGGACAAAATCGCCAACACCCAAGAAGAAAATGGGTAGAAAAAGACAGAGTAGTGACAAACCAGACCATGGCAGTAACCGTGGACACATCAGGAGAGAAAGGGGTAGTTTCGACCTAGAGCTCACAATGTACTTCGTGGTTGAAAGCAAAAAGGAACCAGAATATACTCCTCAGTAGGATGAAGAAGAGCCAAAATATTCTCCTCAGTCGGATGACGAGTATGATCCATCACCTGAGGGAGATTTTAACGAAGACATGTACGAAGACACCAACAACGATACCTATGGCGAAGATTTCGTGCTGAATTGTGGTATCGTGTCGGTCCTACCAGCTGAGTATGACGTGGTGTCTGAAATCTCTGAGGCCGAAGAAGATTTCGTCCCTGGTGAACATGCGGATGACAAGCCGCTATGTTACTATGTGATGAATAGTGTGTGGTCGAAGAACAAACAACTATTTTTGAACGTCCTAGCCCTGGGATGATGTACCACTTGAAGCCGTTGTTTATAAAGGCGAAAGTTGACGGAGTGACAGTTAACAAGATTTTCGTGGATGGTGGGGCAACTGTAAATCTGATGCCCCATAATTTATTCAAGAAGATTGGAAAAACGGAGGCTGACCTCCGACAACACAACATGGTTCTTTCCAACTATGAAGGTAAGACCAGTAATATCCTGGGGGTTGTTCAAGTAGATTTGGTAGTGGGCACAACCAACAGGCTAACACTCTTCATGGTCATCAATTCAAAGGAAAATTTCAATATGTTGCTGGGACGGGAGTTGATCCATGGAATTGGGGAAGTACTGTCAACAATGCACCAGAGATTGACCATTTGGAGAAAAGATGACGTCGTCGAAAATATTGAGGCAGATCAGAGTTACTACAAAGTCGACGACGCCAAGGGTAACAAGAAGTCTTTTGACCAACACTTAGCAAATGTGGCTCCTTGTGACGACGAGTCAGGTTCCTACACCTCCGTCGATACGGGTCGCGTCCTGAACTTAGACCCCAACTATAGGTTCATCTGGGATGCTGCCGACGAAGCCATGGAGCCTATGGAAATGCCACCAACGGGGTGGCCCACAGTCGATGAAAATGATTACTGAGTCAGAAAACATGACTCGAGTTTCGGCCTATTTGGAGGAAAATAGGAGGATGTCGGCACTTGAAGAAGACAAATCACCCCAAATAGTTGAGGGAGCCGATTGTGATACACAAATGGGTGGCCTACATGGCCAAGGAGCCGCTTTGGAAAGCCGGAGGCTTGATTGTATTTACGATGACGAGCCTTTAGGGTTTGAGAAAGACCCAAATCATGAGCTGCAGAAAATGCAGGCGCAGGACCCACTTGAAGAGGTTGACTTAGGGGATGGGACAACCAAAAGACCCACAAATGTGAGTGCCAAAGTGGGGCCAGAAATGAAGGCCAAGCTGGTTGAAGTGTTAAAAGAGTATAAGGATTGCTTTGCCTAGGATTATGGCGAAATGTCTGGTCTGAGTCGGAGCGTAGTGGAACATCGACTTCCGATCCAGCCAGGTAAGAGGCCAGTAAAGTAACAACCTCGACGCTTCGCCCCAGAAGTCACGTCGAAGATTAAGTAGGAAATTGAAAGACTGTTCAAAAGCCGGTTCATCAGAACTGCAAGGGGACTTTCTGGGATTCTTAGTCCACAAGCGAGGCATCGAGATCAACCAGAACACGACGAATGCAATTTTGGATCTCAAGCCTCCGACGAAAAAGAAACAGCTCTAGTCTTTGTTGGGGAAGATAAATTTCTTGAGGAGGTTCATCTCGAACCTAAGTGGCAAGACGAAAGTGTTTTCGCCACTGCTCAAGGCCAAGAAGGAAAGTGAGTTCCGTTGGGGACAGGAGCAGCAGGAGGCTTTCGAGGCAATTAAGGAGTACCTTACAAAGCCTCCGATCCTATTACCACCTAGTATAAATAAAAACATGAAGTTATACATTGCAGCGTCGGATACGACCATAGGCAGTATGTTAGCACAAGAGGATAGTAGTGGCGTCGAAAGACCCATTTATTACCTTAGTAGGATGTTAATAGATGCTGAAACTAGGTACACTCTGATTGAAAAATTGTGCCTATGCTTGTACTTCTCATGTATGAAACTAAAGCAATATATTAAACACGTTGATGTTTATGTTTCGTCGCATTTTGATGTTATTAAGCATATGTTGTCTAAACCTATTTTGCATAGTTGAATTGGGAAGTGGGCACTGGCATTAACTGAGTTCTCTCTGACATATGTCCCTTTAAGGGCGATGAAGGGTCAAATAGTGGCAGACTTTATTGTCGACCACTCTTTGGTCGAAACGTCGATACACAGTATCGACATCGCTCCGTGGAAGTTGTACTTCAATGGATCATGCCATAAAAATGGGGCAGGTATTGGAATCCTAATAATATCCCCACAAGGGATTCCAACTACATTTAAATGCAAAGTTGAGGGCAAATGCTCGAATAATGAGGCGGAGTATGAAGCCTTAATCACTGGTCTCAAAGTACTTAAGGATTTGGGAGCCAAAGAGGTCGAGATAAGAGGAGACTCATAATTGGTGATTAAACAGATCACAAGGGAGTACAAGTGCGTGAAAGAGCATCTTTTAAGTTACTTCTCATGGGCGAGACGTTTGTTAGGGCATTTTGAAGTGGTCAACAATTCGCATGTACCGAGGGTAGAAAACCATAAAGCTAATGAATTAACACAAATTGCCTCTGGTTATAAAGTGTCAGAGGGTAAGCTGAAAGAGTTCATCGAAACAAGGGAGAAGATGGTGTCGAACATGCATTCACCACAAAGTTGGTCGACATCCAGGGACTCAAGGCTTTTGGTCGAAGATTTGGGGAGTTATGAGGTTTTTGCTAACAGTGTATCGCCAACAGATTGGCGAAGACCAATCATGGAGTATTTGGAGAATCCGTCAGGCAGTACTAATAGGAAGACGAAGTATAGAGCAATGAGTTATGTCCTTATGGGAAATGAGTTATTAAAGAAAACTCCAGAGGGAGTGTTTCTCAAATGCTTAGGAGATGCTGATGCCTATTTGGCAATTTCTGAGGTTCATAGTGGAACCTGTGGAGCTCACCAGGTTGGTCACAAAATGAAATGGCTCTTGTTTAGACAAGGTATCTACTGGCCCAACATACTCAAGGATTGCGTAGATTTTGCAAAAGGGTTCCAGGATTGCCAGAGACATGCAAATATTCAGCATGTACCAGCCAGTGAGTTGCATGTTATAGTCAAACCATGGCAATTTCGAGGTTGAGCTTTGGATGTAATAGGAGAGATCCATCCAGCTTCATCGAAGCAGCAAAGATTCATCCTCGTGGGAATAGACTATTTCACAAAATGGATAGAAGTTGTGCCTCTAGTGAAGGTGGATCAAGAGACCGTGATAGAATTCATCCAGAATCATATCTTGTATAGATTCGAGATACCTAAAACAATCACGACAGATCAAGGCTCTATGTTTGTGGGGCAGAAAATGCAAGAATTTGCAGCAGAAATAGGTTTCAAGTTGGTTACTTCGACGCCATACTATGCTCAGGCGAATGGTCAGGTCGAAGCAGCTAATAGGGTGATAATTGGGCTAATCAAAAAACACATTGCGAAAAAGCCAAAGAACTAGCATAAGACATTAAGTCAAGTTTTGTGGGCTTGTCGGACGTCACCCAAGGAGTCGACCAATTCGACTCTGTTCCGTTTAACCTTCGGGCATGACGCCGTACTACCAGCCGAAGTATGCCTGCAATCAGTTAGAGTACAACGACAATATGAGATTCCGGCGGAACAATATTGGGAAATGATGCTAGACAAACTCGTGGACTTAGAAGAGGAAAGGATGGTAGCTTTAAATCTCTTGTTGCGCCAAAAGGCACGAGTCGCCAAGGCGTATAACAAGAGGGTCCAAGAGAAAGCATTCGCTGTAAATGACTATGTTTGGAAAGTGGTGTTGCCCATGGATCGAAGGGATCGGACGATGGGAAAATGGTCACCTAACTGGGAGGGACCATTTAAGGTGACTCGAGTGTTTAGTCATAACGCATATGAAGTGCAAGAGTTGGGAATGGACCAACGAATCTTAATAGTAAATGGGAAATATTTAAAGAAATATAGACCTATGCTATAAGAAATTCACATCAAAATATAGCTTCTCATTAATTAAAGGCCAAAAGTGGCTTACAAAATATTGTTACATCAGTTCGACATACAAGCTAAGGAAACTCAGGGAATCTAGACTTAAAGTCTTCAAAGAGGGTCTTCTCGTGAACAATCTTCCTCTCGAGGAGCACCTTTTTTCTCTGCATACGGCTAATAACATCCTTGATCCTCATAGCCGCTTCAACGTGGGCAATTCCCTGGACTACCTCGTGGTTGATGGCTTCTTGAGAGGACAGAGGCTCAGCTGAGTCTAACAAGGCTTTCCGTTGTTCGACCTCAGCAATCTTTTTCGTCAGCTCTGTTATCTGAGTTTGATATTCAAATATCTGCTGGTCGAAGGCTTGACGCTTGTCGGAGCGCTCTTGATTTTTGGTTTCGAAGTCTCCAAGCTTCTGTTCACAAACTGAGCAAAGGTACCACTCACGTTTCATATCATTATGTCGAAATTGAATTTGAGCATCGGCCTGATGACTCATAGAGAGATCTTTGGCCAACTGAGTGGAGAAAGCTTCGAACTTGATCAGGTACGTGGCCATAGGGGCAGGAAGCTGAAATTCAGAAAGTTCATCCAAGAGCTTGAAGACGTCGTTGGCTATGGCAGCTTTTTCGGCGACAGCCGCCAGGAACTGTTCTTCAAAAAGATAGGACCGTAACTGTTGAAGTTTGAGATTAAAGGAGGCGTCTAGTTCTGGAGTTGGGATGGTTGTCGAACTGGTGGACTGGATCTCTTCAGTTTCTTTGTGAAGTTGGTGTAGCGCCTTCAGGGTCGCAGCTGGATCTATTTTCTTGGCTGCCAAGAGTTCCTCTGGAGTAGGGGTTTTGTCGACAGTAGGGGTTTTGTCGACAGTAGGTGAAGTTCTCTCTGGGCCATGTCCAGGGGCTTGAAAGTTCTCTCCGACTTCAGTAGTGGTGATATTCTCCCCAAGAGTTGCACCGTCATTCTCAAGGTTGTCAGGTTGGAAAGGAGGCGTCCTCGCCACCAAGTTTTCCTCTGACACAGGTATCTGGAATTCATCAATCCTCTGAGGACTTGGCGTGATAGTAACGCTAGCAGTAGTTGCGTCGGCAGCCATTTCAGTGTCGCCAATACCGATAGTGGTCGAAGTGACCACATTTTCCTAAAAAGCAAAATTTAAGTGAGATTTTTCACCTAAAGGTCATCTACGGTACTAAAGCGGAGAAGGGAAGTACCTGTGCAGGCTGAGAAGTTGTTGTCTTGGGAAGGACGACAGTAGGGATTGACTCAAATACGTCTTCAAGATTTTTTGGGACAAACGGGGCCACCGTCGAAACGCCAGTCCTTGAAGGTGTTCTCCATGTCAAAGGTTTTTTCTTCCTCACCAAAGGTGTGGATGGAGGGGATGCTGGAGCTGTTGCGGTGAAAACTCGAGAGTGGGTACTCTCATTCAACTCAGTTCTTTCAGGAGAAGGAATATTCTCAGAAGCCTGTGCAGAAATACCATCAGACAAGAAAAAAAACAAAGAAGCAGGGTAAGGAAATGAAATATACCTGTGAAGTGGTGACCCTGGGTTTTTTAGCAGGCCTAGCCGAGGTCTACGCAGCAGATGTTTCCCATTTGCGTCCCTGAAAACACAGCTGAAACAGTTTTAGTTTAAACCCACAGGCGAAACAAAATCAGAGTCCAGAAGCAACCTTTGTGGAAGGATCTTCCGTGGGGTCAACATTTGCAACAGAGGCCGCGGTCAATGATTTAGGAACTCCACCAGCCAGAGAAGCAAAATCGTCAACCATATTCTCTAAGAAAAGGTTCGGAGTGAAGGCCTGAGCCTGGTACTCCGACCACCAGGTGTCGAATTCTTGAGTGGTGAAAAACGAAGGCTGGAAGACAAACACCAGCAGTTCGAGATGTTGAGAGGCTCGGACGAACCTCATGCAAGCTCTATGACCTACTTGAGTCAGGCGTCGGCCAGACCGTACGATGCCATCAGGGCGTCTTACCAAAGACTTTGGCAACATTTGGCTCAGGCCAAATTGTCGGGCTACCAAATTTGGCTGATATTTCATGAAACCATAGCCGTTATTTCCCGTTTTGATCCGGAAGGATATCATGGTAGGAGTAAGAAACTCCCGCCATATGGGGTTCGACTGTGCAGCAGCTTTGGGGGAAACCCCAGGAAATGGATTTCTAAACCATTCAGGGCCAAACTTACGTTCCACAAACAGCGCCATGTCGGGGACGAAAGAAGTGGTCTCGACAAACATATTGAGATACCTCATAAGGAGGGTTTGCTTCGGAGCCTCTTGGATAGTCATCAGAGGTAGGCACATTCCTTCGATATAACGCTCTCTTTTCAGACGCTCCATTGTCGCGGAAGCTAGGTATCCCAACTTGTGTTCAAAGGTGGCGTTGAGCCAATGCTACAACAGCCACATAGGCCCTGAGATGTTTATAGCCTTGGTGGTTTGGTGGAGGAGTTTCAGCCTCATGGCCGACAGGCCAAGGGAATGGTAGAGAAAGGCTAGCAGAAGTTTGGCCAAAGATATCTGTCGATCTTCATGGATCTAAATGGCCAGATTAATAAAACTCTTAGCTATTTGTAAGGAGCCAGGGAAAAATATGTAGTACGACAGCCATAATGTCAAGAAGGCAATATGCTCCCCATCAGAGACTTCTTGGGAGCGCTTGTCATGATGGTCTTCAATATAGTTCTGAAAGCTGGTGCGTTCGCAGTCGAACGCATGGTCGGTCTCCAGGGTTGGGTTGAACATCTAACCCTGTGGCAAAAGGCCAGCAATGGCCTCCATGTCGAAAAGAGTTGATGTGAACATGCCACAAGGGAGGTGGAATGTGTTGGTCGATCCTTCCCAGAAGTACATTGACGCGAGTAGCAGACAAGGGTTGACCCTGTGAGCAGTTCTGGAGAGTTGGATGGCGTCGAAAATGACATATTCTTTCCATTGTTTCTTTCGTTGACCTTCGACTTTGTCGAGCTAGGCAAGATAATCTTTGTTTCATGGGGTAGGCATGGATCTGAAGACTCGAGATTTGGGCGCCATAAATTTGAGATCCAAAGTACCGCCTTTCTCGAAAGCCGGTGGAATTGTTTGGTCGAAGCAAGGAAAGAACTTCTGGAGCTCTTCTGGGTTAGATCTTTTGTCCGGAAGAGGGCCATGGAAACCGTGAAGTTTGTTCTCCACTGTGAAGGGGATAACCATCTGGCGGCGTCAGTTGTCTACCACCGTCTCGTCAGCTGATGACGGTTGAGGAAGAGGACGGAGGGTTTCTGCTTCAGAGAGCACATACGCAACTGGATTGTTACCAGTAGTTTGAGGAATGGAAGTGGTAGCAGTGTTTGATGAAGCCATTGGAAATGCAGAAGATGTTCTGAGACAATGAGCATTTTGGGAGAAAGAGAGCAAAGTTTGATTCTGAGAGCAAATGGCAGGTTTTGAGGAAGAAGTTACGAAAAATGTTAAGAGTGTCTTTGTAGAAGGCTATTTATAAGACGCACGTAAAAGGTGAAAGGCCAACAAAGCTTTTCAACTTCTGAGAAGTAAGTGGGGGTTGGTTTCGAGGGCCATAACTTAGACGAGACTAGCCATCATGGCGCTTTTCTTGGAAATCGTGGTATGAGATTGCCATCATCATGTCAGACGGCGCTTGACACGTGTTTTAGGAGAAGACAAAATGTTGGCGAATGTGTCGAAGAAAAGGCCGTCAAAATCTCGCAAGGAACCAAAAAGCCAGATTTCTCAATCGACGCAGTGCTCAGTCGAAACTGGCTTTTTTGGGGGGGGGGGGTAATTTATTGATAGGCGATTTCGACCAAAGGTGAAAGACCAGGAGAAAATCAATGGCAAATCGACGCCAATGGATGCTCAAGGTCTCGATCCGACACATTCCAGAAGGGTGCGTCGGAGAGAGGGCGACAAGCCACGGCGTCGGAACAAAGTCAGGCGAAGGACGAGTCCAAAATTCAAAGATAAGTGCTTGGGCGGGAAACATTTGAAAGTTCCAAGAATATAGGAAGTTGAAAAGAGAGTGGGGTGCCATGTGTCAGCACCAGAGGGCATCTGGGCAGATGAACGGTTATTCTCTAGGCCTATATAAAGCATTGTATTTTCCATTTTGGGGGGTCGCACTTTTTCACATTGTAAAGGGAAAACACTCAAAGTACCAAGCTTAGAGAGAAACGAGTTCAATCTCGCGAAAATGTACAATTGCGTCCAACTTTACTTAATGCAATTTATTTTCAGAGTTTAAGTTATCGTCCATTTTGTTTTCTGTTTTGCCTTTCCTTTCTTTTATTTTCTCTTTGTTCCAAACCCCGCTGATCATTCAAACTTTACAACTTTTACCAAAAAGAAAGAAACTGAAATATAACAAACGTACGCTTCCTATTCCTTATTCTGGGATTTGTGTGGCCGATCCCGCGAGTAAACCTGCGATGGAAGGCCAGCGGTTGTTTGCTCAGGCGAACACTCATATACAACGCCATGATCAATACATATACATAAAATCAGAGTAAACTTACATACAAACCCCACAAATGGAAACTACAAAGGGAAGAAAGGAGAAGAATCAAAATATCTCGTGGTGTCAATCACGATTAAAGAAGCTTCAATCCTGGATCATCGAGTTGTAACCTCCATTGATGTTGTTAAAGCTCTTTAAACTACTAAAGAATGTGTTTGATGAAGTTGGGAAAAAAGTTCCCCAAAAACATAACCTAAAAAATGCTAAAAAGTGACTTAAATAGGCAAAAATGAGTTCCCGTGTTCGCCTAGTGAACTCCCGTTCGCCCAGCGAACATATATCGCCTTAGCTACTGCCAAAACAGTGTTTTCTACGCTTTTGGGCAATTTTTGTTCGCCTTTTCGCTCTCCTCCAGTTTGCACAGCGAACATGACAGTAAACCAACACTTGTTTCGACCATAACTTTTGAACCGTAACTCCTTTTTACGTGCGGTCGGAAGCTTTGGAAAGCTTATTCAATGCTCTATGAGACAATGACAAAATATCATTGCTTGTATACCTACAAAAATGAGAGAAAAACAATTAAACTCAATGATATTTACACGATACACAATATATACACTATAATATAAACTATACAACATATGCACAAAAGTTGAGGTTTATTGGTTGAATTAAGCCAATAAGTGCCAATTATTCACCCTCAATATCACTCCAATTTAGCAGTTATCAAACTCTACCCAACTTAAACTTGTTTGTCCTCAAACAAGAATCAATCAACTCGAAGAAACAAAAGCAATAATTAAGAAATCATGATCAACAATTTTTTACAACGGAAAACATATGTATGGTACAAATATCAAAAACACATGCAAAGCAATGCCTACCACTAAACTACAACGACACCAAGATTATGAAACAAAGTCTAAGCACAAAACACATGTCAAAAATTCTAAAGCAATACAAATGTTCAAGAATAAATCACACCTAACACTCCTATTCAGAATGAGGATGAAAAAATTTATGCGTTTGCAACCGCGGGACAATTACACTCATCTGAAAAACAATGCTAACAACAATTCAATTCATACATTCATCTAACAATCATAAATGAAATCATGGAAGCAAAAAGATCACTAAGGGCTTGTAAGGTTGTAGTTTGGCTAGGTTCACAACAAATGGACATTTCTAAGGCCATTGAATTAAAGTTGCCACGCAAAAGAAACATTCACTATACATGGTATTTACACATCACAACTTCATTCACCAATTTCTTTTCTCTATTGCTCACCCTTCCAAACTTCCTTTTTGCACATTATTCATTCTCTATTTTTTTCTTTCAAACAAGCATTCTTTTTCTTTTGTTTTTCACATTCATATTCACATTTTCTTTTCAATGCTTGTTTGAAATTTTTCAAAATTTTTGAGTAGCCTACCACTTTCTTTTTACTCGCCCCGACTTGGTTTTTAGCCAAACCTTAAGTGAATGTTCCTTGCTTTTTCAGGCAAGGAAAACAATTTAGTACAATTTCAAAGGTTTAAGAATTTTTTTTAGAATCATACACAATTCAATGATGAACTGTATTTCACATTATGTACAAATACCAAGTTCAACACTAAACTCGGATCTAAACTATACAACTCAAAGTGGTTAGCGAATTCTCACTACTCACTGGTAAGTTACTTTTGGATGTGGTTGTCCTCATTATTAACAAATGCCTCGATCATTTCTAATGCTTCCATAAAAATACAATAATCAAAAGATTAAGCATGAATCAAATGAATTAAACAAAGTTATCAGTCATCCTAAGCATTTAGTAAACAATGAAGGTTTCTCACAATTTGTGGCTTTTGGACCTAAGTGATTCAAAATTGAACAAAAATTGCAAGAGAATGAATGTCATGTTATTTGTACAAAGCCTAAGGTTCATAAACATATTATGTTCTAGAAAAACAATAGACACAAACCTTAGCCATGTAACTCCTTTAAACTTTTCACCATTCCAGAATCTGTCATGTTCGCAGTGCGAACAATTATTCGCCTAGCGAACTCATTCGCCCCAGGTTCGCACAGCGAACGCAGGGCGAACATAACAGTAACTCAAAAATTCTGGTTTTTCTACTTGTGGTTTATTATAACACTCTTTCACCATAACATTTTCTTGTTGAAACAATCAAACTTGAACAATCACAAAATGCATCCCCAAGCTAATAAAAAATAACGCTTGAGAAAAAACACAAAAATTTCCTAACAACCTAACAAAATTGAATCAAACTAAATAAACATAAAGCTATACAAACTCAAAACCATTGGGTTGCCTCCCAACGAGTGCTTGTTTCACGTCGTTAGCTCGACGCCTCTATTGTGCTCTGCTAGTAACTTCCTCACAGACATGCCGATGCTTTGTTAAAGCGCCAACCTAAAGAAAGTGTCTTAACCAAACACTTGAACAAACGTTACGGGAACAAAATATATACAACACTTGAACAAACATAATGGAAGACAAAAGCAAAACAAGTATCTATACAAGCATATATACAATTATGTGCAAAGCTTAGAAATATAGAAACTATTGCAATGCGATTCAATATAAAACCAATCCCCAGCAACGGCGCCATTTTGCTCGAGTGGTATAGCGGCAAGCAAAAATTAATTAAGTACCCGGTTTTTGTCGTCTCCACAGGGATCGGTTCGAGGGAAAGAATGTCGTTCGACAATCTCTACATATTTAAGCTTGGTTTTAAATGGTTTGAGAGTAAAGAGCCAAAAGAAAAACATATAAACAAGAAAATAAATACATTCTTTAGAGTGGAAAAAACTCAACACGAGTTGTATTCACATCTACCCACAAATATACAGTCTACCAATCAGTTATACGCAACCTAAAACACTCGTCAATATCATCACGTATTCTCTCAATACCGTCTATGTGTATAGCGGTGTCATGAGAAATATTGTATCCATCGCTATACGATTTATCCATATAATAACCAATACAATAAACTTTAAGTTCAACACAAAGCAAATATCAACCACAAGTCGATTTCTCCAATTTTTGAATTGATAGATGAATATCCTAGATCCCGATTCGAAGAGGATATGTCTACCGCAACTCAAATCCAAACATAAAGCGAGTAAAACAATGATAACACCGATAAAGATTTGTAAAATAGCTCGTATGCAATGCCATGATCAATACATATATATAAAATCAAAGTAAACTTACATACAAACACCATAAATGGAAACTATAAAGGGAAGAAAGGAGAAGAATCAAAACCTCTCGCGGTGTCAATCACGATTAAAGAAGCTTTAGTCCTGGATCATCGAGTTGTAACCTCCATTGATGTTGTTAAAGCTCTCTAAACTACTAAAGAATGTGTTTGATGAAGTTGGGAAAAAAGTTCCCCAAAAACATAACCTAAAAAATGTTGAAAAGTGACTTAAATAGGCAAAAATGGGTTTCCGTGTTCGCCTAGTGAAGTCCCGTTCGCCCAGCGAACATACGCCGCCTTAGCTACTGCCAAAACAATGTTTTCCACACTTTTGGGCAATTTTTGTTCGCATTGAGTTCGCAGTGCAAACTCTTGGCGAGTTCGCTCGCCTCCAGTTCGCACAACGAACATGACGACAAACCAGCACTTGTTTCGACCATAACTTTTGAACCGTAACTCCATTTTACGCGTGGTCGAAAGCGTTGGAAAGCTTATTCAATGCTCTATATGACAATGACAAAATATTATTGCCTGTATACCTACAAAAATGATAGAAAAGCAATTAAAATCAATAATATTTACACGATACGTAATATATACACTATAATGTAAACTATACAACATATGCACAAAAGTTGAGGTTTATTGGTTGAATTAAGCCAATAAGTGCCAATTATTCACACTCAATATCACTCCAATTTAGCACTTATCAGTGATCCACCTTCAAAGTACAATTTCATTGGTAACAAAAAATAAAATCCCTAAAAATCCAATCACCATCAATCTTGTCCCACGCCTAAACCAAAGCCCAATCATACTTGGCATCCCAAACCAAAGCCCAGCCATACTCGGTACAATCACCGCCCTTTGATCACATATCCTCATATCCCCAATAATCCGAGCATACATTAACCATCATTACGCTTAGCCAGTCTTTCTTGAAGGCACAAGTTCATGTGGCCATCCTAGCAGGTTTCTTTCAGAGGATTCCTCTTTTCACTTACCTTTTGTAAGTCCATCTGTTGCCTTTTGCATGAAGTGTGGTTACCTAACTTACCTTTTGTAAGTAGCCTACGCCCTAGCCTTTTGAAAAACACATTTATTTCTGCTTACCTTTTATGAGTGTCTTCATCATTGAATTCAACCCTTTGCTGCTTTTTGCACACCCTTCATAAATTTTCCCAGCCTTTTTCTGAGGATCCTCCTTGCCTTTCGCGAAAGAAGGTCAATTCACATCTATCTCCCATCCTTTTGTTCAAGAGTCCTCTCAACCTTTTGTAGAAGGAATCACATCTCTCCTAACCTTTTGTTCAAGAGTCCTCTCAACCTTTTGTAGAAGGAAACATCATCATACTTTCTCATAACCTTTTGTTAAGGATTCCTCATTGCCTTTTGCAAGAGGCATTTACTCTCCTCCTTGCCTTTTGCAAGAGGAAAATCAATCATATTTCTCCTAACCTTTAGTTCAGGAGTCCTCTCTACCTTTTGTAGAAAGAAACATCATCATACTTTCTCCTAACCTTTTTTAAGGAGCCCTCCTTGCCTTTTGTAAGAGAAATTTATTCTTCTCCTTGCCTTTTACAAGAGGAAAACCAATCATATTTCTCCTAACCTTTTGTTCAGGAGTCCTCTTTACCTTTTGTAGAAGGAAACATCTATTTTCTCCTAACCTTTTGTTCAGGAGTCCTCTCTACATTTTGTAGAAGGAATTACGATCATTTTCTCCTAACCTTTTGTTTAGGAGTCCTCTCTGCCTTTTGCAGAAGAAGTTTCATATTACAATCGTACCATTGCACCACATTTTCTTCTCTTAGAATCCTGCAAGGATGTTTCACCCACCAAGACTAGCGAAGCACTCATTGAAGCATACCATGTGTAGCATGCCATTCATTTGCATCTCAAGCATATCGATGCATTCATCCCTTTTCTAATCGGTCAAATTTCTTGGTATTTTAGTATTTAATCCTCTCATACCTCGAATGTCTGAAAGTTGTCGCTAGTCATACCTTCAGGTCCAAGAAGATTAAATAGGGGCAACTGTCACACCCTAATTTTTACCAGGCATTTTAAAACTTTCTCATCCATCAGACTTTATTTTCACTTTGCATCATTTGTATAGTATAACTTGTTTTTTATGTTGCACAATGCCCAAATTTTCAACCAGGACAAACTTGTTGGATTTACAGCCGAATCGGTCAAACTAAAAGTCAATTGTGCATAAAATCAGTGGACGAAAATTTTCAAAATCGAGCCTGCAAACGTCAGTCATATTAATCTATGTTTCACGTAGTTTAACCTGACGTGTTTGTTTGAATTTTTCGACTGCTTTTCAATCGTATTTTTTTATCAATTTAAGCCATTTAATCGGGTAAAATTTATTCCAAAATTTGACCAAACTCTGTATTTTTCCAATACGTTTATTTCACGTTGATCATTTTGGTGTTTTCATTTTATTTTTTTGAGCACTTCAATACTTGTTTAATTGTTCGTTTTTAGCCGATCTTTATTTTATTTTTTAATTAATATTCATTTTTATTTAATCAGATTTTTAATTTAAATTTAATTAGTTTAGGTTTTTATTATTAATTATTAATTATTAATTATTTTTCTTTATATATAATCTTTAATACTTGTTTTTTATCATTATGTAGTAAACATAGATATTAAGTTTTAAAAAAGTCTGTTTATTTTGTTACATATAGTAAACCTAGACCAGCATGTGTATATATATATGGTATACGTTGAAAAATGACGGGGAAGCCGCCCCATGTTTACCTCTCTCTGCGTTTGGAAATGAATTGAAGAGTGAAAAAAGACTCATCTTCATGACCGCTACAATGCTCGCAAAAACAGATATCTCTCTTATTCACTCCAACACCTTACCGCATAGCATACCATCATCTTATTTCCTTCTCATAGAATAATATATACTCACTCAAGCATCACCTCATTCTCAACCTGCAACATCTCATTTCTCCTCTTACCTCCATGCTCATAGACCATGTATTAAACCATAAAACATAAACTTCACTTCCATAAAAAACTCTCGCAGGTGACAAATCATGTTCACAAACTTCACTTCCATCAACTGCACAAACTTTTACAAAGAAAAAAACACCTACTGCGACATTCACAATACCACATTCACACTATAACATTCAAACTTTCCTCAAGACACTGCTCGTGCCGCCATTCTTGCTGCGAAAATGATTCAAACGAGCGCAACCTCCATAAACTACACCAAGTCACCGCGCCGGACCTCCTCAGTTGCCGATCACAATGCTATAACAAACTTTCACGTGAACGAACCACCATACCTAAAAAACAACGGCAGAGTGCAACATAAACACAACAAGCACACAACAATAAAATCAACTTCTAACCACTTGCCCTCCATTGTTCCTCATCCACCTTCACTCACCAAGAAGCACTTACAATAAGACGCAGCCGATGGATCCGTCAAAGTTCCCACGACAATATTGATTCCCTTCTCACCGCAGAGACAATGACATGCCATAGAAGAAGAAAGGAATCAAAGTCATTGCCGTAAAATCCGCCATGAGTCTGAACGCAACGCAGCCGTTAGAAACAACTACCGCGACATCATAAATCCGTCATAAACAAGCACCACAATCAATCCTTCACTTGTGCAAAAGAAGTAGTGATCAAGAAGACGCCGAATCGATTCTATAATCGCTTGGTATCATTTTCTTTCCTTTAAATACTTTTCATTCATGATTGAAACTTTTTTTGTTTATGGGAGAGGAAAATTTTGTTGGTGTTTGAGAGATTAAAATAACTGTTATTACTGCTCATAAAGAAGAGTTGTTGATTTTGTTTTGTGGGTTTTTCATGAGAAGCACTTGTTTGTTTTAAGGAGAAGAGTGTATATTGTGAGAGAATAAGAGAGTTTCATTAATGTTTTTACTTTCAAGATGTATTCTTGAGCATTGAAATTAGGAGATAGAGGGCCACGCGTGAAAATATGAGGGAAAGGGAGAGAACACGTTAGTGACATAGAAGTTAATTGCATTTGGATACTACTTATTTTGTCATGGAAAATTTTATCCCATACCCCTACATTTATCCCCATACCCCTACAAATTTTCAAAAATTCCAATTTTATCCTTTTATTTTTTAGTTAATTTTTTTTACTTTTTACCGCGCAGTCAAATGAGTCCAAAAGTAATTTTTTTCAGTATTCGACGAGAACTGGAAAACACAAGGTAAGGATTTCCGGAAGGTATTTTTATCAAACCGGAAAACTTGACATGAAGAAATCTGGTTGCTTACTTTTCTAAACCGGACAACACAGCATCAAGTTTTCCTGTTTGCATTGTGAATGCTATATATATAACCGGATAACTTATCTCCAAGATATCCGGTTTTCATATTTTTCAACACCGGATTTCTATTTGTTGAGTTATCCGGTTTAGGTTTTTGTCAACCGGATAACTTAGTGAGTAGTTATCCGGAGCGTTTTTTTTTATTTTTTTTATTTTTTTTAAAATGTAAATGTCCTTTCAAAGCAAGATCAACACCTTCAAAAGATGGTGCAGCAGGCCGAGTTTGCAGATACTCCGTATGATACGGTGACTGATTACATGGCTTGGTACTACACAGTTTCACATCCTCGTTTGATACGACCACCTCAGGGGAAGGTCAGAGAGGTTCCAGTTCCTGAGTTTGATGATGGACTGGCAGATCCGAGGTTATGACATATTTCACATGAGCTGCGTCGCTATCTCGCTCGTCACGAGGCCGAGGAGGATGATGATGATTATGTTGAGATCTTTCGAGCACTACGTCTAGCTCAGGATGGACCCGTACCTCAGGGTGGACTGGTTGCTTATGTTAGTGAGGACGATGATTGGTGTATTATTCTGACCAGTTACTTATGTTACTTATGTATTATTCAGACTTATGATTTATATTTATGTGATAATATTCAGAATTATATTATGATTGATGATATATAAAAAATATGAAAAATAATATGAAGGTAAACGTCACTATAAAAATAATATTAAGATAAAAGAACAGTTACATTTTACATCAATTTTCCAACCAGAGCCATCTTTTGAAGGTGTTGATCTTACTTTGAAAGGACAGTTACATTTTTTGGTAGCACTTTGTGTTTCACTATCCCCTTCTTTGTATTTTCCACCTATATCACAGTCAAACATTACTTTGTCACTTCTTCCTCTCTTGGAAGTATTGGTGTCCGACTGGGTTATTATAACAGTGACTATATTCCTGAGTTCAACCTCCTTAATCCACCTAGTTACCTCTTCTCTTGTAGGAAATTTTTCTGTAGTCTAGAATATCTCCGTTGTATCTACACTTGTCTGGTCTTTCTCGCATATCATCAAAGGAATGTCCATGTCTCTTAAACAAATATAAATAAAAAAATTTAAAAAAAAAAAAAAAAAAAACGCTCCGGATAACTATTCACCAAGTTATCCAGTTGGCAAAAACCTAAACCGGATAACTCAACAAATAGAAATCCGGTGTTGAAAAATATGAAAACCGGATATCTTGGAGATAAGTTATCCGGTTATATATATAGCATTCACAATGCAAACCGGAAAACTTGATGTTGTGTTCTCCGGTTTAGAAAATTAAGCAACCGGATTTCTTCATGTCAAGTTTTCCGGTTTGATAAAAATACCTTCCGGAAATCCTTACCTTGTGTTTTCCGGTTCTCGTCGAATACTGAAAAAAATTACTTTTGGACTCATTTGACTGCGCAGTAAAAAGTAAAAAAAATTAACTAAAAAATAAAAGGATAAAATTGGAATTTTTGAAAATTTGTAAGGGTATGGGGATAAATGTAGGGGTATGGGGTAAAATTTTCTTTGTCATGTTGGCTTTGGGCCTTTAAGCCCATTGTGAATACTTTTTGCACATGTTGTACAGACACACACTCCCTGGCCCATCTTTTATTTTAGATTTTCATCTTTGATTTTATTTTGTTAATTTTGTCTTATATCTTATAATCTTGTTTCAAATTTTTCTTTTTTTAAAAAAAAAATATATCTTTTAATTTAGTGTAGTTTAATTATTTGAAATATCCTTTTAATTATGTTTTCATATCTTTGTTAGGACCATTGGTGATTATTTATATTAATTAACTATTTTGCTCTCAACTAAATTAAAAAAAAAAAAACTCAAAACATTTTCTTAATTGGTTTTTGTGAATTAATCTTTTGTTGATTTTTTTGTTTAGTTTTTAATTCTTTAGGTTTTGTTTTTGTTCATCACTTAGATTTTAATTAATTTCTTTAGTCAGTTTAACTACTAACTTATTGACTTGTGACTTAGATTCCTTTTGCTTGAGTTATGATTTCGATTCTGACTATTCTCTTGTTCATATCTTTTGCATCTTTTGTTATGTCATATAGATTCACTTTTTGTTTGATTCTATTGCGTGTCTTCTCTTGATAAATTGATGTCTCGAACCATGTCTCGATTATTTGCTTGTTTATATATTCTCACGTCCCTTTAGGATCTCCTAGTTCGACTTAATTTTTTATTAAGTTCGAAGTAGGATAAACATTAGGTTCTCAATCCATTGCATGACAACACTTAGGACCCAGTTTCCCCTAGATTTTCCTTCTTGCATCCAAGTCTTTTCTCAATCAAAATTAAAAGACACTTAATAAATACGATGCGTGTAGTACGTAGCGGAGAAGGAGTGAGAATGGAGTTTCCCTACACTCACTCAGAATATTTTGAACACAAGACGCTTGACTTGGTAGTTCAAAATATTCACCTCTACCCATAGACTTTAGTGCAACGTGTATCTCAAACTTCTTTTCAAAACCCAAATTAAAACACTCTCACAAATTCAAATCATTTTCATCCTTCGGTATTCCTTCAAAAAATCTTTTCAAAAAAGGGCATGTTATTTCTGTTCTACCGTAAACAGGTAACGCGTAAGACTTCAGACAACAAGGGGCAAACACCTAACTGCTGGAACGTAAACGTTAGCATCGTCCATAAAAAAACACCAACAAACCGTAGTCTGAACTACGGACGCTCTTATTTCTTATTCCCATTGAGAATACGTAGGCATAGGATTGCGAGATCCTAGCGAGTTACCTTTTCTTTTTCATATCCAAACCTTTTCTCTCCCATCCCTAGTGTGATCAAGATCTTTTCTCACCCGTAGCCCTCCGAACTACGGACGCTCTGATTTCTCATTCCTGTTGAGAATACGTAGGCACAGGATTGCGAGATCCCGGTGAGCTACTTTTTTTTTCTTTTTACCCCAAACCTTTTCACCGTAGTCCTCCGAACTACGGAGCTCTGATTCCTCTCAATGAGGATACGTAGGCACAAGGGCCCCAATACTTGGCAAGCACCCTAATAAAAAACCAACCCTCTTTCCCTTTAGCAAGTAGACCTTTAGAATAGAACACCCATTCGAGCTTAGATAACTTAGATGGTTCCCATCGCGTAGGATGGATGTGAGGGGAGTGTTAATACCTTCCCCTCACATAACCGACTTCCGAATCCAAAATTTGGTTGCGAGAACATTTTTTTACCTTTAGGGGGTTTTATCGTTATTTTCCCTTTCTTCTTGGAATAAATAAAATTCGATGGCTACTCTGTGTCATTTTTCGCGTAGCGACAACATTCTCAGTCCAACCTCATTCCTTAAGTTCATTTATGATCACGTCCCTGCTGATCACAACTTTCTTGTTCACTGGGTCGAATAATTTGTATCCTCCAGTCAATGATATCCTATCAAGATCATTTGACTCGACTTATCATCAAGGTTTTTTCTCAACTGATCTAGCACATGTCTATGTGCTATAGATCTAAACACCTTCAAATGACTTAGGCTAGGCTTGACACCAGACCAGCACTCTTCTGGTGTAATTCCTTCTAGCCTTTTCGTTGGACATATGTTCAAGATGTATGTTGTAGTCGACACACCTTCTCCCCATAATTCTTTAGTTAGATGCCTGCCTTTCAACATACTTCTCACAATATTCATGATGGTTCTATTCTTCATTTTTGTAGTTCCATTCTGCTGTGGAGTGTAGGGTGGCACCACCTAATGCACAATTTTTTTTTCACATAATGCATCGAAATCTCTTGACACATACTTTCCACCACCACCAGTCCTCAGAATCTTTAGCTTTCGACCACTTTGTCTTTCGACCATAAATTTAAACTTGGCAAATACCTCGATCACTTCACTTATCTTATTGATCAGGTAAGTCCACAGTTATCGACTGAAGTCATCTATGAAAGTGAAAAAGTATCTGTTACCTCCAATTGAATCCACCTAGATAGGACCACATACATCAGAGTATATGACTTCAAGAATTGCCTTCGACTTACTTCCTGCATCCTTGCTAAAGCTATTTTTGTGTTGCTTTGCCTGCACACATTTTTCACACACATCATTTGGAATGTTAATTTCTAGTAATCCTGAAACCATATTTCTTCATTTCAAATCTCTGATGTCTTTAAAGTTGAGATGGCCAAGTCTATAGTGCCATATCCATTCATCCTTGCTAGCTGCAGTTGCAAGACACTTATACTCCATCACATTAAGCTCAATCTTGAAGGGTCTATTCTGAGACATTGGAGCCTTCAAGATCAACCTTCCATTTGAGTTGAGAACTCTCATCATCTTGTATTCAATCGACATCCTGTAGTTCTTTTCGACCAACTGCCCTATGCTGAGCAAATTGCTCTTCATGCCTGGTATGTATAACACATTGGAAATTAATGCCCTTTTTCCATCTTTCCACATAATGAGAACATTATTGATACCTTCAGCTGCTAGATTATCGTCATTTGCAAATTTCACCATGTTCTTCATTAAGGACTTTATGTTGACAGACCAATCTTTCCTACCAGTCATGTGTGATGAGCATCCTGAGTCCAAGTACCATTAGTCCTGGAATCTTTCTTCAGCTCTTGTTATGAGCATCAGCAACATTTCTTCTTCTTCATGTTTCGCCAGCTTTGTATTAGTTTCTTGATTCTTCTGCTTTTCAAAACAATCACTAGAATATTGACCATACTTTTGACAATTGTAACACTGAATGTGACTTTTGTCAGGTTTTCGACCACCACCTCTTCCTCTACCTACAGTACCACCTCTTTGGGTTCCTTGGTTCCAGGGTTTTCTCTGATTCGACCAATTTCCTTCTTGCTGATTTCGACCAGTCAAATTGTTGTAGCCTCATTTTTCTTTGTTGCCAATCCAACTTCTTTTGCGTTTCTTTTCTTTTGTTGATTACGCTTGCAAAGAGATATCATTCTTCGACTTTCCTGCAGCTCTTTCAGTCATCCTTTGTTCATGAGATTCAAGCGTCCCTCAAAGCTCTTCTTTTGTCAATTTTGAAAACTCTTTCGTCTCTTCTATGGCTACTACCACGTGGTCGAAGTTTAGATCCAATGGCCTTAAGATCTTTGCAACAACTGATCTTGATGTCAACATTTCTCCACATACTTTGATTTGATTCACCAATTTAGTAACCCTAGTGAAGAAATCAGTTATGCTTTCACTGTCCTCCATTTGAAGCAATTCATAGGTTCTTTTGTGAGTTTGTAACCTCACCTTTTCTGCACCTCCAAACAATTTCTCCATAATTTTCCATGTTTCTTTCGCTGATTCTACATCACTAACCTTTTCAAAATTATATGGATCAATGCATTGATGAATTATAAAGAGAGTTTTATAATCTTTCTTCTTCAATTCTTTGTATGAAGCCTTTTCTTGATTCGACGCATTTTCTGCAAGTGGTGTTACTCCTTCCTTCACAAGATCCTAGAGATCTTGATAACAGAAAACCACCTTCATCTGTTTGCACCAATTCTCATAATTGTTGTTTTTGAGAATCAGAATACTTGCCGAAAAATGCCCGTTTGGAATATTCATTGTCATTGTGATTTTCTTCCCACGAATCGCTCAGCCAGTGCTCTAGATACCAGCTGTTGGAAATCCACAACAACCTATGGAGAATTTCTATCAATCTTGATGAACAAGACTATTATCGATACACAATAATAATGAAAAAAAAGAAAAATTGTAGAAAAAAGAAAATTAGGGTTTGACAAAATATAGAAGAAGATGGTGATTTCTGCAGAGTAACTTTGCCCACAAACTGTGAAAAACTTATTTACTTTGCAACTGCAAAATTCTGTGAATTCAAGTTGTTACAAGAATAGGGGTTACACCCTCTATTTATAGTTTTAGGTTAGCTTGCTCCCTAAGGCAAAACCCAAAACACAAAAGCCCAAAATATTTCAATTTAGTTAACACTACTAAAATAGGTCTAAGTTGAAATCCTGTGGAGCAACCTGCTTCGACACTTCGACACACACACAAGGCTAATTTCGACACATCCTTGTTTTTGTCGAGCACTACCTAATTCGACACAAGGAATTGCATTCTCAACATGGATCATGTTCGTAAATCTTTGGGTTCAACAAGTGCGTACTCGGGATTAACCTGATCGAGCAAAAATCTTGAGACGGGAGGTCTTGCAAGGTAGCAATAAGAACTGATGGATTGAAGCAGCATTGTTGGTGACTTGAACAAACTTTGATCAAGGATTTTGGAGGTGGTAGAATCAACAACAAATCATAGGGTTTGTAGGGTTAGAGTTCTTCATCTCATGTATATACATTTTTTGTAAAGTAAGGTTTATTGCAATTATCTTAATTCAAATTTGAATTGAGGGCAAACGTACCAATAGCGAAGCCGATTGGGGAACTCCCTGAACAAATATATATATATATATATATATATATATATATATATATATATATATATATATATATATATATATATATATATATATATATGAAATTCTGGTATCAGATATGAGATGTCGAAATAGATGTCACGACACTAATATCTGAACAATGGTCAATATAAGAATGATATAAAAACAGTAAACAATAGCAAAGAGACACGAACAATTGTTAACCCAGTTCGATGCAATCACACCTACGTCTGGGGGCTACCAAGCCAGGAAGGAAATCCACTAAACAGAATTAGTTTGAAGACTCTCAGTAAACACACTCCAGTTTACAATCTTCTCACCTAATCTCTACCTGTGAGATTTCTATCTAAGACACTTAGACAAGAGACACCTCTCACTCCCTCTCAATCACATGCAGTGATAACTACAGAACAATACCAAAGAGAATAACACACTTCAAATACAAAGCTTGATCTTGCTTAAAAGCTTCAATCAAGAACAAAGCACTCGTACTTAAAAGCTTAGAGTGGACAAATTACAACTTAACTAACCAGTCCAATTCAAGCATCTAACAGATGAATGAATGGCTCACAAAAACAATACAATGCTTAAACCCTAAAACTCAAACGCAGCTTTAAATGATTTATTCTCTCTGCATAGCAATTAGGTTTGAACATCTTTAAATAGTAATAATCTCCTTGGGCTTGGGCATTAGCAGATCTTTGATTCAATTAATAATTAAAGCTAATTATTCTCCATATCTTTTTGCAAGGAAATAACAACAACCTATTCTTCAAAATATCACAGAAATTGCTTGCTTCAATTTAAAGATACTCCAAGATTTTCGCACGCAATTACTGAATAAAAGCACAACAAATTGCAAAAAGAGCGCAGTAAATAAATCATAACATTCTCAACAGAATGTTCTGTTAACAGATGTTAGAACATCGTGTTTGACATCATGCACAAAGTCCTGCAATACTAAGAAACACCATCTACAGAATGTTAGAAACAACATGTCAAGACATCAAGTAAGACATCTTGATGAACCACTTTGTTTTAGCAAAATTGCTGCCAATACAGAACTAACAAACTCCCCCTTTGGAAAATTTTGGCTAAAACACTATAGCACCAACAATGAACAGAGATCCCTGCAGCAAAAGCAACACACAACCACATCTAACATTCCAAGATAATCAGAAACTCCCCCTCAAGCAAGGAGCAGAGAAAACCAGTAAAGAAAACCAAGAAAACCAACCAAGAAAACCAGCTACACACACATAACAAAACTACTAAAGCTACTATCTCCCCCTTTTTAGCCATAATTAGACAAACATCAGACAGAAAATTCCATAACAAACATAGATAAAATTATCATATAGAAGTTGTCATTAAAAGAGCAGTACAAACATCTTCAAAATTAAGATTATGCACACAAGAGTGCCACCAGAAAACCAGAACAGAATTCAAGCACACAAGGGTGCCAAAAGAAATCCAAAAAAAGAACCAAAATAACAACAAAAAAAACTTCATAAACAGATCACTCAAGCATCTCCAGAACCAGCAGAGTCCTCACTCTCAGACTTGTCTTTATCACCCTCTGCATTGCTATCAGACTCACCAGAACCACCCTCCTCAGAACCTTCCTTCTCATTTGCATCCTAGCCATTCTAAGAGTCATGATCATTCTTTCAAACTTCAGTTTTCTTTCAGTACTGACTCTATTAACCTCAGCCAGTTCCTTGCAGGCTTCTACCAACTCAGAAATTACCCCAGACTTGTTTGTGGGCTGGTGTGAAGTAGAGGCAGATGTCATGACAATGTCAGGAACATGCTGACCTTCAAACAATTTATAGTGAAGGGACAAGGCAGACCCCCTTTTGCAAACAACATCAGAATGAGATAGGATACCAGGGTGCTGATTTAAAATAATGCCACAGATAAGGGAGGGGAAGACAAGGGGCATCTTCACAGCCAAAGTGCCAGCTTGCTTCATAGTCTGATCAAATATAAAGGAACCGTAATCAAAACTCTTCTTAGTCCCAATAGCATATATAAACCTTCCCAAACCAACAGAAATAGTGGAAGTGTGATTTGTGGGGACCCAGTTAGTAGCACTTATCCTATGCAAAATAGCATATTTAACACTTAGCAGGCCAGCAGATAACTTGTGTTTCATAGGCCAACCTTCAACCTGATTAGCTGTGATAGTTTTGTACACCTGATTATCAGTATCTTCCAGCTCACATTGATCATCTTCATTTCTGCCAAGGTACTTGTTGATTATGGTAGGAGAGAATTCCACACACTTTCCTCTAACATACACCTTTCTAAAATCCTTACTATTCTTATCATTACAATCAACAGGAATGTTGACTATAAACTCCTTCACTAGCACATCATAGCATTTTGAAAACTTGGTCACTGTCTTCATCAATCCAGCATGCTCAATCAAAGCCATTACCTCCTTACACTCCAAAGCGTCTTTCCCTAACTCTCTCTCCAGTGCTATCCTTCTTTGATAAACATACTTCCACCTTTGAACACTGTCAGCATAGTGGAAAGAAATTTTATCCAAAGAAACATCAGGGACTATTCCAAAAATCCTTTTTAACACAGTCTTTTTCACAGGAGTGATATCTTGGACATCTTCTTCAACATCAAAGTCTTAATCAGTGTCAGACCTAGCCTTCCTTTTCTTGGAGCTGGTAGCCACCTTGCTCCATGATTTTGAAGGGCCAACAACAGGTTTCTTCTTAGTACTCCTAGCAGGAGTTTTCTCAATAGTAGATATTCCTCTTCTAGTCCTCAATCTTTTGACCATCCCAGGGTTCACACAAGCAATCAGGTCATTGTCTGACAGGTCATCAACATTCACAATATTGTCAGCCTTAGGATGCTCCTTTTCCTTAGGGTCAGGATCATTACTCTTGATAGGAGAGCTTTTCTTCGTCGAAGATGTTTCAACATCTTGTTCAACATCTTGTTCAACCCCAGTTCCAGCATTTACCATTTACCAACACAGAGCTAGCCAGTGTGTGAAGATTTTCTTCAGTGTTATCTTTCTCAGAATCTGAAGCATCATCATCCCTTTCCTCACTTTGATTCTCATTTAAAGTGGGGACATCATTAATTTGTGCAAGTGGGATCGAAATCCCAAGAACCTTACGATCTCCATACAACAGTCCAGTGACAATACTTTTAAGGGTTCTATCCACATACTTACTACCTTCCCTATGATCATAAGAAGACTCAACATTGGTTTTAGAGGAGTTACCTGCAGGTGTACGTTTGGAACTTCTTACATGCAGTTTGTTGGGCCTTGTCTTTTCAGTTTCAGAATGGGGAATCATGGATAATGGAGCAACGTCAAGAACAGCTTCAGGAGAGATACCTTTCGAAGAAACCCTAGATTTCGAAGGGGTAGGATTTTTAGCAGGAGAGTTCTTGGACGGAGAATAATGTTGTTGAGACATCGTAAACTTCTTGCAAATGCTTGAACTTGGATTAGAAAGACTTCTTTTTCTGAGAGGGAAGGTGAAAGAACTGAGCAAGTAAGTAGCAAGATTGATGTAGCGCGTGGGAACAATGTGATAAAATGATTGCCTATGGTAGGGGGCTGCTTTTGTTGGAAACTTAAAAGGAAGTAAATGATATTTCCACAAAATAGTAAATGGCCTTTTAAATTTTTAAAGTTCAATGAAAGTTGCCCACACGCCATTAATTGCTACAGATCTTCATAAATACAAATGCCTAATTTTCCTCTTAAGGTTTCAAATTGACTTGCATCCAAGGCCTTAGTGAAAATGTCAGCTAAGTGCTCCTCTGTGGCCACATGTTCCAAAGCAATAACCTTGTCTTCTACGTGTGACCCTTATGAAATGATGATGGATATCAATGTGTTTGGTCCTGCTATGTTGAATAGGGTTCTTGGATATGTTTATAGCACTCAAATTGTCACAATACAATGTTATGACATCCTGCGTGACATTATATTCAGTGAACATTTGTTTCATCCACACTAGTTGAGAACAACTACTTCCAGCTGCTATATACTCTGCTTCAGCAGTAGATAGAGAGACACAATTTTGCTTCTTGCTAAACCATGATATAAGATTGTTCCCCAAGAAGAAGCAACCTCATGAAGTGCTTTTCCTATCATCAGCACTTCCAGCCCAATCAGCATCACAATATCCAGATAAAGTGTAGCCAGATCCATGTGTGTATAACATACCATAATCACATGTTCCATTTACATATTTCAGAATTCTCTTGACTTGATTGATATGACTCACTTTGGGTTTAGCTTGATATTTAGCACAAACACCTACAGCAAAAGCAATGTCAGGTCTGCTAGCTGTAAGATAAAGTAGGCTTCCTATCATACTCCTATATAAACTTTGGTCCACATTACCATCATTTTCATCTTTAGACAACTTCAGATGAGTAGGAGCAGGTGTTCTTTTGTGACTGGCATTCTCCATCCCAAACTTCTTAACTATGTTCTTGGCATATTTACTCTGAGATAGAAATATAGAGTCTTCCATCTGCCTGACTTGCAACCCAAGAAAATAAGTTAACTCACCAACAAGACTCATCTCAAATTCAGACTGCATTTGTTGAACAAAATGTTTAACCATCTTATCTGACATCCCACCAAACACAATATCATCAACATAAATTTGAGCAACCATGAGTTTCCCTCCTTCATCTTTGACAAAAAGAGTCTTATCTATGCCACATTTTCTGTATCCATGCTCAACAAGAAATTCAGTAAGTCTCTCATACCACGCTCTTGGAGCTTGTTTCAAACCATATAGAGCTTTCTTCAACTTATAAACATGTTTAGGATAGGTTGGATCAATGAATCCCTTAGGTTATTCCACATAAACTTCCTCACTCAGATAACCATTCAAAAAGGCACTTTTGACATCCATCTGAAACAACTTGAACCTCAAGATGCAAGCAACTCCTAATAGCAATCTAATAGATTCAAGTCGAGCAACAGGAGCAAAAGTTTCATCAAAGTCAACCCCTTCAATTTGAGCATATCCCTGAGCAACTAGTCTAGCTTTATTTCTTGTGACCACACCTCTTTCATCTGACTTGTTCTTGTAAACCCATTTTGTTCCAATCACATTTGTTCCTTCAGGTCTTGAAACCAGCTCCCATACTTCATTTCTTTTGAATTGTCCTAGCTCTTCTTGCATGGCATTAATCCAGAATTCATCAGTTAAAGTTTCCTTGATATTTTTGGGTTCAATTTTTGACACAAAACAAGAGCTTGTGATGACTTCTCTTGATCTGGTAGTGACTCCCTCATTTAGATCACCTATGATAAGGTCTCTAGGACGATCCTTCTGAATTCTGATGGAAGGTCCTTTGTTTACTGGCTCAGAATCAGATTCTGCAACAGTAGGATTGGGATCAATATTTTTGTCTGAAATTTCTGCAAATGTATCAAGGAATGTTCCAACATCATCTAGAACATCAGCCTCCTTATGCACATCATCAACAACAACATTTATGGACTCCATCATAACCTTAGTTCTGGAGTTGAACACTCTATAGGCTCTGCTGTTAGTAGAGTAGCCCAAGAATATTCCTTCATCACTTTTTGGATCCATCTTTCTTCTTTGTTCACGATCTGCCAAGATATAGTATTTGCTACCAAACACATGGAAGTATTTAACAATAGGTTTTCTTCCCTTCCATATCTCATACAGGGTAGTAGTGGTTCCTGTTCTTAGGGTCACTCTATTATGAACATAACAAGCAGTGTTCATAGCTTCAGCCCAGAAATGGTAAGGCAGTTTCTTGGCATGAATCATAGCTCTAGCTGATTCCTGGATAGTTCTATTCTTTCGTTCCACAACTCCATTTTGTTTTGGAGTAATGGGAGAAGATAATTCATGGCCAATCCCTTCAGAGGAACAGAATTCAACAAATTTGTGATTCTCAAATTCCTTCCCATGATCACTTCTGATTCTAACAATATTACTCTCCTTTTCTCTTTGGAGTCTTTAGCAAAGATCTCTGAACACATCAAACACTTCATATTTTTCTCTAATAAAACTCACCCAAGTATATCTGGAGAAATCATCAACAACCACATAAGCATACTTCTTCCCACCAAGACTTTCCACTTGCATAGGCCCCATCAAATCCATGTGAAGTAGTTCCAACACTTTTGAAGTAATGAGATGTTTAATCTTCTGATGTGACATCTTGGTTTGCTTTCTAATTTGACATTCACCACATACCCTTCCTTCTTCAATCTTTAGCTTAGGTATTCCTCTGACAGCTTCCATGGAGATGATTCTTTTCATACCTTTTAGATGTAGATGACCAAGTTTTTGGTGCCACAACTTCACTTCATCATCTTTAGCAAGAGTACAAATGGATGAGTAACTAGAATCTAGAGGAATCAATAAGTAGTAGTTATCCTTAGATCTGACTCCCTTCATGATTACTTCATTCTTTTTGTTTGTAACCAAACATTCAGATTTGGTGAAGTTGACATTGAATCCTTGATCACACAGTTGACTAATGCTTATCAAATTAGCAGTTAACCCTTTTACCAGCAGCACATTATCAAGGTCTGGAACACCTGAGCAGTTCAACTTTCCAACTCCCTTGATTTCTCCCTTGGCTCCATCACCAAAAGTCACATAGCTTGTGGAGTGAGATTTGATGTCAACCAACAAATTCTTAATCCCTGTCATGTGTCTAGAACAACCACTATCAAAATACCAATCCTCCTTAGCTGAGACTCTGAGAGACATGTGAGCTATCAGGCTGGTAGCAGCAGTCTTGGGAACCCATTGTCTTCCATTAGTAGAAATGTTTGTATTTGATCTAGGTTGAGGAACAGGTTTAGGATATCCATAGAGTCTGAAGCAAAAAGGTTTTATATGACCAAAACGCCCACAGTAATGGCATCTCCATCTTTGGAATCTTCCTCTTAAGTGACTAGGATGACCACTCCTATGATGTTGAGGCATATTATGTTTAGGTTCAGATACATGTTTTCTCCCATGATGTTGAGACATCTGATGTGACATGTTACGTTTAGGTCTAGAAGAACTATCATCTAAAGATGATTTCTTTTCTCCCTCAAATCCCAACCCAGTAAGATCACCTGCCATTTTTCCACTCTGAAGGATTTCATCCAATGTGTCAGTTCTACTGTTCAGCATTCTGACAGACTTGGTCATTTGATCAAGTTTGGAGTTCAACAACATGACTTCATCCTCTAGCTCAACTTTTTCAGCCTTCAGTTGAATGATAAGTTTCTTCTGTTTCTCCCCTTCAAGACAAACTTCTTCACTTCTGAGACACAACTTTTTGTAGGAAGCTGCAAGTTCTTCAAAGGTCAATTCATCATCACTAGAATCTTCATCAGAGACACATCTTCCAGTCAAGGCAGTTACATGTTTAGCAGATTCTTCTTCAATTTCACTTTCAGAGTCCTCATCAGACCAGGAGACAGCTAGGCTTTTCTTTTGTTTCTTGAGGTAAGTAGGACATTCAGCTCTAATGTGACCAAATCCCTCACAACCATGGCACTGAATTCCTTTTCCTTGAGTGGATTTTTCTTCAGACCTTGTTCTCCTTCCACCATCATTGGACCTGCTGATGTCAGATGAGTTGTTCTTGACATTTGATCTTGACTTTATGTCTATTCTCTTCATTAGCTTGTTAAAATGTCTTCCTAGCAGAACTATAGCATTAGATAGGCTTTCATCACCATTCAGGGTACTCTCCTCCTCTTCATCTTCAGTATTGGAAACAAATGCTATGCTCTTGGCTTTCTTTTCAGATCTGTCACTTATTCCTAGTTCAAATGTTTGAAGAGATCTAACAAGTTCATCAACCCTCATCTTGCTGATATCTTGAGCTTCTTCTATGACAGTTCCTTTCATGTCAAATCTCTTGGGAAGGGATCTAAGAATTTTTCTTACCAGCTTTTCATCAGACATCCTTTCACCTAGGACACTTGAGGCATTGGCTATTTCAAGAATATTCGTGTGGAAGTCATGTATGCTCTCATCTTTCTTCATCTTTAAGTTTTTAAACTTGGTAGTCAGCAGTTGAAGTCTTGACATCTTTACTTTGGAAGTACCTTCGTGAGTAGTTTTGAGTATGTCCCAAGCATCTTTAGCTATCTCACAAGTGTTCACCAATCTGAATATGTTTCTATCAATTCCATTGAACAAAGCATTCAATGCTTTAGAGTTTCCAAGAGCCAGTTCATCCTCCTCCTTAGTCCATTCTTCCTCAGGTTTCAGATCAGATGTTTCTTTTCCATCTTTCCTAGTAATGACAGGATGTTTCCATCATTTTAAAACAGCTTTCCAGGCCTTACTATCCAATGATTTCAAGAAGGCCACCATGCGTGGTTTCCAATAATCATAGTTAGAACCATCCAAGATGGGTGGTCTATTTACAAATCCTCCTTCCTTATCCATTGTACCAGAAAATGTCGTCCCTAAATCTCACCCTGAAACAGAACAAGGTGCCTGCTCTGATGCCAATTGAAATTCTAGTATCAGATATGAGATGTCGAAATAGATGTCACGACACTAATATCTGAACAATGGTCAATATAAGAATGATATAAAAACAGTAAACAATAGCAAAGAGACACGAGCAATTGTTAACCCAGTTCGGTGCAATCACACCTACATCTGGGGGCTACCAAGCCAGGAAGGAAATCCACTAAACAGAATTAGTTTGAAGACTCTCAGTAAACACACTCCAGTTTACAGTCTTCTCACCTAATCTCTACCTGTGAGATTTCTATCTAAGACACTTAGACAAGAGACACCTCTCACTCCCCCTCAATCACATGCAGTGATAACTACAGAATAATACCAAAGAGAAGAACACACTTCAAATACAAAGCTTGATCTTGCTTAAAAGCTTCAATCAAGAACAAAGCACTCGTACTTAAAAGCTTAGAGTGGACAAATTACAACTCAACTAACCAGTCCAATTCAAGCATCTAACAGATGAATGAATGGCTCACAAAAACAATACAATGCTTAAACCCTAAAACTCGAACGCAGCTTTCAATGATTTATTCTCTCTGCACAGCAATTAGGTTTGAACATCTTTAAATAGTAATAATCTCCTTGGGCTTGGGCATTAACAGATCTTTGATTCAATTAATAATTAAAGCTAATTATTCTCCATATCTTTTTGCAAGGAAATAGCAACAACCTATTCTTCAAAATATCACAGAAATTGCTTGCTTCAATTTAAAGATACTCCAAGATTTTCGCACGCAGTTACTGAATAAAAGCACAACAGATTGCAAAAAGAGCGCAGCAAATAAATCATAACATTCTCAACAGAATGTTCTGTTAACAGATGTTAGAACATTGTGTTTGACATCATGCACAAAGTCCTGCAATACTAAGAAACACCACCCGCAGAATGTTAGAAACAACATGTCAAGACATCAAGTAAGACATCTTGATGAACCACTTTGTTTTAACAAAATTGCTGCCAATACAGAACTAACAATATATATATATATATATATATATATATATATATATATATATATATATATATATATATATATATATAATTTTTGTTCTTGCAAATTATCGAATTTGTTGTTGTTTTGATCAATTTGTTTGGAAATCAATTTTTTATTACATTTTGAATTAATGTTTGTTGATATAATCATAATCAACCCTATTGTGGTTGGGCCTAACTCAACCCTACAAAACCGGTTGGTAGAGTGAGGATTACCCTCACTTATAAACACATATACATGCCATATATAACACACCCCCTCACGCCCCCGATAGCGGAAACCATAGAATGTGGCCCACCGGATGTTAAAAAATTGTGGTTGGGCCTAACTCAACCCTACAAAACCGGTTGGTAGAGTGAGGATTACCCTCACTTATAAACACATATACATGCTATATATTGTCCGATGTGGGACTCTTAACACATAGCTTAGCATTTAATTGGTTGTGATTAATTGTTGTTGAACAATTTGTGTTCATTATCATTCAATTGTATAATTTTACGCATATCCGAACTTTTCGATAGTGGCTTCGGTTAAACGATTTGATTCAGGTTGTTTCCTCTATCCCATAAAATTTTTGAAAACTATTTTTGTCAAATATTTAATTTTTAAATTTGTAATCTATACACCTCTTTTAGATCAAAGGCTATCATGTAACATTACTGCAATTATTTTTTTTGAAACCAAACCTTTGAACATTATTTAAACTTATTTTGACCGACCGTAAATATGAATTCAATTAGTAGACATTTTCAAAACGTATCATTAAACACGCATAGCTAAAAAAATGTCATTAAAATCAAAGTTTCTAGAGAATCATATATAAAATTCAACTAAAGACTAGAGACTGAAATTGCCGAACAAGTGCATCAAACATTAGTTTTGGATTTAGTGTTTGTTACGTTGTTTTGGGTGAATTGATGTTTAGACTTTTCAGAAGCTCTTCCTCTCCTAGAGCATGGCCAAACCTCCATATGAATACTCCATCCATTCATTAAAACAGAACAAACACACTCTTAATTAAAATGACAACTTTCCCATATATAATCTCCCTAATCATCATCCTCATATCACTATCTAAAACAAAAACCGAAGATTTCGCATGCCGAACAACATCATGCGAAACCTTTGGACTTCCAATTCGGTTCCCGTTTTCAACAAACCAACCAAATCAAACCAACTTATGTAGTTACCCCGGTTTCGAACTCACCTGTAGCAACACCACCACCACCATCTTCAGTGAACCGTTACTGACTCTTCCAAACTCCGAAACCTTTGTCGTAAAACACATATCCTTCATCGACCAAACAGTTTGGATCAACGATCCCAACAAGTGTCTTCCCAGACGTTTCATGTTTCACCACCATCATCATGATTTCATGCTAAACCTTAAAGATTCACCGTTTCGGTTAAGTGATGATTACACTTTTGTTAATGTTTCGTTTCTAAAATGTCCTTCGAATTCATCTCTGTCATCTATGGTTCAGCTTCAGCCCATTAGTTGTTTGAACCTTGATTATCCGGTGGTGGCTGTGAGGTCTGATCCTCCGTTTGGTACTCTATGGGTGTCTTTGTGTGAGTTTATTACGTCGGCTATGGTACCGGTTGAAGATACGAATTGGTTGTTTTGGAATGATTATTACTCTAATATACCGTTGCAGTGGGATGATCCAAATTGTGGAAGTTGTGAAGAACGTGGAGGAACGTGTGGTTTGGTTGGAGAAGATGATCTTCGTCTTGCTTGTTATGGTCTTCCTACAGAAGGTCAAATCATCTATCTTAATTCATTTTGTTCAAATTTAGGATTGTTTGGTTTTCTTTTTTACTGCTAAAAAAATCCAAATTGGTACCTACAGAAAAAACTATAATAAAATATTTTCTTGATTGAAATTTAAAAAAATAAAAAAAAATCAATCTAGCCTTTAGTTTAATTATGACTTAAATATACAACCCCTCTAATATAGGTGAATTCCGATTTATTTTCTATAATATTTTTTTTAATTCCCCTGTGTAATATTGTTTACTTTTTTTATTTTACTCATCTAAGCGTGCAATTTTAATATTGAATCTAGGGGTAAAAAAAAATATTACAGAAGAATAATTTTGACGTTTAGGAGATAAAAGATATAAAATTTTAATATTTTTTAAAGGATTTCAAAATTTATTTTTCATTGGAATAAATCGAAACCGCCTATCTCAGACATCTCATTCTAATATGCTTTTTGTTTGACCCATTTAAATATTTAAAAAAAATATTATTTTTTATACATCAACAAAAATAAAGAAAACATAAACGTTCAGCACAGAGATAGGGAGTCCTCAAACAACACATTCATTTTATTAGAAAGAGATGTCCAAATTTTGAGGTGATGATCATTTGTTACTTGTAACTTGGCTAAAAGTTCAGCAGTTGCATTCTCTTATCTAAAGGAGTGATTAATATTCACCATTCAATCCGCATTAAGGAGATCTTGAATATTGGCTATAATTGAATCGAACTTAGTATAAAATTTTATGAGTAGTTTAGAAACAAATTCAATAACTGCTATTTTAGAATCCAAATAGTAATAAATGTTATTGAATCCATACGAGCTAGCCAATTTTAATTCAATTAAGATAGGCATAAGTTCAACTTTGATGATGTTGGATATGTTAATGAAGTTGCTAAAACCAATAATCTGTTTACCATCACTACCACTGATGACCCTCATGCACCAGTTTTACCTTCGATACAAAGACAACTTTCATCTATATTCATCGTATTAGGGATGGTATTACGGGTCCGGTCTATTGGATAATGTCTGCTTTATCCGCACTTTATTGCAGGATAGGTCAAAAGTTTAAACCTGCACCTTCTAATGTGTCTGTCCTGTTCTGTAATATTTTTTTTCAGGTTTTTACGTACACGGATATTAACATAAATTTTATATATTTATATTTAAAATGTATAATACTCACGAATCCGTCCTCACAAAAACAAACCAAAATTTTAAACTCAAATCTTCAATTATATCTATTCTGCCCTGTCCTAATTTTTTTTTGCTTTTTGAAATTTTGCATGACGGATTTAAAGTGAACGGACATACCTATTTGCTTCGCTTAATCAAACTACAATATTCTCTAGAATGTTTCCAAGTCACCCACTTTACCAAAATAACATCCCTTGGAGAGGTCGGTTAAAACTTTTCCTATATCAACTTCAAATCTTTGAGTGTAAGAAACCATGTGATTAAGAGTGACTATTTCCTTAGGAATGAAGACAATATTTCTAGTCCCCCAACTCTAACCTAATAGAAACAAATTAGACCTAGGACCACCACAATTAATATATATTAATGAATCATATAGCCTTCCAAATTTGTCTAGCTTCTTTCAATCTCTAAGGTAGAGGAGGACATGTTCTTCATAAATCAAGCATCGTGGACACAAATTAGTAGCAAACATATGCCTGTATGCAAGTGTTAGAATGACTTGAGGGCGACACTCTAAATGAAGAGCTTGATTTTTTGTGAGTTATAAATCTGTTGGAATCAACCCAAAGACTATGGGAATTCCTTCTATCACGCAGCAATTATACAGAAAGTAGAAAGAGAATAGGGAAGAAGAAGATGAATAGTGTTCTTGCTGCCCACAAACTGTGGGACTTTCTCTCTTCTTATTACTCACTCTGCAACTGCAGAATTCTGTGAGAAATTACAAAGTGTTGTAATTGAATGATACAAAATAATGGGGGTAACTCCCTATTTATAGAATTAGGTTTGCTTGCATCTCAAGACAAAGCCCAAACTATAAAAGCCCAAAATATCAAATCTAATCTAAATCATATCAAATCAAATCTAATCTAATAAAAGCAAAATCTGAATCCCATCTAAATGAATTTGTCGAAACAAACATTTTCGAAAGCATCCTATTTCGACTTCGACACTAGACAACAACCTGTTGTCTTCGACTTCGACTTCGACAACAATGGATTACATTCAACACACCACCTAATACATTGTGTCTAAACTATATATGTTCATCATAGACCTTAGCCTTCTGAATCCTTCGACTTGCACTCCCTTCGTCATGATATCTGTAATCTGATTCTCAGTTCTGCAGTGTTCCAAATTCATCTTCCCTTCTGCTACCTGCTCTCGAAGATAATGGAACCTCATCTCGATGTGCTTGCTTCGACCATGAGCTATTGGATTCTTCGCCAAGTTTATAGCTGACATGTTGTCGATCTTCATGGTAATTGCTCCATGACTCATTGATGTAATTTCTTCGACCAGATTCACCATCCATGTTGCTTGACATGCACAAAGAGAAGCAGCAATGTATTCTGCTTCGCATGATGACAATGCCACTACTGGCTCCTTTCTCGAACTCCAAGAAACTGGTGCACCACCTAACATAAACACATATCCAGCTGTGGATTTTCTATCCTCTGCATCACTACACCAGCTAGAGTCTGTGTATCCCACTAACTTGCATTCTTTCCCTTCATCAGCTGCTGGAAACAAAATGCCATAGTCGAGAGTTCCTTTCAGATACCTTAGTATCCTCTTCACCGCTGCTAGGTGTGATACCTTTGGCTTCTGCATAAATCTACTTACCATACCAACACTGTATGCTAAGTCAGGCCTTGTGTGACAAAGGTATCGAAGTGACCCAATAAGTCTTCTGTATTGGGTTGGGTCGACATCATCTTCATCTGAATTTTTCGACAGTTGCTGTCTGGGCTCAGCTGGAGTCGAAGTTGGGTTGCAATCTTGCATCTCAAATCTCTTCAATATTTCGCTTGCATATCTTCTTTGATGCATCATCAAACCTCTACTACTCTTGTAGAATTCGATGCCAAGGAAATATGAGAGATTTCCCAAGTCTGACATTTCAAACTCTTCACTCAAGTTACGTTTGAAATCTTCGATCTCCTTCTTGCAACTTCCTGTTATCAACAGATCATCGACATAGAGACATAGTATAAGCAATTCGCCATTGCTTCTTCTTACATATACTCCATGCTCAGTTGTGCAGTTCACAAATTCCTTCTCCCTTAAGAAGCTGTCAATTTTCTTATTCCAAGCTCTTGGAGCTTGCTTAAGTCCATACAGGGCTTTATGCAGCCTGTACACCTTTCTCTCTTTGCCTTGTTTCACAATCCCAACTGGTTGTGCAACATAAACTTCTTCGTCTAAGGGGCCATTCAGGAATGCACACTTCACGTCAATCTGACATGTGTGCCAATTATTCATATTTGCTAGACCAACAACCAACCTGATTATTTCGATCCTAGCAACTGGTGCAAAGACTTCGTCATAATCAATTCCTTCCTTCTGAAGAAATCCTTTCGCTATGAGTCTTGCTTTGTGTCGAACTACTTCACCTTTTGGATTCAACTTTACTTTGTAAACCCACTTCACATCAATTGCCTTCTTGCCTTCAGGCAATTCGACAAGTGACCAGGTGTTGTTGAGTTCGATGGATTCTATTTCTTCATTCATTGCTTTCACCCACTTCAAATCTTTCAATGCCTCAGCTTCACATCATAGTGTACCAGTTTACCTTCTTCATCGACAACATCATCTGATGTAATCACACATTCCTGCAACCTTGCTGGCATTTGTCTTGTTCGACGAGGTCTACTTGGTCCTGCTTGGTCTTCGACACTTTCTTGTCGAACTTCTCTCTCAGCTTCTCTAGTTGGTTCTTCACAACTGATTCTTACTAAATCTTTGTTGACATTTTCTGTCCAGTCCCACTCCTTAAGCTCATCAATGATCACGTCTCTGCTGATCACAATCTGCTTGTTCACTGGGTCGAACAGTTTGTATCCACCTGTCGAATGATATCCTATCAAGATCATCTGATTCGACTTGTCATCAAGCTTCCTTCTCAACTGATCTGGCACATGACTATGTGCTATAGATCCAAACACCTTTAAGTGACTAAGGCTAGGCTTGTCACCAGACCAATATTCTTCTGGCGTGATTCCTTCAAGCTTCTTTGTCGGACACCTGTTCAAAAGATATGTTGCTGTCGAAACTGCTTCTCCCCATAATTCTTTGGGTAGATGCTTTCCATTCAACATACTTCTTACCATGTTCATGATGGTTCTGTTCTTGCGTTCTGCAATCCCATTCTGCTGTGGAGTGTAGGGTGGCACCACCTCATGCACAATCCCTTCTTTTCTACATAATGCATCGAACTCTTTCGACACATATTCTCCACCACCATCAGTTCTCAGAGTTTTCAACCTTCGACCACTCTGTCTTTCGACCATGGATTTGAATCTGACAAATACCTCAAACACATCACTTTTCTTCTTGATGAGATAAGTCCATAATTTTCGACTGAAGTCATCTATAAACGTGACAAAGTATCTGTTGCCACCAATCGAATCCACCTGGATTGGACCACATACATCAGAGTATATGACTTCAAGAATTGCCTTCGACTTCCTTCCTGCATCCTTGCTGAAGCTATTCTTGTGTTGTTTCGACTGAACACACTCTTCACAAACTTCACTAGGAATGTCGATTTCTGGTAATCCTGACACCATATTTCTTCTTTTCAGCTCCCTGATGTCATTGAAGTTGAGATGGCCTAGTCGAAAGTGCCATAACCACTCATCTCTACTGGCTGCTGTTGCTAGACACTTGTGCTCCATCACATTGAGTTCAATCTTGAAGGTCCTATTCTGAGACATTGGAACCTTCAAGATCAACCTACCACCTGCGTCGAGAACTCTCATCATCTTGCCTTCGACAACTACCTTGTAGTTCTTTTCGACAAGCTGCCCTATACTGAGCAAATTACTCTTCATGCCTGGAATGTACAACACATTGGAAATTGTTGACCTTTTGCCATCTTTCCTCATAATCAGAACATCACCAACACCTTCAGCTGCTAGAGTGTTGTCATTTGCAAACTTCACCGTGTTCTTCGACGAGGGCTTCATGTTGACAAACCAATCTTTCCTCCCAGTCATGTGTGATGAGCATCCTGAGTCCAAGTACCACTGGTCCTTGAAACTCTCATTATCTCTGGTTGTAACCATCAGCATCATACCTTCTTCTTCTTCATGCTTCGCCAGCTTTGCATCATCTTCTTGATTCTTTCTTTCAGGACATTTTGTCGAATAGTGACCATACTTGTGACAATTATAACACTGAATGTGGCTTTTGTCAGGCTTTCGACCACCACCTCTTCCTCTACCTGCAGCACCACCTCTTTGGTTGCTTTGGTTCTGGGTCCTTCTATGGTTCGACCAATTCGCCTCTTGCTGATTTCCTCTGCCTGTCGAATTGTTGTAGCTTCCTCTACCTTTGTCGACCATCTTTTCTTTACCCTTCTTATCTTTCACTGATTGAGCTTGCAAGGCCACATCATTCTTCGACTTGCTTGCAGCTCTTTCAGCCATTCTTTGTTCATGAGACTCAAGTGTCCCTTGAAGCTCTTCCTTCGTCACCTTCGACAAATCTTTTGATTCTTCTATGGCTACTACCACGTGATCAAACTTTGGAGCCAACGATCTCAAAATCTTTGAGACAACTGCTTTCGTCGCCAACATTTCTCCATACACCTTGATTTGATTCACAAGTCTCGTAACTCTTGTGAAGAAATCTGTTATGCTCTCATTGTCTTCCATCTGAAGCAATTCATACGCCCTTTTGTGAGTTTGTAACCTCACCTCTTTCACCTTCTCTGCGCCTCCAAACGATTTTTCCAGAATCTCCCATGCATCCTTCGCTGTTTCTGCATCACTAACTTTCTCAAAGTTATCTGCATCAACACATTGATGGATTATAAAGAGAGCTTTATAATCTTTCTTCTTCAATTCTTTGAATGCAGCCTTTTCTTGATCCGTCGCACCTTCTTCAAGAGTTGTTATTCCTTCCTTCACAAGATCCCACAAATCTTGATAACAGAAAACAACCTTGATTTGCTTGCACCAATTCTCATAATTATCTTTCTTGAGAATTGGAAGGTTTGCTGGAAAATGGCCGTTTGGATGATTCGTAGCCATCGCGTTCTTGCGATTTCTTGCCCTTGAATCTCTTAAACCGGAGCTCTAGATACCAGATGTTTGAATCAACCCAAAGACTATGGGAATTCCTTCTATCACGCAGCAATTATACAGAAAGTAGAAAGAGAATAGGGAAGAAGAAGATGAATAGTGTTCTTGCTGCCCACAAACTGTGGGACTTTCTCTCTTCTTATTACTCACTCTGCAACTGCAGAATTCTGTGAGAAATTACAAAGTGTTGTAATTGATTGATACAAAATAATGGGGGAAACTCCCTATTTATAGAATTAGGTTTGCTTGCATCTCAAGACAAAGCCCAAACTATAAAAGCCCAAAATATCAAATCTAATCTAAATCATATCAAATCAAATCTAATCTAATAAAAGCAAAATCTGAATCCCATCTAAATGAATTTGTCGAAACAAACATTTTCGACAGCATCCTATTTCGACTTCGACACTAGACAACAACCTGTTGTCTTCGACTTCGACTTCGACAACAATGGATTACATTCAACAAAATCTTCCATATTCAAGACCTAAAGGTTTGTATTCTTTTTTCTTCTCCCCAACCTTCTCGTGCAGAATAGTTTATGCTAGAATCGTCTTAAGTTTTTGAAGATCTTGGGTAGATTAATCAGAGTTTAACCATAACAAATATTTTTTGAGATCCTATTTCTGTACTATTTAATTATGATAAATTTTGAGTTTTATGTAGTAGTCCGCCTTCAAAGACGATCTTATTTGTTGCTTCTCTTGCCAAATAAATTGTTTTGATATATTTGCATTCAGGACAATATATAATTTAACAAAAGCTAAAAGAAAAAATAACAATTTAGTTCACCAATGCAAATATTTGGTTAAAATTTTTTTATTTATTGATAATTCGGATCTATTTAAAATTCATAACCGATGCACCAAACCCTAACCAGTTAAGTTCTAAAAGAACTAAAAGATTCTATTCAGTTTGATTAATGAAAAACTCAAACAATTCTATTTAGTTTTTTAAATTTTTTTATTATAATTCAGATTGGTTCGGTTACATCTAATGTTGAATTGGAAGAAAAAAGTTGTAAAAGTGGATCATAGGTTCAAAAGCCATCGTTTATTTTAATATTTAAAAAACTCTGGATTTTGAAGAGGAAAAAACGGGGAAAAGATGTGATATTTTACTAAAAATATCTAGACTTACATTTGAATACTTTTTAAGGTTCATATTTAAAACATTCATAAACATTTCATATTTACTCTTTTTTTTTTTGTTTGAAAAGCAAAGCAAAGATAAATTCAATAAGACTAACAAAGAAGACCGGAGGTCTTCTACATACAAAACAGGCCCAACAGGCTCAAGAAAATTCCTACCAAACTCTATCCTAAATTTATCCCCCTAAAGGGCATAAAAGAAAAGCAAAGAAATTAGAGTTGGGAGAAGAATTAACCCTCAATGAGTCCCACTTCCAAACCAAGAACTTAAACTTTGTTACTTTATTGATTGGTTTTATGAGATAAAATGTAACGCTTTTTCAATTTTTATACATGAAAATTGAACTATTAACTTCAGAATCTGCAATATTAGTCCTATGATGGATCCTACTTACATAGCTTCTTATTTGTTGTTTGTTTTTCCTTGTTCTTTTGGGGTCATATAGATGTAGGTCTATCAAAGAAAGTGAAGTATGGTTTAAGTATGGGTCTAGCAATACCTGCACTCCTAGGTATTATTGTTCTTACATGGATGCTATGGAACAACAAGAACACACGTAATCAAGCACAACAACAACGTCAAACAGGAACTGAATTTTCAACTATGGTTATGCCTCACCCTCCAGTTCTTGTTATGGGCCTTGATAGAGCAACGATTGAAAGATATCCTAAAACCCAACTTGGTGAAAGTGGAAGATTGCCAAGGCCTAATGACAATATATGCTCTATATGTCTTTGTGAGTATCAGCCAAATGAAGTATTGAGAACCATTCCTGAGTGTAATCACTATTTTCATGCTAACTGTATAGATGGATGGCTCAAAACAAATGCCACTTGCCCTTTGTGTAGAAATTTTCCAGAGATGTCTAATTCGTTTGCTTCGGTTTTGCCTGCATCTCCAACTTCGTAGCAAGTATTGTAATTGTAATTACTTACTACTCATTATAAGTATATAAAATATTACTGTTAGTGTTTAGTTATGCAGGTATGTGTAATCTATTCATCTTGCAAAATTTAAAATCAAGGTTGGAAATTTGGAATAGGATCAAACATATTATTTCTAATGTACTTTTACAAGTCAAACAAAAGGATAACAGAACAAATGGTTTGATGAAGTGTCAATTTAGAGTCTGAAAGAGATAGATTTTATAAAAATATAGCATATATTTAGATTTTTTAAATAATGAAATTTTTATTTTTTAATTATATTAACATATGAAGTAAAAAGTTTAATTATTAATAAACTTGAAATATATACTAAGATGAATAATCTTTATTATTTTATTATTTAATAAATAAATATCAGTTAAAATAATGTTAATTAAAATATAAATACACTATAAGAAAATTTGTGATTAGCTGCGACTTTTATAGCAGTTAATTTGTAGCTAAACTCTATCAAATAGAATTAGCTGAAAATTTGTTGTGGATTAACTATGATATAGGTCGTAGCATGGATTGGGCGGCTAATTATCTAGAGCAAAAATTCCTAGCTAAATTCCAACTAATATTTTAATATTCCTAGCTAAATCCAAATAAAACTGTAGCAAAACCTCAGTCTTAAACTTACATTTCCAAACTAAACAGCTACAATAGAACTGCAAAAATATCGTAGCAAATCTCAAGCTATTTTTTTATATATTTATAATTCTTTCTAATTAAAACTAATCAGACTAGATTACAAATTTTTAGAAAATTAATTAAGTTAGTTTAAAACAGCTTACTATACATAAAAGCTATTATACAATAAAAGCTTGACTTTAGAAACAATTTAGCTCTTATATGATAAATGCATGTTAGTAACAACTTATACATAATATCTCTTATACAATAAACACCTATTCTATACATGCTTAATTAAGCTTGTTCGAAATAGCTTAAACATAAAATCTCTGATATATACAATAAATACTAAATTTTTCTTTATCACTCTTCACCATTCCAATCTCAATCCTCTTTAGCACACTACAATTCAAATGTACACAAAAACAAAAATGTGCATTAAGGATATGCTAATCAGACCTACTGGTCCATCAGCATGCGCCAGCTGATCAAACGATCCCCGCAATAACAAGATGATGAGAGGTTCAATTGTTGTATTTGTTTTGTCTTTGCATGACGATTGAGAGAAGCCTAGAAACTCCTTGTGTCCAGATATCATATTCTTTTCAAGTTCTACACTCGATCTCCACGATTCCTCTCGTGTCTGTCTTCAATCCGAAGTAGTGTCGTTTTTCTCCATCTTCTAAAACATCTCTTCCTGGCCATGCTGGTAAATCCGTGCACACATCTAGGACAACATCTGCATATTTAAAATTACAAAGTTATTTGGCTTATGTACCTTAATGTTAGTAAAAACAAATTAAGTTGTGAAGCTATTGGAAACTTACTCTTGTTATTTTTTGTAATTTTTCCTGCAACAAGTTTGCTCTTCATTTTTAGCTTTATCTGTCCTGTTCGACGTATGTAAACAGAAACTATTTTCCAATGCAAATCATCTGTCATTACAACCAAATTAGAATTTAATTGTTGTTCAAACCAAATATATTGAGTTAGTTTTAATAACATCACTTCTAATTGATGATAATGATACTGTTACAGGTGCGTTTGAGCAATTCATTGCCCTTTGCAAGTAGCTCCTGGATTGCGGAACCTGTTAAATTATCTGCATTTATAATTTCTCCACTGTCACTGGTGCTGCTGTTGCTGTTGTTGCAGTTGTTGTTGTTGCAGTTGCTTATGTTATTCCCTTTTCCACATACTGTCATGCCCTCTATTCCTTTCTCTAGTGGTGTTACTGCAACAACATTCCATACGTCCTTCAGTGCTCTAGCTTTTAATGTCGCCACTCCTCAGAGAGCTACATATCAAGGACCACAAACACATGCATATAAGGCACATTCTAATATCAAGAATAGTGATGCTATCTCGGCATGGATGCTAAAAAACAAGTGCTTAAAGTGTTACCTGTGTCGGCTGCAGCAGTAAGAGTAGATATATCATCGTGGAGCGGACATTCACAGCTGAGCTGACTACTGAAGCTAGTTGGTCGCGCTCGGGTCCCATTGCTTCAGCAGCCTTCACACATTGTGCAGCAACTAACGTGGCAGCCGAAGCAACAACCACGTTAGTCTTGGCCATCTTCTCGTCTTTGTTTGGTGTCGATGAGGCAGCTATTGCAGCCGCAATGGCTATTATAGCAGCAGCAACTGCAGCCACGCTAATAGTAGCATGCATCTGAGCATTATGTGTTCGGTTTTCTTCTTTCTTCGTTTCTCTTCTCTCTTTCAACCATCTTCCTAAATAAATAGATAACGATAATGCCATTTTTTACCATGACGAATATCAATCAGCATGCGCGGTATGCCAATTTCCTCAGCAGCCACCGCTATTGACACCAGTTCTTTTTTCTGTGTCTTCTCAACAACACCATTCACAAGCCTTTCAAAGAAACACAACACAAAAATGTTAAAAGAGCCATAAACAAAACTATCATAAAACCAATAGAAGAAACGTAGTGAAAAAGGCGATCACACCTCACGATTGCCATGCAATACAGATTGGCAAGCACCTCCTCCGAGACAGAACCAGCTCCATCATTCAATTGATCCTGTCTATTAAAGAAAAATGGGACATAAAAAGTATAATCATTAAAAACCAACCCAAGAAGCACATGTTCCTAACCACAAACACCACCAACGCCATTATAATATAACAGCCTAATCACTAATGAAACTATTTAAAAATAGATTATAGTTTACATGAAAATATTTTAACTTTATTATTGAAATAGTGATAAGTGCAAATTGTAGCTATTTTTGTATATAAGTTTTGTTGCACTTATCGATACTTTTTGTTAAAATCGTTCGAATAAACCCCGTTTTGTTTGTAAATACGTTTACTTTATTTTATAGTGTATGTATTGTGTTATCATGTAAATATCATTGAGTTTAATTATTTTATATTTATTTTTGTAGGTATTAAAGCATTGATATTGGAGCATTGTTAGATAGAGCATTGAATAAGCTTTCCAACGCTTCGAACCGGGCGAAAAACGGAGTTACGGTTCAAAAGTTATGAAGAAAACAAGTGCATAAAATTTTCATTCCCGAGCAGACCGGGCTAAGCGCGCCCGACCGCGCTTAGCGGACTTTTAAGGCTGTTTAACATTAATAAGGGCACGCTTAGCGCCCAAAACCGGGCTAAGCGGGGTCTGCAATTTTGACTGTCAATAAATAGGGGAAAAACACATTTTTTTAGGTTATGGTTTGGGTATTTTTTGCTCCCACTCCATCATACTTCATTTCTTCATAGGATTAGCTTAGAAAACAACAATGGAGCTTGCAATTGGACGATCCAGAATCGAATCTCCGTCGATTGGTGTTGACAAACCAAGAAATATTTGGTTCCTCTTCTTCTCTTCTCTTTGTAATTTCTATTTGTTGGGTGTTGTATAGTTACTATGAACATATGTATCTTTGTTGATCATAATATTGTATAAAATCTGCTTTACAAATCATTATCGATGTCTTCCTTGATCTTTTTGCATTTATGTTTAGATTTGTGTTGTGTTAGAGATAAACATCATGATTCTTGATTAGGGATGGATATCTATTGTCTATATGCTAGAGATAGATTTAGATAATAATCTTTATGGTGTCGGAACTTAATGCCTTCCGTGTTTCGAGGCGTCGTGCGCGAGAGAGACAACGAGAGTGATACGGTTGCTCTCTCAGCTCAGTGTGCTAGAGATGGACACTGTTGTGAGCGATACTGGATGATTTTGATGAGTATTATAGTAGAGTGAAAATGATCGATAAATTTATATTTGTACGAGTGGATTATATGTATGCTTGATAAGTTTCTTTTCTCTGAAGAATGTATTATTTTTATGTTTATATTTACTTTTCTGTTTTACAATTCCAAATCATTTTAATCCAAACTCATAAACTTAATGATTATCGAACGGCAGTTCAGTAGCACTGATCTCTGTGGACACGATAAATTCCCAAAAAAATACTTCCAAAAACTTTTGTTGCTTGCCGCTATTCCGCATTCCAACAAAATGGTGTCGTTGCCGGAGATTGGTGTTTTTATTGGATCGCATTGCGATTGTTTCTTTGTTTTTGAGTTTTGTAGATATTGTATATATTGTATATTTTCACTTGTTTATATTGATACTTGTATATGTTTACCATATTTGTGAATTTTACATGTTTTGCATAATTGTGAATATAGTGTATATATTTGTTTCTCTTCACGTTTGCCAAAAGTGTGGTTAGATGTGTAGTTCCGGTTAGAGCTCGAAGAGATGAGAGCAAAGGTGGGAGTGAAAGCATTTGGCTCTTCCGAAGCAACGTGTTGGCTTGTAAATAATAGGCGTTGAACTTATGACATAAAACAAGCATGTTTTATTGTTGTTAGTTTCTAATGTTTTTTTTTCTCCCGTTCTTTTAGTATGTTTATGGTAGTTCATGTTAAGGTGTTAAGTTTTGTTTTTCTCAAGCTTGTCGTGTTTAACTTGAAGAAGTTTGTATGTGTAAATATTGTATGTTTTGTAATTGAGTTGTGTAGGTGATAGTGGAGGTAGCATGAAATGCATTTTTGCTGTCCTGTTTTTCTGCTTCTGGTGTAGCGCGCTTAGCGCGGGTGTGCTAGCTTAGCATGCTCTGCTGAGATGAGCCAGTGAATTCTTTTTGTTTCACTTGCCTTCCTTTTTCCCACTTTCTCCTAGGCTTTAGATAGTACATAACCTTAGTATAACTAATTCTTTTGTTGTTGTTTGGACTCAAATTTTGGTCCGATAGCTTGAAGTCGCATTCGGTGATTTTCCGATTTTGAGTGTTTTAACTTGCGAATGCGTGGTAATGATAGTGTTTAAAGTTTTGTACACGTTCAAGGTATGTGTTTATCGCTTTTTAGACTTTAGCATATTCATGATACTTAGGCTTTTTACAACTTCTATGCCATTTATTCTTTCGTATATTTGTTCTTGTGAATCACTTTAGTTCCCAACCTTTTTGTGAGGAAGCTTTCCATTGTTCATATATGCTCGGAGTACCAATATTCTTGTTTTAACTGGATTTTATTATGCTTAATCTTTTGTTTGTGTTGATTATTTGAAAGCATGAAAAGGATTAAGGCACTTGTTTCATTTTGAGCACAACTACCTTAGCCAAATAGTCAATTCACCTTGTGAGTGTGTGATCGTTTGTAAACCCTTTGAGCCTTTAGTCATTATCCATGTTGTTTGAGTTTGATTCTTGTCTATGAGTGTCAAATTCATTTTTTGTGTGGATCTTGATTGTTGTTTTTTTTTTCTTGAACCCTCAACTTTGTGCTGTTGTATGAATTTTTACCTTGCCTTAGAAAGTAGGGAGTATTCACATGATGATGTGGTTGAATTCGAGTTGGGAAGAACAATGTTTTCTCACTTATGTTATTGGTTGCTATGAGGTTGAAAAAGAAAAGAAAAAAGAGAAAAATATGAAAAAGAAAAGAAAAGAAAAGAAAAAGAAAGAAAAAAAAATTGAAAAAGCTTTGTAAAAGAAAAACAAAAAGAGTAGAATAATATTGTGCTAATAAGTTCTATGTGTTTGGTGTAACACTTGGGATTTTGGAAGAAGTTTGATTGAAATTTTGTGTTTGAACTTTTGTGAGTTGATCACTCCCTTAGGTTTAGGCAAGTTTTTGTTTCGATTAGCTTTAGGAATTATTCCTTGTTTGTTCACCCGACCACATTACAGCCCTGAAAGTCCTTTTAATTCTTGCTTTTGTGTTTTCAGCATGATTTTTGGATGATTGCATAATTTAGTCTTTTGTTTGCAAGATTGTTGTGTGAGTGAAAAATCCCTCATTTTATGTTTTTCATCTACCGATGATTGTTTTTGCTAGGTGTGATTCACATTTGAACTTGTGTTGTTTTAGAATGTTTGGCATAACTTTTGTATTTAGCATTTGTTTCGTGATTATGTTATCATTGAAGTTTAGTGGTAAGTATTTACTTTGTGTGTACCATTTTCGACCGAACCATTGCATTTGTTTTTGTTTGTAAAAACTTGTTGTTGCGTGATTTCTTGGATTTCGCTTTTGTTCCTTTAGATGTTGGCTTTGTTTGAGGATAAACAATTATGTAAGTTGGGGAGAGTTGATAAGTGCAAATTGTAGCTATTTTTGTATATAAGTTTTGTTGCACTTATCGATACTTTATGTTAAAATCGTTCGAATAAACCTCGCTTTGTTTGTAAATACGTTTACTTTACTTTATAGTGTATGTATTGCGTTATCGTGTAAATATCATTGAGTTTAATTGTTTTCCATTTATTTTGGTAGGTATTAAAGCATTGATATTGGAGCATTGTTAGATAGAGCATTGAATAAGCTTTCCAACGCTTCAAGCTAGGCGAAAAACAGAGTTACGGTTCAAAAGTTATGAAGAAAACACGTGCATAATTTTTTCATTCCCGAGCAGACCGAGCTAAGCGCGCCCGATCACGCTTAGCGGGCTTTTAAGGCGGTTTAACATTAATAAGGGCGCGCTTAGCGCCCAAAATCGGGCTAAGCGGGGTCTACGATTTTGACAGTCAATAAATAGGGGAAAAACACATTTTTTAGGTTATAGTTTGGGTATTTTTTGCTCCCACTCCATCATACTTCATTTCTTCATAGGATTAGCTTAGAAAACAACAATGGAGCTTGCAATTGGACGATCTGGAGTCGAATCTCCGTCGATTGGTGTTGACAAACCAAGAAATGTTTGGTTCCTCTTCTTCTCTTCTCTTTGTAATTTCTATTTGTTGGGTGTTGTATAGTTACTATGAACATATGTATCTTTGTTGATCATAATATTGTATAAAATCAGCTTTACAAATCATTATCGATGTCTTCCTTGATCTTTTTGCATTTATGTTTATATTTGTGTTGTGTTAGAGATAAACATCATGAATCTTGATTAGGGATGGATATCTATTATCTAGATGCTAGAGATAGATTTAGATAATAATCTTTATGGTGTCGGAACTTAATGCCTTCCGTGTTTCGAGGCGTCGTGCGCGAGAGCGAGAACGAGAGTGATACGGTTGCTCTCTCAGCTCAGTGTGCCAGAGATGGACACTGTTGTGAGCGATACTAGATGATTTTGACGAGTATTGTAGTAGAGTGAAAATGATCGATAAATTTATATTTGTGACGAGTGGATTATATGTATGCTTGATAAGTTTCTTTTCTCTGAAGAATGTATTCTTTTTATGTTTATATTTACTTTTCTGTTTTACAATTCCAAACCATTTTAATCCAAACTCATAAACTTAAAGATTATCGAACGGCAGTTCAGTAGCCCCGATCTCTGTGGACACGATAAATTCCCAGAAAAATACTTCCAAAAACTTTTGTTGCTTGCCGCTATTCTGATTCCAACAAATAGCTTATACATAAGCACTTATATGATAAGGGCTTAACTAAACTTATTCTTATAACTACAAAATGGAAATTGCTGAAAAAGTGATGGAACTTGTTATGATTACCTAAAAAACGGGTCCATATGCTAAATTTCAACAATGGAAGCAGTAACATCAATGAACAACAATTTTTATCTTTGTTTCATTGCCATGGTTTAATTCAATTAACCTCTGAAGTTCATGTAAACTAGAAGGTTTGTGCCAATAATGTTTCTCAGAAGCTATGAACAAATCACGGTTGACTTCCTTCAAAAACATCAGAAATTCAATATTCCTGTGATCACAATCACAATCATATTGAGGCAACTTACCAATCTTTTCGTCTTTGCTATCTCCCTTTCTCTAGAAAGATTTCAAACTGAGATCCTCCATATCAACATCAGCAGCGAAACTTTTACAGACATCGGCGATTGGTCGATAACCAGTACATCGACAAAGGTTACCTACAATAGACTTTTCAGCATCAGAAACATTGATTTTTGAAAAACCAACAGGTGGCTCTGGAGACTCGTTCTTATCAGCCTTGACAAGAGCGCCGAAGAGTGAAACACACATTCCAGGAGTACAGAAGCTACATTGAGAAGCATGGAATTCAGCAAATCTTTGATGAATAGGATGGAATCCTTGTTTGCTACTTCCAATACCTTCACTTGTTGTTATTGAACATCCATGTATGCTACAAAGTAGCGTGAGGCAAGAGTTCGCAGTAAAATCTTCGACTCTATCGAGTAAAGGATCATATTTAGAGATTAAAACAACACAAGCACCACAACCACCTGCAACTAACCCTGCAAAGAGAAAAAAACAGGTTAAGTTACTTTGAGTAATGGAAACTAAGAGATTGAGACGAACAGAGACAGAACAACAAGAAAGATACTTCTGTGTCGATCTCGGCTGAATCAACATCGATGTTCACATCTGCAATGACTTTGATTATTTCAACTAGCAGTCCCGGCCTATCTGCTGTCTCGATACACAGCAAGCTGAAATATATTGAACTCAAAAGCATTAGATTGTATGATATCAATTACATATCGCATATTGGTTGCAAGTTATGCAAATTCTCTGGGGTCGAAACAATTTCGTTTATAAATAGTTCAAAAAATTTACTCAAATAAAAGTAAAATATAGAGGGGTGAATAATTATTATGTTCACATATTATAAAGATGCAAACCTCCTCTTGGGTCCATCATCCTTAACTTGAATATGAGATGCAATCTCAATATCAAGCTGCACAAAACAATAGTAATAAAGTATATATTTGCGAGACTAAGACTTAAACTGCATCATTGCTATACCTGGTTGAATCTTGCATTTTTAGGGATTTTGTTAACATGTGCTCTTCAAACAAAGTTAAGGAATCAAAATGCGGTGACAAGTCCCAAAAGTAATAATTTGGCCACAAAAATATCAGATAATTAGATGAGAAAACATGACATTTCTAGTTACCCAAAAAACACACAGATAATATTTGTGTCTCGATTCATGCATATCTCTTTCCACAGTTACCATGTATACCCCTCATTCTCTTCTCTGCAGTATGATATTGATCTTCAGAGTTTATTGTGAACCGTGATACCTACAACTCCAAGATCGGAGCTCAAATTAACTCAGATCTGTAAACAAAAACACCAAATAAAAACTTTCAGAACTCAAAACCTAACAAATCTAAAGCAGTCAAATCAACAACAAAATCAACAACAATAAGTAAATTGAGTAGAAAATTAACCCGAAGAGGAATCGAATATAGTGATTTGAGCTTCGAATCGAAAGGTTGAGGTAGAGAATCAACTAGATCTGAAACAAAAACAAGGGTAGAAAAACGTCAAAGAACTCAGATCTGAAACAAAAACAAGGGTCGAAGGGTTGAACTCTCATTTCCTCTTCAATGCTAAAAACAACTTACCATACATAAAAGCTATTATACAATAAAAACTTGACTTTAGAAACAATTTAGCTCTTATACGATAAAAGCGTGTTAGAAACAACTTATACATAAAAGCTCTTCTTATACATAAAATCTCTTACACAATAAACACCTATTCTATACATGCTTAATTAAGCTTGTTCGAAACAACTTATACATAAAATCTCTGATATATACAATAAATACTTAGGCAACTTAGGCTTTTAGGGGGCTATGAAACCGCCGCCCCCCAGCCACTACTTGAAAATACAATCAAGTACAAATAATGCCCACAGACTGCTCTGCCCCAAGACCTCCATTTATCGCTCTCTATTGATAACTAACTAGGCTTAAACATCCTAAAAATATTCAATTACTTGGGTTTCTTGTTTCCTTACACCACCAGCAAAAATAAACCATAAAACAACTTGTTCAGTTGGATAGGAAAAGTAACAAGTGAGATTTCAGTCAAGAATCAGAAGTTAAACACATTTTCCACTTTTGGTAAACTACTATGAATTATCCATCCCACAAAAGCAGTAATGAGGTAGTACACATTGATACCAATGATTCCCAAACCTAGTATCCATGAGATGACAATGATCTGCATCAAAAGTATGCCAGATTTTTTGTTTCAGTTTTCAGTCAACAATATTTACATAACTAGTAATCACTTTATATAAAAACTTAAAATTATTGAATTCTTGTGAGGTCCCATCTTGGTACTGCTGCTGCTAAACTTAAGAAGTGGAATCAAAGCAAATGGAAGTTCAAAAGAAAGAATCATCTGCAAAATCAATTATAGTTAGAATATCTGCATAATGATTAATATGTAACATACACATAACAAATATAGAATAAAAAACTTTTGAGTTTACAAACCGATGCAATGATGATAAGTCTTCCAGCTCCAGAAGAACCACCGATGATAGAGACAACAAGACTAGGTGCTATGGCAACTATCCTAGTCAACAAGTTCCTAACCCATTTTTTCATCTTTAAGTCCAAAAAACCCTATAGCAAGAACCAAACCAAAATCCAAATTTAGTAACCAACCTCTTAAGAAACTTTAGTTATGTAGTTTTTAGTGTTTAATGATATTCTGTAATGACCTGCATGATAAATTGGCCTGCATAGGTTCCAGTGATGGCAGAACTTTGTCCAAAAGCTAGCAATGCTATGGCATATATGACCGAGCATGAACGTCCCAAAACATTCTAATACACATCAAAATTACAAATGTGAGATATTAATAGATGCTTAATTAAGATTTAACATAATATCATACTTTGATCATAGCAACTGTAACTAATTATTATAATTTAGTAAGTTGAATTAGAAACCTTGAGAAGAAAAGAAGCGGAGTTAAGGGTAAGATCACTGCAGCAATCAGCATTTTCAGCAGTAATATCTTTAGCAGTACAAACAATTCCAGACACAGAAATCATTGCAACAGAAATGCGACAAACAAAGCGAAACCACTCTCAATGAGAAAGTATCTACATGCATCCTGCACAAGCAATTATAAATGTGGTTGCATACTTTACCAAGTAAAACTTATTAATTTTTCTGCATGGCACTATGATCTCATACTTTGCCAGTATCTTCATTTGAAAACAGCCTCATGTTCAACACCTTTCGAAAATCTATTAAATTTAAAAGTAAATATATAAAATGAACTATTGAATTGAAGTTCCAAAAAGAGAAATAGAATCAAACATGTAATCAGATTCGAAATCATGCATTTCGACGAGAACGAGAAGGTCGGGACCGATTTCCGACATCGACTTTGACATCTCAAGAAAATTGAAAACCAATAAACTCAGATCTGTAAACAAAAACACCAAATAAAAACCTTCAGATATCAGAACCTAACAAATCTAAAGTAATAAAATCAACAATAACGCAAGTAAATTAAGTAGTAAAAAATTAACCTGAAAATGATTTGAATAGAGTGATTTAAGCTTCGAATCAACTATACCTGAAACGAAAACAAGCGTAGAAAACTAGAAATTGAATTGGATTAAACTGGACTAGGGTTTGAGGTTTGAACTAGGGTTTAAACTTTAAACAAAATAAGAGCGACAAATCGAACCTTATACCGAAGAAAACGAAGCTAAAGTTTCACCGATCTTGAAAGTTTGCATCAGATTCGCGATTCAACGAAACAAAAGGATCTTGATTCAGAGTTGAATGATTTGTGTTTTTGAATAAGAGATCGACGCGTTTTTTTGCAAGGGTTTCTCAAACCCAAAAAACGAGTGTAGAGAGAGAAAGAGGAGAAAGAGAGAGAAGGAGGGAACATGTTATTTTTTTAATTTATTAAAAGAAATAAAGGATATTTTTAAGTTTGTACACGTAATAATATATAGTTAGTACTATTGTCAAACAACATATATAATAAGTACCATTAATTTGTTAAAAAGAAATAACTATTTAGTTAAAAGTCACTTTTATAACTTTGGATTAACCACTAAAACAATCTGTAGCAAACAGCAATGATATTTTTACAACCAATTGTGACACTTACACCGTAGTTTATACGGTTTTGTTTTTATTATCATGTTTAATAATTATGTTTTCTTCTTTCTGACACAAATAACCCATACTCCTAGGCTGTATTGTAGTGGGTGTAAGGATACGGTGTTGAATTTTAGTGTCAAAATAGCAACTCTCGTAGCAAATTATGGTAACTAATATGATATTTTCTTGTAGTGATAAGTATTAAGTATATTACTTATTAATTATGATAATAATGTTATACATTAATTGTAAAAATATATTAGTGAATAATAAATTATAATGATAACGTTATTTATTAATATAATTAAATAAATAAATAACTTAATAAATAAAATATTCACAAACTTATATTAGTTGTTTAAAATATTAATTATACTAATTATTTAAAATATTCACATAAAACAAAAATTTATTAGGACAATTTATAAGGCTTTGCCATTTAGTTTAATCAAGCTATGTGGTCACTACAAGGTCTTGCAGTGGGGAGAAATCTCCCTGCCACCTCCCATTTATATTTGACACCCCGCATATTTCTATAATACATACGTTATTTTTATCAAAATTTTATTAAAAAATTTGGACAAAATAATTGATAGACATGTAAAAAAATTTTGTATATCTAAAAAATTCTGATAGTATATCTAAAAAATTCGGTGTTTCAAAAATCAATATGTTATGTCAAAAACAAATTATTTTAAAAGTGTTAGCATTTTCAGATTTTTTTTATTAAAGGTGAAAAATTCGATAATGCAAAAACCGATTTTTCAAAATCAACTTTCAATTACCAGATTTTTAGTGGGTCATTTAAAAATTCAGTAGTATTAATTGAACGATTGAGATTTTGCTGACAACTTAGTGAGGATGTGATTGTACCGACCATTTTGTATAGTTCAAAATAAATTTAAAGTTGTATAAATATAATATGTAAAATAATAATTAATGCCCCCAAACACTCTTTAAGACCTTTAAAAGGTAAGTTTTTTTTAAAAACACTTGTATTCAATGTATCGAAAATTAAAATATTGAATTTCTTTAAATAATATTTTCTTTATTTAAAATATTCTTAGAGTGTTTCGGAAGCAATAGTTAGCCTGATGCATATATTTTTTGGGTTTATTTATTAAATAACCATATTATTATTACCAGCAAAATTAATTTTAGAAAAAGATGTCTATTATCTATATATTAAAAACAAAGTATTTGGAAATACACGTATTATCCTTTTAATTAAAGGGTTTAACTTTTCTAATTCCATAGGCAAAATAGACTTTCTGACACCTTGCTGCAATTAGGTTAATTTCGCATTTAATTATGCTGATGTATCATCATATTATATTTTTGGATGGAATTTTGATTTATTTTATTACGTATTATTATTATTATTATTATTAGAGGTATATTATCATGAATATATGTACATTGTGGTTGCCAAATTGCAACTTTGAGAACCTGTAAAAACTGTTGGAATCCGAATTGGAAAATGGAACTACACATATCCTCTAATGGTATACCATCATTCCCTAAACCCTTAAAATCACATGTAATTACTCAGTACCTTTGCTCCTCCACCGTCGTTGTTTCTCATCTCTTTGATTCTCCACCGTCATCGTCGTTGTTCTTCATTTTTCGTCGTTGTTCGTCCTTTTTCGTGTGGTAAGTTATGTTATCTTCATCTTTAATTTTTCGTTGTTGTAGGATTGTTAATTATATGTTTTGATTTTCACTTTCTTGAACATTTCCTGTGTTGTTACAGCATTCAAATAACCAATGGTGCACCCAATCGAAGTTGTGAGGGACATTAACAACTCAAAGGATTTGTGGAAGATTGGTGTTCGTTGTAAACATATTTGGACTGTGACAAGTTCCTCAAACAAAGAACACTTGGAGTTGATTTTGTTTGATTCAAAGATATGAGTAGTGGGTTTATTTGTTTACATTGCACAATGAATCTTAAAAATTTGCTAATAAATGTTTCGTTTTTAATTTCCACGTTTTATATTTTGTTTTTTAGCTTGACATGATTCAAGTCATTGTCCCACCGCATTTGTACTCGAAATACTTGGTTGAACTTGCTGTGGGAAGTTCATACATCATGCAGAATTTCAAGGTTTCAAATAATGATTTCTCTTTTAAATCAACTACTCATGGTCTCAAGTTGGTCTTTTGTTGCTCAACTTCTGTTAAGAAAGCAGAACTACCAGACATTCCTGTAAATTATGTCAACACACTTGGTTTGACATCCATAGCTGATGGAAGGTTTTAATCCAATTTGTTAGTTGGTACGTTTATTATCTATATATTATATTTAACTATTAAATTGGGCCATTAACTGTATGCTGAACTTTATAATTATTTTTTGCTTAGATGTTGTTGGAGGAGTTACTAAAATTATGCATACTCAAATTATGGCCAATAGCAACAAAAGCAAAGTTGTGTTTATGATAACTGACATGAGGTTTGAACGAACATGTTTTTTCATGTTTACAACAAATTTTGTATTTTGATTTGTTTGATTTTACATGTTTAGATTCAGATTTGCATAGCCTGATTATGATAACTAACATGAGGTATGAACAAACATGTTTTTTCATGTTTACAACAAATTTTGTATTTTGATTTGTTTGAGTTTACATGTTTAGATTCATATTTGCATAGCCTGTTTATGATAACTGACATGAGGTATGAACAAACATTTTTTTTCATGTGTACAACAAATTTTGTATTTTGATTTATTGAGTTTACATGTTTAGATTCATATTTGGATAGCCATTTTTTCTTGGCAGCAAAACTTTGGTCCAATGTACTCTATAGGGTCAGCTTGCTTTGTAGTTTTACCAATATTACAAGAGTCACAATGAAGAAGGAAACATTGTTATTCTGCTGTAGAATGCAAGGATAACGAGCGCCCAAGGTACTTTTTATTTGGGATGTTATGGTATTTGTTTACTACTGTACTATCTTCTTTCAAATATATTTACCAATGTCTATTATGAATTTGTTGTAATGTATAAATTTTTGACATATTGAAGGTGGTTTTCCGTTGAATGTATCCAACTCTTGGACGGGCACTAAGTTAACAATAAATGATGTTAGCCCTATTCGCGTATATAATTTTGATATCATTCTTAAACGCTAATCCAATTCAATCCATGGTGTAGCGAGTGATTTTTGGATGTGGTTGCGAAGCACGATCGCTCTGATACTACAGCTCGATTCATTTTTTATCCTATTGAAGCTGATGAAGGAAGGGAAATAGATGTCTCCAACTAACCCTGCTTGCATACTGAGATTAAACAGTCAAAACTATTGGTTTACAGATGCTACAAAGATTCGGGGTTTCTCCTAGGTTATTTTGTTGACGAGGGGTGCTTTAGGCTATCGGTTAGGGTGTTAGGACGAATTTATGAAAGTATGGGATTTTGGGTTTTTGTTTAGTGTGCTCGCTAATATTTTTTCTTTCAATCTTATGCCTACGTATTCCCGTTTACCGAAACAGGGAAATCAGAGCGATCGTAGTTCCTCCTATTCTATGGGAGGAAATTGGTTGCTTTGGTGTCTTGTTCAAAGCCCAAGACGTGAAGCGAAAAGTGATTTGTATCTTGTTAAGCCCAAGACGTGAAGCTGAAAAGTCTATTTGTATCTTGTTCAAAGCCCAAGATGTGAAGCTGAAGGTCCTGACTTTAGAGAGAATTTGTCATCTCTAAAGAAGGTTTTGTTTGTCACAACTGTTGGGTGACTGGTTATAAAGGAGAATTACTTTAACCGGGATGTGTGAATCCGGCAATGCCATAATTTCCTTTATAGGGGATTTTAACCTGAAAGAGAAGACTTTAACTCAGTGTAGAGCAATGCTATCTTTCCTTAGGAATTTCTCATGCTAAAAGAGGGACAGTGGCATGGATATAGATGATCCAGAGGCTTGCCGCTTACAGCAATTAGATGAAGGGGAAGGAGTTGTTGATGTTTGTGTACTGTGAACGAGGCACAACTTTGATGCTAAAAGGTTGATTGGATCAACCAGTGGTTTTCTTATACAAAGCCTAAGGGGAGGCTAATATGTGTCTCGTACAAAGCCCGAGAGAGAGGCTAAAAGGTTTTGACTCGACGATGGAGTCTTTTGGTATCTCGTGTAAAGCCCGAGATGGAGGCTACTTGACTTAACAAGAGAGTTTTTTGTATCTCGTACGAAGCCCGAGATGGAGGCAAAAGGGTGATTGACTCAACGAGGGAGTCTCTTTATGTGTCTCGTACAAAGCCCGAGAGAGAGGCTAAACGTTGTTTGACTCCGCTGGGGAGGATCATTGTACAAAGCCCAAGAGAAGGCTAACTTCACTAGAGAAGGATCATTATACAAAGCCTAAGAGGAGGCTATGGTTACTGTTTCAGTTGAGTGACAGGTCCAGTATACTGATTTATAGAGAAAATCAGTTCTTATATGAGTACTGTTTGCACTCAGGGATTTGATTCGAGGATCAGGGATATTTCCTTCTCTTTGAGGATTTGGGTAATCCAAAGGGTATTGAGACTGCCCGAGTCTACGGGGTTCCTTCCTATTCTTGAAGGGTGCTTGAGAATGTCTTTGAGACTCAAAGAAATTAGACTGTCCAAGTCTAGAGTTTCATCTTTTGTACTATGCTTTGAGAAATAGTAGTAGACTCTTTGAAAGGACTGTTCTATGCAGATGACTAATTTTTGTTCCTATACCTCTAGGAGGTCGTCGGGACAATTTGTACGAAGCCCAAGAGGAGGCTGGAAGCTTTTAAGAAGCCGAGGGACAATTTGTACTAAGCCCAAGAGGAGGCTATCATTCCCGGAGGAAGAAATCATTTATACGAAGCCTAAGAGGAGGCTGTGAATACTTTTAAGAAGCCGTAGGGTCCTTGTACTAAGCCCAAGAGGAGGCGGGGTTGTTTTTAGGAAGCCTATGGGTCCTTGTACGATGCCCAAGAGGAGGCCGATGCTTTTAAGAAGCCCGTGGGTCCCCAAACCCCGAGAAATTCAAGGCAAGCTATTCACAAGGAATAGATCAAGTCAGGAAAGTTCGAGAATTTGGAAGAAACTCAAAGATGCCATTCACGGAGAATACATTCATCTCTGGGAGTAGAGTTTCTTGACAATTCCTAATGAGGACAACCGAAGAGGAGACTGTATCTGGTGATCCTATAGGGGATCTAGTTGTCTATTTCTACGAATAAACGAAACGGCGTCACCTAGTTCTAGACGTAGTTGCCGGGGAAACTCTAAATATCTATACTATTATTACACAGTTGATATGAGTTTATGAAAGAATACTTACAGCAAAACAGCCCCACAATACAGTTATATGTATATGAAAGCGGTAAATGAAAGCGGATAAACACTTACTCGGTTGTAGAGCTTCCATGCTATTTGGTTAGTTGTTCAACAAAGAAAGATTGAAAACAACAGTATATTTCAAAATCAAAGGAGAAAGTGCTTTGAAAATAAAAGAAAGATTTGGGGCTTATAGCTCAAGGAGAGGCCCAGGGTTTTATCAGTGAGCGCACTGTTTGAATTTGTACAGAAAGACTTATACAAGTGACTGTGGCCCAAAAATTGTTTTCTGTACAAAGGGATTTGGGTCTTACACTCTCTCAAGAGGCCCAAAAAGTTTTAAAGAAAAAGAGTGGGGCTTATAACACGAGGGTAGGTCCAGATGACTTTTCGTTTAAAATGGCGATTGCGCCGAGGTTTTCTTTTAACGCAGAGGGACTTATACAATAAGTGAGGCCCAAAATCGTTTTGGTTAAAAGGGGGTTGGGTCTTACACTCTAATAGAGGCCCAAAAGTTTTGAATGAGTCTTATAGCTCGAGGAGAGGCCCAAATGGTTTATTTTTAAACTGGCGACGATCGCGCCGTTTGTTTTTGACGGTATCGGGACTTATACAATACACTGAGGCCCAAAAAATGATTGGTCAAAAAAGGATTGGGTGTTACACTCTATTAGAGCCCCAAAATGTTTTGAAAATGATTTATGAGGGTTGAAAGTCAAAGAAAACCTAATTTTAATCTTTAAAAGTAAATATTTTAAAGAAAATCAATGAAAAATACCAAATAGGTTTGAATAAACCACTTGTGAGTTTTGTTTAAGGTTTTGCCTGCATCTCCAACTTCATAGCAAGTATTGTAATTGTAATTACTTACTACTCATTATAAGTATATAAAATATTACTGTTAGTGTTTAGTTATGCAGGTATGTGTAATCTATTCATCTTGCAAAATTTAAAATCAAGGTTGGAAATTTGGAATAGGATCAAACATATTATTTCTAATGTACTTTTACAAGTCAAACAAAAGGATAACAGAATAAATGGTTTGGTGAAGTGTCAATTTAGAGTCAGAAAGAGATAGATTTTATAAAAATATAGCATATATTTAGATTTTTTAAATAATGAAATTTTTATTTTTTAATTATATTAACATATGAAGTAAAAAGTTTAATTATTAATAAACTTGAAATATATACTAAGATGAATAATCTTTATTATTTTATTATTTAATAAATAAATATCAGTTAAAATAATGTTAATTAAAATATAAATACACTATAAGAAAATTTGTGATTAGCTGCGACTTTTATAGCAGTTAATTTGTAGCTAAACTCTATCAAATAGAATTAGCTGAAAATTTGTTGTGGATTAACTATGATATAGGTCGTAGCATGGATTGGGCGGCTAATTATCTAGAGCAAAAATTCCTAGCTAAATTCCAACTAATATTTTAATATTCCTAGCTAAATCCAAATAAAACTGTAGCAAAACCTCAGTCTTAAACTTACATTTCCAAACTAAACAGTTACAATAGAACTGCAAAAATATCGTAGCAAATCTCAAGCTATTTTTTTATATATTTATAATTCTTTCTAATTAAAACTAATCAGACTAGATTACAAATTTTTAGAAAATTAATTAAGTTAGTTTAAAACAGCTTACTATACATAAAAGCTATTATACAATAAAAGCTTGACTTTAGAAACAATTTAGCTCTTATATGATAAATGCATGTTAGTAACAACTTATACATAATATCTCTTATACAATAAACACCTATTCTATACATGCTTAATTAAGCTTGTTCGAAATAGCTTAAACATAAAATCTCTGATATATACAATAAATACTAAATTTTTCTTTATCACTCTTCACCATTCCAATCTCAATCCTCTTTAGCACACTACAATTCAAATGTACACAAAAACAAAAATGTGCATTAAGGATATGCTAATCAGACCTACTGGTCCATCAGCATGCGCCAGCTGATCAAACGATCCCCGCAATAACAAGATGATGAGAGGTTCAATTGTTGTATTTGTTTTGTCTTTGCATGACGATTGAGAGAAGCCTAGAAACTCCTTGTGTCCAGATATCATATTCTTTTCAAGTTCTACACTCGATCTCCACGATTCCTCTCGTGTCTGTCTTCAATCCGAAGTAGTGTCGTTTTTCTCCATCTTCTAAAACATCTCTTCCTGGCCATGCTGGTAAATCCGTGCACACATCTAGGACAACATCTGCATATTTAAAATTACAAAGTTATTTGGCTTATGTACCTTAATGTTAGTAAAAACAAATTAAGTTGTGAAGCTATTGGAAACTTACTCTTGTTATTTTTTGTAATTTTTCCTGCAACAAGTTTGCTCTTCATTTTTAGCTTTATCTGTCCTGTTCGACGTATGTAAACAGAAACTATTTTCCAATGCAAATCATCTGTCATTACAACCAAATTAGAATTTAATTGTTGTTCAAACCAAATATATTGAGTTAGTTTTAATAGCATCACTTCTAATTGATGATAATGATACTGTTACGGGTGCGTTTGAGCAATTCATTGCCCTTTGCAAGTAGCTCTTGGATTGCGGAACCTGTTAAATTATCTGCATTTATAATTTCTCCACTGTCACTGGTGCTGCTGTTGCTGTTGTTGCAGTTGCTGTTGTTGCAGTTGCTTATGTTATTCCCTTTTCCACATACTGTCATGCCCTCTATTCCTTTCTCTAGTGGTGTTACTGCAACAACATTCCATACGTCCTTCAGTGCTCTAGCTTTTAATGTCGCCACTCCTCAGAGAGCTACATATCAAGGACCACAAACACATGCATATAAGGCACATTCTAATATCAAGAATAGTGATGATATCTCGGCATGGATGCTAAAAAACAAGTGCTTAAAGTGTTACCTGTGTCGGCTGCAGCAGTAAGAGTAGATATATCATCGTGGAGCGGACATTCACAGCTGAGCTGACTACTGAAGCTAGTTGGTCGCGCTCGGGTCCCATTGCTTCAGCAGCCTTCACACATTGTGCAGCAACTAACGTGGCAGCCGAAGCAACAGCCACGTTAGTCTTGGCCATCTTCTCGTCTTTGTTTGGTGTCGATGAGGCAGCTATTGCAGCCGCAATGGCTATTATAGCAGCAGCAACTGCAGCCACGCTAATAGTAGCATGCATCTGAGCATTATGTGTTCGGTTTTCTTCTTTCTTCGTTTCTCTTCTCTCTTTCAACCATCTTCCTAAATAAATAGATAACGATAATGCCATTTTTTACCATGACGAATATCAATCAGCATGCGCGGTATGCCAATTTCCTCAGCAGCCATCGCTATTGACACCAGTTCTTTCTTCTGTGTCTTCTCAACAACACCATTCACAAGCCTTTCAAAGAAACACAACACAAAAATGTTAAAAGAGCCATAAACAAAACTATCATAAAACCAATAGAAGAAACGTAGTGAAAAAGGCGATCACACCTCACGATTGCCATGCAATACAGATTGGCAAGCACCTCCTCCGAGACAGAACCAGCTCCATCATTCAATTGATCATGTCTATTAAAGAAAAATGGGACATAAAAAGTATAATCATTAAAAACCAACCCAAGAAGCACATGTTCCTAACCACAAACACCACCAACGCCATTATAATATAACAGCCTAATCACTAATGAAACTATTTAAAAATAGATTATAGTTTACATGAAAATATTTTAACTTTATTATTGAAATAGTGATAAGTGCAAATTGTAGCTATTTTTGTATATAAGTTTTGTTGCACTTATCGATACTTTTTGTTAAAATCGTTCGAATAAACCCCGTTTTGTTTGTAAATACGTTTACTTTATTTTATAGTGTATGTATTGTGTTATCATGTAAATATCATTGAGTTTAATTATTTTATATTTATTTTTGTAGGTATTAAAGCATTGATATTGGAGCATTGTTAGATAGAGCATTGAATAAGCTTTCCAACGCTTCGAACCGGGCGAAAAACGGAGTTACGGTTCAAAAGTTATGAAGAAAACAAGTGCATAAAATTTTCATTCCCGAGCAGACCGGGCTAAGCGCGCCCGACCGCGCTTAGCGGGCTTTTAAGGCTGTTTAACATTAATAAGGGCACGCTTAGCGCCCAAAACCGGGCTAAGCGGGGTCTGCAATTTTGACAGTCAATAAATAGGGGGAAAACACATTTTTTTAGGTTATGGTTTGGGTATTTTTTGCTCCCACTCCATCATACTTCATTTCTTCATAGGATTAGCTTAGAAAACAACAATGGAGCTTGCAATTGGACGATCCAGAATCGAATCTCCGTCGATTGGTGTTGACAAACCAAGAAATATTTGGTTCCTCTTCTTCTCTTCTCTTTGTAATTTCTATTTGTTGGGTGTTGTATAGTTACTATGAACATATGTATCTTTGTTGATCCTAATATTGTATAAAATCTGCTTTACAAATCATTATCGATGTCTTCCTTGATCTTTTTGCATTTATGTTTAGATTTGTGTTGTGTTAGAGATAAACATCATGAATCTTGATTAGGGATGGATATCTATTGTCTATATGCTAGAGATAGATTTAGATAATAATCTTTATGGTGTCGGAACTTAATGCCTTCCGTGTTTCGAGGCGTCGTGCGCGAGAGAGACAACGAGAGTGATACGGTTGCTCTCTCAGCTCAGTGTGCTAGAGATGGACACTGTTGTGAGCGATACTGGATGATTTTGACGAGTATTATAGTAGAGTGAAAATGATCGATAAATTTATATTTGTACGAGTGGATTATATGTATGCTTGATAAGTTTCTTTTCTCTGAAGAATGTATTATTTTTATGTTTATATTTACTTTTCTGTTTTACAATTCCAAATCATTTTAATCCAAACTCATAAACTTAATGATTATCGAACGGCAGTTCAGTAGCACTGATCTCTGTGGACACGATAAATTCCCAAAAAAATACTTCCAAAAACTTTTGTTGCTTGCCGCTATTCCGCATTCCAACAAAATGGTGTCGTTGCCGGAGATTGGTGTTTTTATTGGATCGCATTGCGATTGTTTCTTTGTTTTTGAGTTTTGTAGATATTGTATATATTGTATATTTTCACTTGTTTATATTGATACTTGTATATGTTTACCATATTTGTGAATTTTACATGTTTTGCATAATTGTGAATATAGTGTATATATTTGTTTCTCTTCACGTTTGCCAAAAGTGTGGTTAGATGTGTAGTTTCGGTTAGAGCTCGAAGAGATGAGAGCAAAGGTGGGAGTGAAAGCATTTGGCTCTTCCGAAGCAACGTGTTGGCTTGTAAATAATAGGCGTTGAACTTATGACATAAAACAAGCATGTTTTATTGTTGTTAGTTTCTAATGTTTTTTTTTCTCCCGTTCTTTTAGTATGTTTATGGTAGTTCATGTTAAGGTGTTAAGTTTTGTTTTTCTCAAGCTTGTCGTGTTTAACTTGAAGAAGTTTGTATGTGTAAATATTGTATGTTTTGTAATTGAGTTGTGTAGGTGATAGTGGAGGTAGCATGAAATGCATTTTTGCTGTCCTGTTTTTCTGCTTCTGGTGTAGCGCGCTTAGCGCGGGTGTGCTAGCTTAGCATGCTCTGCTGAGATGAGCCAGTGAATTCTTTTTGTTTCACTTGCCTTCCTTTTTCCCACTTTCTCCTAGGCTTTAGATAGTACATAACCTTAGTATAACTAATTCTTTTGTTGTTGTTTGGACTCAAATTTTGGTTCGATAGCTTGAAGTCGCATTCGGTGATTTTCCGATTTTGAGTGTTTTAACTTGCGAATGCGTGGTAATGATAGTGTTTAAAGTTTTGTACACGTTCAAGGTATGTGTTTATCGCTTTTTAGACTTTAGCATATTCATGATACTTAGGCTTTTTACAACTTCTATGCCATTCATTCTTTCGTATATTTGTTCTTGTGAATCACTTTAGTTCCCAACCTTTTTCTGAGGAAGCTTTCCATTGTTCATATATGCTCGGAGTACCAATATTATTGTTTTAACTGGATTTTATTATGCTTAATCTTTTGTTTGTGTTGATTATTTGAAAGCATGAAAAGGATTAAGGCACTTGTTTCATTTTGAGCACAACTACCTTAGACAAATAGTCAATTCACCTTGTGAGTGTGTGATCGTTTGTAAACCCTTTGAGCCTTTAGTCATTATCCATGTTGTTTGAGTTTGATTCTTGTCTATGAGTGTCAAATTCATTTTTTGTGTGGATCTTGATTGTTGTTTTTTTTTTCTTGAACCCTCAACTTTGTGCTGTTGTATGAATTTTTACCTTGCCTTAGAAAGTAGGGAGTATTCACATGATGATGTGGTTGAATTCGAGTTGGGAAGAACAATGTTTTCTCACTTATGTTATTGGTTGCTATGAGGTTGAAAAAGAAAAGAAAAAAGAGAAAAATATGAAAAAGAATAGAAAAGAAAAGAAAAAGAAAGAAAAAAAATTGAAAAAGCTTTGTAAAAGAAAAACAAAAAGAGTAGAATAATATTGTGCTAATAAGTTCTATGTGTTTGGTGTAACACTTGGGATTTTGGAAGAAGTTTGATTGAAATTTTGTGTTTGAACTTTTGTGAGTTGATCACTCCCTTAGGTTTAGGCAAGTTTTTATTTCGATTAGCTTTAGGAATTATTCCTTGTTTGTTCACCCGACCACATTACAGCCCTGAAAGTCCTTTTGATTCTTGCTTTTGTGTTTTGAGCATGATTTTTGGATGATTGCATAATTTAGTCTTTTGTTTGCAAGATTGTTGTGTGAGTGAAAAATCCCTCATTTTATGTTTTTCATCTACCGATGATTGTTTTTGCTAGGTGTGATTCACATTTGAACTTGTGTTGTTTTAGAATGTTTGGCATAACTTTTGTATTTAGCATTTGTTTCGTGATTATGTTATCATTGAAGTTTAGTGGTAAGTATTTACTTTGTGTGTACCATTTTTGACCGAACCATTGCATTTGTTTTTGTTTGTAAAAACTTGTTGTTGCGTGATTTCTTGGATTTCGCTTTTGTTCCTTTAGATGTTGGCTTTGTTTGAGGATAAACAATTATGTAAGTTGGGGAGAGTTGATAAGTGCAAATTGTAGCTATTTTTGTATATAAGTTTTGTTGCACTTATCGATACTTTATGTTAAAATCGTTCGAATAAACCTCGCTTTGTTTGTAAATACGTTTACTTTACTTTATAGTGTATGTATTGCGTTATCGTGTAAATATCATTGAGTTTAATTGTTTTCCATTTATTTTGGTAGGTATTAAAGCATTGATATTGGAGCATTGAATAAGCTTTCCAACGCTTCAAGCTAGGCGAAAAACGGAGTTACGGTTCAAAAGTTATGAAGAAAACACGTGCATAATTTTTTCATTCCCGAGCAGACCGGGCTAAGCGCGCCCGATCACGCTTAGCGGGCTTTTAAGGCGGTTTAATATTAATAAGGGCGCGCTTAGCGCCCAAAATCGGGCTAAGCGGGGTCTACGATTTTGACAGTCAATAAATAGGGGGAAAACACATTTTTTAGGTTATAGTTTGGGTATTTTTTGCTCCCACTCCATCATACTTCATTTCTTCATAGGATTAGCTTAGAAAACAACAATGGAGCTTGCAATTGGACGATCTGGAGTCGAATCTCCGTCGATTGGTGTTGACAAACCAAGAAATGTTTGGTTCCTCTTCTTCTCTTCTCTTTGTAATTTCTATTTGTTGGGTGTTGTATAGTTACTATGAACATATGTATCTTTGTTGATCATAATATTGTATAAAATCAGCTTTACAAATCATTATCGATGTCTTCCTTGATCTTTTTGCATTTATGTTTATATTTGTGTTATGTTAGAGATAAACATCATGAATCTTGATTAGGGATGGATATCTATTGTCTAGATGCTAGAGATAGATTTAGATAATAATCTTTATGGTGTCGGAACTTAATGCCTTCCGTGTTTCGAGGCGTCGTGCGCGAGAGCGACAACGAGAGTGATACGGTTGCTCTCTCAGCTCAGTGTGCCAGAGATGGACACTGTTGTGAGCGATACTAGATGATTTTGACGAGTATTGTAGTAGAGTGAAAATGATCGATAAATTTATATTTGTGACGAGTGGATTATATGTATGCTTGATATGTTTCTTTTCTCTGAAGAATGTATTCTTTTTATGTTTATATTTACTTTTCTGTTTTACAATTCCAAACCATTTTAATCCAAACTCATAAACTTAAAGATTATCGAACGGCAGTTCAGTAGCCCCGATCTCTGTGGACACGATAAATTCCCAGAAAAATACTTCCAAAAACTTTTGTTGCTTGCCGCTATTCTGATTCCAACAAATAGCTTATACATAAGCACTTATATGATAAGGGCTTAACTAAACTTATTCTTATAACTACAAAATGGAAATTGCTGAAAAAGTGATGGAACTTGTTATGATTACCTAAAAAACGGGTCCATATGCTAAATTTCAACAATGGAAGCAGTAACATCAATGAACAACAATTTTTATCTTTGTTTCATTGCCATGGTTTAATTCAATTAACCTCTGAAGTTCATGTAAACTAGAAGGTTTGTGCCAATAATGTTTCTCAGAAGCTATGAACAAATCACGGTTGACTTCCTTCAAAAACATCAGAAATTCAATATTCCTGTGATCACGATCATAATCATATTGAGGCAACTTACCAATCTTTTCGTCTTTGCTATCTCCCTTTCTCTAGAAAGATTTCAAACTGAGATCCTCCATATCAACATCAGCAGCGAAACTTTTATAGACATCGGCGATTGGTCGATAACCAGTACATCGACAAAGGTTACCTACAATAGACTTTTCAGCATCAGAAACATTGATTTTTGAAAAACCAACAGGTGGCTCTGGAGACTCGTTCTTATCAGCCTTGACAAGAGCGCCGAAGAGTGAAACACACATTCCAGGAGTACAGAAGCTACATTGAGAAGCATGGAATTCAGCAAATCTTTGATGAATAGGATGGAATCCTTGTTTGCTACTTCCAATACCTTCACTTGTTGTTATTGAACATCCATGTATGCTACAAAGTAGCGTGAGGCAAGAGTTCGCAGTAAAATCTTCGACTCTATCGAGTAAAGGATCATATTTAGAGATTAAAACAACACAAGCACCACAACCACCTGCAACTAACCCTGCAAAGAGAAAAAACAGGTTAAGTTACTTTTAGTAATGGAAACTAAGAGATTGAGACGAACAGAGACAGAACAACAAGAAAGATACTTCTGTGTCGATCTCGGCTGAATCAACATCGATGTTCACATATGCAATGACTTTGATTATTTCAACTAGCAGTCCCGGCCTATCTGCTGTCTCGATACACAGCAAGCTGAAATATATTGAACTCAAAAGCATTAGATTGTATGATATCAATTACATATCGCATATTGGTTGCAAGTTATGCAAATTCTCTGGGGTCGAAACAATTTCGTTTATAAATAGTTCAAAAAATTTACTCAAATAAAAGTAAAATATAGAGGGGTGAATAATTATTATATTCACATATTATAAAGATGCAAACCTCCTATTGGGTCCATCATCCTTAACTTGAATATGAGATACAATCTCAATATCAAGCTGCACAAAACAATAGTAATAAAGTATATATTTGCGAGACTAAGACTTAAACTGCATCATTGCTATACCTGGTTGAATCTTGCATTTTTAGGGATTTTGTTAACATGTGCTCTTCAAACAGAGTTAAGGAATCAAAATGCGGTGACAAGTCCCAAAAGTAATAATTTGGCCACAAAAATATCAGATAATTAGATGAGAAAACATGATATTTCTAGTTACCCAAAAAACACACAGATAATATTTGTGTCTCGATTCATGCATATCTCTTTCCACAGTTACCATGTATACCCCTCATTCTCTTCTCTGCAGTATGATATTGATCTTCAGAGTTTATTGTGAACCGTGATACCTACAACTCCAAGATCGGAGCTCAAATCAACTCAGATCTGTAAACAAAAACACCAAATAAAAACTTTCAGAACTCAAAACCTAACAAATCTAAAGCAGTCAAATCAACAACAAAATCAACAACAATAAGTAAATTGAGTAGAAAATTAACCCGAAGAGGAATCGAATATAGTGATTTGAGCTTCGAATCGAAAGGTTGAGGTAGAGAATCAACTAGATCTGAAACAAAAACAAGGGTAGAAAAACGTCAAAGAACTCAGATCTGAAACAAAAACAAGGGTCGAAGGGTTGAACTCTCATTTCCTCTTCAATGCTAAAAACAACTTACCATACATAAAAGCTATTATACAATAAAAACTTGACTTTAGAAACAATTTAGCTCTTATACGATAAAAGCGTGTTAGAAACAACTTATACATAAAAGCTCTTCTTATACATAAAATCTCTTACACAATAAACACCTATTCTATACATGCTTAATTAAGCTTGTTCGAAACAACTTATACATAAAATCTCTGATATATACAATAAATACTTAGGCAACTTAGGCTTTTAGGGGGCTATGAAACCGCCGCCCCCCAGCCACTACTTGAAAATACAATCAAGTACAAATAATGCCCACAGACTGCTCTGCCCCAAGACCTCCATTTATCGCTCTCTATTGATAACTAACTAGGCTTAAACATCCTAAAAATATTCAATTACTTGGGTTTCTTGTTTCCTTACACCACCAGCAAAAATAAACCATAAAACAACTTGTTCAGTTGGATAGGAAAAGTAACAAGTGAGATTTCAGTCAAGAATCAGAAGTTAAACACATTTTCCACTTTTGGTAAACTACTATGAATTATCCATCCCACAAAAGCAGTAATGAGGTAGTACACATTGATACCAATGATTCCCAAACCTAGTATCCATGAGATGACAATGATCTGCATCAAAAGTATGCCAGATTTTTTGTTTCAGTTTTCAGTCAACAATATTTACATAACTAGTAATCACTTTATATAAAAACTTAAAATTATTGAATTCTTGTGAGGTCCCATCTTGGTACTGCTGCTGCTAAACTTAAGAAGTGGAATCAAAGCAAATGGAAGTTCAAAAGAAAGAATCATCTGCAAAATCAATTATAGTTAGAATATCTGCATAATGATTAATATGTAACATACACATAACAAATATAGAATAAAAAACTTTTGAGTTTACAAACCGATGCAATGATGATAAGTCTTCCAGCTCCAGAAGAACCACCGATGATAGAGACAACAAGACTAGGTGCTATGGCAACTATCCTAGTCAACAAGTTCCTAACCCATTTTTTCATCTTTAAGTCCAAAAAACCCTATAGCAAGAACCAAACCAAAATCCAAATTTAGTAACCAACCTCTTAAGAAACTTTAGTTATGTAGTTTTTAGTGTTTAATGATATTTTGTAATGACCTGCATGATAAATTGGCCTGCATAGGTTCCAGTGATGGCAGAACTTTGTCCAAAAGCTAGCAATGCTATGGCATATATGACCGAGCATGAACGTCCCAAAACATTCTAATACACATCAAAATTACAAATGTGAGATATTAATAGATGCTTAATTAAGATTTAACATAATATCATACTTTGATCATAGCAACTGTAACTAATTATTATAATTTAGTAAGTTGAATTAGAAACCTTGAGAAGAAAAGAAGCGGAGTTAAGGGTAAGATCACTGCAGCGATCAGCGTTTTCAGCAGTAATATCTTTAGCAGTACAAACAATTCCAGACACAGAAATCATTGCAACAGAAATGCGACAAACAAAGCGAAACCACTCTCAATGAGAAAGTATCTACATGCATCCTGCACAAGCAATTATAAATGTGGTTGCATACTTTACCAAGTAAAACTTATTAATTTTTCTGCATGGCACTATGATCTCATACTTTGCCAGTATCTTCATTTGAAAACAGCCTCATGTTCAACACCTTTCGAAAATCTATTAAATTTAAAAGTAAATATATAAAATGAACTATTGAATTGAAGTTCCAAAAAGAGAAATAGAATCAAACATGTAATCAGATTCGAAATCATGCATTTCGACGAGAACGAGAAGGTCGGGACCGATTTCCGACATCGACTTTGACATCTCAAGAAAATTGAAAACCAATAAACTCAGATCTGTAAACAAAAACACCAAATAAAAACCTTCAGATATCAGAACCTAACAAATCTAAAGTAATAAAATCAACAATAACGCAAGTAAATTAAGTAGTAAAAAATTAACCTGAAAATGATTTGAATAGAGTGATTTAAGCTTCGAATCAACTATACCTGAAACGAAAACAAGCATAGAAAACTAGAAATTGAATTGGATTAAACTGGACTAGGGTTTGAGGTTTGAACTAGGGTTTAAACTTTAAACAAAATAAGAGCGACAAATCGAACCTTATACCGAAGAAAACGAAGCTAAAGTTTCACCGATCTTGAAAGTTTGCATCAGATTCGCGAGTCAACGAAACGAAAGGATCTTGATTCAGAGTTGAATGATTTGTGTTTTTGAATGAGAGATCGACGAGTTTTTTTGCAAGGGTTTCTCAAACCCAAAAAACGAGTGTAGAGAGAGAAAGAGGAGAAAGAGAGAGAAGGAGGGAACATGTTATTTTTTTAATTTATTAAAAGAAAAAAAGGATATTTTTAAGTTTGTACACGTAATAATATATAGTTAGTACTATTGTCAAACAACATATATAATAAGTACCATTAATTTGTTAAAAAGAAATAACTATTTAGTTAAAAGTCACTTTTATAACTTTGGATTAACCACTAAAACAATCTGTAGCAAACAGCAATGATATTTTTACAACCAATTGTGACACTTACACCGTAGTTTATACGGTTTTGTTTTTATTATCATGTTTAATAATTATGTTTTCTTCTTTCTGACACAAATAACCCATACTCGTAGGCTGTATTGTAGTGGGTGTAAGGATACGGTGTTGAATTTTAGTGTCAAAATAGCAACTCTCGTAGCAAATTATGGTAACTAATATGATATTTTCTTGTAGTGATAAGTATTAAGTATATTACTTATTAATTATGATAATAATGTTATACATTAATTGTAAAATTATATTAGTGAATAATAAATTATAATGATAACGTTATTTATTAATATAATTAAATAAATAAATAACTTAATAAATAAAATATTCACAAACTTATATTAGTTGTTTAAAATATTAATTATACTAATTATTTAAAATATTCACATAAAACAAAAATTTATTAGGACAATTTATAAGGCTTTGCCATTTAGTTTAATCAAGCTATGTGGTCACTACAAGGTCTTGCAGTTGGGAGAAATCTCCCAGCCACCTCCCATTTATATTTGACACCCCGCATATTTCTATAATACATACGTTATTTTTATCAAAATTTTATTAAAAAATTTGGACAAAATAATTGATAGACATGTAAAAAAATTTTGTATATCTAAAAAATTCTGATAGTATATCTAAAAAATTCGGTGTTTCAAAAATCAATATGTTATGTCAAAAACAAATTATTTTAAAAGTGTTAGCATTTTCAGATTTTTTTTATTAAAGGTGAAAAATTCGATAATGCAAAAACCGATTTTTCAAAATCAACTTTCAATTACCAGATTTTTAGTGGGTCATTTAAAAATTCAGTAGTATTAATTGAACGATTGAGATTTTGCTGACAACTTAGTGAGGATGTGATTGTACCGACCATTTTGTATAGTTCAAAATAAATTTAAAGTTGTATAAATATAATATGTAAAATAATAATGAATGCCCCCAAACACTCTTTAAGACCTTTAAAAGGTAAGTTTTTTTTAAAAACACTTGTATTCAATGTATCGAAAATTAAAATATTGAATTTCTTTAAATAATATTTTCTTTATTTAAAATATTCTTAGAGTGTTTCGGAAGCAATAGTTAGCCTGATGCATATATTTTTTGGGTTTATTTATTAAATAACCATATTATTATTACCAGCAAAATTAATTTTAGAAAAAGATGTCTATTATCTATATATTAAAAACAAAGTATTTGGAAATACACGTATCATCCTTTTAATTAAAGGGTTTAACTTTTCTAATTCCATAGGTAAAATAGACTTTCTGACACCTTGCTGCAATTAGGTTAATTTCGCATTTAATTATGCTGATGTATCATCATATTATATTTTTGGATGGAATTTTGATTTATTTTATTACGTATTATTATTATTATTATTATTATTAGAGGTATATTATCATGAATATATGTACATTGTGGTTGCCAAATTGCAACTTTGAGAACCTGTAAAAACTGTTGGAATCCGAATTGGAAAATGGAACGACACATATCCTCTAATGGTATACCATCATTCCCTAAACCCTTAAAATCACATGTAATTACTCAGTACCTTTGCTCCTCCACCGTCGTTGTTTCTCATCTCTTTGATTCTCCACCGTCATCGTCGTTGTTCTTCATTTTTCGTCGTTGTTCGTCCTTTTTCGTGTGGTAAGTTATGTTATCTTCATCTTTAATTTTTCGTTGTTGTAGGATTGTTAATTATATGTTTTGATTTTCACTTTCTTGAACATTTCCTGTGTTGTTACAGCATTCAAATAACCAATGGTGCACCCAATCGAAGTTGTGAGGGACATTAACGACTCAAAGGATTTGTGGAAGATTGGTGTTCGTTGTAAACATATTTGGACTGTGACAAGTTCCTCAAACAAAGAACACTTGGAGTTGATTTTGTTTGATTCAAAGATATGAGTAGTGGGTTTATTTGTTTACATTGCACAATGAATCTTAAAAATTTGCTAATAAATGTTTCGTTTTTAATTTCCACGTTTTATATTTTGTTTTTTAGCTTGACATGATTCAAGTCATTGTCCCACCGCATTTGTACTCGAAATACTTGGTTGAACTTGCTGTGGGAAGTTCATACATCATGCAGAATTTCAAGGTTTCAAATAATGATTTCTCTTTTAAATCAACTACTCATGGTCTCAAGTTGGTCTTTTGTTGCTCAACTTCTGTTAAGAAAGCAGAACTACCAGACATTCCTGTAAATTATGTCAACACACTTGGTTTGACATCCATAGCTGATGGAAGGTTTTAATCCAATTTGTTAGTTGGTACGTTTATTATCTATATATTATATTTAACTATTAAATTGGGCCATTAACTGTATGCTGAACTTTATAATTATTTTTTGCTTAGATGTTGTTGGAGGAGTTACTAAAATTATGCATACTCAAATTATGGCCAATAGCAACAAAAGCAAAGTTGTGTTTATGATAACTGACATGAGGTTTGAACGAACATGTTTTTTCATGTTTACAACAAATTTTGTATTTTGATTTGTTTGATTTTACATGTTTAGATTCAGATTTGCATAGCCTGATTATGATAACTAACATGAGGTATGAACAAACATGTTTTTTCATGTTTACAACAAATTTTGTATTTTGATTTGTTTGAGTTTACATGTTTAGATTCATATTTGCATAGCCTGTTTATGATAACTGACATGAGGTATGAACAAACATTTTTTTTCATGTGTACAACAAATTTTGTATTTTGATTTATTGAGTTTACATGTTTAGATTCATATTTGGATAGCCATTTTTTCTTGGCAGCAAAACTTTGGTCCAATGTACTCTATAGGGTCAGCTTGCTTTGTAGTTTTACCAATATTACAAGAGTCACAATGAAGAAGGAAACATTGTTGTTCTGCTGTAGAATGCAAGGATAACGAGCGCCCAAGGTACTTTTTATTTGGGATGTTATGGTATTTGTTTACTACTGTACTATCTTCTTTCAAATATATTTACCAATGTCTATTATGAATTTGTTGTAATGTATAAATTTTTGACATATTGAAGGTGGTTTTCCGTTGAATGTATCCAACTCTTGGACGGGCACTAAGTTAACAATAAATGATGTTAGCCCTATTCGCGTATATAATTTTGATATCATTCTTAAACGCTAATCCAATTCAATCCATGGTGTAGCGAGTGATTTTTGGATGTGGTTGCGAAGCACGATCGCTCTGATACTACAGCTCGATTCATTTTTTATCCTATTGAAGCTGATGAAGGAAGGGAAATAGATGTCTCCAACTAACCCTGCTTGCATACTGAGATTAAACAGTCAAAACTATTGGTTTACAGATGCTACAAAGATTCGGGGTTTCTCCTAGGTTATTTTGTTGACGAAGGGTGCTTTAGGCTATCGGTTAGGGTGTTAGGACGAATTTATGAAAGTATGGGATTTTGGGTTTTTGTTTAGTGTGCTCGCTAATATTTTTTCTTTCAATCTTATGCCTACGTATTCCCGTTTACCGAAACAGGGAAATCAGAGCGATCGTAGTTCCTCCTATTCTATGGGAGGAAATTGGTTGCTTTGGTGTCTTGTTCAAAGCCCAAGACGTGAAGCGAAAAGTGATTTGTATCTTGTTAAGCCCAAGACGTGAAGCTGAAAAGTCTATTTGTATCTTGTTCAAAGCCCAAGATGTGAAGCTGAAGGTCCTGACTTTAGAGAGAATTTGTCATCTCTAAAGAAGGTTTTGTTTGTCACAACTGTTGGGTGACTGGTTATAAAGGAGAATTACTTTAACCGGGATGTGTGAATCCGGCAATGCCATAATTTCCTTTATAGGGGATTTTAACCTGAAAGAGAAGACTTTAACTCAGTGTAGAGCAATGCTATCTTTCCTTAGGAATTTCTCATGCTAAAAGAGGGACAGTGGCATGGATATAGATGATCCAGAGGCTTGCCGCTTACAGCAATTAGATGAAGGGGAAGGAGTTGTTGATGTTTGTGTACTGTGAACGAGGCACAACTTTGATGCTAAAAGGTTGATTGGATCAACCAGTGGTTTTCTTATACAAAGCCTAAGGGGAGGCTAATATGTGTCTCGTACAAAGCCCGAGAGAGAGGCTAAAAGGTTTTGACTCGACGATGGAGTCTTTTGGTATCTCGTGTAAAGCCCGAGATGGAGGCTACTTGACTTAACAAGAGAGTTTTTTGTATCTCGTACGAAGCCCGAGATGGAGGCAAAAGGGTGATTGACTCAACGAGGGAGTCTCTTTATGTGTCTCGTACAAAGCCCGAGAGAGAGGCTAAACGTTGTTTGACTCCGCTGGGGAGGATCATTGTACAAAGCCCAAGAGAAGGCTAACTTCACTAGAGAAGGATCATTATACAAAGCCTAAGAGGAGGCTATGGTTACTGTTTCAGTTGAGTGACAGGTCCAGTATACTGATTTATAGAGAAAATCAGTTCTTATATGAGTACTGTTTGCACTCAGGGATTTGATTCGAGGATCAGGGATATTTCCTTCTCTTTGAGGATTTGGGTAATCCAAAGGGTATTGAGACTGCCCGAGTCTACGGGGTTCCTTCCTATTCTTGAAGGGTGCTTGAGAATGTCTTTGAGACTCAAAGAAATTAGACTGTCCAAGTCTAGAGTTTCATCTTTTGTACTATGCTTTGAGAAATAGTAGTAGACTCTTTGAAAGGACTGTTCTATGCAGATGACTAATTTTTGTTCCTATACCTCTAGGAGGTCGTCGGGACAATTTGTACGAAGCCCAAGAGGAGGCTGGAAGCTTTTAAGAAGCCGAGGGACAATTTGTACTAAGCCCAAGAGGAGGCTATCATTCCCGGAGGAAGAAATCATTTATACGAAGCCTAAGAGGAGGCTGTGAATACTTCTAAGAAGCCGTAGGGTCCTTGTACTAAGCCCAAGAGGAGGCGGGGTTGTTTTTAGGAAGCCTATGGGTCCTTGTACGATGCCCAAGAGGAGGCCGATGCTTTTAAGAAGCCCGTGGGTCCCCAAACCCCGAGAAATTCAAGGCAAGCTATTCACAAGGAATAGATCAAGTCAGGAAAGTTCGAGAATTTGGAAGAAACTCAAAGATGCCATTCACGGAGAATACATTCATCTCTGGGAGTAGAGTTTCTTGACAATTCCTAATGAGGACAACCGAAGAGGAGACTGTATCTGGTGATCCTATAGGGGATCTAGTTGTCTATTTCTACGAATAAACGAAACGGCGTCACCTAGTTCTAGACGTAGTTGCCGGGGAAACTCTAAATATCTATACTATTATTACACAGTTGATATGAGTTTATGAAAGAATACTTACAGCAAAACAGCCCCACAATACAGTTATATGTATATGAAAGCGGTAAATGAAAGCGGATAAACACTTACTCGGTTGTAGAGCTTCCATGCTATTTGGTTAGTTGTTCAACAAAGAAAGATTGAAAACAACAGTATATTTCAAAATCAAAGGAGAAAGTGCTTTGAAAAAAAAAGAAAGATTTGGGGCTTATAGCTCAAGGAGAGGCCCAGGGTTTTATCAGTGAGCGCACTGTTTGAATTTGTACAGAGAGACTTATACAAGTGACTGTGGCCCAAAAATTGTTTTCTGTACAAAGGGATTTGGGTCTTACACTCTCTAAAGAGGCGAAAAAAGTTTTAAAGAAAAAGAGTGGGGCTTATAACACGAGGGTAGGTCCAGATGACTTTTCGTTTAAAATGGCGATTACGCCGAGGTTTTCTTTTAACGCAGAGGGACTTATACAATAAGTGAGGCCCAAAATCGTTTTGGTTAAAAGGGGGTTGGGTCTTACACTCTAATAGAGGCCCAAAATTTTGAATGAGTCTTATAGCTCGAGGAGAGGCCCAAATGGTTTATTTTTAAACTGGCGACGATCGCGCCGTTTGTTTTTGACGGTATCGGGACTTATACAATACACTGAGGCCCAAAAAATGATTGGTCAAAAAAGGATTGGGTGTTACACTCTATTAGAGGCCCAAAATGTTTTGAAAATGATTTATGAGGGTTGAAAGTCAAAGAAACCCTAATTTTAATCTTTAAAAGTAAATATTTTAAAGAAAATCAATGAAAAATACCAAATAGGTTTGAATAAACCACTTGTGATTTTTGTTTAAGGTTTGAATAATGAGGTATAAATCACAAGAGATATTTAAACTCATTAAGTCTTGATTTTCAAAGTAAATATTCACTTTTAAAATGTTTAAAAATAATTAAAAATGAATTTATTCACAAAAATACTAGTTATATTAAATAAATAATATAAATCTAATTTTTTTGTGGAATAAAATATTTCAACATTTTTATGATTTTTTGCAAAAAGAATCAGTAAAATATAATTAAAATTGAGTGAGTTATTAATTTTTCAAATCATTAACAAAATAATATGAAAAATAAGAAAATGGGAAAAAGTGATAAAAAAAAGGTCTGGGGCGAGGGGGATTAGAACCCCAGACCTTTCGCTCGCTAGTACACACAAACCAGTTGATCAACCACTGGGGCGCAATGCCAATTCATTAATAACATGGCAAGTGAAAAATATATATCAAACTAGTTGGATTTTCTGAAAATGGCGCCATGGCCATCTTCTTCCTCAAGCTCTGATGCTTGAAGCCCTCTATCTCACTCATATCTCAACCATTTGACATGATTCAAACACCAAACTCATGCGTTTTTTCACAAGGAAGAAGATGGCAATACCCAATTTCATTCATTTTCAGTGTATAACAAATTATATCCTTGTGGCCGTATGAACCCTAATTTTGCAAAAGCAATCGTGCAGACATGATTATGAGTCCTATGACCAAATTTTCTGAGGGAAAACAATCAACATATGATGGCAAGCAATTGACAAAAATATCATGTGAGGAAATATGCATGGATCATGGAGTTGGAGTTTTGAGGCTTACCTTGATGCAAGCTGAAATGGAACTCTGCACAAACTTTGTTCCAGTTGCGAATTAATGATCCCTACAGCTTCAATGGATGTTATGGAGTGTGTTGCAAGCTTTAGATCACTTTGAAACTCTTTGGATCAAGCTGGAGACCTCCACCTGCATAATTGAGGCATAATGGCTTGGTTGAAGGGTGATTTTGAGCCTGAGGTGTTATAGTCAGTGTTTAAGTGTTTGGACACCTCAAATACATCATATGTGATGTGTTTGAGCAATTGGAATTGATTGCCTAAGGCTACAACTCAAAACCCGATAGTGGTTACTCAAAAACCAAGAAACTTGAGGTTTAAGGAAGAATGAGAGAAAGCAGTGCTGTAACTGGCTTTGGTGTGAGTTGAATGATCCATTAGAACCTCTATTTATAGGTGATCAACTTTTGTATTGGAGGAATAGTGAATGGCTGCTGGATTAGATCACATTCGTATGGATTGGGTTGGAGGATTTCTTCTCAAGCAAGGCAAACTAGCCACTCCCAAGAGCAGGGCTATGCCTTGACCAAAATCACATTCTTCAGATGTTTTTATTGTTGTTTAATCAAAGAACTTGACTGAGTAGAGTGGCTTTGTTGAAAATGCACTATTCCACATTAATGCCCTTTGAATTCAAGGCAAAATGTGCCAAAGTGGATGAATTTCAAGTTGGAAGATTCCTTGGCTTTTTGACTCAGCCCTATCAGTTGGATCAGTTGGTTCATGATCAGGTTGAAGGCATGTGGCATAGTGATCATTTCTTTTGAATCATAAATCGTGGATGGCACAAAACTCCCAAACTGATTTTTCATGGCAGCCTTGACATGGTGTGTTGTGGCAGCCATAATTCTTGGCACAAGTGGATTGGTTTCATGCTATTGAGTTGCTTGGATTCTTGGCAACATTTGCAACAACATTGATGTTTATCTTTGGAACTGATTCAGCTTGTAACTGTGTGAAAAAACCTCACAAGTTTTGGTGTTTCCAACAAAATCTGTCTTGGACAGAATTTTTTCTAAGTGTTGGAAAAGTGGTACTTTCATGTTTTCAGCCATTTTGGCTCACTCATAGCTCAAAATCCACAATGAATTGGAGTTAGGTCTAGTTGGAGTTTTTGTAGAGGGCAATGAGATCTACAAATCAAGCCTTGGATGGGAGAAAATGGCTTTGTGGTTTAGGAGTTATGACCCTCCAAAGTTGGTACCCTAGCCACTTTATTTTTAACTTAGAAAATTTTCTAAGTTTTTATGGTTACCCCTTTTACAAGTTATCCAACATTTCTTGATTTTTCTTGATGAATGATGATTAAAATCATACATTAACATCATTTTAGGGTTAAAAATCCATTTTTGTGAAAAATCTCAAAAAGTCAAAGTTGACTTTTGTGCACAGTTGACTTTTTATCAGATGAATTCCAAACTGTGCAATTCTTCAGGAAATCATGTCCTTGACCAAAATCAAACTTGATGGACATGTTCCATGGGTGTCATAGGGTATATTGATGTATGTCTTAGGGCTTGGGAGCATGTCCTGGTCAAAAGTCAAAGTTACAGTTGACTTTCCTCGCGAAACCCTAATTGTGGTGTGTATGAAATTGAGACTTGTTGCTCAAGCTTCTTGGATTAATCGATTGTTCCAAATGGATCAATATGGTATATTAGAGACCCTCAAATCCTCCTTTGAGGTCTTGGCTCATTTTTTGTCCCAAAAGTCAACTTAGGGGTGAATTAGGTCAAGAAACCCTAATTCCTGATTTTTGATGAATGCATCCCTTGAGGCAAAATTGACTTGATGATTGGGTCCATGAGGTTCCATGGAGTATATTAGGTTATGTTTTGGATCATTGGCTTGTGCCCAGATGAAAATTTTCCATCTGGAGGCCCTGGTCGACCAAAACCCTAATTTGGTGACACTGTCGATCTTGAGACTTGATCCACCTAGAAGGGAGCAGCCCTGTGCTTGATCCTTGAAGTGGGAGTCCTTTTGATCCATTGTGAATGTTTGAGAGGTTAGACAAGTTGAAGATCATGTCATTCCTTGATTTATCCTTTGTCTAAGGTTCTGAGAGGGCTTGAAACCCTAATTTTGATTGTAGTGGATGCTCACCCATCTTTGGGGAGACTGATGAAGTATGATGGTTCCTCCATATTGTGATGATGATTTTCACAATGATGAGAAATCTTAGTGGTCAAAATTTGGGGTATGACACATGGTTTTTTCCTTTGTGACATATGTCACAACCTTCATGCTGAATTGCCAGCAGGTTGAAACGGCCAAAAACTCACAGTATTCTGAGTTTGATAAGTTTATATGGAAGGTCGATATGTCTGGCTGAAATCATGAGTCTTAAGCACGTAAGTCAGCTTTTCCTAAGTGTTAAATATATTCCACAACTTCGTGTCTTTAATATTTTTTAACTAATTCTCCATTCCATAGGAGGCAACCTGTGTTAACTTTGCGACGTTGGAGAAGTTTGAGGTTGGCCAGGCAGGGTGGTATTATGATGGGTGTGGTGAGTGTACAAAAAGTGTGTCTTTTAAAGATGGAAAACCGAGGTGCTATGCAAATGATATAACATCTAAATCGGTCATGAGGTATGGATTAAAGCATTGTGTTAAATAAGTATTTGAAAAATATCCTCCATTATTGTTCACTATGGAATCATGTTTCATTAACTTTAATTATTATAGGTACAAACTTGAAGTTCTGGGAGTTGACGGGAAATTCAAGGCCCGATTCTCCTTTTGGGACGGTGACTGTGTGAAGTTAATCAGAAAATCTGCTCTACAAATGAAAAATGAATTAATAGAGGTAGTATTTGTTTCTTCAACGGTTATTTATAATAGCTTACATTTATATTAAGTTGTTGGTATTAATTTAGGCTGGTGAAGACAATCCCCTGGAACTCCCTTAAGAATTTGATGCTCTGGTTAAAAAAGAATTGGCTATCAGAGTTGTTTTTCAGCCAAAATTTGGCAGACTCTCAGTTATTGGGTTCAAAGGTGATGACGATTCACGTAAGAAAATACGGGACAACTTCAAATCAAAATAGGTATATTTTTTGAAGCCTAATTGAGTTATATTGTTGAACCAAGTATTTAGTAATGAATAGTGTCCTAATTTGGTTACCTCTTGGCAGCATACATCGAAGCTTGGCATTTCGGAGCCTTCGTGATAAGAGGATTTAAGGAGTTTTTCTGTAAGTATATTATTTCATTTGTAATCACATCAATTACCACATTGCCTGCTGCATACTATAATTAATCAGTGTTTGGAACATTGTTGTAGGAAGCATTGTCTGCATCTGTAGATTATGACCCTTCAAATGCAAGTTCATTGCTGACTCCGTCGAAAAGAACAAATCCTGATGTTGTAGAAGATGTTGAAAGTGTTCAAATATCCTCCACGAAGATGATGAAACCAATCGAATAGGAAAATTAAAGAAATAGATGCATTACTGACTGATCTTTGAGTTAGCTATATATTGTCATGAAAACTTTTGCATTGCTTATGTTAAGTATTAGGTTAAGTTAACCTTTTGTTCCAAAACAATTGCATTGTTTCGTATTAAGATATTTGATTTGTAACATTGGAATCCTGTTACTGCAAACAGGATATTCCATAATTGTTTAATATTTATATCTTTGTTTTAATATATATATATATCACTCCTAAAGAAAATTAAATTCATCTATTTTAAAGTTTCAGAATGTTTGCAGCAAAATTGAAATTTCATATATGGTTTGCAGTATTGGTTCTCTTTCCTTTAAAAATTCTTTAAGTGTTGTCATAAATTACCTTGCTAATAAGGATTTTGTTTCACAAATTACAATTTTTATGTATTCTTTATCTAAAAAATTCTCAGAAATCTGCTCTGCAGGTGTTTTCTTTAATGTTGCAACAGATGGAAACTAAATGAAAAGTCTGATTTTATATTTACTCTTCATGCCTGTGACTTGAAATAATAACAATGTATTGCATTTTGGGGACTTATCAAACAATAACTTTCACAAATTAACAATATCAAGTGACAATGCATGTATGGTAAGTTTTTTAAGTTTGAGTGCAAAGTTGTAACTCATCCACATGTAACTTCCAAAATACTTACAATGTCAAATGAAACAGCAAAGCAGTGGTCACTTTTTTAATTTTGACAGAAATGTTGGTTACATTCCCTATATAATAAAAGCAATATCATATTATTGCTTTGAATTAGAGTTTGAACACTATGATCAACAACACTATAGTGCATATTAAGTTTCATGAAAAACAAAAAGTCACCACAGTCAAAACATTTGGAAACAAAGTTAGCTTCATTATATTAGTAATAACTTGTAGCATTACATAGCTAAGACCAAAGTGCATCTGCAAACTAAACCCTTAAAACACATATCGCATTACATCGCTAAATCAAAACACAACTCCATGAACAACATTGACACTGCAACCAATTAACTTGCACCAAAACACCATTGATCCATAACAATTGCATATATTAAACCAACTACAACATCTCCATTATACTATATTAACTTCATGACAAGCCATTTCCTTCAAATTGTCTTCTGTTGGCGACGTCGGTACAACCTCACATGCAACACCTGCTTATCAGAATTATAGTGAAATAAGACCATATCTCCCACCATGAGTTTCTTCTCCTTCGCGTATGAGTACCAACCATCTCCGACATACATCTCCAAATATTCTCTCTTTGATTTCATTATCTTACAATCATAAAAATCCAATGTGTCGAGGTCTAACATGGTTAATTCAGTGATGACGGGTCTTAAGGCCTTCCTTATAACCTTTTGAGGGAATTGTTGCATAATTGTTTGTTGTCATCGAAAAATTAACATTACAATACAAGAACAAAAAAATTAAACCAAAACATTATGTTGTTTTATTAATAGAGGTAGTATTAATCTTACCAGGACTTGATTTCCACGCTTCTGTGAACGGGTGATCTCCTTATCCCAAAAGATGTATTTCACAAGCCCTCAGACTAGCGCCTGTGAAGATTGGCCAACATCAGGCTCCACTTTGACTTCCTTCATCACAGCAGTAGGGTGGCCCACAATGTCCTGATTCACCACCTCATCAGTCCGAGGATTAGTCTGGGTCGTGTTGATTTCCGAAAATAACTCTACCACTTGAACATTTTTCGTTGGTTGTTTCGCTTCTTTCACCATTTTTCCTATTATTTCATTAACTTCATAACTGTTCATAGTGTAGCGTGCGATTTTTGTCGGTGACGCGACCACCTTATCGCCATTTTGTTTTTCCTCACCGCAATGGTAGGGATTTGGTGCTACTTTCTGATTTCTTATTTATCCTATGAAGCTGGAAAGGAAAAGGAAGCTATCTAAAACTAACCTTGCACGCAAATGTTTTACTGAATAAATTCTAAGAGATTGGGGGAGTTCAGAGTCATTTTATACAATGGGGAGTTGTCAATTACCCATCCTATATGTGGTTATCCACAAATCGTTAGCAATTTCTACTGATTTCTACTTACTGGTGTTTAGCTGTTTATTGGTGTTTATCTGTTTATTGGAATGTTTGAGAGAGAGAGAGTTTTTTGTTGATGTCGGTTTTTTGGTAAGGTACTTGACCTAAATTTTTTGATATGTGTGTGAAGGTACTGGACCTAAAGTTTTTGATTGGTGTGCTCGCTAAGATTTCGTAATCTTGTGCCTACGTATTCCTGTTTAAAGATAACAGGGAAATCAGAGCAATCGTAGTTCCTCCTATTCTATGGGAGGAAAGAGATGACGGTGTCTTGTTCAAAGCCCAAGATTGAAGCTAAAGGTATTTGTGTCTTGTTCAAAGCCCAAGATTGAAGCTAAAGGTTTGACTGAGAGAGAATTTGTCATCTCTAAAAGGAGATATCTCATCTGTTTATCACAACTGTTGGGTGACTGATTATAAAGGAGAATTACTTTAACTGGGATATGTGAATCCAGCAATGCCATAATTTCCTTTATAGGGGTGTTGTCCTGAAGGAGGAAACTTTAACTCAGTGTTGAGTAATGTCATTTTTCTTTAGGAGTTTTTCATGTAAATAATCCAGAGGCTTGTCACTTACAGCAATTAGATGAAAGAAGGGATTTACCAGGATAATTTTTTAGTAGCGAAAATGATGCATTTGTACTATCCTCTTTAAGATATTTTTGTGCATCATTTCACATATGGATTAGCATGAATCATAGCCTACCCACATGGATTTATGGGTCACTTCATATACTCCTAATTGGTGTTATGTCTTCACAAGTTTGAACATGAATGAGAAGTTAACTTTGTTGTTTTCACTTGGACTGTGGATGTGCCATGTTTGTACTGTGCTTGTGATATTCAAATGTGTCATTCCACATATCATTTTCAACTGCCTCATGTGTATAAACACTTGATTTATTTGACTTAGGATTTAATTTTTTTACATACTTGCACTTGTCATGCTTCTAGTGGAAGACGAAGTTGATTTTTGACCACTACTTGTAACATCATTTGTACGTCATTTTTGTTAATTGTTTTTGGTATTCAAATATGGGATATTATAGGTTTCTTGCTTATGGTGTGGATGCTTGGATGTTACTTTACCATGTTCTTTCTTTTCTCTTTGCTTGGTTGATAAGTTACATATCTTAAAAGATGCTTAAGTGTGGTTTTGACCCTTACTTCCCTTAACTTTGTAGATTGAGTGTAACATGAAATGTTGTGATAATTTAAGGTTGATCTTACACACTAGGTACATGTCTCCACTTATGACCTATGACTTGTGAATTCATCTCACACTTGTTTGCTTGTTGTATAACCTTGAATGATTAAAGCATGCTTTATATGCCATCTTTGGATGCAACTTTCAAACCACTTGAACATGATTGATGTACATTCCATGATTACCTCATAATACTTCAAGCTTGTTTTGTACATGTTTACAACACATATGTGGCTTGAGTATGAGACTTGACTTCCCTTTTTTGTGACTTTTACAAGTTATTTTGACATAGCTTGTGAGTAACAAGTGTTTGTGTTGTTGTAAGACATAACCTGTAACCTTTTAACTTTGTTTAGGACGTTAACATAGATAGGATAGAATAAGTTTAGCTACTGCCCCTTGTATGTCATGTACCTCTAGGGTTTACTTCTCATTGCTTATGGTTTAACTTTGCTCCTAGGGTAGAACTAGAGCACTTCGTTGTGCATTAGGACATAGTTTTGTATTTTGCTTTCAACTACTTGATAGTTGAGCTTGGCATGAAGATGGTAAGTTGCTTGTGATACTTTACATGCTTATTTACACTTACATGATTTCTTTTCATCTCACTTCTTATTCACTTCTCTCTTTTGTGATTGTTTAGAATAATGTTTACTTGTGTTTATTCACATGATCCCTTAGAATTCCTAGCTCCACTTAATTTCTGATTAAGTTGGAGGTAGGAGAGACATTAGGCTAGCAATCCATGTATTATAACAAGTAGGATAATCCCCTCGTAACCTTAACTATATGGCCACCATTGCATGATAACATTAGGATCTAGTTTCCCTTAGTTATTTTTCTTTCACCTTTGAGTCTCTCTTCTCTCACCTCAAAAGAAAATAAAAAACACTTAATAACTATTGTATGTAGAGTGCGCCACAAGCCTTAAGCACATGGGAAATGATTAGTGAAGGTCTCCTTTACTCTTCTAGGATGCTTTGCAAATGTTCCGTTGGGAGCGACCTTGTAAAGTATTCGCTCCTATGTCATAGTCTTTAGCACAATCAATCAAAACACTTTCTTCTAAAAAACAAAAGAATAACAACCGTCTTCCTTCAAGATTCTCTTCTCATATCCTTCACTCCATTCATAAAGGATACGTTATTTCTGTTCTACCGCAAACAGGTAAATGCGTAAGACTCCACATAACGAGCGACAACGCCTAAACTGCTGGAACGTAAATGTTAATGTTGTCCACTAAAAAACACAAAACAAAAAAGACCCTGTAGGTAGAACTATGACTGCTCTAACTTCCTCTCTTCTATATGATTGAGGATACGTAGGCACAAGACGGTGATGTCTTGGCGAACAACCTTCCCCCACAATCCCGTAGCCCTCCGAATTACGTTGACTCTGACTTTCCCACTCCCGAGGGAATACGTAGGCCTAGGACGGTGATGTCCTATCGAGTCACCTTTTCTTTTCTTTCCCCGTTTCTCTGTTTCTCGTTCTTTCCCTTTCTGTTTAGCAGTAGGCTTTAAATAGATACACCCTTTGATCAGAACAACAAGCGTGGATCCCATCGAGTACGATGGAGGGTGCTAATACCTTCCTCTCGCGTAACCGACTCCCGAACCCCAGGCTATGGTTGCGATGTCCATGGCTTTCCCTTCTTTAGGATTTCTTCGATCGTTTCCTTTCCCTGCGTCGGGATAAATAACGTTCGGTGGCGACTCTTATGTTTTTCCGCCGGTTGATTTTCGTTATGCGACAGCTAACGACTCTACTGGGGAATGAACCCAGAATCTCTGGCTCCCTAAGCGAGGCAATCCTAGAGGCTGTTTGTTTTCTGTTGTGGGGTGTTTATCTGTATGCTTTACCTATTTTATTTATGGCTTTTATCGCATGTTTATTGCTTTTATCGCATTTTACTTGCTTTACATTCATTATTGCCATATATACTGGACTGTGCTGGACTATTGTTTTCTTTGGTTGGATGGGTGTTCTAAGAGATAAGCCCAATACCCAGGCTTAATTATACACACAGGATTTAAAGTGGATAGTCATGTCGCTTGCGTGGTGGTGACCTCGTGTAGTGTTCACGAGACCCATAGCCAGACGAGGTCCATCTAGGAGTTATCTGATACTGCATGTTGATGCAGGTCATTGGATGTTCCCTTGGTGAGCTATTGACTCTAGTGACCATTCCCGAGGACTCAGTTGAGGCACTCCTCCCAAGGGGAGATAATGGCAGACCATAAATGGTAAACCTATTACGCTTCTTGATTCAAGGACCCAAAGCTGAGAACTTGCCATAGGATGACCTTTTGAGGGAAATCAGTTGAGGCCTCCTCGATTGATGATGATGCCAAACCAAAAATGGTGAACGTATCATCATTTCTCGACCTGAGAGTCTGTGACGCCGAGGATCCTTAGTTTTAGAATCCACATGTGAGAGGGGCTGGGTGTTTACAGGTTTGCAGGTAACTTTGACTTTCAACCTACCCGGTTTTTTGGTATTCTTACAGAAGTGGATCGTTCATCATGTTATACTCAGTCAGTTATAGTTCACGCCGTTATGTACCAGCACTATTCACACAGTCCAGCACAGACACATCCAGTTATATGTGGCACTCTGATATCATGCCTTTGCATTGCATCATTTCATACCTAACATACTTGTTTTTTTCATTTCTAGGTTAATATTCTACCTTTGATTCCGGCCAGTGGGTTCTATTGGGATGGATACCGAGAAGAAGAATAACATTATCACCTATAGGTTTCCAAAGCCAAGTTTAGGCCCTCTTCACAGTCTGAAAGCTATGGCTAGTCCGGATGTGTTGGGAGCTTTCAGAGAAAAGTATGGGCGAATTCTGTCTTTTTTCCACAACATCAGTGATTATGAATACAAAGGTCTTCACACTTTGATGCAATTCTATGATCCTCCTCTGAGATGTTTCGTATTTCCAGACTATGTGTTGGCCCCTACCTTGGAGGAGTATTCAAACATTTTGGGGATTTCTATTAAGGAAGATGCGTCGTTCTTCGGTTCTAAGAAAGATCCAAAGTTCAGGGATGTGGCTACTGCTCTTTATTTGAGAAAATCAACGTTGGAGGCCAACATCGCCAGTAAAGGAGGTTTCTGAGGTTATCATCTAGGGTATTTGACGAAGAAAGCTCAGGAAGGTGCTGGAGACAAAAAATGGACTATTTTCAATGCCATATTGGCTCTCTGCGTATAAGGTATTATTCTGTTTCCGAACATGTCAGACTTTGTTGATGTTGACGCCATTAGAATATTTACAACGCATAAACCAGTGCCGACCTTATTGGGGGACCTTTATCATTCAGTTCATAGCAGAAATGAGAAGAGAAGAGGAGGTTTTGTTCACTACTGTGTACCTCTATTTTACAAGTGGTTCGTGAACCGTCTTCCTCGCTCGTGCGCTTTCATGGATACTAAGGATTCTCTTGAATGATGCCGACGATTAATGGGTTTGGCTTCCAAGGATATTGTCTAGATAGATCATGGGTTGCTCTGCAAGAACGTTATTCATAGTTGTGGTGGGTTCCCTAATGTTCCATTGATAGGAAGAAAAGGGGGAATCAACTATAATCCATCTTTGGCCATCAGACAGTTCAGATACGCTCTGACAGGTCCACCCGCTAAGAGGGATGTGGAGGAGTCGCTATATTTCCAAGCAGCGGATGGTCTAGAAATAGCACAGAAGGCTTCTGAGGCTTGGTTCAGTGTACAGAGAAAAGGTAAAGTTGTTATGGGAAAGGCCAATAATCGAGCTTATCCTCCATATGAAGACTGGATAAAGAAGAGGGTTAAAGACTTCTACTTTCCTTTTGATCCTGCACCTCCTTTGTATTCTGAGATTGCGGAAGGAATGGCCACCATAGCCATTGAAGAATTCAACAAGTTGCAAGCTTTGGTGCATGAGCTCCATGTAGAAAATTCAGACTTGAGTAGTCGTCTCCAAGATGCTTTGCATAACAACATGGACTTGTAATGTAAGGCTAAGAACGCAATGAAGCTGCTGATAGAGAAGGAGAAGGACCTCGCAGACAGAGCTCGGTTCTACCAGAAATCTAAGTTGGCTGCCGAATCCTCCGCCCGGACTCACAAGCAAACTAACTTTTGTCTGAGGCAAACGTCAAGCTTGCTAATTCTCAGAGCAGGTGGGTTGAAATCATGGCTGAAAACGAGGAATTAAAGGAAGAACTCCAAAAGGAGAAGAGAAGCAAGAAGCACTTCTCCGACAAACTAAAGGAAGCTCAGAAGGAGATTGCAGAGCTCAAGATTCAAGCTGGGATCAAGAAGTCAAAGCTCAGAGATGTCTTCGGAGACGACGATAGTGTATAACATATTGTCAAGCTGAATCAAGACATTGGAAAAAGGAATAAGCTGATCAAAGGGCTGTTAGAATGACCAACTCATCCAGACACTGAAGCCCACCTCGAAGAGGCCAAGACCAGTTTGTATGGACTAGGGGTTTGGGATTGATCTGTTTATGTATTTCTGTATGCTTTCTATTGTGATTACCATCAGGCTTGTTGATGGAATCACCCTCGGTTGTATCAGATATATTTGTATGACTTTTAGAAATGTTATATGAAGATGTGGTTGTTTCAGCTATATTATTTCAGTGGTATTCTCAACAACGTTGTTTCAGCTGTATTTCTCTCTGTAATATCTATTCGTCCCTGTGATATTATTTTCCCTACAAAATATCTGATCCCTCACCCGATTAATACTGGAATCAAAGTAGATATATCTTGGAAATGATTAAACATGGCATATGCATGCATTCATACATCTCATTTTTGCATAACAGGTGTTTATCTCTGGATTCCCTAACCTTATTTGATTAACAGGCAGGATTGATGGTTCTCATATCCACCGCTATTCAACGCGTCAAAACCAACAACGAGTCATGGAATAACTACAGGCAGAAATGGATGAAATGAGGGCTCGGATGAACCAGTTTATGGACCTGATGCAAGGAGTCGCTCAGGGCCAACAAGAGCTAAGGGCAATGGTGCAGAGGCCCAAAGTTGAGATTCCAAATGCTGACAATCAAGTTGACCCTCCGGTTGGAGGTGATATTCCTGTCGGTGGAGTTAATGCTGATATTCCTGTCGGTGGAGTTAATGCTGGTATTCCTGTCGGTGGAGTTAATGTTGGTATTCCTGTTGTTGGAGTTAATGATGGTATTCCTATTGGTCAAGCTGATGGGGTCCTATCCTCATTCCTATTCGTGTTCCTCATATGGAGGATAGTCACTATGATCAGTTTTCTCTGATGAACGCAGATCTAGGTAGTAACAATGGTGAAGGAGACTGAAGGTACCAACTGCTTGCTGAAAAAATCAGGGCCATAGAATGTCAGAATACTATGGGCATTGACATAGCAGACATGGGGTTGGTTCAGGGGGTAAGAATCCCTCCTAAATTCAAGGCTCCATCTTTCGACAAATACAACGGCAATTCTTGCCCAAAAACTCACTTGCAAGCGTACTTCAGGAAGATTTCTGCTTACTCCAATGATGAAAAGCTTTGGATGTACTTTTTCCAAGACAGCCTGTCTGGGGCTTCTCTGGAGTGGTACATGAAGCTTGAAAGGGTCCACGTCAGAAACTGGAAAGAGTTGGAAGAGGCGTTTCTAAAACAATACCAATACAACATCGACATGGCACCTAATCGTACTCAGCTGCAGAGCCAGACACAGAAAAGTAAAGAAAGCTTCAAGGAATACGCCCAACGGTGGCGTGAGTTGGCTGCATCGGTGCAACCACCGTTATTGGAAAGAGAAATGGCTAAAATGTTCATGGGAACACTGTAGGGTCCATGTCTGGAATGATTGACAGGGTTTCATTCATCTGATTTTTCCGATATTGTAGTTGCTGGGGAGAGGATTGAGAATTTGCTTAAGCTGGGTAAGATTCAGGACAGTGTTGGGTCATCTTCCGGTGTACAAAAACCTTTTGCGGGTGCAAGTAAAAAACTTGAAGGGGAGACTAATGTTGCGTCTTCTCAGAAGAGTAGAAATAGGGCATATCAGGCTTCATACCATCAGACTGCTACTGTAACCATTCCCGTTTCTACACAACAACAAAATCAACAACAACAACAACAACAGGCCCCAAGGCAGGCCTACCAACAGAGGCAGAGAGCGGTTGATCGACAGTTTGATCCGTTACCAATGTCCTATGCTATGTTGTTTCAACAATTGCTCAAGTTAAAACTGGTAGAACCCCGTGCAATGGGTCCCTCCCTGACAAAGCTCCCAGCGGGGTATGATGCAAATGCGCCTTGTGACTTTCATTCCGGTGGCCCTGGGTGTACTATTGAAAAATGTCGAGCCTTTCAACATAAAGTTCTGGATTTGATAGATTCTAAAGCTATTAATTTTGCTCCTCCTGCCACCCCAAATGTTATTCAGAATCCGATGCCAACCCACGGCGGGGCAACTGTTAACGCTATTGAAGAAGACAACAGTTAAAGGTTGGTATCTGATGTTGGGGCTGTTAAGACGTCATTGCTGGTCGTGAAAGATCGTCTGTTGAGAGGAGGCGTATTCCCTGGTTGTGATGCAAATTGTTCATATTGTTTGATTCTTGAGAATGGTTGTGATAAGTTGAGAAGCTGTATTCAGAATTTGATGAACGACGGGTGTTTACAATTCACTCAAGTTGTCAGTGCTGATACTGATGTTTAAACTATTACCATCCCTTTTACACGCTACAGATTCCAGTGCCTGCAAGGCGAGCTCCGGTTACCATAACGGTGCACGGACCAATCCCATTTGAAAGTGAAAAGGAAATCCCATGGCACTATGGTGCTGAGGTATACTACAACGGTCAAAAACAAGAAGTTGATACTCCGACAGTAGTTGATTAGAAAGTCGATAATGTAGGAGTTGGTGGTTTCACTAAAAGCGGCAGGCTGTTTGCGCTGCAAACTCTTCAAAACGATAATGCAGATACCTTGGCAAAGGCCAAAGGCAAGCAAGTGATAAACGAAGAGCCTGTGCAGAGGACGGATCCCGGTACCTCTTTTGAAAATGATATCAAAGAATTTATGAAGATCGTCAAGAGGAGTGACTACAAGATTGTAGATCACCTCCACTAAACTCCATCGAAGATATCCATTTTGTCTCTGTTGTTGTGTTCTGAAGCACACCGCAATGCCTTGTTGAAAGTCCTGAATGTGGCGTATGTGCCTCAGAAAATCTCAGTCAACTAATTGGAATGGGTAATATCTAATGTTATTGTCAGCCGTGGGCTGGGTTTCACTGACTTTGATTTGACTTCGGAAGGCCGAAATCACAACAAAGCACTCCATATTTCTATGGAATGCAAAGCGGAAATTCTCTCTCATGTGCTAGTAGATACCAGATCCTCGCTTAATGTGCTTCCTAAAAATACACTTATTAAGCTGGACATTGAAGGAGTGGTGCTCAGACCGAGTGACTTGGTAGTTCGGGCATTTGATGGGTCGAAAAGATCGGTTTTTGGGGAAGTGGAATTACCTATCAAGGTGGGGCCCCAAATCTTCAACATTACTTTCTACGTAATGGATATTCCGCCTGCATACAGCTGTTTGCTGGGGCGCCTGTGGATTCATGGTGCCGGAGCTGTATCATCGACCCTCCACCAGAAGGTTAAGTTCGTGGTAGATGGACAAGTGGTCACCGTCTGCGGTGAATAGGACATCTTTGTAAGTCACCTATCTTTCTTCAAGTACGTTGAGATGGATGGCGAAATCTATGAAATGTTATGTCAAGTGTTCGAAACTGTGAATGTAAAAGAGGTCCCTCCTTCATCAGAGAAGAATCCGGAAGTTTCTATTGCCTTATACAAGCATGCCCAAGCTGTCGTATAATCTGGCAACACCGGAGGTTGGGGTCGAGTGATTGAAGCGCCCCACAAAGAAAACAGGTTCGGAATTGGTTATCGAGGGCCAAAGGTGCAAGGCCGTCGATGACCTATTACTTTCTCTAATGCTGGAGTCATCAATCCTGGTCAGATTTTTGCACTGAGCGATGAAGACGAAGACAGTGATTGCGACATCAGCAACTGGTTAAGCCCAGTTGTTCCGGGTCAAGAGCTTCACAATTGGTCTTCTGAAGGCTTCGTCCAAGTCACTCTTCGCGAAGAGTAATTTTCCTTGTTTTCATGTTAAATCCTGCGCCCCGCCTAAGGCGTAGAGATTCTTTGTAGGGCTTACATTGTTAAACATTCAATTTTATCGTTAATAAAGGACGTTCTTTTTGCATTCAAATATTGTGCTCCCTGTCTTTCTCTTTTTACTTTTTAATAACAAATGCCAATGTTTGTTTTTGTGCACTCATAAAGCGTGAATAACCATTCATGCAGATGCATTCCGTCAGATTCCATTGATAACGATTCTGCTATGGCTTATTATGACTTTGACAATCCGATTTACTAAGCCGAAGAGGATGGTGAAGAAGATTGTGAACTTCCTAAGGAATTAACCAGGATGTTGAAACAAGAGAAAAGGGTCATTCAGCCACATGAAGAAGCACTGGAAGTTATTAATATGGGAACCGAAGACGCCAAGAAAGAATTCAAGATCGGGGCAGCCTTAAATGAGAATGTAAAGAAGGGATTGATTGAAATGCTGCATGAATATGTTGACATTTTCGCTTGGTCGTGTCATACCCCAAATTTTGACCACTAAGATTCCCCATCATTGTGAAAATCATCATCACAATATGGATGGACTATCTTGCCTCATCAGTCTCCCCAAAGATGGGTGAACACTTACTATAATCAGAATTAGGGTTTCAAGCCCTCTCTGAGTGCTTAGACAAAGGATCAATCAAGGAATGAAATGATCTTCAACTTTTCTAACCTCTCAAACATCCACAATGGATCAAGAGGACTCCCACTTCAAGGATTAAGCACAAGGTTGCTCCCTTCAAGGTGGATCAAGCTTCAAGATCGCCAGTATCACCAAATTAGGGTTTTGGTCGACCAGGGCCTCCAGATGGAAATTTTCAGCTGGGCATGAGCCAATGATTCAAAACATATCCTAATATACTCCATGGAACCTCATGGACCCAATCATCAAGTCAATTTGGCCTCAAGGGATGCATACATCAAAAATCAGGAATTAGGGTTTCTTAACCTAATTCACCCCTAAGTTGACTTTTGGGACAAATCATGAACCAAGACCTCAAGACATGATTTGAGGGTCTCTAATATACCATATTGATCCATTTGGAACAATGGATTGGTCCAAGAAGCTTGAGCAACTAGTTTCAATTTCATCTGAACCACAGTTAGGGTTTCGCGAGAAAAGTCAACTGTAACTTTGACTTTTGACCAGGACATGCTCCCAAACCCTAGGAAATGATTCAATACACCCTATAACACCCATGGAACATGTCCATCAAGTTTGATTTAGGTCAAGGACATGATTTCCCAAAGGATCGCACAGTTTGGAATTCATCTGACAAAAAGTCAACTGTGCACAAAAGTCAACTTTGACTTTTTGAGATTTTTCACAAAAATGGATTTTTAACCCTAAAATGATGTTAATGTATGATTTGAATCATCATTCATCAAGAAAAATCAAAGAAAGTGGGATAACTTGTAAAAGGGGTAACCATAAAAACTTAGAAAATTTTCTAAGTCATAAAATAAAGTGACAAAGGTACCAACTTTGGAGGATCATAACTCCTAAACCACTAAACCATATTCCCCAATCCAAAGCTTGATTTGTAGATCTCATTGCCCTCTACAAAAGCTTCATACTGACCTATGTCCAAATTCCTCATGAATTTTGAGTTATGGAGTGATCAAAATCAAGAAAAGTCACTTTGTTCCAACACTTAGTGAAAATTTCACTAAGTCAGAATTTGCCTTATTTTTTTCCAAATATAGGGGGATTTTTCACTTGGATCCAAAAGGTATCAAAACCAAATATGATCAAACAGTTGTTGTATCGTATAAGGGCTTTCCAAAATGGCCAAGAACATCACCAAATTCAATTTGGGCCATGAGATATGACATTGGCAAGTTGCCTTGCTGAAATCTGCCAAGGCAAGGCAGAATTTTACACTTTTGCTCGATTTGCCAAAATCAGCCAATTCCAAGCCTTGTCATCACTTTGGACACATCTGAGGATTGAATCTAAAGGGGACAATCACTGAGCTAAGCCTCCAAAGTCCTTGGAACAAGAAATAGCATGCTAAACCTAGAATTGCCCAAAATAGGGACAAGACTCCAATTTTGGATTGGAGCATTCAATGGAAGCATCAAGGTGGCATGGACTGAGCCATTAGCAACTAAATTCAGTCAAGACTTATCCAAGACCAAGGGGACCAGCAGCCTGTGCCCTAACCTCTAGTCAATGGCTAGAGGAGACTTGGATTTTCATTTGCCAACATTGGCCAACCCTACTCAGCCGTTGCCATTCACTATTCCTTGCAAAACAAACTTGCTCTACTATAAATAGAGCTCAATTGTGATCAGTTTAAGTACACCAAAGGCCTACAACACTTGCCTTTCTCAAAATTCACTTCTCACTCTCAAAAATTCCTTTCTTAGCAAGTCACTATCGGGTTTTTCATTAGGGAGCAATTCCACTCAAACCAATCACACACACACCTCAGTACATCATATGTGAGCTGATCAAACACTTAAACAACACCTGGAACACTGATTTCTCAGAATCACCAGTCAATTGCTCAAGGTTTTAACCAAGTTGCAGTTGAGATGCCATGAAGTGATCCAGCCAATTTCCATCAAGTCCAAGCATTCAAGCACACTCCATAGGGTGTAGGGAAGCTGTTCAGATCATCACAACTCATCTGTAACACCTCCAAATCAGAAATCATTTTGAACTTGCAGTCACGACCTAGAGGTAAGCCTAAACTTGGTCATCTCTCAATCTATGCATATTTCCTCGCACAATACTTTTGCCAAATGTTCATAATCATGCATGGAATGTTTCCCCTCAATTAATTGCTTTGTTTGAATCGTGTATCAAAAATCCCAGCCTTCATGCAGAAATTAGGGTTCTTGAGGATTTGTCGTTATTTCTTGTTTTATGCTTAATTTAAATGAAATTAATTGTCATAAACATGATCGTGAGGTTGACACGAGCATATTGATATGTGGATTGGATGATATAATCAAGTATTCAGTGAGATTGAATAGAAAACGCAAATCTGGGCAAAACTGAGAACACGCGTGTTCTTCAGCTGTTCTTGGCGCCATTTCTCTCAAATTCAAATATTTGAATTTTGTGATTTTATTTAATTGATTCAAAAATTAATTTCTCTCTGAGTTTTAATGATTTTGAGTTGATTCTTTTTTTAATAATTCACAAAAATGTTAAAATATTTTATTTTCCCAAAAAATCCCAAAAAATATTATTTATTTCGTATAATTGATATTTTTGTGAAGAATTAATGTTTTAATTATTTTTGACATTTAATATTTCTTCCTTATTGATTTTGCAAATTTTAATGGTTTCTAATCATTTTGTAGGACAAAACTTGATTTATGAAGCATTAATCCAAGATCACAATTTGTTTTCCAAATGTTAAACAATTTTGATCATTTTTATTGAATATTTTATTCAATTAAAACACATTTTGAAAACAAATTACGGTTTTGATTAATTCAACCCTCATAAATCATTTTCAAACTCTTTTGGGCCTCTTGAGAGAGTGTAAGACCCAAAACCCACTTGTACAAACAAATTTTGGGCCTCACTTATTGTATAAGTCCCTCTGTACAAGTAAACGGCGTGATCGTCGCCTTTTAAAAAAAATAACACTGGGCTTACCCTCGAGTAGTAAGACCCATTCCTCTTTTTAAAACCTTTTGGGCCTCTTGAGAGAGTGTAAGACCCAAAACACCCTTGTACAAACCATTTTGGGCTTCACTTATTGTATAAGTCCCTCTGTACAAGTAAACGGCGCGATCGTCGCCTTTTAAAAAAACCTGGGCCTCTCCTCGAGCTATAAGCTAAAGTTCGTCCAGAACGGCCAACTCATCACAGTCTGTGGGGAACAGGCCTTGCTCGTAGTAATTTATCGTCATCCACTTATGTGGAACCAGAAGGGATAATCGGAACCCAGTTCCAAGCGCTTTCGCTACACAAGGACGAACAATCAGGAGGAGGAACTTCGATTTCCTCATACAAAGATGCTATTAAAGCAGTCGAGAGTACCGATACGACAGGATGGGGACAGCTTGTCATTCCTACTAGCAATACAACAAAGAAGGGTCTTGGTTTTTCTGCAACCTGTACCCAGACAGCTGCTAACGATGAAAGTCTTCATCCCATTCAGAACTTCTTTCACAGTGGAGGGTTCCTTCACCCAGTGCCTCAGGCAATTCATACTATCAATGAGGATGACACCTCCGACACGGATGAAGGATGGAAGTCCTATCTTAACGAAGACGGTTATATGTCTCAGGAAGAGGTGCCTACGCCATTTTGCTATCCCGCACAGAGTCCGAGATTTATACCACGGTCAGATGTCGAAATGATATACGGAGGTTGTGATCCAGAAGGATGTCGTGCTCCGCCAAATTCATTAGAGGAGGACACTCTAATGAAAGACAACTTTGACCACAATTATTATGGCCCGATGGATGGCTTGCCAATGTGGCAGCCTTACGCAGGAAACTTGGGGCAAGAAAGTCAGACGAGTAATGAAACTCAGTTGAGCATCATTGAACAGAATACCTGTGTCCCCACCATGTCATGGGATCAACACTCAGGTCATTCAGAAACTACTCAACATGACGATGAATTTGCAACGTTTGCAGGACTAGAATTCATTAATTATGCTTTACCTGAGGTCAACGTCATCGAAAGAGATGACTCCTCCAGTTCCAAAGAAGTGTGGGACACCTTGGGACAACCGAGTGGAAAATACGACTACATGGTCAAGTACACCGCTCCCGAAAGCTTTCGTATCAGGCTCGAAGACATCCAGCCAACTGGATGGGGAGATACAGCTGAGAGCACAAATGCTATGCAAAATGCAACAGAGGAATTCTCCTACGACAATTCTGCCTGGGAGACAGATTCCAATGATCCCGCCCCACCAGAAATCAGCGTTATTTCTGAAGACAAATCAAGAAAGGTGCCAGACTTTGTGATTCACCGAGGAGTTCGCCGCCAATGGGTTGCTGTCGATGTTCCAAGGATTGTTCATAAGTCAAAGTAATTGCCAACTTTAGCCTTTCACCCTGCCCAGGTGAAACGGATGTTTTGATAGGGCTCGCTTTCTGTAAATTTCCCTCTTCGCTTCGCCCAAAGCGACAGAGTTTTGTTTTATAGGGCTGTAGTTTCAAGAATCGACTTGTTCATTAATAAAATAACGTCGTTCTGTAATTTCCGCATTATTGATGTTTTCTCTTTTTGCTTTTTCTCAGAAAATGGTAATCCTTAAAAACAATTCAATAATAAAAACAAGCAGTAATAAAAGAATACACTGCACACACTTGCATGTTCTCTATCTCTTCTAAACACGAATCATCACGTCATGCAGATTGCTTGTTTTAAACCCTATTGAAACATACGATCCAATGCCTTCTCCCAACTTTGAGTTCCTGGTATTTGGGGCTAAAGAAGAAGTTGACAACGAAATTCCAGAAGAGATCTCCCGATTACTCAGATAAGAGGAAAGGTCCATTGAACCCCACAAAGAGCCGTTGGAAACGGTAAACTTGGGTTCAGAAAAAGAGAGAAAAGAAATCAGGATTGGGGCACTGCTCAGTCCTACTGCCAAAGAGAGTTTGATAAAGCTTCTCAAAGAATTCCCCGATGTATTCGCTTGGTCCTATCAGGATATGCCAGGGTTGGATACCAGCATCGTGGAACATTACTTACCGTTAAGATCGAAATATCCGCCTGTAAAACAGAGGTTGATACGGACTCACTCGGACATGGCCATCAAAATCAAAGAGGAGGTACAGAAACAGATTGACGCGGGTTTCCTCGCCACATCAGAATATCCTCAATGGTTAGCCAACATCGTACCCGTTTTGAAAAAGGATGGAAAGGTCAGAATGTGTGTAGATTACAGAGATCTAAACAAGGCTAGTCCGAAGGACGACTTTCCTTTACCATACATTGACATGCTGGTTGACAGTACAACAAAGTTCAAAGTTTTCTCCTTCATGGATGGATTCTCGGGCTATAATCAGATCAAAATGGTGCCGAAAGACATGGCGAAAACTTCGTTCATTACCCCATGGGGTACCTTTTGTTACAAGGTAATGCCGTTCAGTTTGAAGAACGCCGGAGCAACCTATCAAAGGGCTATGACTACTCTCTTTCATGACATGATACACAAGGAAATCGAGGTATATGTCGATGACATGATTGCTAAATCAAATACAGAAGATGAGCATGTGACCCACCTGTCAAAACTATTCGAGCGGTTGAGAAAATACAAACTCCGCTTGAATCCCAACAAATGCACCTTCGGTGTCCGTTCAGGGAAACTCTTAGGGTTCATCGTCAACCAGAAAGGAATTGAGGTTGATCCTAACAAGGTCAAGGCCATTCAAGAAATGCCTTCTTCGAAAACTGAAAAACAAGTCAGAGGATTCCTGGGACGTTTGAACTACATCTCCAGATTCATATTCCTCATGACCGCGACCTGTGCGCCGATTTTCAAATTACTTAAAAAGAATCAGGACTGCATTTGGATAGAAGACTGCCAAATCGCCTTCGACAGTATCAAGGAATACCTGTTGAATCCTCCGATTCTATCACCTCTAGTGGAAGGAAGACCACTGATCATCTACCTCACAGTATTGGAAGACTCAATGGGTTGTGTACTTGGCCAACAAGACGAAACCAAACGGAAAGAGTCTGCCATTTACTATCTAAGTAAGAAGTTCACCGACTGTGAAACTCGGTACACGATGCTCGAGAAAACTTGATGTGCTTTGGCTTGGGCAGCCAAACGTCTTCGCCAATACATGATTCATCACACTACTTGGTTAATCTCCGAGATGGACCCAATCAAGTATGTCTTTGAAAAACCTGCTCTCACGGGAAGAATCGCCCGTTGGCAGATGTTGCTATCAGAATATGACCTAGAGTACCATGCTCAAAAACCCGTTAAGGGAAGTATTTTAGCCGATCATTTGGCTCATCAACTGATTGACGATTAGGAATCTATTGGGTTTGACTTCCCGGACGAAGATGTCATGTATCTAAAAATGAAAGACTGTGACGAACCGCTACCCAGTGAAGGGCCAGAACCAGGTTCCCAATGGGGACTTATCTTTGACGGAGTAGTTAATCATTATGGAAACGGAATTGGGGCAATAATTGTTACCCCTCAGGGTACCCACATTCCTTTCACCGCTCGACTCACGTTCAAATGTACGAACAATGAGGCCGAATATGAAGCTTGCCTCATGGGTCTCGAGGAAGCGATTGATTTAAGGATCAAAAACTTGAATGTATACGGCGGCTCAGCCTTGGTTATCAATCAGATAAAAAGAGATTGGAACACATACCAATCAGGATTGATTCCTTACAAAGATTACGCGAGAAGGTTGCTACCCTTCTTCAACAGAGTTGAGTTTCATCACATCCCTCGTGATGAGAATCACATGGCTGATGCATTAGCCACTCTATCTTCTATGATTAGTGTAGGTCAATGGACTGACCTACCTAAGATTGACATAATGTGCCTTGAAAGGCCTGCTTACATCTTCACAATTGAAGCAGTCATGAATGACAAACCTTGGTATCACGATATCAAATGCTTCCTTCAAAAACAAGAGTACCCTTCTGGGGCATTCAGAAAGGACAGAAAGACCCTCAAAAGATTAGCAGGTAGTTTCTTCCTGAGCGGTGATATGTTGTATAAGCGGAATTTTGACATGGTCTTGCTCCGATGCGTCGACAGACCAGAAGAAGACATGCTGTTGAAAGAAATTCACGAAGGATCCTTTGGCACTCATGCCAATGGACACACAATGGCGAGAAAAATTCTAAGAGCAGGGTACTATTGGTTGACAATGGAATCCGACTGCTATAAGTACATGAGGAGGTGTCACAAGTGTCAGATATACTCCGACAAAATCCATGTACCGCCAACGCATCTCAAAGTTCTTTCTTCCCCATGGCCTTTTTCCATATGGGGAATCGATGTGATTGGCTTGATTGAGCCTAAGGCTTCGAACGGACATCGGTTCATTCTGGTAGCCATTGACTACTTCACCAAGTGGGTCGAAGCAGCGTCGTACATTAATGTAACCCGACAAGTGGTGGTCCGATTTATCAAAAACAATATCATCTGCCGTTATGGTGTTCCGAGCCAGATCATTACTGATAATGGATCTAACTTGAACAATAAGATGATGAAAGAGTTGTGCGTAGAGTTCAAGATCGAACACCATAACTCATCTCCCTACCGGCCTAAGATGAATGGAGCGGTAGAAGCGGCTAACAAAAACATCAAGAGGATTGTTCATAAGATGGTTGTAACCTACAAAGATTGGCATGAGATGCTACCCTTTGCTCTTCACGGTTATCGCACATCTGTCCGCACTTAAACAGGGGCTACCCCTTTCTCTCTAGTATATGGCATGGAGGCAGTGCTCCCCATAGAAGTAGAGATCCCATCAATCCGGGTATTGATGGAAGCTAAGCTCACCGAAGCTGAATGGTGCCAAAGTCGGCACGACGAACTGAATCTGATCGAAGAAAAACGAATAACGGCACTATGCCATGGTCAATTGTATCAATAGAGAATGAAGAGGGCGTTCGACAAAAAGGTTCGACCTCGCATCTTCAGGAAAGGAGACCTTATGCTCAAGAAGATACAATCTTTTCTCACTGATTCTCGGGGCAAGTGGACTCCGAATTATGACGGCCCCTATATGGTCACGAAAGCTTTCTCAGGCGGCGCCTTGAGACTTGTAACCATGGACGGAGAGGAATTTGCCTACCCCACAAATGTTGATGTAGTAAAGAAATACTTCGCTTAAAAAAAACGTCTCGATGGATTGAAAATCCGAAAGAGCGGTCCAGGCAAAAGTTAGAGACAAAAAAAAAAATTCATCCCAGTGGATTGGAAACATCACAGTATAATCCAGGAAAAAGTTAGGGATTAATGGCAAGTAACTATGTTCAACAGAGGCAAGTCCCTCAGCAGCAGTTACACCATCCATCGGAGGAAAACTCCAGTCAAGGTCATCTTCGACAGAAGCTCAGGATGTCCCGAATTCAAAATTGGTAGAAGGATAGTGGTCGTTATGTTTCAACGTAGCCCTTTTCCCTGTAAATTACCATTTTCTAACTTTGTAGATACTCTTTGGAATCACACGTTTGGCTGATCTCCATCTTATCAATAAAATTTGAGCCCTTGTGCTTTTGTTTGTAATTCTCATTTGTTTTAGCTTTACAGAACGACATTTTAATATGATTAACGATTCTTGAAATAAAACAAAAATGAATTTACTTGTAAAAAATTTTCTGCTTTAAAATAAAGATGGCAATTTCTTTTGATTGTTAAACATCAAAAGAACATCAATCACTTCTCCAGAAGTAAGCGAACTTCAAAGTGCAGAATCAAAGTACTCCTTCTAACCCAGTACGCCTGAATGAAGGGATCAACTGTGTCAGAGACCTTGTTTCGTCTGACACGCCTAGGCCGAGTTCTTATCTTCTAAGCCTGACCAACATAGTTCCCCGCGAGGAATACTTCTCCTAAGCAAGGTAGAATTGCTACTTTTTGGACCAACGGTACTTCTTCGCCCCGCAATGGCCGAGTATCCAGTCATGTTCATCTTTTAGTTTGTATGTCGCGTCAGTTTTGTCAGCATATATATACGTACATCATGCATTATTGATTTGCATTCACATTTCATATTGCATCACTATCACTCTAGTCGATCTTATCCCCTGGTGATAACAGTCCTCTCAATCGAGTTGTCAAGTTTTTTTCCTCGTCAGGAAATGCTGCGTCTGAACAATCTCTATCCTCCAGTTTATTTCTGGAATGAAGTTGGCTCCTCGGCCACTTTGATAACTTGAACCTCTGAAAGACCAGAGAACCTTCAACAAAATGTCACTATTCGCCATTGAAGATAATATCCTTGCTTTCCCGGATTAAGGAAAATCCCGAGGGAAAGTCTCCTAATCAGAGATTCGGCGGTACGGCAGTTTTTCTCCGAAAAAACCACTGATGAAAAGGTCATCGGCACCTCAAAATTGGATCCCATCATATGGCACTTCTCTGGGATGATCTCGAGAAAAGTATGATGTAAGACCCCAAATGAAAGCAGTCTCTCAGGAGACTCGTCTTCCCTAGTAGAAACAAATGGCGTCTCCAACAGAGAAGTTTGTGCACCTCTACAATTCAGATGAATGGGTTCCCCAGTAAGTCTGACATCAAAAATTTTTCCGTCAAATGGCATCCCCTCAGGAAAATTCGGCGATAAGTTTGAGTAACACAACTACGAATAGCGTCCCTTGTCAATAAAGTTTATTGATAAAAGAAACTAAGACCAGTTACTTGGTAGGAAACCAGGATCGAGGGGAAGTTTAACTCAGAAACTTAGACCAGTTCCTTGGTAGGAAACCAGGATCGAGGGGAAGTTTAAATCAAAAACTAAGACCCGTTCCTTGGTAGGAAACCAGGATCGAGGGGAAGTTTAAATCAGAAACTTAGACTAGTTCCTTAGTAGGAAACCAGGATCGAGGGGAAGTTTATTCCAGAAACTAAGACCGGTTCCTTGGTAGAAGACCAGGATCGAGAGGAAGTTTACCTTTTCTGAGCATCATTGCTTAGCGAAAGAAGATGAATGCGTGAATTACCATTCATAGATGCCGTCAAAATTTCGGATATTCTGATATTTAATCCTCTTGCACCTCGAATGCCCGAATACCTTCGCCATTCACACCTTCGTGTCCAAGAAGATTAAATAGGGGCATCTGTCATACCCTAAATTTTGACCACTAAGATTCCCCATCATTGTGAAAATCATCATCACAATATGGATGGACTATCTTGCCTCACCAGTCTCCCCAAAGATGGGTGAACACTTACTATAATCAGATTAGGGTTTCAAGCCCTCTCTGAGTGCTTAGACAAAGGATCAATCAAGGAATGACATGATCTTAAACTTATCTAACCTCTCAAACATCCACAATGGATCAAGAGGACTCCCACTTCAAGGATTAAGCACAAGGTTGCTCCCTTCAAGGTGGATCAAGCTTCAAGATCGCCAGTATCACCAAATTAGGGTTTTGGTCAACCAGGGCCTCCAGATGGAAATTTTCAGCTGGGCATGAGCCAATGATTCAAAACATATCCTAATATACTCCATGGAACCTCATGGACCCAATCATCAAGTCAATTTGGCCTTAAGGGATGCATACATCAAAAATCAAGAATTAGGGTTTCTTGACCTAATTCACCCCTAAGTTGACTTTTGGGACAAATCATGAACCAAGACCTCAAGATATGATTTAAGGGTCTCTAATATACCATATTGATCCATTTGGAACAATGGATTGGTCCAAGAAGCTTGAGCAACAAGTTTCAATTTCATCTGAACCACAGTTAGGGTTTTGCGAGAAAAGTCAACTGTAACTTTGACTTTTGACCAGGACATGCTCCCAAACCCTAGTACATGATTCAAGACACCCTATAACACCCATGGAACATGTCCATCAAGTTTGATTTAGGTCAAGGACATGATTTCCCAAAGGATCGCACAGTTTGGAATTCATCTGACAAAAAGTCAACTGTGCACAAAAGTCAACTTTGACTTTTTGAGATTTTTCACAAAAATGGATTTTTAACCCTAAAATGATGTTAATGTGTGATTTGAATCATCATTCATCAATAAAAATCAAAGAAAGTGGGATAACTTGTAAAAGGGGGTAACCATAAAAACTTAGAAAATTTTCTAAGTTATAAAATAAAGTGACAAAGGTACCAACTTTGGAGGATCATAACTCCTAAACCACAAAGCCATTTCCCCCATCCAAAGCTTGATTTGTAGATCTCATTGCCCTCTACAAAAGCTTCATACTGACCTATGTCCAAATTCCTCATGGATTTTGAGTTATGGAGTGATCAAAATCAAGAAAAGTCACTTTGTTCCAACACTTGGTGAAAATTTCACTAAGTCAGAATTTGCCTTATTTTTTTCCAAATGTAGGGGGATTTTTCACTTAGATCCAAAAGGTATCAAAACCAAATATGATCAAACAGTTGTTGTATCATATAAGGGATTTCCAAAATGGCCAAGAACATCACCAAATTCAATTTGGGCCATGAGATATGACATTGGCAAGTTGCCTTGCTAAAATCTGCCAAGGCAAAGCAGAATTTATGCTCAATTTGCCGAAATCAGCCAATTCCAAGCCTTGTCATCACTTTGGACACATATGAGGATTGAATCTAAAGGGGATAATCACTGAGCCAAGACTCCAAAGTCCTTGGAACAAGAAATAGCATGCTAAACCTAGAATTGCCCAAAATAGGGGCAAGACTCCAATTTTGGATTGGAGCATTCAATGGAAGCACCAAGGTGGCATGGACTAAGCCATTAGCAACTGAATTCAGTCAAGACTTATCCAAGACCAAGGGGACCAGCAGCCTGTGCCCTAACCTCTATTCAATGGCTAGAGGAGACTTGGATTTTCATTTGCCAACATTGGCCAACCCTACTCTGCAGTTGCCATTCACTATTCCTTGCAAAACAAATTTGCTCTACTATAAAAAGAGCTCAATTGTGATCAGTTTAAGTACACCAAAGGCCTACAACACTTGCCTTTCTCAAAATTCACTTCTCACTCTCAAATATTCCTTTCTTAGCAAGTCACTATCGGGTTTTTCATTAGGGAGCAATTCCACTTAAACCAATCACACACACAACTCACACACATCATATGTGAGCTGATCAAACACTTAAACAACACCTGGAACACTGATTTCTCAGAATCACCAGTCAATTGTTCAAGGTTTTAACCAAGTTACAGTTGAGATGCCATGAAGTGATCCAGCCAATTTCCATCAAGTCCAAGCATTCAAGCACACTCCATAGGGTGTAGGGAAGCTGTTCAGATCATCACAACTCATTTGTAACACCTCCAAATCAGAAATCATTTTGAACTTGCAGTCACGACCTAGAGGTAAGCCTAAACTTGGTCATCTCTCAATCTATGCATATTTCCTCGCACAATACTTTTTCCAAATGTTCATAATCATGCATGGAATGTTTCCCCTCAATTAATTGCTTTGTTTGAATCGTGTATCAAAAATCCCAGCCTTCATGCAAAAATTAGGGTTCTTGAGGATTTGTCGTGATTTTTTGTTTTATGCTTAATTTAAATGAAATTAATTGTCATAAACATGATCGTGAGGTTGAGACGAGCATATTGATATGTGGATTGCATGATATAATCAAGTATTCAGTGAGATTGGATAGAAAACGCAAATCTGGGCAAAACTGAGAACGCGCGTGTTCTTCAGCTGTTCTTGGCGCCATTTCTCTCAAATTCAAATATTTGAATTTTGTGATTTTATTTAATTGATTCAAAAATTAATTTCTCTATGAGTTTTAATGATTTTGAGTTGATTCTTTTTTTAATAATTCACAAAAATGTTAAAATATTTTATTTTCCCAAAAAATCCCAAAAATATTATTTATTTCATATAATTGATATTTTTGTGAAGAATTAATGTTTTAATTGTTTTTTACATTTAAAATATTTCTTCCTTATTGATTTTGCAAATTTTAATGATTTCTAATCATTTTGTAGGACAAAACTTGATTTATGAAGCATTAATCCAAGATCACAATTTGTTTTCCAAATGTTAAACAATTTTGATCATTTTTATTGAATATTTTATTCAATTAAAACACATTTTGAAAACAAATTAGGGTTTTGATTAATTCAACCCTCATAAGTCATTTTCAAACTCTTTTGGGCCTCTTGAGAGAGTGTAAGACCCAAAACCCACTTGTACAAATAAATTTTGGGCCTCACTTATTGTATAAGTCCCTCTGTACAAGTAAACAGCGCGATCGTCACCTTTTAAAAAAAATAACACTGGGCCTACCCTCGAGTAGTAAGACCCATTCCTCTTTTTAAAACCTTTTGGGCCTCTTGAGAGAGTGTAAGACCCAAAACACCCTTGTACAAACCATTTTGGGCCTCACTTATTGTATAAGTCCCTCTGTACAAGTAAACGGCGCGATCGTCGCCTTTTAAAAAAATACGGGCCTCTCCTCGAGCTATAAGACTCATTGAAAACTTTTGGGCCTCTAATAGAGTGTAAGACCCAACCCCCTTTTAACCAAAACAATTTTGGGCCTCAAATATTGTATAAGCCCCTTTGCGTTAAAAGAAAATCTCGGTGCGATCGCCATTTTAAACGAAAAATCATCTGGGCCTACCCTCGTGTTATAAGCCCCACTCTTTTTCTTTAAACCTTTTGGGCCTCTTGAGAGAGTGTAAGACCCATCCCTTTGTACAGAAAACAATTTTTGGGCCTCAGTCACTCGTATAAGTCCCTCTGTACAAAATCAACAGTGCAATCACTAATAAAACCCTGGGCCTCTCCTTGAGCTGTAAGCCCCAAATATTTCTTTTTTCAAAGCACTTTCTCCTTTGATTTTGAAATATACTATTGTTTTCAATCTTTCTTTGTTGAACAACTAACCAAACAGCATTGAAGCTCTACAACCGAGTAAGTGTTTATTCGCTTTCATTTACCGCTTTCATATACATATAACTGTATTGTGGGTCTGTTTCACTGTAAGTCTTCTTTCATAAACTCATATCAACTGTGTAATAATAGTATAGATATTTAGAGTTTCCCCGACAATTACGTCTAGCATTAAGCTCGTTGATCACTCTTAAATAGACTAAACTAGATCCTCATAGGATTACCAGACACAGTCTTCCCTCCTCTTGGGGTTAAACAATATGGAGATGTGAAAGGCAGATTCTTTTTGAACCCTTTCTTAGATTGTCACTTGTAGAAGTTGTCAAAGAAACTCTATTCCCTAGAGATGATCTTTTCTCCGTGAATGGCATCTCTTGAGTTTCTTCCATATTCTCGAACTTTCCTGGCTTGATCTATTCTCTGTGAATCGCTTGTCTTGAACTTCTCGGGGTTTGGGGACCCACAGGCTTCTTAAAAGCACTTGTCAAGAAACTCTACTCCCCAGAGATGATCTTTTCTCCGTGAATGGCATCTCTTGAGTTTCTTCCAAATTCTCAGACTTTCCTGGCTTGATCAATTCTCTGTGAATAGCTTGTCTTGAACTTATCGGGGTTTGGGGACCCACAGGCTTCCTAAAAGCATCCCCGCCTCCTCTTGGGCGTTGTACAAGGACCCGTCGGCTTCTTAGAAGTATTCACAACCTCCTCTTAGGCTTTGTATAAATGATTTCTTCCTCCGGGAATGATAGCCTCCTCTTGGCCTTCGTACAAATTGTCCCTCGGCTTCTTAAAAGTTTCCAGCCTCCACTTGGGCTTCGTACAAATTGTCCCGACGACCTCCTAAAGGTATAGGAACAGAAATCAGTCATCTTAATAGAACAGTCTTTCCAAGAGTCTACTACTGTTTCTCAAAGCATAGTACAAAAGATGAAACTCTAGACTTGGACAGTCTAATTTCCTTGAGTCTCAAAGACATTCTCAAGCACTCTTCAAGAATAGGAAGGAACCCTGTAGACTAGGACAGTCTCAATACCCTTTGGATTTCCCATTTCCTCACAGAAGAGGAAATATCCCTGATCCTCGAATCAAAATCCCTGAGTACAGTGTTACTCATATAAGAACTGATTTTCTCTTTGAACCCATATACTGGTCACTCAACTGAAACAGTACCCTCTTTCGCCTCCATCTCGGGCTTTGTACGAGATACAAAAAAGGTTCTTATTGAATCAACACTTTAGCCTCCATCTCAGGCTTTATACGAGATACAAAAAGAAAAAAGACTCTCTTGTTGAGTTAACAAACACTTTAGCCTCCGTCTTGGGCTTTGTACAAGACACAAATCACTCCCTTGTTGAGTATAAAACTTCTAGCCTCCCTCTCGGGCTCCGTACGAGACACAAAAGCATCCTCTTGTTGGGTCAATAGCCTCCTCTTAGGCTTTGTATAAGAAAACCACTGGTTGATCCAATCAACCTTTTAGCATCAAAGCTGTGCCTCGTTCACAGTACACAAACATCAACAACTCTTTTCCCTTCATCTAATCGCTGTAAGCGGCAAGCCTCTGGATCATCTACATCCATGCCACTGTCCCTCCTTTAGCATGAAAAAATCCTAAGGAAAGATAACATTGCTCTACACTGAGTTAAAGTCTTCTCCTTCAGGTTGGAAATCCCCTATAAAGGAAATTATGGCATTGCTAGGATTCACATATCCCAGTTAAAGTAATTCTCCTTTATAAACAGTTGTGACAGACAAACCCCTCTTTTGAGATGACAAATTCTCTCTAAAGACAATACCTTTTAGCTTCACATCTTGGGCTTCGAACAAGATACAAATAGACCCTTTAGCTTCACATCTTGGGCTTTGAACAAGATACAAACCACCTTTAGCTTCACGTCTTGGGCTTTGAACAAGACACCAAAACACCCATTTCCTCCCGTAGAATAGGAGGAACTACGATCGCTCTGATTTCCGTGTTTCGGAAAAACGGGAATACGTAGGCATAAGATTGAAAGAAAAATCTTAGCGAGCACACTAAACAAAAATCCTAAATCCCATATCAATTGAAAAACATCAGTCCTAACTTCCTGTCCATAGAATAAATCTGTCATTCTGTCAAAATAACACAAGAGAGGCCTCACTACCACATAGCATCCATAACCTAACATACCGCTGTTTAAACTCAGTATGCAAGCAGGGTTAATTGGAGACATCTATTTCCCTTCCTTCATCAGCTTTAATAGGATAAAAAATGAATCGACCTGTAGTAACCCCCAAGGAGCGGCAGTGCTTAAGAACCATGTCCAAAATCGCTCGCTACAGGTCGTATCAAGATATACCAAGGCTTGACACCGATATCGCCATGCACAGATTACCTCTCAAAGAGGGTTGCTCTCCCGTCAAGCAGAAGCTTAGACGAACAAAACCAGAAATGGCGATCAAGATCAAGGAAGAAGTACAGAAGCAGTTGGATGCGGGTTTCTTAGCTGTTACCAGTTAGCCACCATGGGTTGCAAATATTGTGCCGGTACTTAAGAAGGATGGTAAGGTCCGGATGTGTGTTGATTACCGTGATCTAAACAGAGCAAGTTCGAAGGATGACTTCCCATTACCTCACATTGATGTTTTGGTTGACAATACAACTCAGTTCTCGGTATTTTCTTTCATGGATGGCTTCTCTGGCTACAATCAGATTAAGATGGCACTAGAGGACATGGAGAAAACAACATTTATTACCCCATGGGGAACATTCTGTTATAAAGTGATACCCTTCGGTTTAAAGAACGCAGGGGCAACCTATCAACGCGCAATGGTGACTCTCTTTCATGATATGATTTATAAGGAGAATAAAGTCTACGTTGATGACATGATCGCGAAGTCACAGACCGAAGAGGAACACTTGGTGAATTTTCAAAAACTGTTTAAACGGTTGAGAAAATTCAAGTTGAGGTTGAATCCGAATAAGTGCACCTTCGGGGTGCGGTCTGGAAAATTATTGGGTTTCATCATCAGTGAAAGAGGGATCGAGGTTGATCCAGCCAAGGAAAAAGTAATTCAAGAGATTCCTGAGCCTAGAATAGAAAAACAAGTTCATGGTTTCCTAGGGAAGTTGAACTACATTGCTAGATTCATCTCTCATCTTACGACCACTTGTGAACCAATTTTCAAGCTGCTAAGAAAAGACCGGGTTATCAGGTGGAATGATGATTGCCAGAGGGCATTTGAAAAGATAAAAAAGTATCTTCAACAACCTCCGATCCTTATAGCTCCAGTTCCAGGGAGACCACTGATAATGTATTTGACAGTACTTGAAAGCTCAATGGGTTGTGAACTCGGTCAACACGACATGACAGGTAGGAAAGAGCACGCCATTTACTACCTGAGCAAGAAGTTCAATGATTACGAGTCAAGATACTCAATGCTTGAGAAGACATGTTGTGCACTTGGATGGGATGCTAAGCATTTAAGACAATACATGTTGACTCACACAACCCTGTTAATGTCCAAGATGGATCCACTCAAGTACATCTTCGAGAAGCCAGCTCTCACCGGAAGGGTTGCTCGTTGGCAAATGGTCTTGATAGAATATGACATTAAATACACTTCCCAGAAAGCCATCAAGGGTAGTGTTATGTACGACTATCTTGCTCAACAACCACTTGATGATTATAAGCCGATGAAATTTGAATTCCCTGATGAAGACATCATGTATTTGAAAATGAAGGACTGTGAAGAACCGTTAGTTGACGAAGGGCCAGATCCTGATTCTAAGTGGTGTTTGATGTTTGATGGGGCCGTTAATATAAATGGTAATGGAGTTGGGGCAGTTATTGTCACTCCGAAGGGTTCTCATATACCTTTCACTTCCAGACTGACATTCAAATGCACCAACAATGAAGCCGAGTATGAAGCTTGCATTATGGGTATCAAAGAGGCTATTGATCTGAGGATTAAAACTCTTGACATATTTGGGGATTCCGTTTTGGTGATCAATCAGGTCAACGAATATTGGAATACTCATCAGCCTAATTTGATTCCATGTCGAGACTACACAAGAAGACTGTTGACTTTCTTCAATACTGTGAAGCTTCATCATATACCTCGTGACGAAAATCATATGGCAGACGCTCTGGCTACGTTATCCTCCATGATTAAAGTGAATTGGTGGAATTATGTGCCCAAGATTGATGTGACACGCCTTAATAGACCCGTGTATGTGTTTGCAGCCGAGACAATTGTGGATAGTAAGCCTTGGTATCATGATATCAAGTGCTTTTTGAAAAGTCAAGAGTAGTCGGCTGGGGCATCCAACAATGATAAGAAGACTCTGAGAAGATTGGCTGGTAATTTCTTCTTGAATGGGGATGACGTGTTGTATAAATGGAATTTCGACATGGTCTTGCTCAGATGCGTGGATAGACACGAAGCATACTTGTTGATGCAAGAAGTGCACGAAGGTTCCTTTGGTACCCATGACAACAGACATGCTATGGAAAAGAATTTGTTGAGAGCCGGTTATTACTGGATGACCATGGAATCAGATTGCTTTAAATATGCTCGAAAGTGCCATAAATGCCAGATTTATGCTGACAAAGTGCATGTGCCTCCGAATCCTTTGAATGTTATGACTTCTCTGCGGACTTTTGCTATGTGGGGCATTGATATGATCAGAAAGATCGAGCCCACCGCTTCCAATGGGCACCGTTTCATTCTAGTTGCCATTGATTATTTCACCAAGCGGGTGGAGGCAGCTTCCTTTGCGAACGTCACCAAACAAGTGGTTGCCTAGTTTATCAAGAAGGAGATCATTTTCTGTTATGGGGTTCCTGAAAGAATCATCACTGATAATGGTTCTAACCTCAATAACAAGATGACGCAAGAGCTGTGCCAGAGCTTCAAGATTGAACATCATAATTCTTCTCTGTATCGTCCAAAGATAAACGGTGTTGTTGAAGCAGCCAACAAGAACATTAATAAGATTGTGCAAAAGATGGTTGTCACGTATAAGGATTGGCATGAGATGTTGGCTTTCGCTTTACATGGGTACCGTACTTCAGTGCGTACATCAACCGGTGCAACTCCGTTCTCACTTGTGTATGGTAAGGAAGTAGTCCTACCAGTTGAAGTTGAGATTCCTTCTTTGAGGGTTATGATGGATGTGAAGCTAGACGAAGCTGAATAGGTCCGAACAAGATTCAACGAGCTGAGCCTCATTGAAGAAATAAGAATGGCAGTTGTATGTCATGGGCAGTTATATCAGAGGAGGATGAAGAAGGCATTTGATCAGAAAGTGCGTCCTCGTTGTTTCCAGGCTGGTGATTTGGTGTTGAAACAGATTCTTCCTCCACAGAAAGATCACAGGGGAAAATGGACCCCGAATTATGAAGGCCCATACGTTGTTAAGAAGGCTTTCTCTGGTGGAGCCTTGATGCTTTCAACTATGGACGGTGTAGACTTTACGTCCCCTGTGAACTCAGACGCAGTTAAAAAAATATTTCGCATAAAAGAGACCCGCTGGACAGCAAAAAGAATAAGTCCAGGCAGAAAAGGGGCATCCCGTCGAACCATAAAAAGAAAAGGTTCGGGAAAAAATTAAGGATATATAAAAGAAAAATGAGTAAACCCGCTAAGTTGAAAACCAGAAAAGGCAACTTAGGCAAAAATGGGTATCCCGGTGGATTGAAAACGCGTAAAGGGCAATCCAGGCAAAAGTTAGGGATTAAAGCGAAAGGTTGCGATCTGAGTAGTCTGTACTTCATCTCTTTTCAACATCTGGGAATCTCGAAGGATAGGAATCAGTCCAATCACCTTTCTCGGAAAGCAGAGCATTCGGAGCGTTTTAAAGACATACAGGTCATAGCAGAATTGAAACTCAATGTGAATCTGTTTTTACATTGCCACTAATGTAGTTTTTTTTTTATTTTTACACAATTACCTCTTTCTTGGAATTGCTTCCTGATGTAAACGCCTATTTACAAGCCCATCCAATCAATAAAACTCATTTTCGCTCAAATAGCTTCCTCTTTTGTTTTCATTTTACTGTTTTGTTTGCAAAAGACGTCCAAATTTTTTATAAACATTGCATTTGAAAACAATAAAGCCCTACAAAAACATGCGTGAAAAAATTTAAAATTGCTTTGAATGTTGAGTGTCCTTGGGTGGTAAATTCAGACCATATAATACCTCGGGGCACACGTGTGCATCTTTTTGTGTTTGCAGGCACATGTATTCATACTCGAAGGTCAGTGTGCAAGTCAAAGACCAATACCTTCTCGCAGCACTGGAGGCATGGTTCAGATATAAGAATGAATGTCTCCCCAGCAGAAATAATCAAGATAGTATCATCCTCGGCAAAGGTTATGACTTCTTGTTATGCTCCCCAACAAGAGTCCAGAGGTTTGGTTTCCCAGGCCAGAGATGGATTTATCTTTTCTCCAGTAAGAGTTCAAGCCCCGGACAGGGTATGGATGGTCTGTTTTGCTCTCCAAGCAGGATGGCATCCACGGCAAGAGACTTGTTTCACTGCCCGTATCCAGTAGAATTTCTCTCCCCACAGAGTACTGATATAATTTCCTCATCAAGTCAGGAAACGTTTCCTCCCTCAGCAGAGGCCTGTTAATCCCTATTCTTCAACAAGCTTCTTCTTCCTCCTCAGAGGATTATTTGACCTTAATTCCCTAGCAGCCAGGTCAGAAGGTTGTCATTTCCCCAACTGAGTCCTATGGTTATGGGTTTTCCTCAAGCAGGACTGGTTTAGGTGATGTCTTCCCAGCAAAGTCATTGTTATCCGTAATTCAGAGGCCAGATGTATCAACATTCTTCCCAGCCGAGTTGTTGATTTATTTCCCCATAGAAAGTCAGAGTATCAGATCAGTGATCACTTCCTCAGCAGAGTTTCTAATTATCATCCCCAACAGAGGATTCCCTTTGCATCTTGCATGTAGTAATCATTGCATCCTCAAAATGCGTAGCATTTCTATTTGGTATGGAGCATTACTCCATAGATGAATTCAAATATATGAATTTGAAGCATATGCAAAGTTTGGATATTCTCATTTCCAGACGGGAGGACTAGTCTTAACTTATCCCCGATGAAGTTGCCAATAAACTTGTTCATCTTACTGGTATTCCCCTGCAGAGTTGTCTGTTCAGACTTCTCTTGTCCCCAGCAGAAACGATGTAACTGTAGCCCTCCAGCAGACACCTTAATCAATCCCTAGGGTAGTAGATATGTCCATCCTCCCTTTCTGATCTTTGTCCCCTAGCATAGTTGTCTGACTAGGATTCTAGTATACCCTCAGATTTTTTCCTTGATAACAGAAAGTATCATCTTTCGATGCCGATAAGTGTCGCCATCTCAATTCATCTTTCGATGCCGATAAGTGTCATTATCTCAATTCATCTTTCGATGCCAGTAAGTATCGTCATCTCAATTCATCTTTCGATGTTGGTAAATGTCGTTTATTCAGTACACTCTTTCATGTCTGTATTCCTTTTGATATCGGAAAGTATCATCTTTCGATGCCGATAAGTGTCGTCGATCCAACACACGTTTTCGTGTCTATATCGTCTCCCTTTTGATACCATAAAGTATTATCTTTCGATTCCGGTAAGTGTCGTCGATCTAGCACACGTTTTCGTGTCTGTATCATCTCTCTTTTGATACTGGAAAGTATCATCTTTCGATGCCGGTAAGTGTCGTCGATCCAACACACGTGTTCGTGTCAATATCATTTTCCTTTTGATACCGGTGAGCATCATCTTCCGATACTCATCCTACCTCGTGATTTTTAGACATCGGTCTGTGTCTTATCTTCTCCATAGCATATTTTCCAATCACACCTATCCCTTGTTATCCCCAGTAGAGTCTTCCACACTCATCAGATCTTCTACCCCAAGTTTATACATACAGAGTGCAAATTTTTGGTTTCTGTTGGTATTCAATCCCTATTTACCTCGAATGTCTGAAAGCGCTGCTCTCATCCCTTCAGGTCCATAGTTGATTGAATAGGGACAATTGTAATACCTAAAAAATTTCCATCCTATTTATACCTAATAAGTGGCTTATGCTTCACGCCTCATATGCATTTAGGTCATAAACATTACACATGCATCATTGGTCTTCTCAAGGCATGGTATCAAGGGTATCGCCATCACTAATTGCGCAAAGCAAAGAGAATAAGATATATTCAATTACTTAAGCCACAAAGGCTCCTCAAGACTCAAAACCTCTCGTTTGGCCCACCATTTCATCAAGAGATGGATATTGGCAAGAGAATTGAAGAGAATCACCTCCCCCTATCTCTTAATCTTCTAACTAGGGTTTTGGTCATCTGAATATCCGACAATTCCACTGAGCAAGTATCTTGGAACTTGGACATCATATCATCACTTACAACGTCTTGGTTCAAGAGGATCTCCACCATCTCTAGAGAAATTAGGGTTTTGATCATCAGTCAGCATCTCTTATCATCTAGTGCCAAAATTAGGGTTTTGCATAAAATTAGTTTATTTCTGATTTTTTGGGGCAAGGCTTGATCCCATGACTTTCTATGTTTCCTCAAGCATCTAAGATAGGAATATGGACCATCATTGCCTTTCACAAGGGTTTCAATTGGCCAGATGATTGAAAATTAGAGAGAGTGGTAATAAAGTCAACTGATCAAGGAAAAAGTCAACTCTTGACTTTTTTAGGTCAAATTCATGTTCATCATGTCAAATATGGTCAATGGATGAAATTTGATCAAGAAATATCAAAGGAAACAAGGAAAATCAAGAATTATGGAAAGTTACTTAATTTGGAAATTTAGAGTTTTTTAAACTTTCCATTTTGGGAAAGTTTTTCATGCCATGCAACCAACTTTATGGCCATTTTTCTCTATGATCCAAGCTTCATTTGAAATTTTTTTTCTCAAATGAAAGTTGTAGTGTGTATTCCAAGCTTTCCAACCATATAAAGAATGTTCCATTTGGATTTATAGATCAAGAGTTATGATTAATCAAAGTTGGTATCTTTAAGTTGTTCAAATGAAAAACATAGAAAATTTTCTAAGTTCTAAAAATCAGCTTTGTGACCAGGTTTTCAACACCATTTTTCACCATGTTCCAAGCCCTTTTTCAATCTGATTTCCATGTCAAACTTGTTGTAAGAAGTGAGAGCTTTAATTTGGTACCAAGAACTTGATGATTGGATCAATATTCATAAAGTTATTGTGCTCCAAAGTCATGATCATGCAAGTTGTGAAACATAAAAACTTAGAAATTTATTCCAACACATGCGGCAGCTTGTGTCATACTAACTCCATGCCAATTTTACATGGTGATAGAAACTTCAATTCCAAATTCCATAAACATCAAATATGTTGTATGTAATGCCATCTTTTCAAAGACACCAAAACCATCCTTTTTGCTCCAAAATTCATCAAGATACACAAGCTCAAAGTCACTACCATGCAAATATGATTTAAGGATTCTAAAACCATGCCAAATTTGAACCACCACCAAAACACATCCCTTGCCATGCGCATGATTTTATGTCACCATCATTTCCATAATAAACCATGCAATTCTTACACATCCATGTACCATACCAACACTTACCATATATGCCATAAAGGAGAAAAATTAAAAACTTCATCAACAAGTTGTTATGCTGACTTGTACCAGCTTATATCACCATCATGCTATCATTATGCCATGATAATCATGCTCACAATTTACTACCAAAGCAAGCCAAACCCGTATGCACAACATAACCTCCATTTTTTCATTTTTTAACCAAAGCTTTTAATCACGCCTCTAACCATGATTAACACTCTCTAACCACCCATATATAAAATGTAAACCCTAACAAATTCAGTTACACACACACTCATTCTCACAAAACATATCCAAAATCACCAAGATCCACCATTGAAGCTCAACACTCCATAGCTTCAAAGATCAATTCTCCTTGGAGTTTTCACCATTTGTCTCCATATTCATCATCCCCAACCCTTAATTCATCTATTGTATGCACTATTTTGGACCTAGAATCACCACCATTGTCATACAAAGGTTCATCATCTTCTTCATTTTTGGGAGTTTTAGCAAGATCCAAGAAGATTAAAGCATTTGTTTTGCTTTCCTGAAGTAGATTAGAAAAATTGCAGGAAGTTATCGAGTTTCTTGTACGTGAGTAAAGCTTCATCCAGGTTTGTGATTCTTGAAACTTTAGCACCATGGTAGAACCTCCATAGGTCTTGAAATCATGTGGTTAACGCGCATCTGAAGTCCTCTATGAAGAGGCAATGTGTTTGGATAAAGATTGGTTGAACTGGTGATTATTCAAAGTATGGAGTCATAATTTATTCCTCTTAAATCTTTTTGTATGTTGTTTATATGAGAATTTTGATCATGGATTCATGATCTACATTTTGTGGGCTTCAATTTGGACTATAATTTCATGAAAAAAGGTTAAGAATTAAGTGTGTAATATGTTGTTAAAGTTTGCCTTTTCTTACCTTTGTTTTTTCGCAAGACCATGGCCATGGAGTTTGAGATTCACATTTGTGCACGAGAGGTTGGAGAAGACAACCACGTGTCGTCTTCTTATGGGTCATGGAGATAATTTTGTCCCATTCTCATTAAAAATAAACTTGACCTATGGAGATAATTTTCGAGTACCGACAATGATGCATTTGTGCTATCCTCTTTAGGATATTTTTGTGCATCATTTCACATATGGGTTAGCATGAATCATAGCCCGCCCACATGGATTTATGGGCCACTTCATATGCTCCTAATTGGTGTTATGTCTTCACAAGTTTGAACATGAATGAAAAGTTAACTTTGTTGTTTTCACTTGGATTGTAGATGTGCCATGTTTGTACAATGCTTATGGTATTCAAATGTGTCATTCCACATATCATTTGCCACTGCCTCATGTGTATAAACACTTGATTTATTTGACTTTGGATTTAATTTTACATACTTCCACTTGTCTTGCTTCTAGTGGAAGACGAAGTTGATTTTTGACCACTACTTGTAACATCATTTGTATGTCATTTTTGTCATTGTTTTTGGTATTCAAATATGGGATATTATAGGTCTCTTGCTTCTGGTGTGGATGCTTGGATGTTACTTTACCATGTTCTTTCTTTTCTCTTTGTTTGGTTGATAAGTTACATGCCTTAAAAGATGCTTAAGTGTGGTTTTGACCCTTACTTCACTTAGCTTTGGAGATTAAGTGTAACATGAAATGTTGTGATAATTTGAGGTTGATCTTACACACTAGGTACATGTCTCCACTTCTCACCTATGACTTGTGAATTCATCTCACACTTGTTTGCTTGTTGTATAACCTTGAATGATTAAAGCATGCTTTATGTGCCATCTTTGGATGCAACTTTCAAACCACTTGAACATGATTGATGTACATTCCATGGTTATCTCTTCATACTTCAAGCTTTCTTTCTACATGTTTACATCACATATGTGGCTTGAGTATGAGTCTTGACTTCCATTTTTTGTGACTTTTACAAGTCTTTTTGACATAGCTTGTGAATAACAAGTGTTTGTGTTGTTGTAAGACATAACTTGTAACCTTTTGACTTTGTTTAGGATGTTAACATAGATAGGATAGAATAAGTTTAGCTACTTCCCCTTGTATGTCATGTACCTCTAGGGTTTACTTCTCATTACTTATGGTTTAACTTTGCTCCTAGGGTAGAACTAGAGCACTTCCTTGTGCATTAGGACATAGTTTTGTATTTTGCTTTCAACTACTTGATAGTTGAGCTTGGCATGGATATGGTAAGTTGCTTGTGATATTTTACATGCTTTTTTACACTTGCATGATTTCTTTTCATCTCACTTCTTATTCACTTCTCTCTTTTGTGATTGTTTAGAATAATGTTTACTTGTGTTTATTCACATGATCCCTTAGGATTCCTAGCTCTTCTTAATTTCCGATTAAGTTGGACGTAGGAGAGACATTAGGCTAGAAATCCATATATGATAACAAGTATGATAGTCCCCTCATAACCTTAACTATAGGGCAACCATTGTATTATAACATTAGGATCTAGTTTCCCTTAGGTGTTTTCCTTTCACCTTTGAGTCTCTCTTCTCTCACCTCAAAAGAAAGTCAAAAACACTTAATAACTATTGTATGTAGAGTGCGCCAAGAGCCTTAAGCACATGGGAAATGATTAGTGAAGGTCTCCTTTACTCTTATAGGATGCTTTGCAAACGTTCCGTTGGGAGCGACCTTGTAAAGTATTCGCTCTTATGTCATAGTCTTTAGCACGAAACATACCACAAACACAATCAATCAAAACACTTTCTTCTAAAAAACAAAAAGAAACAACCATCTTCCTTCGGGATTCTCTTCTCATCTCCCTCACTCCATTCGTAAAGGATACGTTACTTTCATTCTACCGCAAACAGGTAAATGCGTAAGACTCCACACAACGAGCGGCAACACCTAAACTGCTGGAACACGAACGTTAACGTCGTCCACAAAAAATACAAAACAACAAAGACCCTGTAGGTCGAACTACGACTGCTATGACTTTCTTTCTCCTGTACGATTGAGGATACGTAGGCAGAAGACGGCGATGTCTTGGCGAGCAACCTTCCCCACAATCCCGTAGCCCTTCAAACTACGATGACTTTGACTTTCCCACTCCTGAGGGAATACGTAGGCCTAGGACGGAGATGTCCTATCGAGTCACCTTTTCTTTTCTTTCCCCATTTCTCCATTTCTCGTTCGTTCTCTTTCTGTTTAGCAGTAGGCTTTAGATAGACACACCCTTTGATCAGAACAACAAGCGTGGATCCCATCGAGTACGATGGACGCGAGGGGGTGCTAATACCCTTCTTTCGCGTAACCGACTCCCGAACCTAGGCTATGGTTGTGATGACTATGTCTTTCCCTTCTTCAGGTTTTCTTCGATTGTTTCCTTTCCATGCGTTAGGATAAATAACATTCGGTGGTGACTCTTCTGTTTTTCCGCCAGTTGATTTTCACAGATGCGACAGGGGGGGTTTGAATTGGGTTTCATATTTCGTCCCCTTTTGTGGAAATTAAATCAATTGCGTTAACATGTAAATAAAATAAATGAACACAATTATTTTATCCTGGTTCACTATTAACGAAGTTACTCCAGTCTACCCCTCAAGGTGATTTCGCCTTATCACAAGGACTTAATCCACCAACCATCAACTTGATTACAACCATAATAGATAACCTCCATTGCCTTCTTGAGAATCCTGGCGTTCATTCGCCTCTCAAGGAATCATCCACTAAGCTGTTAGAAACACGCTTAGTCTTCTCAAGTATTCTGGTCTTCACTCGACCGCTCAAGGAATCAACCTCCAAGCCGCTCAACCACGACTTGGCCCTCTCAACCTTTCTGATCATCATTCGACCGCTCAAGGAACATTACCTTTTTCAAGGATTTTTGTGTGCACTAAATATGCTTCTTACAAGATGATTAGACAAATCCAGTACATAAACACCTAAGTTTTTCTAGCAAGATATGAGCAACAACTCCTTGCTTTCTAATACTGAAACTATCTAAAAATAAATCTCAAAGATATTATAAGTACCCTAGTTCTGGATTGCTTAAAAGCTTCCTTATTGAGCATTGCGGCTTCTTATCATAAGCTTTAAGCTTCTGTACTCCTTTCTGAGTAGGAAATGCTTCTTCAAGCTTAACTATCAAGATCAACTAAGTTACTATGCTTCACTTATTGATGTTTCACTTGATGAGTTTCACATGGCTTTAGCATGTTGCATCGTTGTACATTCTTCATTATTCTGCTTCAGCTTCTTCTTCATTGAGCATTCTTCATTTAAATTTCGGCTTGCAGCATCTTGTACTCCTTTCTTGAGCATATAATGATTTTTCCAATTTAACCATCAAGTTCAACTAAGCTACTATACTTCACTTATAATGTCTCACTTGAGTAGTTTCATATGGTGTTAGCATAATCATCGTTTGTGCACACTTGTAGTAGCAGCTTCATCTTTGCTTGCTACATGTTAATTTGTTTGTTGTGTTGAATGATAATCCTTATATGAATAGAAACCAACAATCTTTTTATCTTTCTCTCTTTTTAATCAGTGGTTGCTTCAGCAATAAGCCATTGGCAACAAACGACTAGCTTCTAGCCATAAGCAACATTTCTTCAAGCTTCCAAGTCTTCAATTTATAGAGCATGAGAGAATAGATCCATTGAGGGGTATTCTTGGAAACATATTCCAACAGCAATTTCCCAACGTTCACATGAAGGAATGGTCAACATCACTATACAAAAAGCTACTCATGCGCCACCTTTTCGAGGTAGAGAATACCGAGTTTTAGTACAATTATATTCAGCTTAAAACCATTTTGATCTTCAGTCTTCTAGCATCTTCAGAGGCTTCAGATATTAACTTGATGCAGCGTGTTGTAGAAGAGTCATTCTTTGTGTAGTCTTCAGAAACTCATTCTTCAGAATTCCAAGATCTTTGTCAAGCAAAATATATCTTGAGAATCTTCAGCACTCGTTCTTTTAGAAGCATTATCTTCAGAGTCTTCAGAACCTATTCCTTAATAACCCGGTCTTCAGAGTCTTCAGATTTCATTAGCCATGTTTTTTGTCTTCAGAGTCTTCAACACTTTATCCAATCAGAACCTTGTCTTCAGAAACTCTTCAGAACTTGATCTTCATAAATTGTGTCTTCAAAATCTTTATAGCTTTGTTCACTCGAACCACGTCTTCAGAATCTTTAGAACTTGTAACATTAGAAGCGCATCATATTAGAAAGTCTTGTAGACCTTTCTCATAAAGTCTCAATTAGAATGTCCAGAACTAACGTTCATTAGAATCGTTGTATTAGAAACCTTCATGAATATTGACTTTAACTTGTACACACATATGTTTTCTTCCAGAGTGTTGATAACAAAGTCTGATGACTTCACACGCCTTCTTATCAGAATCAGAATCATATTGACAACAACCACACACTAGACAGAAACCATATCATGCATAATTGTTCTCTTAGATAACATGTGCAGTTATCATCAAAACTTAATGGCCAGATGTAGAACCAAATCTTGTTCTTACAATCTCCCCCTTTTTTATGATGACAAACAATGCATTTTGATAGAGCAATTCGTATAGGGTAATCACCATAAATCCACAGAGTCAAAGATAAGCTTAACAAGATCCCCCTGATTCTATTACTCTCAAAATTCATTTATGCTTATTCATAGTCTCCCCCTGATCCCAAGACTCACAAAATGATTTTGAAGTAGAATCATGCCCAAAAGAGAAGGATTACTTCTCAGTGACATTTCATCAGAATCTGACTAGAACTAGTTGGTCTTCATCTGAGAACCAAGCTTGCTATCAGAATACTGTAGACGTATCAGAACCTGATTTGTCTTGTCAGACTTGATGTCTTGTATTATATGTCAGAAACTGGTAGATACTTTCTTAGATGCCATGCATCATCTATCAAATCTAAATCTTCAATAGTTTAGCACATATCACCAACAAGTGCACATATCCTTATGTAATTTTATGGTTCAGAAACCAAATATTTTCTTTTATGACCATGACTTGATTTAATCTCCGAAGAATTTACATTCTTTCGACGCTGGAGTCTGGATACCATATGAGGTTTGGATACCATTGAATTTTAGATACCAATTGAATAATCCTTTCAGAAAGTTAACAACTTCAGACAAATTTTGGGTATCAGCGCGAAATTCATGGACATCTTCTTGTTTCTGATAACTTAGTGGTCAACACTAGATATTAATATATTATCAGATCAAGCTTGTTTGGTATTCTTCTTTCTTGTACATGTCTTCTGATATAACATATCTTCTGATATCTTATCAAATACAAATCATGTATTCTGATATATATCATAGCTTCTGATATGTATTAGCTTCTGTCTTCTGATAACCTGTTCTAACATACAGTGAACTTTTACGAAGTTCCTGATCAAATTTTAAACATGTGGTTAGAATTAAAACAAATTTAATTATGTTTGGGATGAGATTATTTATATTGGATATCAAAATCATATATCACTTTCTCCCCCTTAAACCTAATGACAAGTCTAAGAACTTAGAGGTTCTAAGATTCAACAATTTTTTCAGGGCCTGAGGTTTGTAAGCTCTCCCTGTGTCAGATGGTCTTCGAGATGAGGTTTGTAAGCTCTTCTTGAATTAAGTCTGTAAAGTCTAAGAAGTTAGGTCTGTAAGCTCCCTTCTATTCAGAACAAAGAAACTAGTCTCTTAGTGGATCATTAATAACTTAGCATCTAACTTCAACACTTGCCTCATCTGGTATAAACCGTTTAGCTAAACCAATGATTTCATCCTTGAAGAAAAGCTCAGTCAAAACTCTTCCATAAGGAATGTATGACTTGTGGTGACCTCTGAAAATTTTAACAGAATCCTTCAAGTGATTGAATATTATTAAAAAGGGAGATTGATTACGATATTCTTCATCAGAAAATAGATAAATAGTTTGTCTTCATGAGACAAAACATTTTTGTCTGTTTCCCAAGGTCGAAAATTGTTCAGAAGAAGATTAAACCAAGCTTTTGCAGTAGGTGAAAGTCTATCTGGGTTATTTAGTTCAAACTTGAGGAAGAAAGTGTTACAGATGTTACAAAACTCACCAAAGAAAGTGTAGTTTAAACGAAACTCATCAACGGTAACACCAGTTTGGATACAACCTATGGCCTTAGCAATAGAAGAGGGAATGATTGTGACTGGAATGCCATACACAGATGACTTGATAGAGTTTCCATCTTGTAATACCCAAAATTTTGACCACTAAGATTTCCCATCATTGTGCAAATCATCATCACAATATGGGTGTATCATTATGCCTCATTAGTCTCCCCAAAAATGGGTGAGCATTCACTGTAATCAAAATTAGGGTTTCAAGCCCTCTCTGAGCTCTTAGACAAAGGATCAATCAAGGAATAACATGATCTTACAATTTGTCTAAACCTCTCAAACATCCACAATGGATCAAGAGGACTCCCACTTCAAGGATTAAGCATAAGGTTGCTCCCTTCTAGATGGATCAAGCTTCAAGATCGACAATGTCACCAAATTAGGGTTTTGGTCGACTAGGGCCTCCAGATGGAAATTTTCCTCTTGGCATGTGCCAATGATCCAAAACATAAACTAATATACTCCATGGAACCTCATGGATCCAATCATCAAGTCAATTTTGCCTCAAGGGATGCATACATCAAAAATCAGGAATTAGGGTTTCTTGACCTAATTCACCCCTAAGTTGGCTTTTGGGACAAATCATGAACCAAGACCTCAAGACATGATTTTAGGGTCTCTAATATACCATATTGATCCATTTGGAACAATGGATTGATCCAAGAAGCTTGAGCAACAAGTTTCAATTTCATCTGAACCACAGTTAGGGTTTTGCGAGAAAAGTCAACTGCAGCTTTGACTATTGACGAGGACATGCTCCCAAACCCTAGGACATGATTCAATATACCCTATAACACCCACGTAACATGTCCATCAAGTTTGATTTAGGTCAAGGACATGATTTCTTAAAGAATTGCACAGTTTGGAATTCATCTGACAAAAAGTCAACTGTGCACAAAAGTCAACTTTGACTTTTTGAGATTTTTCACAAAATTGGATTTTTAACCCTAAAATGATGTTAATGTATGATTTGAATCATCATTCATTAAGAAAAATCAAAGAAAGTGGGATAACTTGTAAAAGGGGTAACCATAAAAACTTAGAAAATTTTCTAAGTTATGAAATAAAGTGACAAAGGTACCAACTTTGGAGGATCATAACTCCTAAACCACAAAGCCATTTTTCCCCATCCAAAGCTTGATTTGTAGATCTCATTGCCCTTTACAAAAGCTTCATACTGATCTATGTCCAAATTCCTCATGGATTTTGAGTTATGGAGTGATCAAAATCAAGAAAAGTCACTTCGTTCCAACACTTGGTGAAAATTTCACTAATTCAGAATTTGCCTTACTTTTTTCCAAATGTAGGAACATTTTTCACTTGGATCCAAAAAGTATCAAAACCAAATATGATCAAACAGTTGTTGTATCATATAAGGGCTTTCCAAAATGGCCAAGAACATCACCAAATTCAACTTGAGCCATGAGATATTACATTGGCAAGATGCCTTGCTGAAATCTGCAAAAGCAAGGCAGATTTTTGTACTTTTGGTCGATTTGCCAAAATCATCCAATTCCAAGCCTTGTCATCACTTTGGACACATCTGAGGATTGAATCTAAAGGGGACAATCACTGAGCCAAGCCTCCAAAGTCCTTGGAATAAGAAATAGCATGCCAAACCTAGAATTGCCTAAAATAGGGACAAGACTCCAATTTTGGATTGGAGCATTCAATGGAAGCACCAAGGTGGCATGGACTAAGCTATTGGCAACTGAATTTAGTCAAGACTTATCCAAGACCAAGGGAACCAAAGCTCTGTGCTCCAACCTCTAGTCAATGGCTAGAGGAGACTTGGATTTTCATTTGCCAACATTGGCCAACCCTACTCAGCAATTGCCATTCACTATTCCTTGCAAAACAAACTTTCTCTACTATAAATAGAGCTCAATTGTGATCAGTTTGAGTACACCAAAGCCATCAAACAGATGTTTTCCTCAAAATCTCTTCTTTCACTCCAATTTTGCCTTCTAAGGCAAGTCACTATCGGGTTTTGAGTTTGAGAGCTTTTCCAACCAAACCAATCACACACACACCTCACATACATCATATATGAGCTGATCAAACACTAAAATAACACTTGGAACACTGATTTCTCAGAATCACCAATCAATTTCTCAAGGTTTTAACCAAGTCGCAGTTGAGATGCCAGGAAGTGATCCAGCCAATTTCCATCAAGTCCATGCATTCAAACACACTCCATAGGGTGTAGGGAAGCTGTTCAGATCATCACAACTCATCTGTAACACCTCCTACTCAGAAATCATTTTGAACTTGCTGTCATGACCTAGAGGTAAGCCTAAACTTGGTCATCTCTCAATCTATGCATATTTCCTCGCACAATACTTTTGTCAAATGTTCTTAATCATGCATGGAATGTTTCCCCTCAATTAATTGCTTTGTTTGAATCGTGTATCAAAAATCCCAGCCTTCATGCAGAAATTAGGGTTCTTGAGGATTTGTCGTTATTTCTTGTTTTATGCTTAATTTAAATGAAATTAATTGTCATAAACATGATCGTGAGGTTGAGACGAGCATATTGATATGTGGATTACATGATATAATCAAGTATTCAGTGAGATTGGATAGAAAATGCAAATCTGGGCAAAGCTGAAAAACGCGCGTGTTCTTCAGCTGTTCTTGGCGCCATTTCTCTCAAATTCAAATATTTGAATTTTGTGATTTTATTTAATTGATTCAAAAATTAATTTCTCTCTGAGTTTTAATGATTTTGAGTTGATTTTTATTTTAATAATTCACAAAAATGTTAAAATATTTTATTTTCCCAAAAAATCCCAAAAATATTATTTATTTCATATAATTGATATTTTTGCAAAGAATTAATGTTTTAATTGTTTTTGACATTTAAAATATTTTTTCCTTATTGATTTTGCAAATTTTAATGATTTCTAATCATTTTGTAGGGAAAAACTTGATTTATGAAGCATTAATCCAAGATCACAATTTGTTTTCCACATGTTAAACAATTTTGATCATTTTAATTGAATATTTTATTCAATTAAAACACATTTTGAAAACAAATTAGGGTTTTTGATTAATTCAACCCTCATAAATCATTTTCAAAACTCTTTGGGCCTCTAATAGAGTGTAAGACCCAATCCTTTTTGTAAAATAACCTATTGTGGGACTCACTTATTGTATAACTCCCTCCGGGTATTTTCAAAAACCTCGACGCGATCGTCGTTTTGTACACAAATAACCTTGGGCCTACCCTCGAGTAGTAAGACCCATTCTTCTTTTTTAAACTCTTTGGGCCTCTTGAGAGAGTGTAAGACCCAAACCCCCTTGTACAAACAATTTTGGGCCTCACTTATTGTATAAGTCCCTCTGTACAAGTAAACGGCGCGATCGTCGCCTTTAAAAAAATCAATTGGGCCTCTCCTCGAGCTATAAGACCCATTCAAAACTTTGGGCCTCTAATAGAGTGTAAGACCCAATCCCCTTTTAACCAAAACAACTTTGGGCCTCAGATATTATATAAGCCCCTTTGCGTTAAAAGAAAATCTCGGCGCGATCGCCATTTTAAACGAAAAATCATCTGGGCCTACCCTCGTGTTATAAGCCCCACTATTTTTCTTTAAACTTTTTGGGCCTCATGAGAGAGTGTAAGACCCATACCTTGTACATAAAACCTTTCTTATAAGTCCCTCTGTACAAATTCAACAGTGCGATCACTGATAAAACCCTGGGCTTCTCCTTGAGCTGTAAGCCCCAAATCTTTCTCTTTCAAAGCACTTTCTCCTTTGATTTTGAAATATACTGTTGTTTTCAATCTTTCTTTGTTGAACAACTAACCAAACAACATGGAAGCTCTACAACCGAGTAAGTGTTTATCCGCTTTCATTTACCGCTTTCATATACATATAACTGTATTGTGGGTCTGTTTCGCTGTAAGTCTTCTTTCATAAACTCATATCGACTGTGAAATAATAGTATAGATATTTAGAGTTTCCCCAGTAACTACGTCTAGTATTAAGCCCGTTGGTCACTCTAAAATAGTCAAAACTAGATCCCCATAGGATTACCAGACACAGTCTTCCCTTCTCTTGGGGTTAAACAATATAGAGATGGGAAAGGCAGATTCTTTTTGAACCCTTTCTCAGACTGTCACTCGTAGAAGTTGTCAAAGAAGCTCTATTCCCCAGAGATGATCTCTTCTCCGTGAATTGCATCTCTTGAGTTTCTTCCAAATTCTCGGACTTTCCTGGCTTGATCTATTCTTTGTGAATAGCCTGTCTTGAACTTCTCGGGGTTTGGGGACCCACAGGCTTCTTAAAAGCACCCTTAGGAATTGTCAAGAAACACTACTCCCCAGAGATGATCTCTTCTCCGTGAATTGCATCCCTTGAGTTTCTTCCAAATTCTTGAACTTTCCTGGCTCGATCTATTCTCTGTGAATAGCATATCTTGAACTTCTTGGGGTTTGGGGACCCACCGGCTTCCTAAAAGCATCCCCGCCTCCTCTTGGGCGTTGTACAAGGACTCGTCGGCTTCTTAGAAGTATTCACAGCCTCCTCTTAGGCTTCATATAAATGATTTCTTCCCCCGGGAATGATAGCCTCCTCTTGGGCTTCGTACAAGGACTTCCCGGCTTCTTAAAAGTTTCCAGCCTCCTCTTGGGCTTTGTACAAATTGTCCCGACGACCTCCTAAAGGTATAGGAACAGAAATCAGTCATCTTAATAGAACAGTCTTTCCAAGAGTCTACTACTGTTTCTTTAAGCATAGTACAAAAGATGAAACTCTAGACTTGGACAATCTAATTTCCTTGAGTCTCAAAGACATTCTCAAGCACCCTTCAAGAATAGGAAGGAACCCCGTAGACTCGGACAGTCTCAATACCCTTTGGATTTCCCATTTCCTCAAAGAAAAGGAAATATCCCTGATCCTCGAATCAAAATACCTGAGTACAGTGTTACTTATATAAGAACTGATTTTCTCTTTGAACCCATATACTGGTCACTCAACTGAAACAGTACCCTCTTTCGCCTCCATCTCGGGCTTCGTACGAGATACAAAAAAAGGACTCTCTTGTTGAGTCAAAACTCACTTTATCCTCCATCTCGGGGTTCGTACGAGATACAAAAAGACTCTCTTGTTGAGTCAAAACTTCCTTTTGCCTCCGTCTTGGGCTTTGTATAAGACACAAATCACTCCCTTGTTGAGTATAAAACTTTTAGCCTCCATCTCGGGCTTCGTACGAGATACCATAAAAGACTCTCTTGTTGAGTCAACTCCCTTTTAGCCTCCTCTTAGGCTTTGTATAAGGAAAACCTTTTAGCCTCCTCTTAGGCTTTGTATAAGAAAACCACTGGTTGATCCAATCAACCTTTTAGCATCAAAGTTGTGCCTCGTTCACAGTACACAAACATCAACAACTCCTTCCCCTTCATCTAATCGCTGTAAGCGGCAAGCCTCTGGATCATCTACATCCATGCCACTGTCCCTCTTTTAGCATGAGAAATTCCTAAGGAAAGATGGCATTGCTCTACACTGAGTTAAAGTCTTCTCCTTCAGGTTGGAAATCCCCTATAAAGGAAATTATGGCATTTCCGAATTCACATATCCCGGTTAAAGTAATTCTGCTTTATAATCAGTCACCCAACAGTTGTGACAGACAAACCCCTCTTTAGAGATGACAAATTCTCTCTAAAGTCAAACCTTTTTAGCTTCACATCTTGGGCTTTGAACAAGATATAGATCACCTTTAAGCTTCATGTCTTGGGCTTTGAACAAGACACCAAAACACCATTTCCTCCCGTAGAATAGGAGGAACTACGATCGCTCTGATTTCCCTGTTTCAGTAAACAGGAATACGTAGGCATATGATTGAAAGAAAAATCTTAGCGAGCACACTAAAGAAAAATCCTAGATCCCATATCAATTGAAAAACATCAGTCTTAACTTCCTGTCCAGAGAATAAATCCGTCATTCTGTCAAAATAACATAAGAGAGGCCCCACTACCACATAGCATCCGTAACCTAACAGACCGCTGTTTAAACTCAGTATGCAAGCAGGGTTAATTGGAGACATCTATTTCCCTTCCTTCATCAGCTTTAATAGGATAAAAAATGAATTGACCTGTAGTAACCCCAAGGAGCGACAGTGCTTAAGAAACACGTCCAGTTTCGCTCGCTACAGAAAAATGGCGCCCACCGTGGGGCCCCTTTCTATTTTTCTTCTTTCTTTTCATCTCTTGTGTCAAAACCACAGAATGGCGTTTTCGCCGGGGAGCCATTTTATGTCAGGAACGTAGGATTCATAGCTTTAAAAGTCTAGAACATTAGGACAAATATATATACTATTTTTCCTAAATGATATATGTGTTTACTTTTCTGCTAATGGGAATGCGTGTGATGCCGCATGTGGAAAGATTGAGTATACACCTAGGAAAAACCCCTTTAGTGGCGCAGAGGCTATCAGAAATAGTTGTCATGCGATGCCACCCTCTTCTAAGGGCTCTTCAAAAAACACCACCTAGCACGGTTCCCGGCCCGCTGGTGTTTTCTTGACAAGAGTTAATGATGAAGAGAGACAGGTACAAAAATCACTAGTAAACCTTTGGGATGGGTAGAGCCTTGACTCCATGACACCGACCCTTTGACCCCATGTTTTTTCTATGTTTTTGTGTGCTGCATTCATGCACTCATCTAAAAAAACATTAAAACTAAGAAAAATTTTCTCTTCTAGTCTCTCTGTTTTTTCAAATTAAACTAAGACTGTGATTGCAAATATCAGAGAAAAGGATTACGCTAATGGATTTATGTAGAAGGAGAACTCATAAGTACACCTTCAAGGTTCCAAAACTAGAGGATTTAAGAGGTTTGGCGAGGATGATCACAAACCAAGAGGCCTTCAAAGCCAAGTACAGAGGTCTGCTACCTCTGCTAAGAATCCATGTGATTGAGGGAATCATGGATGCACTCGTCCAGTTCTACGATCTGGTTTATCACTGTTTCACATTCCCGGATTATCAACTAGCACCAATGCTGGAGGAGTACTCTCACCTGACTGATCTACACATTACTGATCGAGCTCCATTTTCTGGACTGGAAGAAATTCCAAAGAATCAGACCATTGCAAGAGCAATTCATTTGGACGAGTCTGAGGTCAGGACTCATATGACCACTAAGGGTGGCATACAAGGTTTGCCAGCCCAGTTCTTGACAAAGAAAGCTCTGTACTTCGCCAGTATCGGGAACGTGACTGCTTTTGAAAGCATCTTTGTTTTAATCACCTACGGATTATTTCTGTTGCCCAACATTAATAACTTCATCGATATCAACGCCATTAAGATTTTTCTCATTGGAAACCCTGTGCCAACTTTGCTCGCGGATGCGTATCATTCTGTACACTTAGGGAATTTGTACAGCGGAGGGGAGATCACATGTTGTGTACCTTTGCTTTACAAATGGTTTATCTCCCATTTGCCTAAATCTGCTGCTTTTTGGGATCATAAGAGTGCCTTACGCTGGTCGCAGAAAATCATGTCTCTCACCAACTCTGACATTGATTGGTGTAATAGGATTTATGATGGAATAAGGATTATTAATCATTGTGGAAACTTCCCCAACGTACCCCTTATAGGAACTAAGGGAGGAATCAACTACCATCCGGTATTGGTTCATCATCAATTTGGATACCCGATGAGGCATGTCCTGCGTAATGCTCATCTGGAGGGTCATTTCTTCAAAAAAGGAGAAAATGACAGGGCACTAAAGATGGAAATAGTGCACGCTTGAAAACATGTTCATAAGAAAGGACGAGAGTCTCTAGGAAAACCGGACTGTGTCTCGGTGGAGCCTTATCTCCACTGGGTACAAACTATAGCTCTCAAGCTAAAAATGCCTTATCCTCGTTACAGGATTCTTCCGCCGAGGGAATCTGTCATGTACTTCATCACCGAAACGGAAAAGCTCCAGGTTACTCTTAACAAAGTCCAGCAGGAGAGGAGGTCTTGGAAGAACAAGTACCGCATCCTCAATGTGGAGTGTACCTAAATACAGCAACTACTGAGAGAGCAAGATGCTCTGATTGAGATTTTAGAGCAACATGCTGTAGAGAATCAAGATGACCAAAGGAATTTGCTCACTCCTTTCACCTGGCAAAGGAATGACAACCCGACAACGGCCCAAGAGCCCCAGTCAAAGAAAAGGAAAGTACCAGAATCAGCACCCGATTTCTCTTCAGAGAGGACTCGGGACCTATTAGCTTAGGTTTCTATTTTCGCACCTTGTAATCTACTGTGTTTCCATTTCTGTAATCCTTTGAATTCAATAAAAAGGGGTTTCCCCACTGTTTGATATTTGCAATCTAATTGTCGAAGTTTATTTTGATTAAACCAAAAAGCAATTAATATAATCATTGCATTTATCATTCTCACATCGCGTATTCTTATTACCTATGAATCTCACGCTTGTGTCTCTGTTCTACAGTCAAACTATCTCATTCGTACAATACTCGGGCCAATCGTCAGAAAAAGATGGATGATCTTGAGGAAGAGAACAGAGAGTTGAAAGAAGAGATCGACGCTCTGAGAGAGGATATGAGAAAGCTTCGTAACGACATGCAAGCCATGGCAGAAGCTCAGCTACAAAGGACTGTGATCTCAGAGATCACCTCAACGCCCATAGTGGAGAAGTATGATCCTAGGTATCAAATGCCGAAAGATCATCCCTAGGGCATGCCTGTTAACTATATCCCGGAGGGATATGTTCCGCCGATCACTGAAGATCAGGGAATCATAACAGAAGCCGCTGGGCCTGAAGGTTACAAACTTCAGGAAAGCGAAGATGCCAGAGGCATATTGAAGACTCCTGAAGGTTACAAACTTCGGGAAACGCCAAGATTCACTGCCGTAGTCACGGTACCACCCCCTGTGGTGCACACTATCCCAGAAGGACAGATTCCACCAATTCCTACCAGAAGGAAACTATGTTTGACCGAATGGATGAGTTCCAGGAACAGGTCCTGGAAATGCAGAAGGAACTGCAAGCCATTCGCGATCAAGATTTATTTAGAAAGGACGCCGCAGACCTCTGCTTGGTCCCTAATGTGAAAGTTCCGCACAAGTTCCAAGTGCCCGACTTTGAAAAATACAAGGGTAACTCTTGCCCTCAAAGTCATCTGGTGATTACGCTCGGCGAGTGTTAGCTCAGACGAAGAATCAGGATCTAATGATTCATTACTTTCAGGATAGTTTAACCGGTGCCGCCTTAAAATGGTACATGGGTTTAAATCGTGCTACGATCAGCACTTTCAGAGATCTTGGTACTGCCTTCGTCCAACAATACAAATACAATCTGGGCATGGCACCCGCCAGAGATCAACTCAGATCGATGTCACAAAAGGACAAGGAAACTTTTAAGGAATACGCTCAGAGATGGCGTGAAATTTCCGCTCAGATTTGTCCACCTCTTGAGGAAAAAGAGATGACAAAGATCTTCTTAAAGACCTTGAGCTCATTTTATTATGAAAGAATGGTTGCCAGTGCGCCCAGTGACTTCACCGAGATGGTGGGTATGGGAGTTCGTCTTGAGGAAGCCGTCCGAGAAGGACGTTTGGTAAAAGACGCTGGATCATCGAGTAGTACAAAATGATACGGTAGTGCTCTCCCTAAGAAAAAAGAGCAAGATATTGGGAATATCTCTCTCAGAAAGCAAAGGCTATGGTACCAACCGGTAGCAGCTGTAACTCCTGCTATCAGCCCTGCGCCTATTCCTACGTATCAACCTCAGGTTGCGCAGAGCCAACCTAATCAGCAAAGGACACAACAACCTCTTCAGCAGGTTCGTCCTCCATACAATAACAACCGTACAACGCGGCCACCAGGGTTCGACCCTATACCCATGTTGTACGACGAACTATTTCCGTTACTACTGGCTAAGGGGCATATCCAGACTAAGTCTCCTCTTACAATACCGGAAAATCTGCCTTTTTGGTTCAAAGCGGATCAGACTTGCCCTTATCATCAAGGAGGATCGGGGCATAACATAGAGAACTGTCTCAATTTCAAATCCGACGTGCAAAAGCTTGTTAGGAGCGGGGTCTTATCTTTCAAGGATACGAATCCCAATGTTCTCACAAACCCGCTGCCTCAACATGAGAAAGCTGCAGTCAACTTGATTGAGAGAGAGCTTAACAATGTTTATCAAATTCATGATGTACTCTCGTTAAGGACCAATCTGGTCAAGATGCATTGTAGACAGAGTGGGTACGGCCATGTGCCACCTCTTAATTATCACCAGTGAGATGTCTGCTCTAAAAGCAATCAAGGGCGTTCTGTGGTCGAATCAGCTCTACAGGAACAGATGGATCTCGAATGGATCCAAGAGCACCGAGTTCGTGGAGTTAACATGGTCTATACGAATTCCAATGTCATTCAGAACCACGACATCCGTGCAATGAATGTCAACCTGGTGGCAATGCACTCAAGGCAAAGCCAGTATCATGATCTGCCGCGGCACGATTACAGTTCTTGTCTGACTTGCTCGGTAAACAAACAGGGATGCTCTTTCATACGAGAGGCCCTCCAGCGTCAGATGGATCTTGGATGGATCCAAGACTACCATGATAGGAATCCCTATCAGATCAACATGGTTCAGACTTTTGATATTCGCGTGATGAATACCAACCTGGTAGAGTTGCATGCTGAGCAGGTCCGACTCGGATTCCTGATATCACATAATTACCAAAGCTGTAAAGCGGGTTGCGAAAATGATCGAGGTTGTACCCTTGTCCAGGAGGCACTTCAGCACTTGTTAAATCATTGGTGGATGCCAATCTACATGGTTGAAGATACTCAGCAAATTAGTATCAATAACAGAAACCCCACTTGGCGTCAAAGTCAGGATGTCCGATCTGTGGAAGCTAACCTAGTGAGGTTACATTGTATTCAAAGTGGGCGTGGCCAGGTGCCACCACAAAATTATGAACGTTTTGGAGTCTGTTCGGAAAGTAACCAAGGGTGCTACCTTGTGCGAGCAGCTCTTCAGGGTCAGTGGATCGTAGAGAGATTCGCCCAAATCCGGGTTCCGGACTAATCAACTGGGCGTCGGACTACCTCGCTGATCAAATTGAGGACGTTGTTGTAATCTCTGATCATTAGAGGACTAGGGATGTTTGTGCCATCATCCCTCTACTTGACGAATAGAGAGTTCCCAACCAGGAACGGATCGAAATTACTTATGATGGTCAGAAAAATCAGAAGGTTCCCATAGTCATCTATCTACCGGGACCACTACCGTATGAATCAACTAAGGCAATCCCTTACAAATACGGTGCAACAACAATTGAAAATGGAAAGGAAATTCCATTACCCTCCATCGTGAATATTGTAGACATCATTCGTGTAACACGGAGTGGTAGTATCTTCAACAGAGGAGTTGGAGAGTCCAACAAAGAAAAGGAACTTCAGACAAAAGCTCCTTATCCATCAGTCGGTCAATCCAGTAATCCCAACCTTTCGAAAAATAATGATGAGATGTTGAAGCTCATCCAAAGGAGTGAATACAACATTGTTGATCAGCTATTACAAACTCCTTCAAAGATCTCGGTATTATCACTGTTACTCAGTTCAGAAGCGCACAGGGAGGCTCTACAGAAAGTCTTGGAGCAAGCCTTTGTGGAACAGGATGTAACAATCAGACAGTTCAATAGTATTGTCTCTAACATCGCTTCTTGCAATAACTTGGGATTTAGTGATGAGGAATTACCTGAAGAGGGTCGCCGTCATAACATGGCGCTCAATATCATAGTCAACTGCCAGGACGATGCTCTAGCCAACGTACTGGTAGACATAGGGTCAGCCCTAAATGTTATGCTGAAGTCCACCTTGATGCAATTATCATTCAAAGGCCCTCCGATGAGAACCAGGGAGGTCGTCGTCAAAGCGTTCGACGGATCCAGAAAAACGGTTATCGGCGAAGTTGACCTTCCCATAACTATTGGTCCTCACACTTTCCAAGTCACCTTCCAGGTCATGGACATCCGGGCAACGTATAGTTGTTTATTAGGAAGACCTTGGATACATCAGGCTGGAGCGGTCACTTCAACCCTCCACCAAAAGCTAAAGTTCGTCCAGAACGGCCAACTCATCACAGTCTGTAGGGAACAGGACTTGCTCGTCAGCAATTTATCATCATCCACTTATGTGGAACCGGAAGGGATAATTGGAACCCAGTTCCAAGTGCTTTCGCTACACAAGGACGATCAATCTGGGGGAGGAACTTCGATTTACTCATACAAAGATGCTATCAAAGTGGTCGAGAGTACCGATACAACAGGATGGGGACAGCTTGTCATTCCTACTGACAATAAAACAAAGAAGGGTGTTGGTTTTTCTGCGACCTGCACCCAGACAGCTGCCAGCGATGAAAGTCTTCATCCCATACAGAACTTCTTCCACAGTGGAGGATTCCTTCACCCAGTGCCACAGGCAATCCATGCTATCAATGAGGAAGATCCCTCCGACACAGATGAAGAATGGAAGTCCTATCTTAACGAGGACAGTTATATGTCTCAGGAAGAGGTGCCTACGCCATTTTGCTATCCCGCACAGAGTCTGAGATTTATACCACGGTCAGATGTCGAAATAATATACGGAGGTTGTGATTCGGAAGGATGTCGTGCTCTGCCAAATTCATTAGAGGAGGACACTTTGATGAAAGACAACTTTGACCACAATTACTATGGCCCGATGGACGGTCTGCCAATGTGGCAGCCTTACCCAGGAAACTTGGGGCAAGAAAGTCAGCCGAGTAATGAAACTCAGCTGAGCATCATTGAATAGAATACCTGTGTCCCCACCATGTCATGGGATCAACACTCAGGTCATTCAGAAATTACTCAACATGACGATGAATTTGCAACGTTGGCAGGACTAGAATTCATTAATTATGCTTTTCCCGAGGTCAACGTCATCGAGAGGGATGACCCCTCCAGTTCCAAAGAAGTGTGGGACACCTTGGGACAACCGAGTGGAAAATACGACTACATGGTCAAGTACACCGCTCCCGAAAGTTCTAGTATCAGGCTCAAAGATATCCAGCCATCTGGATGGGGAGATACAGCTGAGAGCACAAATGCTATGCAAAATACAACAGAGGAATCCTCCTACGACAATTCTGCCTGGGAGACAGATTCCAATGATCCTGCTCCACCAGAAATCAGCGTTATTTCTGAAGATAAATCAAGGAAGGTGCCAGACTTTGTGATTCACCGAGGAGTTCGCCGTCAGTGGGTTGCTGTAGATGTTCCGAAGATCGTTCATAAGTCAAAGTAATTTCCATCTTTATCCTTTCACCCTGCCCAGGTGAAGCGGATGTTTTGATAGGGCCCGCTTTCTGTAAATTTCCCTTTTCGCTTCGTCCAAAGTGACAGAGTTTTGTTTTATAGGGCTGTAGTTTCAAGAATCGACTTGTTTATTAATAAAATAATGTCGTTCTGTAATTTTCGCATTAATTGTTGTTTTCTCTTTTTGCTTTTTCTCAGAAAATGGTAATCCTAAAAAATAATTCAATAATAAAAACAAGCAGTAATAAAAAAATACATTGCACACACTTTTGCATTTTCTCTATCTCTTCTAAACACAAATCCTCTCGTCATGCAGATTGCTTGTTTTAAACCCCATTGAAACATATGATCTGATGCCTTCTCCCAACTTTGAGTTCCCGGTATTTGGGGCTGAAGAAGAAGTTGACAACGAAATTCCAAAGGAAATCTCCCGATTACTCAAACAGGAGGAAAGGTCCATTGAACTTCACAAAGAGCCGTTGGAAACGGTCAACTTGGGTTCGGAAAAAGAGAGAAAAGAAATTAGGATTGGGGCACTGCTCAGTCCAACTGCCAGAGAGGGTTTGATAAAGCTTCTCAAAGAATTTCCCGATGTATTCGCTTGGTCCTATCAGGACATGCCAGGGTTGGATACCAGCATCGTGGAACATCACTTACCGTTAAGATCGGAATGTCCGCCAGTAAAACAGAGGTTGAGACGGACTCACCCGGACATGGCCATCAAAATCAAAGAGGAGGTACAGAAACAGATTGATGCAGGTTTCCTCGCTACATCTGAATATCCTCAACGGTTAGCCAATATCGTACCCGTTCCAAAAAAGGACGGAAAAGTCAGAATGTGTGTTGATTACAGGGATCTGAACAAGGCAAGTCCAAAGGATGATTTTCCTTTACCACATATTAACATGCTGGTTGACAGTACAGCAAAGTTCAAAGTTTTCTCCTTCATGGATGGATTCTCGGGCTATAACCAGATCAAAATGGTGCCGAAAGACATGGAGAAAACTTTATTCATCACCCATGGGGTACCTTTTTTATACAAGGTAATGTCGTTCGGTTTGAAGAACGTCGGGGCAACCTATCAAAGGGCCATGACTACTCTGTTTCATGACATGATACACAAAGAAATCGAGGTATATGTCGATGATATGATTGCCAAATCTAAGACAGAGGAGGAGCATGTGACCCATCTGTCAAAACTATTCAAGCGTCTGAGAAAATACAAACTCCGCTTGAATCCCAATAAGTGCACCTTCGGTGTCCGCTCAGGGAAACTCTTAGGGTTCATCGTCATCCAGAAAGGAATTGAGGTTGATCCTGACAAGGTCAAGGCCATTCAAGAAATGCCTTCTCCGAAAACTGAAAAATAAGTCAGAGGATTCCTGGGACGTTTGAACTACATCTCCAGATTTATATTCCTCATGACCGCGACGCGCGCGCCGATTTTCAAATTACTTAAAAAGAACCAGGACTGCGTTTGGACAGAAGACTGCCAAACTGCCTTCGACAGTATTAAGGAATATCTGTTGAATCCTCCTATTCTATCACCTCCAGTGGAAGGAAGACCACTGATCATCTACCTCACTGTCTTGGAAGACTCAATGGGGTGTGTACTTGGCCAACTGGATGAAACCAAATGGAAATAGTCTTCCATTTACTATCTAAGCAAGAAGTTCACTGACTGTGAAACTCAGTACACGATGCTAGAGAAAACTTGCTGTGCTTTGGCTTGGGCAGCCAAACGTCTGCGCCAGTACATGATTCGTCACACTAGTTGGTTGGTCTCCGAGATGGACCCAATCAAGTATGTATTTGAAAAACCTGCTCTCACGGGAAGGATTGCCCGTTGGCAGATGTTGCTATCAGAATATGACATAGAGTACCACGCTCAAAAAGCCGTTAAAGGAAGTATTATGGCCGATCATTTGGCTCATCAACCGATTGACAATCAAGAATCAATCGGGCTAGAATTCCCAGACGAAGATGTCATGTATCTAAAGATGAAAGACTGCGACGAACCACTACCCAGTGAAGGGCCAGAGCCAGGTTCCCAATGGGGACTTATCTTTGACGGAGCTGTCAATCATTATGGAAACGGAATTGGGGCAATAATTGTTACCCCTCAGGGTACCCACATTCCTTTCACCGCCAGACTTACGTTCAAATGTACGAACAATGAGGCCGAATACGAAGCTTGTATTATGGGTCTCGAAGAAGCGATTGATTTAAGGATCAAAAACTTGGACGTATACGGCGACTCAGCCCTGGTTATCAATCAGATAAAAGGAGATTGGAACACATACCAATTAGGACTGATTCCTTACAAAGATTATGCAAGAAGGTTGTTACCTTTCTTCAACAGAATCGAGTTTCATCACATTCCTCGTGATGAGAATCACATGGTTGATGCCTTAGCCACTCTCTCTTCTATGATTAGTGTAGGTCAATGGAATGACATACCTAAGATCGACGTAATGCGCCTTGAACGGCCCGCTTACATCTTCAGATTGAAGCAGTCATAGACGACAAACCTTGGTATCACGATATCAAATGCTTCCTTCAGAAACAAGAGTACCCACCTGGGGCACTAAGGAAGGACAGAAAAACCCTCAGAAGGCTAGCAGGTAGCTTCTCCCTGAGTGGTGACACGCTGTATAAGAGAAATTTTGACTTGGTTTTGCTTCGATGAGTCGACAGACCAGAGGCAGACATGTTGATGAAAGAAATTCATGAAGAATCCTTTGGCATTCATGCCAACGGACACACAATGGCGAGAAAAATTCTAAGAGCAGGGTACTATTGGTTGACAATGGAATTCGACTGCTACAAGTACATGAGGAGGTGTCACGAGTGTCAGATATACTCCGACAAAATTCATGTACCGCCAACGTATCTCAAACTTCTCTCTTCCCCGTGGCCTTTTTCCATATGGCGAATCGACATGATTGGCATGATTGAGCCCAAGGCTTCAAACGGACACCGGTTCATCTTGGTAGCCATTGATTACTTCACCAAGTGGTTCAAAGCAACGTCATACACCAATGTAACCCGACAAGTGGTAGTCTGATTTATCAAAAACAGTATCATCTGTCGTTATGGTGTTCCGAGCCAGATCATTACTGATAATGGATCTAACTTGAACAATAAGATGATGAAAGAGTTGTGCGCAGAGTTCAAGATTGAACACCATAATTCATCACCCTACCGACCCAAGATGAACGAAGCGGTAGAAGCGGCTAACAAGAACATCAAGAGGATTGTTTAGAAGATGGTTGTAACCTACAAAGATTGGCACGAAATGCTACCCTTTGATCTTCACGGTTATCGTATATCTGTCCGCACTTCAACAGGGGCAACCCCTTTCTCTCTAGTATATGGCATGGAAGCAGTGCTCCCCATAGAAGTAGAGATCTCATCAATTCGGGTATTGATGGAAGCTAAGCTTACAGAGGCTGAATGGTGTCAAAGTCGACACGACGAACTGAATCTGATCGAAGAAAAATGAATAACGGCTCTATGCCACGGTCAGTTATATCAGCAGAGAATGAAGAAGGCGTTCGACAAAAAGGTCCGACCTCGCGTCTTTAGGAAAGGAGACCTTGTGCTCAAGAAGATACAATCATTTCTCACTGATTCTCGGGGCTAATGGACTCCGAACTATGACAGCCCCTATGTGGTCACGAAAGCTTTCTCAGGTGGCACCTTGAGACTTGCAACCATGGACGGAGAGGAATTTGCCTACCCCACAAACATTGATGTAGTCAAGAAATACTTCGCCTAAACTAAAAAAAACGTCTTGGTGGATTGAAAACCCGAAAGGGCGGTCCAGGCAAAAGTTAGAGACAAAATAAAAAAAAATCATCCCGGTGGATTGGAAACATCACAGTACAACCCAGGCAAAAGTTAGGGATAAGGGCAAGTAACTATGTTCAACAGAGGCAAGTCCCTCAGCAGCAGTTACACCATCCATCGGAGGAAAACTCCAGTCAAGGTCATCTTCGACAAGAAGCTCAGGATGTCCCGAATTCAAAGTTGGTAGAAGGATAGTGGTCGTTATGTTTCGACGTAGCCCTTTTCCCTGTAAATTATCATTTTCTAACTTTGTAAATACTCTTTGGAATCACGCGTTTGGCTGATCTCCATCTTATTAATAAAATTTGAGCCCTTGTGCTTTTGTTTGTAATTCTCATTTGTTTTAGCTTTACAGAACGACATTTTAATATGATTAACGATTCTTGAAATAAAACAAAAATGAATTTACTTGTAAAACTTTTTCTGCTTTAAAATAAAGATGGCCATTTCTTTCGACTATTGAACATCGAAAGAACATCGACTGCTTCCCCGAAAGCAATTGAACTTCAAAGTGCAGAATCAAAGTACTCCTTCTAACACAGTACGCCTGAATGAAGGGATCAACGGTGTCAGAGACCTTGTTTCGTCTGACACGCCTCGGCCGAGTTCTTATCTCCTATGCCCGACCAACATAGCTCCCCGCGAGGACTACTTCTCCTAAGCTAAATAGAATTGCTACCTTTTGGACCAACGGTACTTCTTCTCCCCCACGATGGCCAAGTATCCAGTCATGTTCATCTTTTAGTTTGTATGTCGCGTCAGTCAGCATAAACATACATACATCATGCATTATTGATTTGCATTCACATTTCATATTGCATCACTATCACTCTAGTCGGTCTTATCCCCTGGTGATAAAAAAAGTCCTCTCAATCGAGTTGTCAGTTGGTCCTCGTCAGGAAATGCTGCGTCTGAACAATCTCTCTCCTCCAGTTTATTTTTGGAATGAAGTTGGCTCCTCGACCACTTTGATAACTTGAACCTCTGAAAGACCATAGAACCTTCAACAAATGTAACTCTTCGCCATTGAAGATGATATCCTTTCTTTCCCGGATTAAGGAAAATCCCGAGAGAAAGCCTTTTAACAAAAGATTCGACAATACAGCAGTTTTTCTCCGAAAAAACCGCTGATGAAAAGGTCATCGGCACCTCAAAATTGGATCCCATCATATGGCATTTCTCCGTGAAGATCTCCGAGAAAAGTATGATGTAATACCCCAAACGAAGGCAGTCTCTCAAGAGACTCATTTTCCCCAGTAGAAACAAATGGCGTCTCCAACAGAGAAGTTTGTGCACCTCTACAACTCAGACGATTGGGTTCCCCAGCAAGTCTGACATCAAAACTTTTTCCGTCAAATGGCATCTCCCCAGGAAAATTCGGCTAGAAGTTTGAGGAAAACCGCTACGAGTAGCGTCCCTTGTCAATAAAGTTTATTGACAAAAGAAACTAAGACCAGTTCCTTGGTAGGAAACCAGGATCGAGGGGAAGTTTAAATCAGAAACTGAGACCAGTTCCTTGGTAGGAAACCAGGATCGAGGGGAAGTTTATATCAGAAACTGAGACCAGTTCCTTGGTAGGAAACCAGGATAGAGGGGAAGTTTATATCAGAAAGTGAGACCAGTTCCTTGGTAGGAAACCAGGATCGAGGGGAAATTTATTTCAAAAACTAAGACCAGTTCCTTGGTAGGAAACTAGGATCGAGGGGAAGTTTATTTCAGAAATTGAGACCAGTTCCTTGGTAGGAAACTAGGATCGAGGGGAAGTTTATTTCAGAAACTAAGACCAGTTCCTTGGTTGAAGACCAGGATCGAGGGGAAGTTTACCTTTTCTAAGCATCATTTCTTAGCGAAAGAAGATGAATGCGTGAATTACCATTCATAGACACCGTCAAAATTTCCGATATTCCGATATTTAATCCTCTTGCACCTCGAATGCCCGAATACCTTCGTCATTCGCACCTTCAGGTCCAAGAAGATTAAATAGGGGCATCTGTAATTACCCAAATCTTGACCACTAAGATTTCCCATCATTATGCAAATCATCATCACAATATTGGGTGAGCATTCACTGTAATCAAAATTAGGGTTTCAAGCCCTCTCTGAGCTCTTAGACAAAGGATCAATCAAGGAATGACATGATATTAAAATTTTTCTAAACCTCTCAAACATCCACAATGGATAAAGAGGACTCCCACTTCAAGGATTAAGCACAAGGTTTCTCCCTTCTAGATGGATCAAGCTTCAAGATCGACAGTGTCACCAAACTAGGGTTTTGGTCGACTAGGGCCTCCAGATAGAAATTTTCCTCTGGGCATGAGCCAATGATCCAAAACATAACCTAATATACTCCATGGAACCTCATAGATCCAATCATCAAGTCAATTTTGCCTCAAGGGATGCATACATCAAAAATCAGGAATTAGGGTTTCTTGACCTAATTCACCCCTAAGTTGGCTTTTGGGACAAATCATGAACCAAGACCTCAAGACATGATTTGAGGGTCTCTAATATACCATATTGATAAATTTGGAACAATGGATTGATCCAAGAAGCTTGAGCAACAAGTTTCAATTTCATCTGAACCACAGTTAGGGTTTTGCAAGAAAAGTCAACTGCAGCTTTGACTATTGCCGAGGACATGCTCCCAAACCCTAGGACATGATTCAATATACCCTATAACACCCATGGAACATGTCCATCAAGTTTGATTTAGGTCAAGGACAGGCTTTCCTGAAGAATTGCACAGTTTGGAATTCATCTGACAAAAAGTCAACTGTGCACAAAAGTCAACTTCGACTTTTTGAGATTTTTCACAAAATTGGATTTTTAACCCTAAAATGATGTTAATGTATGATTTGAATCATAATTCATCAAGAAAAATCAAAGAAAGTGGGATAACTTGTAAAAGGGGTAACCATAAAAACTTAGAAAATTTTCTAAGTTATGAAATAAAGTGACAAACGTACCAACTTTGGAGGATCATAACTCCTAAACCACAAAGCCATTTTTCCCCATCCAAAGCTTGATTTGTAGATCTCATTGCCCTCTACAAAAGCTTCATACAGATCTATGTCCAAATTCCTCATGGATTTTGAGTTATGGAGTGATCAAAATCAAGAAAAGTCACTTTGTTCCAACACTTATTGAAAATTTCACTAAGTCAGAATTTGCCTTACTTTTTTCCAAATGTAGGGACATTATTCACTTGGATCCAAAAAGTATCAAAAACAAATATGATCAAACAGTTGTTGTATCATATAAGGGCTTTCCAAAATGGCCAAGAACATCACCAAATTCAACTTGAGCCATGAGATATGACATTGGCAAGATGCCTTGCTAAAATCTGCCAAAGCAAGGCAGATTTTTGCACTTTTGGTCGATTTACCAAAATCAGCCAATTCCAAGCCTTGTCATCACTTTGGACACATCTGAGGATTGAATCTAAAGGGGACAATCACTGAGCCAAGCCTCCAAAGTCCTTGGAACAAGAAATAGCATGTCAAACCTAGAATTGCCTAAAATAGGGACAAGACTCCAATTTTGGATTGGAGCATTCAATGGAAGCACCAAGGTGGCATGGACTGAGCTATTGGCAACTGAATTCAGTTAAGACTTATCCAAGACCAAAGGAACCAAAGCTCTGTGCTCTAACCTCTAGTCAATGGCTAGAGGAGACTTGGATTTTCATTTGCCAACATTGGCCAACCCTACTCAGCAGTTGCCATTCACTATTCCTTGCAAAACAAACTTGCTCTACTATAAATAGAGCTCAATTGTGATCAGTTTGAGTACACCAAAGCCATCAAAAGATGCTTTCCTCAAAATCTCTTCTTTCACTCCAATTTTGCCTTCTAAGGCAAGTCACTATCGGGTTTTGAGTTTGAGAGCTTTTCCAACCAAACCAATCACACACACACCTCACATACATCATATATGAGCTGATCAAACACTTAAACAACACCTGGAACACTGATTTCTCGGAATCACTAATCCATTGCTCAAGGTTTTAACCAAGTTGCAGTTGAGATGCCATGAAGTGATCCAGCCAATTTCCATCAAGTCCAAGCATTCAAACACACTCCATAGGGTGTAGGGAAGCTGTTCAGATCATCACAACTCATCTGTAACACCTCCTACTCAGAAATCATTTCGAACTTGCTGTCACGACCTAGAGGTAAGCCTAAACTTGGTCATCTCTCAATCTATGCATATTTCCTCGCACAATACTTTTGCCATATGTTCATAATCATGCATGGAATGTTTCCCCTCAATTAATTGCTTTGTTTGAATCGTGTATAAAAAATCCCAGCCTTCATGCAGAAATTAGGGTTCTTGAGGATTTGTCGTGATTTCTTGCTTTATGCTTAATTTAAATGAAATTAATTGTCATAAACATGATCGTGAGGTTGAGACGAGAATATTGATATGTGGATTGCATGATATAATCAAGTATTCAGTGAGATTGGATAAAAAATGCAAATCTGGGCAAAGCTGAAAAACGCGCGTGTTCTTCAGCTTTTCTTGGCGCCATTTCTCTCAAATTCAAATATTTGAATTTTGTGATTTTATTTAATTGATTCAAAAATTAATTTCTCTCTGAGTTTTAATGATTTTGAGTTGATTCTTTTTTTAATAATTCACAAAAATGTTAAAATATTTTATTTTTCCAAAAAATCCCAAAAATATTATTTATTTCATATAATTGATATTTTTGCAAAGAATTAATGTTTTAATTGTTTTTAACATTTAAAATATTTTTTCCTTATTGATTTTGCAAATTTTAATGATTTCTAATCATTTTGTAGGGCAAAACTTGATTTATGAAGCATTAATCCAAGATCACAATTTGTTTTCCACATGTTAAACAATTTTGATCATTTTAATTGAATATTTTATTCAATTAAAACACATTTTGAAAACAAATTAGGGTTTTTGATTAATTCAACCCTCATAAATCATTTTCAAAACTCTTTGGGCCTCTAATAGAGTGTAAGACCCAATCCTTTTTGTAAAATAACCTATTGTGGGCCTCACTTATTGTATAAGTCCCTCCGGGTATTTTCAAAAACCTCGACTCGATCGTCGTTTTGTACACAAATAACGTTGGGCCTACCCTCGAGTAGTAAGACACATTCTTTTTTTTTTAACTCTTTGGGCCTCTTGAGAGAGTGTAAGACCCAAACCCCCTTGTACAAACAATTTTGGGCCTCACTTATTGTATAAGTCCCTCTGTACAAGTAAACGGCGCGATAGTCGCCTTTAAAAAAAATCAATTGGGCCTCTCCTCGAGCTATAAGACCCATTCAAAACTTTGAGCCTCTAATAGAGTGTAAGACCCAATCCCTTTTAACCAAAACAACTTTGGGCCTCAGATATTATATAAGCCCATTTGCGTTAAAAAAAATCTCGGCGCGATCGCCATTTTAAACGAAAAATCATCTGGGCCTACCCTCGTGTTATAAGCCCCACTCTTTTTCTTTAAACTTTTTGGGCCTCTTGAGAGAGTGTAAGACCCATCCCTTGTACAGAAAACCTTTCTTATAAGTCCCTATGTACAAATTCAACAGTGCGATCACTGATAAAACCCTGGGCCTCTCCTTGAGCTGTAAGCCCCAAATCTTTCTCTTTCAAAGCACTTTCTCCTTTGATTTTGAAATATGCTGTTGTTTTCAATCTTTCTTTGTTGAACAACTAACCAAACAGCATGGAAGCTCTACAACCGAGTAAGTGTTTATCCGCTTTCATTTATGGCTTTTATATACATATAACTGTATTGTGGGGTTGTTTCGCTGTAAGTCTTCTTTCATAAACACATATCGACTGTGTAATAATAGTATAGATATTTAGAGTTTCCCCGACAACTACGTCTAGTATTAAGCCCGTTGGTCACTCTTAAATAGTCAAAACTAGATCCCCATAGGATTACCAGACACAGTCTTCCCTCCTCTTGGGGTTAAACAATATGGAGATGTGAAAGGCAAATTCTTTTTGAACCCTTTCTCAGAAAGTCACTCGTAGAAGTTGTCAAAGAAGCTCTATTCCCCAGAGATGATCTCTTCTCCGTGAATTGCATCTCTTGAGTTTCTTCCAAATTCTCGGACTTTCCTGGCTTGATCTATTCTTTGTGAATAGCCTGTCTTGAACTTCTCAGGGTTTGGGGACCCACAGGCTTCTTAAAAGCACCCTTAGGAATTGTCAAGAAACTCTACTCCCCAGACATGATCTCTTCTCCGTGAATTGCATCCCTCGAGTTTCTTCCAAATTCTCGAACTTTCCTGGCTCGATCTATTCTCTGTGAATAGCATGTCTTGAACTTCTCGGGGTTTGGGGACCCACCGGCATCCTAAAAGCATCCCCGCCTCCTCTTGGACGTTGTACAAGGACTCGTCGGCTTCTTGGAAGTATTCACAGCCTCCTCTTAGGCTTCGTACAAATGATTTCTTCCCCCGGGAATGATAGCCTCCTCTTGGGCTTCGTACAAGGACTTCCCGGCTTCTTAAAAGTTTCCAGCCTCCTCTTGGGCTTCGTACAAATTGTCCCGACGACCTCCTAAAGGTATAGGAACAGAAATCAGTCATCTTAATAGAACAGTCTTTCCAAAAGTCTACTACTGTTTCTTTAAGCATAGTACAAAAGATGAAACTCTAGACTTGGACAATCTAATTTCCTTGAGTCTCAAAGACATTCTCAAGCACCCTTCAAGAATAGGAAGGAACCCCGTAGACTCGGATAATCTCAATACCATTTAGATTTCCCATTTCCTCAAAGAAAATGAAATATCCCTGATCCTCGAATCAAAATCCCTGAGTACATTGTTACTCATATAAGAACTGATTTTCTCTTTGAACCCATATACTGGTCACTCAACTGAAACAATACCCTCTTTCACCTCCATCTCGGGCTTCGTACGAGATACAAAAAAAAGACTCTCTTGTTGAGTCAAAACTCACTTTAGCCTCCATCTCGGGCTTCGTAAGAGATACAAAAAGACTCTCTTGTTAAGTCAAAACTTCCTTTTGCCTCCGTCTTGGGCTTTGTACAAGACACAAATCACTCCCTTGTTGAGTATAAAAGTTTTAGCCTCCATCTCGGGCTTCGTACGAGATACCATAAAAGACTCTCTTGTTGAGTCAACTCCTTTTTAGCCTCCTCTTATGCTTTGTATAAGGAAAACCTTTTAGCCTCCTCTTAGGCTTTGTATAAGAAAACCACTGGTTGATCCAATCAACCTTTTAGCATCAAAGTTGTGCCTCGTTCACAGTACAAAAACATCAACAACTCTTTCCCCTTCATCTAATCGCTGTAAGCGGCAAGCCTCTGGATCATCTACATCCATGCCACTGTCCCTCTTTTAGCATGAGAAATTCCTAAGGAAAGATGGCATTGCTCTACACTGAGTTAAAGTCTTCTCCTTCAGGTTGGAAATCCCCTATAAAGGAAATTATGGCATTGCCGGATTCACATATCCCGGTTAAAGTAATTCTCCTTTATAATCAGTCACCCAACAGTTGTGACAGACAAACCCCTCTTTAGAGATGACAAATTCTCTCTAAAGTTAAACCCTTTTAGCTTCACATCTTGGGCTTTGAACAAGATATAGATCACCTTTAAGCTTCACGTCTTGGGCTTTGAACAAGACACCAAAACACCATTTCCTCCCGTAGAATAGGAGGAACTACGATCACTTTGATTTCCCTGTTTCAGTAAACGGGAATACGTAGGCATAAGATTGAAAGAAAAATCTTAGCGAGCACACTAAACAAAAATCCTAGATCCCATATCAATTGAAAAACATCAGTCCTAACTTCCTGTCCAGAGAATAAATCCGTCATTCTGTCAAAATAACATAAGAGAGGCCCCACTACCACATAGCATCCGTAACCTAACAGACCGCTGTTTAAACTCAGTATGCAAGCAGGGTTAATTGGAGACATCTATTTCCCTTCCTTCATCAGCTTTAATAGGATAAAAAATGAATCGACCTGTAGTAACCCCAAGGAGCGACAGTGCTTAAGAAACACGTCCAGTTTCGCCCGCTATACGTCTTCACTTTCTAGAGCATATTCCCAGAAGGCTTTCACAAGATTTGGATAAACTGGGCCTCTTACCAAAGCAAAGTAGTTAGGCCAATCCCTCATATGCTGGCTGAGGATGATGTCACTATGTGTTTCCTTAAAACTAATAAAATCAGGTCGTTTTTCGACAATGACTTCAAGAATCTCTTGATTGCCACATAAGGTTTTGACAGACATGGTTTATTTGAGGAAGGTGAAACGGAACAAGGAATGGATATGAAGTATACAAGGAAGTAGTGACTAAGAATGAAGGATACAAGAGCTTTTATAGCCATCATAAATGATAGACGGACTAGTTAAACAATTAATGATAAGGTTGAAGATGGAGAAAAACAGGTGTGATAAATTAAAATGATAAGATAACACTCCTAATATAAGATGAAAATGGAAAACCTAAGCAGATACCATGTTTAAAGAGAAACATAGAAGACACTCAAAGAGGAATGAGCTCAGGATATCTGACAAAAAATAAGGTGACATGATTTCAATGTCCTGTATCAAAGATATTCTCATTACCCGAGTTGTCCCATCAGATACTAGGTGTCATATAAGTAATACAAAACTTTTGTTAACGTATCAACCTTTCGTATCATGATGACCAATAAATGCATCATGTTCTTCAATTTCCAATGGTTAAAAACATTTACCAAAAGTCATGCGTTCTATTCATATTACTTAAGAAATAAAAGGACTTCACTAGTCAGAAGGTCTCATATCTAAGTAGTAGAGCAAATGTCACTAAGCAATAGAAATTTAATTTTCTATTCTAGGAAGTTACATTTAGAGACAACTCTTCTCATTTTATGTAGAACTAAGTTCACATGCGAAATGAAAACAAGACTACTTTCAGTAAGGAAATTTTTGAAAAATATATTATCCTAGCAAGGATTTTATATTAAAGATTTTAGAAATTGAATTTCTTCTGAAATTGTATCTTAAAACGTATTTCTCTAGAATATAAGAATAGATTTCTAGACTATTTAAAAATAAATAGTAAGGATTAGAAATACATTACTCAATACTTCTGTAGATTCCAGCCTCTGATGTAGAGGCTTCTTCAGAATCACCACATGTTCAGCTTCTACGGTTGATGACTTATTGACTTCACTTCTAACTGGACCACTCGAATCATTTCTTCTTCCATCTTTTGTCTTCTTTCTGCTGCAATCTTCATAGGAATCTTTAACGCTTTGCAAAGACACATTCATCTTCATGGCTTCCATTCTGAAGGGTGAGAACATCTCTTCTATCGTTGGTTTCATCTTTGATCGTTGGAGAAGAATCAAGTTCTTTCTCTAGTCTTCACCTTAGAATCGTCCATCTTCTGTCTTCAAGAGAGATCAGAAAGCGACTTCTTCAAGAAGGCTTATTGTGAGAACAAGATTTGGTTCTGCATTAATGCCTCTGAGTTTTGATGATATCAAACAAGTATGTTTGTATGAACAATTTTGTAAGTCTAATGTTTGTTACTTTTGAGAATCTAACAAACAGGTTTTGCTTCCGATTAAATGGCATGGATATGTTGTTAAAAGAGAATATTTCGCCTACGCGCTACACTTGATCTGCTAAATAGCAGTAATTGCTTCAAGAGAATCTGAAGATTACAAGACTCTGATATAATATGTAAAGAGAACAAGTTCTAAAGATCTGAAGACAGAAGTTCTGATGAACGAAGTTTAGATGCTGAAAGACTTACGCTCTCTAGATAAAAGGTTCTGAAGACCCAACTATAGTCTCTACTCATGCTTCAACTAAATACCATCAGAAGCCTCTGAAGATATGAAGACAACGTTCTAAGCGAACAAGGTTCTGAAGATCAAGTGCTGAAGACTCCAAAGGGTCAGTTCTGAGGACTCCAAGACTTGAAGATCTTAAGAACCAAGCTACGTTTTCCCTTCTTACTCATGCTCGCAGAAGCCTATGAAGTTAAAAAGATTAGAAGACTAAGCAACAAAGTACAACTGTACAACAGTACAAACGAAGATATCTTAGAAACAGTGTAAATAATACTAATGAAGGTATCTTGACAAGACAGGACACAAAAGTATTATTTGTCCCCACGTATCTATCAAGCCGCCATCAGTCTAAATAGCTATGATTATTTTTCAACGGTCATATTTTACACAGCTATATAAAGACATGAAGACTTGAAGAAAGACACACGAAAGCTCATGGCAAAAATACTCTCTTACTAATATCTTTCTTAAGTCATTTAGATCTAAACTTGTTTACATTTCAGCTTGTATAAGAAGTACTATTTTGTAAACGAAACTCATTCAAACTTACGTTTGTATTCTTTAAGAAAGACCTATAAGGTTGGATTTCTTGAGAAGTCTAAGACGTGTTGTCTTAGAGGTTGTTCCTTGAGAAAGACCAGTAAGGTTGGATTTCTTGAGAAGTCTAGAACTTGAGAGTTTTAGAGGTTCTTGTTAGTCACCAGCAGTTTGGCTTGTGCATTGTATTAATCTGATTGATCAGTGGATTAAGACCTCGATTGAGAGAAGCAAAATCACCTTGGCGGGTGGACTAGATTAACTTGAGGAATTCTCAAGTGAACTAGTATAAACATACTGTGTTATCTCTTTCTAGCTTCATTAAGATTATTACTCATAAGTGAAAGCATTGTTAAAGGGGATTAGTATAAAGAAACGATTTTATTTTGAAAAACCAATTCAAACCCCCCTTTCTTGTGTTTTTCACACCTTCAATTGGCATCAGAGCTCCGGTTCTGAGGTGATAAAAGGTTGAATTTTTATCAAGCACTTAATAGTGTTCAGTACCGATCCAAGTGTGAAAAACAATGGTTGCACCTGAACAAAATGTTGCTACTAATGAAAGAGATTCATATAGTGCAAAACCTCATATCTTTGATGGGGAAAAGTTTGACTATTGGAAAGATAGAATTGAAAGTTACTTTTTGGCTTTTGACTTAGATCTATGGGATCTGGTAGTTGATGGCTACAGTTACCCAGTAGACTCTAAAGGCAAAAAGATTGTCAGAAGTGCATTGACAGATGCTCAGAAGAAGATTTACAAGAATCATCACAGAACAAGAACGATTCTGTTAAATGTAATTTCATATACAGAATATGAAAAGATTACAAACAAAGAGACTGCAAAGTCTATTTTTGACTCTCTCCGAATGACTCATGAAGGCAATGCTCAAGTCAAGGAGACAAAGGCTCTTGCCCTAATCCAGAAATATGAAGTATTTAGAATGGAAGATGATGAATATGTGGAAACTATCTTCTCAAGATTCTAGATGCTTGTTGGAGGACTCAGAGTTCTGGACAAAGGTTACTCTACTGCTGATCTCGTCAAGAAGATTATCAGAAGTTTGCCTGTCAAATGGAGACCATTGGTAACTGCCTTGAAACTAGCAAATGATTTGAACAACATAAGTCTTGAGGAACTAATCAGTTCTTTAAGGAGTCATGAAATAGAAATTCAAGAAGATGAACCTTATAAGAAAGGTAAATCTATTGCTTTAAAGGCTAAGTCTGAGAAGAAAAAGGCTTATCAGGGAAAGGAAGAATCAGAAGAATCTAAAGAAGATTCAGACGAAGATGAAATATCTCTCATATCAAGGAAGATAAGCCAACTGTGGAAATACATAAAAAATAAGTTCAAAGGAGCAAGAAGAACTAAAGGTAGATCTGAGTCTACATATGGTCAAAAGAAAGCTTATGGAAAAGAAGTTACATGTTTTAAATGCAAGAAGCCTGAACATATCAAGAATGATTGTCCAAAGTTCAAGAAAGATGGAAGACTTAAGAAAGCTAAAAAGAGTCTTATAGCAACATGGGATGATTCAGAGTCAGAAGAAGAAGATTCTGATGGAGAACATGCCAATGTGGCATTTATGGCTAAGACCAGCACGAACGAAGCCTTATCAGAAGGAGAACTGATACTTGATGAAGAATCAGACTCTGATGACGACAGAGAGGTACTTTCTTCCTTATCTCGTTCTAAACTTGAAATGGGATTATCTGAACTTATGGAAATGTGTCTACTTCTTCTAAGAAAACACAAAACTCTGAAAAATACTTTTGTGGTTCCTTCAGAGGACCTTACTAAGAGCAAGCAAACTATTTCTGAATTAAACGAAAAATTATTCTTCGTAAAAAAATCAAATGCTGCTTTAAAAAGTAAAGTCTCTAAGTTAGAAGAAGAGATCACTTCTGACATAACTGACACTAATGAAGTGGTCAGATATGATAGAGCATTTTAGCACTTTCTTGCTAAGAGCATAGATAGAAGCAAAATGGCCTCAATAATCTATGGAGTTAGCAGAAATGGAAGTAGAGGTCTGGGATATTCAGGACCATCACAACCATATGATGAAACCAATAATATCAAGCTAATACCTTTGTCTAAACATTTTGTACTTGCTGACACTAAACTGAAATGTTCAGAACCAGAAGGGTCCAAGTCTGTTGCACCACAAACACAGACACGAAAGAAAATTTCCAAACCTAAATACCATGCACAAATACCACACTACTATCCTACTGCACGAAAATCTAAAGGTGTCAGAACCTCTGGAAAGACTAATGAGAAAGGACCCAAAAAATGGGTACTTAAAAATAAGATAATTTATGTTGCAGATATCCTTAATGGCCCCACTGAAACACCAGTCATGGTACCTGGACAGTGGATGCTCGCGAAACATGACAGGAGAAAGGCATATGTTCCAAGATTTGAAACTTAAGCCTGGAGGCACTATGCCAAGGAAGGGAAAAAACAGCGCTTTTTTTGGCCTTTAAAAGCGCTGCCTAAGGTGGCGCTGCTGTAGGTAAAGACAGCGTTTTTTTTATGCAAAATCGCTGCTAAAGGCCTACTTTAGGCAGCGCTATACCTTGAAAATCGCTTTCTAAAGTAGGCCTTTAGCAACGTTTTTTCCTGGAAAAACGCTTTCTAAAGTGGGCCTTTAGCAGCACTTTTTCAGGCCTTTTATGCTTTCTTTTGGCATCTTTAGGCAGCGCTTTTTCAGGAAAAAGCGCTTTCTGTTGTCCCCCTTTAGACACCGCTTTTTAAAGCGCTGTCTAATTTATTTTTTATTTCACTTTAAGGCAACGCTTTTAATGGAAAGCGATGTCTATTGTGTACTATAGGCAGCGCTTTTTCTAAAAAGCGCTTTCTTTTCTTCACGTAAAATTTGCTTTTTAAAAGCACTTTTTTTAAAATCATAATTTAGGAAGCGTTTTTTGGTTAAAAGCGCTGCCTATTCCTTATTTTTTAGAAAACATTTTTTTGGAAATAATACCATAAACCTGTATAATTCAAGCCTTTGATATACCACTATAATCCATTATAATCCAAAATATATACACCATTACCATTCAAAACATAAACCATTTGATATAAATCAACACAAACATACATCATATATACACCAATCCAAAATTCTAATAACAATTTGTTCACCTAGAAATCCTTTAACTTCTAAAGATTCCTAATATACAACCACTTCCAAAACTATACAACATTCTATAACTACACAACAACTTCCATACCTTATATGATTCTTTTCTCAATAAAGTATTCACACAACTCCTCCTTGATTTCTTCCAACTTATCTTTCGAGTAATGAGCACACTTGTATTCATCAAAGTACTACATAATAAAACATAATATGCATGATTTAGTTAAAAGTCATAAATTATATGAAATATTCGATAAATACTAAAATAAATCCTAAGTTATAAAATTCATACCATGATTGGAATCTCTATTTGATCCAAATGAAGGATTTCTCTCATAAACCTCAAAACGTAATAACCGCAATCTATACCATTACGCTGACGAGCACACTACACAGAAAAACAAATAAGAATATATAGTTGTCTTGTTTTATCAAGTACTATCACTATTATAAGCAAAATTGTGAAAATTAATATACCTCCACTCTGATCCAAGTAATGTTGTTTGCTTTAGACCGTGGTACTCGAGCTTCTCTTTGTGATCGGAATACTTGTATTACTCTAACAAAATAAAAACATATATTTAGAACAATCTCACAGAAATAATTAAATATACAAATACACATGAATATTTAGAACAATCTCACTTACGTATCAAGCATTTCTTCATATATGGATATGTTGTCCAATCACTATCCAATGAATTCAGATAATATACTACTTCTTTTGTAGGATTAATAAAAACCAACAACCAGTGACCACTGTAAAATAAAACAAAAGTTTAGATGGAAATTTTGTACACAAAAGATACAAAGATTAGAATGAAATTAGAAGGAAAATCTAACCCGTTGCCAGTTTATATGGTAAAAGATACAAACTTCCTGTACTGCTGGCCATAAATCTCTCGACTAAGTGATCTCTTACTGAATCTGGATCCTGAACAATTAATGGTGCGTTGACACAGGCGCAAGACACGAAATAGAATCTGTTTGACAATTGATTCCCGCGCATAAATTTGACATACAAGAACCTTAAATAAAAACATAATAAACATTAGAATATTTTCATTGAAATGTGTAAATAAATTGTTCAACTAATTAGATAATAGATTGATCGGCGTACCAAATGTATGAATGCATAACACCGATGCCTAATTCAAGATGCCGAAAAATCTGATCCATGTCCTCTTTTGCAAGTGTTTCGAAATTAGAATAACCAAAAATATCTTCCTCTATATCTATTTGACGAATGGCACCATGCATCAAATCTGATGTTCCCACAAGTGTTTCAAGACACATCCTAAATCGAGCAACAGAAGCTCTTTTTGATCCGATCCTTGGAAGATCCTTTTTTTTGTTGGATACGTTACTAATTTTCTTGCTGACTTGTTCTGACTCTTGAGCAGGAACCTAAAAATCATATAAGTTAGGTAAAGTATAAAATCATGAAGCTTTTGCATTCGAATCACAGAATTAACACTTTCAATGTACCTCTTTTTGTGATGCAACAGACTCGTTGTGCCGCAAAATCCCTTTATCCCTAGATGCGGGTTTTGTAGGAGTCTAACATTACCATGTAAAAAAAATGTACGTAATGGTTCAGAATGCTTTTCGTAATGGTTCAGAATTGACATTTTATTACTAAAACATTCATAATGGTTTTCAAAATACCTCCTCATCTATGAAAATGAGGTCTGACGGTCGTGCAACAAACGATCCTATTGCATCTCGCAGCAATGTTGTCTCTGAAACAACGTCAGGTATCGGTAGCAACGCATCCGGCTCTAATGCAATATCAACCGATACTTTCAGATATCCATCAGGGAGCGGTTTATGGTGAAGTAAATCTCCTAAAGTGTTATGCACTTTTCCCTTGAACTACTACGAAAAACCCATTTAGCAACGGTTGGGAATGACATATAATGACGTGGGCGAAGGCGTTGTTATGTAGATTTTTGTTGTAAGTTCTCCGTTTCTACAACGGTCTGGAAACCATTGTTGTATTCTGGAAGTGCGCGATATATTGCAACGGTTAGGTATTTCAACCGTTGTAATATATATTAACTATCACAACGGTTATCAGTATGAACCGTTGTCATATATGTTAACTATCACAACGGTTATTTGTCTCAACCGTTGTGGAATGTATCCTTAGTTTATTAAATACAAATGTATATTGCTTGTTTTACCATCCACCTTATTAAAGAAATACAACCATTAAAATTGGTAAAGACCAACTTAAACTGTTCTTGAAAACCAACTTAAACACACCACTGTTTTCCGAATTGCATCCATTTCATTCCGCACATTTTATGTTCCTTAACATAAAATTTATGGTTCGATGGTCGGTTTCCTTCAATCCATCGATATCTTTTGTTATAGTTTACCTCATCATCGCCAAAAATCGCCACGATTTTATCATCATAACAATGATTATGATCTTAACAACCACGGTAATTAGTGACGACGATGAGGTAAATTATGATAAAAGATATCGATGGATTGAAGGAAACCGACCATCGAACCATAAATTTTATGTTAAGGAACATAAAATGTGTAGAATGAAATGGATGCAATTCGGAAAACATTGACATGATAAAGGTTGGTTTTCAAATACATCCTAATTTTCAGATTATAATGTTCTATAGCAATTTAACTGATTGCATTTTCAATAAAAGGATAGTGAAACAAACGATATACATAGTATATAATAAACTAAATTTCATATACAATATCATAATGAATTCATATATATGTACCTTATCAGAATGAATTCATATATAGGTACCACCATCATCATCACCATGTGAAACAAATCCTAAGAAGTGGGAAGCAATGATGAAAATTAGTTAGTATTAAATTAACTATATACAATATACATAGTATATATATAATAAACTAATGTTCTATATCAATTTAACTGATTGCATTTTCAATAAAAGGATAGTAAAACAAACAATGTACATAGTATATACTAAACTAAATTTCATATACAATATAAGAATGAATTCATATATATGTACCTTATCAGAATGAATTCATATATATATGTACCACCATTATCATCACCATGTGAAACAAACCCTAAGAAGTGGGAAGCAATGAAGAAAATTAGTTAGTATTCAAAACAAAACAACCAAAAGTTGAAACAAAACCCTAAGAAGGGGGACTGTACCATTACAATGAAGTTCACCTTGCTTGTGAAGCATTGAAGTCGAATCTGCACAAAATGAGAACAATCAACAAAAACAACATGAAGCAAATGAGATAATGGGAACTATTTAACAAAAAGATTGAAGTAGAAGACTACCTTATTTTCCATAAATAATATGTACATTACGCTTGCTACCGCCAACATCATCACCATGTTCATCTAGTTTTAGATTCTGCAGGAAGAACTACAAGGAGGAAGAAGCTTAAATCAAAAGCTTCATACTTCTTGTATTTCTTCTCGCAGATTCTAAAAAAAGATGAAGTTTGGGTGCTAGGGTTTCGCTGTGAAGGAAACTGCGCGACTGTCAAAAAGGGAAAGTTAATTCCCTTATATAGGTAAATGTTTCACAACGGTTTTCTTAAATAACCGTTATGATAGATTATATATTAATTTAATAATATCACAACGGTTAGTTATAATAACCGTAGCAATACCCCTTATACGTGGTACAAGGTTCGACACCAGGCAACAACATTTTCCTAAAATTACGCCTGGATTATAAGTGGTATCGCTACGGTCATTACTTATAACCGTCGTTGCACTTCCCAACATATGAACGGTTTACAAGAAAATATAGTTCCAGAATATGAACGGTTTACAAGTTAATTATCATCATTACAAGCATTAAACTATTAGTCTTTTCATCTTCAACCTCATCTATAAATAGACAATTTTACATATCTAAATAATATATTCTTCGTAACAATGAGTTCAACAAATGAGAATCCTAGAAACCTCAATGAGGAACGTCAGGCGCCAATCCAGGAGGTCGTCCAACTAGCAACTGCCAACTTCAGGGATGCCTTAAGGGTAAGGAAGGATAAGAAGAAGAAGAAGAAGAAGAAGCCGAAGAAGAAGAAGAAGATAAAGAAGAAAAGGAGGCCTGTATATTATAATTCCGATGAGGGGAGTGAGGAGAGATGTCTAGATTATGAAGATGCATTTTATGCTATGGGCTCTGACAATGATCTTGATATGTAATATGTTTATCAATGTACTCTCAATGGAATATTAAAATAAAATTATGTCTATATATGTTCATCTCTTACAGTTTTATTTTTAAAGTTATATATATACTCTATTGCATTTAAAAATACTAAAGAATACATTGTTGTGAATCGAAGCGTGATACATGTAGTACAACGGTCTTCTAATACAAGCGTGTTAAAATGTAAAAATATGGAAAAAAAAATATAGAGCTGGGAATCGAAGCTTGTTACACAACTTGTATTACAACGGTTATGTAATATAACCGTCGTTAAATATGGCGTTATAAATTTTTAATCCTGTTACAACGGTGGGATACGAAACCGTGGTAAAGCTGGCGTCGTTAAATGGGGTTTTCGTAGTAGTGTTGCCAACTATGCAATAACTCGGTGACGATAAATATAGCTGACAAGATGAAATGCCCTAAACCAATAATAAATATTTTATTGTTAATGTGTATATATGTCAATTAAAATGAATGGGCTAATTTAATTTCATAATAACATATATAATTACCTCGGGAAATTTCTTTTGACAATTGATACTAGCTTTGTCACTAGTATCTTTCAACTCTGAACCGCGCTTTTCCGCCATATATCTTTCTTTGTCCTTTTGCAATTCACGGACTTGAGCTTTTAATTCATTTCCGCCATTGTCTTGAATAGGTGCTAGGTATCCTTTAGACATACAGGAAGAGACCCAAAACTGAGAAATGTGAATGTGATGCGAATGCGCATGCGCATGAAATGCAAATGTAAGCCAAGTGGTTTCAAGGAACTCGAAGGCAAGTTGTAGAAATGTTTTTGGAAAAACTAAAGAAGTTTTTGTTTTAAAGATCCAAGCTCTGTTGATCTTTTGAAAAGGAAATGAATGTCCGATTTCCTTGAAACCAACAATGGATGCAATGAGATGTATGCAATGCACAAACACGGGCACACACATATGTACGCACAACAAAACACACAAGCCCTAGGTTTAGGGTTCACATGAATGGAGCCATGGTCATACCCATCCCAATAAGGTGTGTACAATGGGTTCACGATCTGTAGAACAAGGTTCTAAAAAAGTTCCCAGAGTCGACAACCCATCTTTCGGATTTTATCGACTTCCCAAATGACTTGGTAATCAATAAAATTCTCAAGAGAATCTCGTCTGAGTATAGTATCGCGTGACAACCAATTCAGAAATAGACTCCCTCATGGTCACCGCACTACATCCTAAAAGGCCAAGTGGGGTTTGGAGGTAACTACAGTTCTCAGTTTTGACAACACCTATGTCGAGAGTAGCACATTTTCACGAATAGACTCGTTCAACATGACTAAACTCCCAAGAGGACCTAAATTGAGTGATGGTGTCTCAAGTCAACTTTTTCAGGAATCGACTCCCTCAAAGCCTCCTTGAATATACCATCGTCCTATCATAAGTACTCTCAAGTCCGGGTTAGGACTTATCTCACCACTCAATAGTAGCACCCTGCACACAGAAGATCCCAAGCAAAACTGGTATACAGATATATACAGATATGTACAAGTATAGCAAACAAGCATAAATAACACAAGCAAAAACAAGGTGGGCTTAACCCTCAAAAATAATTATTCATCCCCAGTGAAGTCGCCATTTCTGTTGCGGTGAGAATTGGATAAAGCTATTACTTAACTTGCATCGCAAAACTTTGAAGTTCACCACCGACTTTGATTTATCCAAAGGAAAGGTTCAAGATCGAGAAAACCTAAAGGGGGGAGATCTAAGGTTCGGGGGTTGGTTATACTAAGGGAAGGTATTAGCACCCTTAATATCTGTAGTACTCTACAGGAACCTCTTGTTTAGTTTGTGTTATGTTATGTTGCTTGCTAAAGTAATCTGCTAAGGGTAAAGGTAAAGACCTAAGGGTATGTACACTAAGTTTGCTCGCCAAGACGTCGCATCTTGTGCCTACGTATCTGACTAAAGAATCAGAGCAACCGTAGTTCACCTAACTAAGGGTGAGAGATGAACCATTGACTATGGCCAAAGTTCCAAGGGGAAATGAGTGTGAGCTCATTTTAGAGTTCACGATAACTCTCTAAATCTAAGTTATAGGGGAAAAGTGAGTTCTCATGATGGTGAGAATCACATAGAGTTCAAAACTCTAACCTATTGCTAAGTTATGATTTCATGGCTCTCATGAGGCCAAGAAAAGGGATAGGCTCTATGACTATGAGGTCTAGAGGGAAACCTATGACTATGAGGTCAAGGAGGGAGGTAATGAGCTATCTATGACTTTGAGATCAATAGAGAGACTTTTCCTTTGGAAGGAGGGGAAGGCAACTTCTTGTAAACAAGAGTTGAAGGGATTGAAATTACATGAATAAAGTGAGTGTAAGAACTCAAAGAGGTGTACAATAATTAAGCATGATCAATCTCAAAAGCACGATTCAAATATCAATGTATGCCAAGAGATTGTGAGATAATTCACAACCAAAACATAAACAAATGGTGCACACATACATATGATAAAGGTAGCATTTTCAAATTTGAAATCCAAGGCAAAATATCTATGGTAAAAGACCTAACAACAAAGCCAAAAGGCACAACAAAATCCTAAAGGAAAGAACTTATCCAAGGTCAAGGAATCCTCTCAAAATAACTCTCTCAAGAACTCTCACAAAACTCTCAAAGATTCAAGTGATTTTTCAAAAAGAAGTTCAAGATTAAATGAAAAGTTTTACACATGCCCTTTTTTGTAATTTTAAGATTTAATAAAATAAAAGTGAAAATAAAATTATGGAAAATTAAATTAATCATTAAAAGAGTGTTTATGAATTTTTTTGGTTAACGAAAATATTTTTAATAAAAAGATATTTGCGAAAATAGAAAGAAAATAAATAAAAAAGAGGAAATCAGATGGGGGGCGATTAATACTTTCGTGTAAGGCCCATGATTCAAAACCAAACAACATTAATCAGCAAAGAAAAGAAAGAAATAAAAAAGTCGTGTACAAGGTCATGTGTGGCACCTAACATCAATCGGTCATGCAGTTTTTTTAAGTAGCAAGACGACAAAACCAAAATCCCACCATTCCCAAATCTCCACGAACACACTTTCTCATGCTACATGCAGAAGCAATCGTGAGAAAAAGAGAAATCAAAACAACAACACGCATGGTTTATCATGAACTTATCCAAACATTTTCTTCCTCAAAACTTGATCAAATCTGACGAAATAAAACACCAGCTCGTAGCATTCACATAGTAGAGTAGAGATAAGCTCTCAGCAACACAGATAAACAGCAGAGTTTTAGAGAAAAATGGACACGACCACATGTTCTTGTAACTGACATGACTTCTTAGTTAAAGCAAAACTAGAAAGGTCCCCAGCATACCAAATTGTATTCTCTGCCCTGCTAATTAGATTCAAACAAATTCTAGGGATGAAGCCTAAGAAAAACTCTTAACAAAAACAAACTTGTATTCAGTGCTGGAACTAAACCTCATGAGGTACTATCATGTTACAATCATCTCCATTGCCAACCTAAACTAGTGTAAGGGTAAACAAATAACCTAGCCATAGTATAGGGGTCCTCTAAAGTTTATTCATGGCATGTAAATATGAGTTAACAGTGTGATAATGCGAGGATAAGAACTTGTCACCAGTATGACCTCAACCACAGACCTTCATATTATTCAAACTAGCCTAGCATAATATGGATAGCTTGTGCACTTCTAAGCATTCAGACTATAGCATAAGGACATAAGCATCATGTATTCCAACTTAACACAAACTGGAAGTATGAAAATGCATCATATCAAACTCTCATGTTATCATTTAAACATGGCCAGAACATAAAGGATGAGTACGATACATGGCATAAAGGTTATTTAGACTATACATGAGCATGTAATCGAGAGTAAAGGGAAAGAGTGGGACCAAGCGCTTACCATACCAACACACATCCAATCAAACTTTCATTTTGTCTAACTTGAATATGTATAACATAGGTAACATGAGAGTGAACTCTTATCATTCAAACTTGGCACAGAAACATGAATATTAATTTGTCAAGAACTGACAGAACCATGACAACACATAAACTCAACATTTATCACTCGCAACAACATCCAAAATTAGCTTAAGTGCAAGACATCATAATGTTAACAGCATGGATTCCAAGTGTTTTACATGATATTATGAACATGGAGTGAAGGATAGTGAGTGTTACCTTATGGACAGGTTTATTGACCGAGCTCCTTTTGCCTTCCCAAAATGCCAGCTACCAATGAACCTTTCTCTTCTTTCTCTTGATGTTTGCTGCTGTTTGGTATAAGAAGGAAGCTCACGAGCCCTTGGATTTTTGTGGAATGTAGTGCTGCTCTGGTGGTGTTTAAGTTGCACAAAGTGGAATGGTGTTTTTGAAAAAGAAAGTAGGAATAAGAGAGAATGCTATGGTTTCTGTTCTTTCTTACCAAGAGAGTGCACTAAGTCACAAATTCTCAACATTCTGATGATACGTGTATTGTTGGTGTTGTGTTGCTCTTTTTGTTGGTTTAAGTTGCACAAAGAGAAATGGTGTTTATTTTGGAACCTTAGTGTGTATTCTTTTTCTCGTGTGCTGGTGATACACAAAGAGAGATAATGAGGGAGTGTTGAATCTTGTTCTAATTGTGTTAATTGTTGATTGTTGCTGCTGAACAAGTGAGGAGGAGTCTCCTTTTATAGGAGAGCAGATTGGTTAATTGAATGGAGACCCATCAGGCCATGGTTTTGTCTTGTGGAATCTAGTCAAACCTTGGAGAAAAACATGCTTCACGACTGAGCAAGAACAGTGGAAAAGAGTGTTCAGTTCTGTCACATTCACCATCCAATATATGCATCCAAACTTCCCTTTTGTTGTGTCATAAGAGTGAAAGCTTAAAGAGGAAAGGTTTGGGGATTACACATGCATGAGACAACACGCCAAGCATATTGTGAACTGGTGGCAAGGAAGGAGTCAGTAGGTTTGTACTTGCATTTAGTTCAGAATGAAACTTGATTGGTGTAATGAAACTAGGGCATGATTCTCTTTTTTGGTACATGACATAACTTCAAGAATGGACCAAATGTTGTCCTTTGGAGTAAATGGCACGGGGAAGTGTCATGACAAGTCAAGGCAAAGTTTGGTGTATAAAAATATGAATTTTCTAAGTGTGACAAAAATCTCAACATCCCAACTTTAACATGTCATAACTTGATGATCAATGCTCCAATTCATGTGGTTTTTGATCCGTTGCAAAATAGGCATTTGATAGAACAAGTTTCATGTGGAAAGCATTTTGTTTTGAAGCTTGGAATCGTGAGAAAACATGCAACGAAGTTATGTGAAACATGTTGTCCAAGAAACTTAGAAAAATTTTAAAGTTATGGAACTTTTCCAATTTGAAACATCAAACTTTGAAGCAACATATCTTGAGATTAGTTTATCCAAATGAGGCGTTCTACACATGCTTGGAAAGCTTGAAGAACAAGGAATAAATTTCATGTCCAAAGATTTTTTATTTGGAGCTTGTAACAAAGTGAAAAATTGAGTCAAAGTGGGATGAAAATTTGGGTGAAAATGATCAAAATTTCACCAAGTCCCTACGGTATATTGTGTTCCAAGTCTCATAACTTAAAAAACAAGCAAATTATGAAAGATGGTCCTCTAATACACTTTAAAGATCATGGAAAGAGCTTCCATTTGAGCTTTGAGTCACTCAAATTGGATGTGTGGTTCGAAAGTTATGATTGTTTCAATCTTTGCACAAGTAGTGAATTCCCCACATATGAAAAGTTTCAAGGAACAAACATTGCCTTCTTTGCAAGAAACTTCTCAAAACTTGATCTCTCATGTCCTAACTCAAAATTAGACATGTCATGATGGACTTAGGACTTGGATGCTTCATCTTGGATCAAAATCTCAAAATTCAAAGCCTCAGTCAAACCCTAATCTTCCTCAGGAGTACAACATGGATGATCTTGATGATCTTGCCTCTCCAATCTCTCTCAATGCCCATAGATGACCTCTAAGGATGTCTATTGTCACATGGAATCAAGTCCCAATGCTTGGGATCATGTCTTGATCAACATCAAAGGCAATGGTTGACTTCCTTAACCAAAACCCTAGTTTGAGGTATGGTGAATTTGTGGCTCAAGTTACTCATGATGAGAACCAAATGATATTGAATTCTTGTTGAATGAGACTTCTTGAATGTAGGTGAGCTTAATTGGTTGATGAACCAATCAAATCTTGACTTAGCAGGGCAAAATTCTTCAATGATTCCTCAAGTTAAAACCCTAATTCCGCCTTTTGGTCTAGTGATCCTCTGTTGACTTGACTTGATTCAAGGTCCTGAGATCTTAGTTCCAAACAACTGGTGAATCTTCATGATGATTGTATGGAGCCATAGAATTCCTTAGGAGGCCTTGAACCTCTCTGTGTAAACCTTAGTTTCAAACATAAGAGAAACAAACTGCAAGATATGGGTTAATTTAAAAATGCATAGATGATTGAACCTATATGTCAATGCAAGATGTTATGACATCTAAGGGGTAAAATTTGGGGTACAACATTGAGGCTAAGAGGTTGATTGACTCCACTAGGGAAGTCCTTATACAAAGCCTAAGAGGAGGCTATATCAGACCGACTCAACAAGAGAGTGGATATATTGGTGTCTTGTACAAAGCCCAAGACGGAGGCTAAAAGAGACTGACTCTTTGGGGATATCCTTATATGAAGCCTAAGAGGAGGCTAACTCCGCTGGGGAGGTATTTATCTGTCTTGTATAAAGCCCAAGATTGAGGCAAAAAGGGTTTGACTCAACAAGAGAGTGCTTTTATCTGTCTCGTACGAAGCTCGAGATTGAGGTTAAAAAAGGGTTGACTCAACAAGAGAGTGCTTTTATCTGTCTCGTACGAAGCCCGAGATTGAGGCTAAAAAAGGGTTGACTCAACAAGAGAGTACTAAAAAGGTGATGACTCAACAAGAGAGTCGGAAAAGGTGATCGACTCAACAAGAGAGTCTGAAAAGTGGTGACTCAACAAGAGAGTTTGAAAAGGTTAGCTCCGCTGGGGAGAATCATTGTACAAAGCCCAAGAGGAGGCTGACTTTCTTGAGGAAAGGATCATTATACAAAGCCTAAGAGGAGGCTAACTTGTGCTGGGGATTCTTGAGATCTCGAGGCATGTCCAAATGTGGAAACCAACTCTTGCAGGGGAATACAAAAGAATTGATGGATCAGATACCTTGAGGTTCTGATTTATATGATGATAAAATGACCCTGGCTGGGGAATTTTAGGAGAGAGACTGGGTTTTAGAACCCAAAAGTTTTAACTCTGCTGGAGATTAATCCAGAATCCGGGGTTTCTCCCTATGTTTGTAGGGAACTTGAGAATGTCTTTGAGACTCAAAAGGGGATTTAGACTATCCAAGTCTATTAGTGTGGTCTATCTTTGTACAACGCCCAAGAGGAGGCCGACTCGTTTAAGGGATGAGTATCAACCCTAAAATTGGTCTGAGGGCTTTTGTGACTGTTTTTAGAAAGACATCTCTAGCAAAGGATGACTAAGTTCTATCCTATACTTCTAAGAGGTCGTGAGGGTCCTTGTACGAAACCCAAGAGAAGCCATGAGAACTTTTAAGAAGCCGACAGGTCCTTGTACAAAGCCCAAGAGGAGGCGGGGATGCTTTTAGGAAGCCTGTGGGTCCCAAACCAAGAAAAGTTCAAGAAATGCTATTCACCGAGAATAGATCATTTAGTGAAAATTCTGAGGTTTGAAGAAGCTCAAGAGATGATATTCACCGAGAATAGATCAACTCTGGGGAGTAGAACTTTTTTGACAATTTCTAGAGTGACAGTCTGAGAAAAGGTTCACAAGGAATATTGCCTTTCTCTTTGTTCCATATTGTTTAATCCCAAGAGAAGGGAAGATTGTATCTAGAAATCCTATGGGAATCTAGATTTGACTGTATTTAAGAGTGACCAAACGGGCTTTACCTAGTTCTAGACCTAGTTACCGGGGAAAACTCTAAATAACTATACTAGTATATATACAATTGATATATGACAAGTATGTAAAGGAGTATAAAAGAAGACTAACCATGCGCAGCTTCCCACAATACAGTTATATATATTTGACATGTATTTAAAAGAATGAAAGAAGACTAACCATGCGCAGCTTCCCACAATACAGTTATATATATTTAAGCAAGTAAATGAAAGCGAATAAAAACTTTCAGGCGAGCAAGCTTCCATGCTATATTGTTAGTTGTTCAAAGAAATTAAAGAAAGTTTTGCTAACAACTGTATATTTGAACCTAAATAAAAAGGGAAATTGTTTTGGAAAGACTGTATTGGGACTTATACAACGTCTGAGGCCCAAAAGGTTTTCTGTATAAAGGTATGGGTCTTACAACTCAAGGACAGGCCCAAAAAGTTTGAAAATGAATAAAGATGGGTCTTATAGCTCAAAGAGAAACCCAGATGATTTTGTTAAAAAGGCGACGATCGCACCGTTGTTTTGAAAATGTACAGAGGGACTTATACAATAAGTGAGGCCCACAATGGTTTATTTACAAAAGGGTTGGGTCTTACACTCTATTAGAGGCCCATGAGTGATTTTAAGAAAAAGAATGGGGCTTACAACTCAAGGAGAGGCCCAAGTGGTTTTATTTTAAACTGGCGATCGCGCCGAGATTTTTGAAAACACCGTGGGTCTTATACAATGACTAAGGCCCAAAGTATTTTGGTTTCAAAGAGGGATTGGGTCTTACACTCTATTAGAGGCTGTGAGTGTTTGAAAAAGATTGATGAGGGTGGAATTAATCAAAACCCTAATTTTGTCTAAAATGGAATTAATTTTGTTTAAAAATTAATAAAAATTATTGAAAACATGTGAAAAATGAGTGGTGATCTTGGATCAATGTTTCAAAAATCATGTTTCTACCCACAAAATGATTGAAAATCATTTAAGTTTAGAAAATCAAGAAGGAAAAAATATTTTAAATGTTAAAAAACAAATAAAAATTGATTCTTTGCAAAAATATCAAAAAATATGAAATAAATAATATTTTTGGGAAATTTTTGTAAAATAAAATATTTTAACATTTTTGTGAATTATTAAAAAAAGAATCAACTTAAAGTCATTAAAATTCAGAGAGAAATTAATTTTTGAATCAATTAAATAAAATCACAAAATTCAAATATTCAAATGTTTGAAAAAGGGCACCAAGAACACCTTGGTTTTGCCCGCGTGCCCTGTTCTTGGCTGATTTGCATTTTCTCATCAATCTCACTGAATACTTGATGAAATCACACAAACCACATATCAATATACTCATTTTCACCTCACGATCATGTCTATGGTCTTTAATTTCATTTATTTTAAGCATGGAATAAGAAATCAAAGAGAAACCTCAAGAACCCTAATTTCTGCATGAAGGCTCAAAAATTCGATAAACGATCCAAACAAAGTAATGAATTGAGGGGAAACACTCCATACATGATTATGAACATATGGCAAAATTATTGTGCGAGGAAATATGCATGAATCATGAGATAACCAAGTTGAGGCTTACCTCTTGCAGCTGGTGATCATGTTTTAAGTTGGAGGTGTTACAGCTTGGTTCCAATGATGTGGACAGTTTCCCTAGGTGCTATGGAGTGTGTCTGAATGCTTGGAATGGATTGAATTGAGCTGGAACTGGATTTGGCACCTCAACTGCAAATCTGCCAAAAGCTTGTGCAGATGGCTAGTGATTTTGTGAAATTGGTGTTCCAGATGTTATGTGAGAGTTTGGATCACTTCTATATGTTATGTATGAGGTGTGTGTGTGATTAGTTTGGTTTGAATTGCTCTCAAACTCAAAACCCGATAGTGACTTGCTTTTGAAGGCAAATTTGGAGTGAAAGATGAGATTTTGAGGAAAGCATCAGTTTGTGTGCTTTGGTGTACTAAAACTGATCACAATTGAGCTCTATTTATAGTAGAACAAGTTTGTTTTGCAAGGAATAGGGAATGGCAACTGGTACAGGTCTGTGGAAAATTGTGATCAAATGGAATCTCAATTCTCCTCTAGCCATTGACTTGAGATTAGAGCACAGACCTATGGTTCTTTGATTCAAGGATAAGGCTTGACTTAAGTGTTCATTCTTGCTCTGATACATGCCACCTCTAAGCATCCATTAAATGTTCCAAAACAAAATTGGAGTCTTGAAGCATCTTTAGCCTTTTTAGGTTTGGCATGCTACTTGTAGATTTTGGGACTTTGGAGGCTGATGAATCAGTATTTGTCCCTTGGTTGTTCCCCCTTGAGGTGTGCAGATGGATAACCATGCTTGTTATTGCACAATTTGGACAAATCGAGCTCTTGTGCACAAATCTGCCTTGCCAAGACAGTTTACAGCAAGGCATGTTGCAGCTGTCATAACTCCTAGCTCAAGTGGAGTTTGATGGAGTTCTTGGTAATTTTGGAAAGCTCTCATATGATACAACACATGTGTGATCATAGTTTTTCTTGAAACTTTTTGGATCCAAGTGAAAAATGCCCCTACATTTTGAAAAAAAGCAAGACAGATTCTGACTTAGTGAAAATTTCACTAAGTGTTGGAAAAAGTGACATTTCATGTTTTCAGCCATTTTGATCATTCCATAACTAAAAATCCATGAGGAATTGGAATAAGATGTAGTTGACACTTTTAAAGTATGACATGAGAGCTACAAATCCATCTTTGGATCATCCAAAATGGTTGCTTGGATCTCAAGTTATGATCCTTGGAAGTTGGTACCCTAACCACTTTGTCTCATAACTTAGAAAAATTCTAAGTTTTTTATGGTTACCCTTTTTGCAAGTTAACTCATTTTCTTTGGTTTTTCTTGATGAATGATGATTCCAATCACACACTAACATTGTTTTAGGGTTAAGGAACCTTGTTTGACCAAAAAATCCAAAAGTCAAACTTTGATTTTTTGTATAGTTAACTTTTTTCAGATGAATTTTAAACTGCGCAATCCTCTATGAAATCAAGTCCTTGACCTAAACCAAACTTAATAAATGTATTCCATAGGTGTTGTAGGGTGTATTGAATCATGTCCCAAAGTTTGGGAGCATGTCCTGCTCAAAGTCAAAGGTACAGTTAACTTTTTCTTCAAAACCCTAATTGTGGTCCAGATGAAAATGAAACTTTGTAGACCAAGCTTTTTGGATCAAAACATTGTTGCAAATGGATCAATATGGTGTAATGGAGACCCTTAAATTATGTCTTGAGGTTTTGGCTCATGATATGTCCCAAAAGTCAACTTAGGGGTAAATTAGGTCAAGAAACCCTAATTCCTAATTTTTTATAAATGCATCCCCTAAGGTTAAATTGACTTGATGATTAGGTCCATGAGGTCCCATGGAGTATATTGGATTGTTATTTGAAGCATTGGCCCATGCCCAGAGGAAAATTTCCATCTGGAGGCCCTGGTCGACCAAAAACCCTAATTTGGTGACACTGGCGATCTTGAGGCTTAATCCACTTGGAAGGTAGCAACTTTGTGATTGGTTCTTGATGTGGGAGTCCTATTGATCCTTTATAGGTGTTGTAGAGTTTAGACAAGTTGAAGATCATGTCAATTCTTGATTGATCCTTTGTCTAAGTGCTCTGATAGGGCTCAAACCCCTAATTCTTGTTTATAGTGAATGCTCACCCATCTTTGGGGAGACTGATGAGGTATGATGGTTCATCCATATTGTGATGATCATTTTCACAATGATGGGAAATCTTAGTGGTAAAAATTTGGGGTATGACAATCACAGGTGATTGGTATGTGCTGACGAACAAGTGAACCTATGTAACTTGTCAACATTGCACTGTTAGGCTAAATTAGTTGGTCTTCAACACTCCAATGTACATCATATTTGATTCTTTTATCTCTTGCATGAATTATTGACTTCATAATTGTTATTCCTCGTGTAATTTCTCTTTATACATTCTGAGCTGAATCATTTGCATCATTTGTATCGTGTGAGTCATTTATATCCTGGTTACTAGCCATTTGACATGTAGTAAAGAAAAAAATAAATAATCCAAAAAACTAAATTCATTAGCATTCTAAAAATCTTAACAATCTTAACACTTAGATTCATTAGCAATATGTATCAATAACTTTTTTATAATATTTGATTATTAGTTATTAGAATATATTTCAAGATGTTCATTATCAAGAAAAAGCTACAATCGCTTGGTCCAAGAATTCATTTGCAAGTGTTTGTCATTTTCATTCCTATTTTCTATCCTAAAGAGTCACAATTGATTCTTTTCAATTCAAAGCTTAACTATACTGTATATTCTGATTTTTAATTAATCATTCACGAATCTAATCTATCTCAGTTGCAAATTTCAACAAATGCTTAATTGATACATTTTACCAAATAAAAAAGATTGATTAATATATATTTGAGCATGTTGAAAAAGATTGATCAATCATTCATTAGAAACAGAAAACCACTACAAGGTTCAATGGAAATAGCTCTGAAGAAGCATACCAGTATAGAAGGCAGTTTTGTTGGTGATTTGTGCATGTTGATTTAACTCATTATTTTCAGGTCTGTCATCATAATTTTTATCAGCAAACTCATTCATTCATTCTATTTGGATGACATTCACTATTAATAGAATATTCATATACATTTCATCAGGCACTAGTAACAGAAAGCAACATTGTTTCATGATCAAAAAAGCTAAAAGACAAGTGATCATTACTAGTTCATGTTGAGTTTCTAAAAGTTCTAACTAACAGTCTTATCAATTCCTAACCAAACTAACACATTCTAAAAATTTCACTAACTGTCATATAATGAAAAAAACGAGAAACAAAAACGTACCACGGCCGGAGAACGAACAACAATGGCGGTCAGAGAACGATGGCAGTCGGAGAACACAGCAATGGCGGTCGGAGAACAGATCAATGGCAGTCGGAGAACGATGGAGGTCGAAAACAGAACAGTTGCGATATCGCCAGAGAGAAATGAGGGAGAAGCCGTGAAAATGATTAGAAACAAATGATTAGGGTGTCATACCCCAAATTTTGACCACTAAGATTTACCATCATTAGGCAAATCATCATCACAATATGGATGAACCATTATGCCTCATCAGTCTCCCCAAAGATGGGTGAGCATTCACTACTGTCAAAAATTAGGGTTTCAAGCCCTCTCTGAGCCATAGACAGAGGATCAATCAAAGAATGACATGATCTTCAACTTGTCTAACCTCTCAAACCTCCACAAAGGATCAAGAGGACTCCCACATCAAGAATCAAGCACAAGGTTGCAGCATTCCAGGTGGATTAAGCCTCAAGATCGCCAGTGTCACCAAATTAGGGTTTTGGTCGACAAAAGCCTCCAGATGGGAATTTTCCTATGGGAATGGGCCAATTCTTCAAAGCATAACCTAATATACTCCATGGAACATCATGGACCCAATCGTCAAGTCAATTTAACCTTAGGGGATGCATTCATCAAAAAATCAGGAATTAGGGTTTCTTGACCTAATTCACCCCTAAGTTGACTTTTGGGACAAATCATGAGCCAAGACCTCAAGATATGGTTTGAGGGTCTCTAATACATCACATTTATCCATTTGCAACAATGGATTGATCCAAGAAGCTTGATCAACAAGTTTCAAATTCATCAGAACCACAATAAGGGTTTTGAGGAAAAAGTCAACTGTGCCTTTGAATTTTGACCCAGGCATGCTCCCAAACCTTGGGACATGTTTCAATACACCCTATAACACCTATGAAATCAATCCATCAAGTTTTATTTAGGTCAAGGACTTGATTTCATAGAGGATCGGACAGTTTGGAATTCATCTGACAAAAAGTCAACTGTGCACAAAAGTCAACTTTGACTTTTTGAGATTTTTCACAATTATGGTTCTTTGACCCTAAAATGATGTTAATGTGTGATTGGAATCATCATTCATCAATAAAAACCAAAGAAAGTGGGATAACTTGTAAAAGGGGTAACCATAAAAAAGTTAGAAATTTTCTAAGTTATAGAACAAAGTGGCTAGGGTACCAACTTCCAAGGATCATAACTTTAGATCCAAGCAACCATTTGGGCTGATCCAAAGATGGATTTGTAGCTCTCAAGGCATATTTTAAAAGTGTCAACTACACCTCATTCCAATTCCTCATGGATTTCAAGTTATGGAATGGCCAAAATCACAAAAAGTGAAAATGTCACTTTTTTTCAACACTTAGTGAAATTTTCACTAAGTCAGAATTTGCCTTCACTTTTTTCCAAATGTAGGGGAATTTTTCACTTGGATCCAAAAGGTATCAAAACAAACTATGATCACACATATGTTGTATCATATGAGAGCTTTCCAAAATGGCCAAGAGCTCCATGAAAATCCACTTGGGCCATGAGATATGACCATGCCAATGTGCCTTGCTGCAAACTGTCATGGCAAGGCAGATTTGTGCATTTTGCTCGATTTGCCAAATTTGTGCAAATGACAAACAAGTTTATCCATCTGAACACCTCAGGGGGAGATCAAGGAGGGACAAACACTGATCCATAAGCCTCACAAGTCCTTGGAACCAAAAGTAGCATGCCAAACCTAGAAATCCCTAAAGAGGGGACAAGACTCCAATTTTGTTTTGGAGCATTCAATGGATGTACCAAGGTGGCATGGACTGAGCCATTTCCAATTTAATTCAGTCAAGACATATCCAAGACCAAGGGAACCAGCAGCCTGTGCTCTAACCTCTAGTCAATGGCTAGAGGAGACTTGGATTCCCATTGATCAACATTGGCCAAACCTCTGCTGCAGTTGCCATTCACTATTGTAGCCAAAACAAACTTGATCTACTATAAATAGAGCTCATTTGTGATCAGTTTGAGTACACCAAAGCCATCAAACATATGCTTTCCTCAAAATCACCTTCTCACTTCTAAATTTGCCTTCCAAAGCACGTCGCTATCGGGTTTTGAGCTTGAGAGCAATTTCAACCAAACCAATCACGCACACACCTCATAAACATCATATAGAAGTGATCCAAACTCTCACAAGTGACCTGTAACACCAAAATCACAAAGTCCCCTCTCAAAACCTCAAAATATGGCCTTTTTGCATTTTTCAAGCCATGTCTTGATTCAGTCACTTTCCAAACCAGATAAAACCTCAAACGCACTCAAAATATCATCCTTGAGCTATCCCAAATGGTTTCACACATCTGGAACACCATTTGAGAGAGTTGCTATTTTGGCCACTTTTGCCCCTTTTGCAAGAAAGGGCCAGTTTCCATTCCTGAGGTTTCCAGCTGGTTCCAATCATCCTAAAAGCTTCTAAGGGATCATTTAAGAGTGTTCAAAGTATCAAAACATTTCTTGAACAAAGCACTTGGCAGATTACCCAAAAAGCTCCAAGGGAGGTAAGCATCACAACTTGAATTCTTTAAAATATGCCTTGCTTTGAGGTCCACTGATCATGCATCTCTTATACATGTTGTATGTGTTGTGTTTGAACCAATTCATCATATAATTCATGCCTGTACCAAGAGGTAGCACAGAAAATGCAAAATATGGCCTATTTCAAAACCACTATCGGGTTTTGAGGAGGATTTGTTTTCTGAAAAAACCACCACCACCATTGGATTCCTTGTGAAATTCTAGGCCAGATGCATATAAATTTTGTCTCCATCCATGGAGAAATGAGAAAGTTATGGCCTTCACGTTTCTGACCAAAATCTTGCCTTGCCTTGCCTTGGGCCAGGCCAAAAAACAAGGCAAGCCTTGTATATTTGTGATTGTGTTCCAATACACGGATGTATCACCACCCTAGTGGTAAGGCGCGCATGCTGCACACAAGAGGTCTGGGGTTTGAATCCCCCTCACCCCAGATCCTCTTTTTTACCACTTTTTCATATTTTATTCTTTTTCATGTTATTTTTAATGATTTGAAAAATTAATAACTCCCTCAATTTTAATTATTTTTTATTGGTTATTTTTGTAAAAAATCACAAAAATGTTGAAATATTTTATTCCACAAAAAAATCAAATTTATATTATTTATTTAATGTAATTTGTATTTTTGTGAATAAATTCATTTTTAATTATTTTTAAACATTTTAAAAAGTGAATATTTACCTTGAAAATCAAAACCAAATGAGTTTTAATTCATCTTGTGATTAAAACCTCATTTTTCAAACCTTAAACAAAAATCACAAGTGGTTTATTCAAACTCATTTGGTATTTTTATCATTTTATTGATTTTCTTTGAATATTTACTTTTAAAGAAAAACAAAATTAGGGTTTCTTTGATTTCAACCCTCATCAATCATTTTCAAAACACTTGGGCCTCTTAGTAGAGTGTAAGACCCAATCCTTTGTAAATTAAACCATTTTGGGCCTCAGTCAATGTATAAGACCCACTGTGTTTTCAAAAATCTCGGCGCGATCGTCATTTCAAAACGGAAAAACTTTTGGGCCTACCCTCGTGTTATAAGCCCCATTTTATTTCTTTTAAACACTTTGGGCCTCTAATAGAGTGTAAGACCCAATCCACTTTTAACCAAAACCTTTTTGGGCCTCAGATATTGTATAAGTCCCTCTGTGTTAAAAGAAAAAACCTCGGCACGATCGCCCGTTCAAAATAAAACCTTGGGCCTCTCCTTAAGCTGTAAGTCCCATCACTAGTACAAAACACTTTGGGCCTCTAATAGAGTGTAAGACCCAACCCCCTTGTACATAAAAACTTTGTGGGCCTCACATATTGTATAAGTCCCTCTGTACAGTTTTCAAAACAACGGTGCAATCATCGTTAAAACTTGGGCCTCTCCTTGAGCTGTAAGCCCCAACAAACTTTTCAAAGCACTTTCTCCTTTGATTTTGAATATAATATTGTTATCAAAGCTTTCTTTGTTGAACAACTAACAAAACAACATGGAAGCTCTACAACGGGTAAGTGTTTATCCGCTTTCATTTATCGCTTTCATATGTATATAACTGTATTGTAGGGCTGCTTCACTGTAAGTCTTCTTTCACATCATTTTTATATACTTGTCAAATATCAACTGTATAATACTAGTATAGTTATTTAGAGTTTTCCCCGGCAACTACGTCTAGCACTAGGTAAAGCCTTGTTGGTCACTCTTAAATACAAACAAAACTAGATCCCCATAGGATTTCCAGATACAGTCTTCCCTTCTCTTGGGGTTAAACAATATGGAACAAAGAGAAAGGCAGTATTCTCGGTGAACCTTTTCTCAGACTGTCACTCTTAGAAATTTTCAAAGAAACTCTACTCCCTAGAGTTGATCTAATCTCCGTGAATAGCATCTCTTGAGTTTCTTCCAAATTCAAGAACCTTCCTGGCTTGATCTATTCTCTGTGAATAACATGTCTTGAACTTCTCTTGGTTTGGGGACCCACAGGCTTCCTAAAAGCATCCCCGCCTCCTCTTGGGCGTTGTACAAGGACCCTTCGGCTAATTAGAAGTTCTCATGCCTTCTCTTGGGCTTAATACAAGGACCCTGACAACCTCTTAAAGGTATAAGACAGAACTTAGTCATCCTTTGCTAGAGCAGTCTTTCTAGCGTCAAAACTCCGGCTGTTGTAGGGTTGATACTCATCCCTTAATGCCCGTGCCTCCTCTTGGGCATTATATAAAAGATAAAACTCTAGACTTGGACAGTCTAAGACCCTTGAGTCTCAAAGACATTCTCAAGTTTCCTCCAAACATAGGCAAAAACCTGGTCTCTCTCATGAGAGTTCCCTATACTTAGACTCGCTTCAGGATCTCCAGGATCCACGGCGCTAAGGTAGCCTTCTCTTGGGCTTTGTACAATGACTCTCCCCAGGGGAGCTAACCTTTTCAGACTCTCTTGTTGAGTCAGTCTCCCCTTTAGCCTCCGTCTCGGGCATCATACGAGACATCAAAACACTCTCTTGTTGAGTATAAAAGACTCTCTTGTTGAGTCAAAGCCCTTTTTAGCTCTGTCTTAGGCTTCGTATAAGACAGATAAAATCACTCTCTTGTTGAGTATAAAAGACTCTCTTGTTGAGTCAAAGCCCTTTTTAGCCTCCATCTTAGGCTTCGTATAAGAGATATAAAATCACTCTCTTGTTGAGTATAAAAGACTCTCTTATTAAGTCAATTCCCTTTTAGCCTCTATCTCGGGCTTCGTACGAGACAGCAAAACACTCTCTTATTGAGTATAAAAGACTCTCTCGTTGAGTTAAACCTTTTAGCCTCTGTCTTGGGCTTCGTACAAGACACATAAAAGCACTCTCTTGTTGAGTCAGTCACTTGTTAGCACTCTCTTGTTGAGTCAACCCTTTTAGCCTCTATCTCGGGCTTCGTACGAGATAACAAACAAAAAAAGCACCCTTTTATTGGGTCAATCGCGTCCTCTTAGGCTCTGTATAAGAAAACCTCGGTTGAGTCAATTAACCTTTTTGCATCAAATTTGTGCCTTGCTCACAGCATACAAACATCAACAACTCCTCTTTAGAGATGACAATTTCTCTCTCATCCAAAACCCTTTAGCTTCACATCTTGGGCTTTGAAAAAGATACAAATCACCTTTAGCTTCATGTCTTGGGCTTTGAACAAGACACCAAAACAACCTTTTTCCTCCCATAGAATATGAGGAACTATAATCGCTCGGATTTCCCTGTTTCATTAAACGGGAATACGTAGGCATAAGATGGCAAAATCTTAGCGAGCATACTAATCAAAAACCCAAAATCCAGTATCCCCATCAAATCAACCCAAAAGCATCAAATCCAAACACATTACCAAAAGCCTCACAAATAGTCCATTCTAATCTTAACAAAATAACTGAAGAGGGGCCCACATCTTAATAGCATCTGTAAACCAATAGTTTTGACTGTTTAAACTCAGTTTGCAAGCAGGGTTAATTGGAGACATCTATTTCCCTTCCTTAATCAGCTCAATAGGATAAAAAATGAATCGAACTGTAGTACCCAAGCGATCGTGATTCAAGACCACAAAAATCGTGCTATAGAAAAAATGGCGCCCACCGTGGGGCCCTTCTTCTCTTTCTTACAATCTTCGGTAGAAACCTTAAGTTTAGAAAATGCCATTAAGATGGCGACTTCACTAGGGACAACAAGATCTTGTTCTCATCCCATCTCTTAGGTAGAAAACCTTGAGTTCACAAGGTATCACAGAAATGGCGACTCTGCTGGGGAGTCATTGTCTGTATAGGATCATAAGACTAAAGGTCTAGGATGATTAAGACAAATATATATACTGCTTTTCCTAATTGATATCTATGTTTTTTTTTCTAATGGGAATGCGTGTGATAACGCATATGGAAAGATTGAGTATACACCTAAGATAGGTGATGGCAATACGGGTAATCTTACTGGGAGTGAATTCCAGCTAAGAGTCCCCGGTCGACCATCAAACTCAGTGGAGACTCCTTTTGCAGATACATTGCATATACGACTTCGGTTGTTGAAAGTAGTGTGGTCGACTGGGTTATCTGAGAAGCTGAGGTTTTTAGTAGACTGAAACCATTTTGTAGTGCGGAAGCTATCGAAAATAGTTGTCACGCGATACTACCCTTATTTGAGATCACTCTAGGATACATCAGCTCGCTGGCGACCCGCTTGCTGTTGTTATCCCAAGAGGGATCAATGATTTTGCGGACATGTACAAAAAAAACCAGTATAAACCTTTGGGGGGGGGGGGGTAGAACCTTAACTTCATGACACCGACCCTTTGACCCCATGTTTTTTTTATGTTTTTGTGTGCTGCATTCATACATTCATTTAAAAAACATCAAAAAAGAAAATCTTCTCTTCTAGTCTCTCTTTTTCAAATTAAACTAAGACAATGATTGCAAATGTCAGATAAAGAGATTGCGTTATGGATTTCGGTAGAAGAAAAACTCACAAGTATACCTTCAAGGTTCCAAAGTTAGAGGATTTGAGAGGTTTGGCGAGGATGATCACCAACCCTGAGGCTTTCAGAGCCAAGTATGGAGGACTGATGTCTCTGTTAAGGGTCCATGTAATTGAGGGAGTCCTGTCCACACTAATTCAGTTCTACGATCCGCTCTATCACTGTTTCACATTCCCGGATTATCAGCTAGCACCAACACTGGAGGAGTATTCTCACCTGACTGATCTGCATATGACTGATCAAGCTCCCTTTTCTGGACTGGAAGAAATTCCAAAAGATCAAACCATTGCAAGAGCAATTTATTTGGATGAGTCAGAAGTCAGGACTCACATGACCACTAAGGGTCGCATCAAAGGTTTTCCAGCCCAATTCTTGATAAAGAAAGTCCTGTACTTTGCTAGTATAGGGAACGTGGCCGCTTTCGAGAGCATCTTTGTTTTGCTCACCTACGGGTTATTTTTCTTTCCCAACATCGATAACTTTGTGGATATCAATGCCATTAAGATATGTCTGATTGGCAATCATGTACCAACCTTACTCACAGATGCGTATCATTCGGTACACTTAAGGAATTTATATAGCGGAGGAATAATCACGTGTTGTGTACCCTTGCTTTACAAATGGTTCATTTCCCATTTGCCCAAGTCTGCTGCATTTTGGGATCAAAAGAATACTTTACGTTGGTCGCAGAGAATCATGTATCTTACCAACTCTGACCTCGATTGGTATAATCGAGTCTACGACGGGATCAGAATCATTGACCATTGTGGAAATTTCCCAAATTTACCCCTTATAGGAACTAAGGGAGGAATCAATTATCATCCGATTTTAGTTCGTCGTCAATTTGGATACCCAATGAGGCATGTCCCGCAGAGTGCTCATCTGGAAGGTCTTTTCTTCAAGGAAGGAGAAAATGACAGGGCACTAAAGACAGAAATAGTGCATGCTTGGAAACACGTTCATAGGAAAGAAAGAGAGTCTCTAGGAAAATCGGATTGTGTCTCGGTGGAGCCTTATCTCCACTGGGTACAAACTAGAGATCTCAAGATGAGGATGCCTTACCCTCGTCAGGAAGTTCTTCTGTTAAGGGACTCTGTCCTTTATTTCATGTCCGACACAGAAAAACTTCAAGTTACTCTCAACAAAGTTCAACAGGAGAGGAGGTCTTGGAGGAACAAGTACCGTATTCTTAATGTAGAGTGTAAGAAACTACAACAACTATTGAAAGAAAAGGATGCTCTGATTGAGATTTTAGAGCAACATGCTGTAGAGAATCAAGATGACCAAAGGAACTTGCTCGCTCCTTTCACTTGGCAAAGGAGCGACAACCCGACAAAGGCTCAAGAGCCCCCGTCAAAGAAAAGGAAAGCACCAGAACCAGCACCTGAGCTCTCTTCAGAGTGGACTCAGGATCCATTAGTTTAGACATTTCCTTTTTCAGCACTATGTAATCTACTGTATTTCCATTTCTGTAATCTTTGAATTCAATAAAATGGGGTTTCCCCACTGTTTGATATTTGCAATCTAATTGTCGAAGTTTACTTTGATTAAACAAAATAATAATTAATAAAATCATTGCAAATCATTCATCATTCTCGCATAAATGCATTCTTCTTCCCTACGAATCTCACGTTTGTGTCTCGATTTTAGAGTCAAATTATCTCATTCGTATAATACTCGGGCCAATCGACAGAAAAGATAGATGATCTCGAGGAAGAGAACAGAGAGTTGAGAGAAGAAATCGACACTCTGAAAGAAGATCTGAGAAAGCTTCATAACAGCATGCAAGCTCTAGCAGAAGCTCAGATGCAACAACAACGGACTATGATCTCAGAGACCACATCAACGCCTATAGTGGAGAAGTTTGATCCTAGGTACAAAATGCCGAAAGATCGTCCCTGGGGCATGCCACTCAACTATATCCAGGAAGGATATATCCTGCCGATCATGGAAGATCTGGAAAACGCAGCAGGAACCGCTGGGCCTGAAGGTTACAAACTTCGGGAAAGCGAAGATGCCAGGGGAATGACAACAACTCCTGAAGGTTACAAACTTTGGGAGACACCAAGGGTCTCTGCCATGATGACTATACCACCACCCGTGGTACACACTGTCCCGGAAGGACAGATTCCACAGATACCTTCTGGTGGAAATGAAAGTATGTTCGGCAGAATGAATGAGTTCCAGAAACAATTCCTGGAGATGCAGAAAGAGCTGCAAGTCATTTGCGGTCAGGACCTATTTGGAAAAGACGCCGCAGACCTTTGTTTGGTCCCCAATGTGAAAGTTCTGCACAAGTTCCAAGTGCCCGATTTTGAAAAGTACAAGGGTAACTCTTGCCCTCAAAGTCATTTAGTGATGTACGCTCGGCGAATGTCAGTTCAGACAAAGAACCAGGAGCTACTGATTTACTACTTTCAGGATAGTCTAACGGGTGCCGCACTCAAATGGTACATGGGTTTAAACCGCACTAAGATCGCTACTTTCAGAGATCTTAGCGCTGCCTTCGTTCAGCAGTATAAGTATAACCTGGACATGGCACCAGACAGAGATCAACTCAGATCGATGTCACAAAAGGACAAGGAAACCTTTAAAGAGTATGCTCAGAGATGGCGTGAAATTGCCGCCCAGATTTGTCCACCTCTTGAGGAAAAAGAGATGACAAAGATCTTCTTGAAAACTTTGAGCTCATTTTACTATGACCGAATGGTCGCCAGTGCGCCCAGTGACTTCACCGAGATGGTGGGCATGGGAGTTCGTCTTGAGGAAGTCGTCCGAGAAGGACGTTTAGTTAAAGACGTTGGATCATCAAGTAATACTAAAAGATACAGTAGTGCTCTCCCTAAGAAAAAAGAGAAGGATATTGGGAATATCTCTCTCAGAAAGCAAAGACGACGTTACCAACCAGTAGCAGCTGTAACTCCTACTATCAACCCTGAGCCTGTTCCTACGTATCAACCTCTGGTTGCACAGAGCCAACCTAATCAATTGGAATATCAGCGAAGGACACGGCAGCCTCTTCAGTAGGCTCATCCTCCGTACAACAACAACCGTACAACGCGACCACCAGGGTTCGACCCTATACCAAAGTTGTACACAGAACTGATGTTGTTACTACTGGTCAAGGGGCGTGTCCAAACCAGGTCTCCTCTTATAGTACCGGAAAATCCGCCTTTTTGGTTCAAGGCAGATCAGACTTGTCCTTACCATCAAGGAGGACCAGGGCATAACATAGAAAACTGTCTCAGTTTCAAATCCTACGTACAAAAGCTTGTTAGGAGTGGGGTCTTATCTTTCAAAGATACGAATCCAAATGTTTTCACGAACCCGTTGCCTCAACACGAGAAAGCTGCAGTCAATTTTATAAAGGGAGAGTCTAACGACAACTATCAAATTCATGATGTACTCTTATTGAGGACCAATCTGGTCAAGATGCATCGTAGACAGAACGGGTATGGCTATATACCACCTCATAATTATCACCAGTGTGATATCTGCTCTAAGAACAATCAAGGATGTCCTATGGTGCAATCAGCTCTACGGGAACAATTGGATCTTGGATGGATCCAAGAGCACCAAATTTGTGGGGTCAACATGACTTATACGAAGTCTAACATCATTCGGAGCCACGACATTCGTGCGATGAATGTCAACCTGGTGGAAATGCACTCAAGGCAAAGCCAGTATCATAATATACCGCGGCACGATTATAATTCCTGTCTGACTTGCTCGGTAAACAAACAGGGATGCTCTTTTGTAGAAGTGGTCCTCCAGCGTCAGATGGATCTAGGGTGGATCCAGGACTACCATGATAAAAATCTTTATCAGGTCAACATGATTCAAATCTTCGATATTCGCTTGATGAATACCAGCTTGGTAGAATTACACGTTAAGCAAGTCCAGCTTGGCTTTCTGGCTTCGCATAATTATCAGAACTGTAAAGGATGTTGTGAGAGTGACCAGGGATGTGCTCTCGTTCAAAGAACTTTACAACACTTGTTAAACCACTGGTGGCTTCTGATCTATATGGACGAAGACATGCAACAAGTCAGTATGATCGATGGGAACCCTACTAGGCATCAAAGTCAGGATGCTCGATCAATGGAAATAGACCTAGTGAGGTTACACTGTATTCAAAGCGGGCGTGGCCGGGTGCCACCACATAACTATGAATGTTGTAGAGTCTGCTCGGAAAATAACCAAGGATATTACCTCGTGCGAGCAGCCCTTCAAGGTCAGTTGAACCGCAAAGAGATTCACCCATACCCAGCTTCGGGGTCCGTTGACTGGACGCCAGACTACTTCGCTGATCAAATCAAAGATGTGGTTGTAATATCTGACCCTGAGATGACCAAGGATGTTTGTGCCATCATCCCTCTACTGGACGAATCAAAGGTTCTTAGCTAAGAACTGATTGAAGTTACTTACGACAGTCAGAAAAATCAGAAGGCTCTTGTAGTTATCTATCTACTAGGACCGTTACCGTATGAAACAGCTAAGGCGATCGCTTACAAATACGGTGCAACAATAATTGAGAATGGAAAGGAAATTCCATTACCCTCCGTTGTGAATATTGCAGACATCAGTCGGGTAACCTGGAGTGGTCGAATCTTCAACCGTGGAGTTAGAGAACCTAACAAAGAAAAGGAACCTCAAACAAAAGTTCCCAATCCACCGGTCGGTCAGTCCAATGATCCTGACCTTTCAAAAAACAATGATGAGATACTGAAGCTCATCCAGAGGAGTGAATACAACATTGTTGATCAGCTGTTACAAACTCCTTCAAAGATCTCTGTGCTATCACTTTTACTCAGTTTCGAAGCCCACAGAGAGGCTCTACAGAAAGTCTTAGAGCAGGCCTTTGTGGAATAGGATGTGTCAATACGACAGTTCGATAGTATCATCTCTAACATCACTTCCTGCAATAACTTAGGATTCAGTGATGAGGATTTTCCAGAAGAGGGCAAAAGTCACAACATGGCGCTCAACATCACAGTTAACTGCCAGGACGATGCTTTAGCCAGCGTACTGGTAGACACAGGATCGGCCATCAACGTTATGCCAAAGTCCACTTTAATGCGACTATCATTCAAAGGATCCCCGATGAGGGGTAGTGAGGTCATCGTCAAAGCCTTTGACGAATCTCGGAAAGCAATTATCGGCGAAGTCGACCTTCCCATAACTATCGGTCCTCACACTTTCCTAATCACTTTCCAGGTCATGGACGTCCAGGCAGCATACAGCTGTTTATTAGGAAGACCTTGGATACACCAGGCTGGGGCAGTCACTTCGACGCTGCACCAGAAACTGAAGTTCGTCAAGAACGATCAACTCATCACGGTCTGTGGAGAACAAGCCTTGATCGTGAGTAACCTTACATTATCTACTTGTGTAGAACCAGAGGAGGTTGTTGGAACTCAGTTCCAAGCACTTTCGGTGAGCAACAAGAATCAATAAGAGAAAGGAACCTCGATCTCCTCATACAGAGATGCTCTCGAAGTGATCAAAAATAACAATACAAAAGGATGGGGACAACTTGTCATTCATACCGATAACAAAACAAAGAAGAGTCTTGGTTTTTCTGCAACCCGTACCCAGACAACAGCTAACGATGAAAGTCTTCATCCCATTCAGGATTTCTTCCATAGTGGAGGTTTCCTTCACCCAATATCTCAAGCAGTCCATACCATCAACGAGGAAGATCCCTCTGATACAAATGAGGAGTGGAAGTCATATCTTAACGAGGACGATTATATGACTCAGGAAGATGTGCCTATGCCATTTTTCTATACCGCACAGAGTCCGAGATTTATACCCAGGTCAGATGTCAGATGATATACGGAGATTGTGATCCGGAAGGATGTCGTGCTCCACCAAACTTATTAGAGGAAGAAATTCTAATGAAAGACAACTTTGACCACGACTATTATGGCCCAATGGATGGCCTGCCTATCTGGCAGCCGTACCTCAGAAACTCAGGGCAAGAAAATCAGTCGAACAATGAAAATCAGCTGAGCATCATTTAACAGAATACATGTGTCCCCACTATGTCATGGGATCAACACTCAGGTCATTAAAAAAATATCAATTACGACGATGAATTGGCAAAGCTTGCCGGACTAGAATTCATCAACTATGCTTTTCCTGAGGTCAACGTCATCGAGAGAGATGACTCCTCCAGTTCCACAGAAGTACGGGACACCTTAGGACAACCAAGTGGAAAATACGACTATATGGTCAAGTACACTTCTCTTGAGAGCTCTCGTATCAGGCTCGAAGACATCCAGCCAACTGGATGGGGAGATTTACCTGAGAGCACGAATACTATGCAAAATACAACCGAGGAATCCTCCTACGACAACTCTGCCTGGGAGACAGATTCCAATGATCCTGCTCCACCAGAAATCAACGTTATTTCTGAAGACAAATCAAGGAAGGTACCAGACTTTGTGATTCACCAAGGAGTTCGCCGCCAATGGGTTGCTGTCGATGTTTCGAAGATTGTTCATAAGTCAAAGTAATTGCCGTCTTGAACCTTTCACCCTGCCCAGGTGAAACAGATGTTTTGATAGGGTTCGCTTTCTGTAATTATCCCTCTTCGCTTTGCCCAAAGCGACTGAGTTTTGTTTTGAAGGGTTGTACTTTCAAGAATCGACTTGTTCATAAATAAAATAACGTCGTTCTGTAATTTCCGCATTTATTGTTGTTTTCTCTTTTCATTTTTTCAGATAATGATAATCCTAAAAAACAATTCAATAATAAAAACAAGCAGTTATCAGGAAATACACTGCACACACTCTTGCATTCTCTCTATCTCTTCTAAAACAAATCATCACGTCATGCAGATTGCTTGTTTTAAACCCCGCTGAAACATACGATCTGATGCCTTCTCCCAACTTTGAATTCCCGGTATTTGGGGGTGAAGAAGAAGTTGACAACGAAATTCCAGAAGAGATCTCCCGACTACTCAAACAGGAGGAAAGGTCCATCGAACCTCACAAAGAGTCGTTGGAAACGCTAAACTTGGGTTCGTAAAAAGAGAGAAAAGAGGTCAAGATTGGGGCATTGCTCAGTCCAACTGCCAAAGAGGGTTTGACAAAGCTTCTCAAAGAGTTTCCCGATGTATTCGCTTGGTCCTATCAGGACATGCCAGGGTTGGATACCAGCATCGTGGAACATCATCTACCGTTAAGGTCAGAATGTCCGCCAGTAAAACAAAGGTTGAGACGGACTCACCCAGACATGGCCATCAAAATCAAGGAGGAAGTACAAAAACAGATTGACGCGGGTTTCCTCGCCACGTCAGAATATCCTCAATGGTTAGCCAACATCGTACCCGTTCCAAAAAAGGACGGAAAGGTCATAATGTGTGTGGACTATAGAGATCTGAACATGGCTAGTCCAAAGGACGACTTTCCCTTACCACACATTGACATGCTGGTAGACAGTACAGTAAAGTTCAAAGTTTTCTCCTTCATGGATGGATTCTCGGGCTATAATCAGATAAAAATGGCGCCGAAAGACATGGAGAAAACTTTATTTATTACCCCATGGGGTACCTTTTGTTACAAGGTAATTTCGTTCGGTTTGAAGAACGCCGGGGCAACTTATCAAAGGACCATGACTACTATGTTTCATGACATGATACACAAGGAAATCGAGGTATATGTCGATGATATGATTGCTAAATCTAAAACAGAATAGGAGCATGTGACCCACCTGTCAAAACTATTCGAGCGGTTGAGAAAGTACAAATTCCGCTTGAATCCCAACAAGTGCACCTTCGGTGTCCGTTCAGGGAAACTCTTAGGGTTCATCGTCATCCAGAAAGGAATTGAGGTTGATCCTAACAAGGTCAAGGCCATTCAAGAAATGCCTTCTCCGAAAACTGAAAAACAAATCAGAGGATCCCTGGGATGTTTGAACTACATATCCAGATTCATATTCGTCATGACCGCGACATGCACACCGATTTTCAAATTACTCAAAAAGAACCAGGACTGCGTTTGGACTGAAGAGTGTCAAACCTCCTTCGACAGCATTAAGGAATACTTGTCGAACCCACCGATTCCATCATCTCCAGTGGAAGGAAGACCATTGATCATCTACCTCACAGTCTTGGAAGACTCTATGGGCTGTGTACTTGGCCAACAAGACGAAACCAAAAGGAAAGAGTCTGTCATCTACTATCTGAGCAAGAAATTCACCGATTGCGAGACTTAGTACACTATTGTTGTACCCCAAATTTTACCCTCGGATCCTTTGGTCATTGTCATACCATTTTAGGTCATCTGTCTTTGCATTTATGACTGTGTGGCCTATTATTCAGTAGTTATATTCATAGTTTAATTTTGTCACCTATTTTCTCCTTTTTATTTTTATGAGTCTTAGAGCTTTATGTTTAGAATCTTATTTTATTACCTTTAATCTCTAATTTAATTTTAAGTTAATTTCTTCTTCGTTATTATTTATTTATTTTTATTTATTATTATTCTAATTTTTGTAATTACTATAATTATTATTTTTATATCTTTATATATTACTATTGTCATTATTATTATTATTACGTTTATTATGATTGCTATTATTTATTCATTGTCACCATTTCACTGTTATTACTTTTACTTTGTTATTATTAAATTATAAACCAGCAAGCCAAATATCACCAAGAATCCGATTCCCAAAACATGACGGTGACTTCACATTGTCTTAGACAAATTACACGAACCATACACCAAACTTTGACCAAAACCAAGCCAAATACCTGCTATCAAGACCTGAACACTTCTGTCCACAAAACTAAAAATAAACCTGCATTTTACAGAAATGACAGCACTGCATTTTGCCTCAACCCAAATTTTTACCAAAACAGGTCTCTACACAAACCAACATCAACAATGATCAAGACCTTGCCCAAAAACCTTCTGCCAACATCCGCTACAAAACAACATCCTGTGCATCTACACCAGACACCCTGTAATATGAAAACAACTTATCACATAGCAAGATATCAGAGGTTGCAGAAAATTCCAAAAAATGAGGTTTTGAATCATAACATAAGAAGAAGAGGGACTTGGTAACCGAGGGCAGCGGACCTCACAACTTCCCCAATCACAACAATTTCTTTCAACTCCATTTCTTCTAGCAACTCACTACCACCATCTTCAACATTCCTTTTACCCATCTGCCATCAACACCATCAATCAATAAACTTCATCCAAATCTCATAACCAGTTTTACACAGAGCGAAGAAAACTTCAAAAAATAACAGTAACCTTCCCACTATTCATCCTCTCTTTCCTTTACCAATTTTTCTACAAAAGATTTCATAAAACACACAAATGAACACTTCTCTTTACTCCCTGCAAAAACCTCATAATCCAGACTACCCAGCTCACCTTTAGAAAACAAAACCATCACTATCTTTATGTTCAAACTCCCTCCACCATCACTTTCTTCACACAAAAACCACACCACATAGCTCTCATCTCACTTGCTTTTTCCATAACAAGGATGCTGCTCTCTTCATTTTAAGGAAAAGCTACAGTTTTGGAATTCTTAACGGTGCGTATCATTCCGACTCATCACCGGTTCACGTTTGTTTACTGGCTGGGCTCAATATTGAGTATGGTTTTCAAGCTTTAAATCACTTATGTTTGCCGGTTTCTTTCGCTTTATCTTGATACTTTATTTGCTTCGAACATTTTTCGGTTTGATTTTCGCTTACTGCTTGTAACACCCCAATTCCCATCGTGAATAAATAATACATAATTAAATCAGAGTAACTAAAAATTTATTTTTCCGACAGAAACAAGGATGCCACATTTTAAAGAAAGAAAACATAATCCCTGCTCATTTATTTGATACATAACACAAACAATTGAATACCCTCAAGGGGAAACTTTTTCCATATTAAAGGAAATGTCAATTATGGAATAAAGCGGAAGATCCATAACCGACTTGTTTTACAAAATAAATTGTTTTATAACGTCAAAGTACACATACAAAAGTAATACAAAATATATTCAACAATTATATACATATATAACATAATCGTTCCCCGACTCCCGTGCTGCGTATCAGAGCAGACAGACGACAAAGGACGGAGGACTAATCTCCACAAAAGCCTCCAAGACACTAATCTGCAATTGTCTCATAGAGCAATAAACCACAGCAGAAGGGTGAGAAATAACAACTAAACTAAGATTGCATAATAATATGCAAAACATAAAAATTCACATACATAGTTATTCTCACCACAAGCATCACATATTAATACACATAACATATACCAATTATACTAACATAATCACATATTCTCACATAAGGCACACCAAAGTCATAACATATGAAAACACACCACCACATCACATAGCACATATCTACACATAAGACATATTATCCACAACCAATGCAATTATCACATATGCATATCAATTCACCAATTCAAACATAAATCTCAACACATAACCAATCAATTCATGAATTTCCACACATAATGCATCCATTCACAATTCTCACCCATAATCAATCCATTCATGATTTATGCAAATGCACAGAGACCGACACAACGACTCTATGCAATGCACATGCGGTACCATCCATTCATCAATCTCATCACTAGTTCACTCAGGAACTCTGCTGGAATCATCGCTTGTTACATCACTGTAACTCCCCGTCGGGCATACGATGTTCCCCGTCGCTCACACCCCACACGGACACACGATATTTATGGATCGCTCACACCTCACACGGGCACACGACCCGATCGCTCACACCCCACATGGGCACACGATCGTCTATAATCATCGCTCACACCCCACACGGGCACACGACGTTATAGCGGATTTCCTCTGGAACCAAACCGTCGCTCACACCCCATATGGGCACACGACGTTTTTGGATCGCTCACACCCCACACGGGCACACGATCCGATCGCTCACATCCCACAAGGGCACACGATCGCACAAGATGCATATCATGATGTTTGGCATACAATGACTCATGACAATCAAATGCATCACCACAATTCAACAGTATGAATTATCTCATCATCATTATTCATGCATTGAAAACACTTCAAACAATGCATTTCAAACCATAATGGCCACCACACAACGTACATCGAATCTCACATAAATAATGCATTTCATCATAATCCACAAACCACAACAAGAAGCATATTATCATATGCATTCACACCAATTCACATCAATTACACCAAACGGCAACGAACTCTTTCACAATTAACATGCATTTACATTTAATTTAAACAATGCATTTATTTGCCAAAAGGCCACAATTCACAATAAATTCCACAATCTAGGATTCACGCCATAAGGCTACCCACAACACATCTTATAACAACACACACAAGCTATACATTATATAACAAAAGCATACCGCACGATAACACATCAATCGCACACATTCGCGACGGTAAAAATCAACACAACGATACGGTTTCAATTTTTTGCTATAATTGAACCAGATACAGACCTCAAAACCATTTTTCCTAGAAAGAACATCTCGTTAGCTTTCCAACACTTCGAACGGGGGTCAAAACCGACTTACGGTTCAAGAGTTATGAATTTTCGAAGTTTTCCCAAAGACCAGAATTTTCCCTGCGGACTGCTACGGGTTTCACCAATTTCGTCCGAAAATCTGACCGATTCAATTATTTTTTTCGAAACAAACACATACTCATTCATACCAAACATATAGTAGTGATTTGGAACCATCAAACGTGAATTCTACGACTTTCGATTTCAATCCGAATCTTAAACCCTCAAATCTCCAAAAATGCAAAAACTTACAAAATCAACCAAATTCGATAAAACAAACATACTCGATCACGGCCTAACATTACTCGACACAACTACGCAATTTATTCCGACTTTCATCCGTGAAAACATCAGTTTCTATCGATTGAACCAAATTCAACCTAAAATGAAAACTATAGGAACACAACCAAACAATTCAAGAAAACATACACATATACATATAGAAGCAAGATATAATCGAAACTTCTCACCCTTACCCGATTAATCGAAGACCAAACTTTTGATTTGATGATTTTCTTCTTTTCCCAATTTTCTCTTCTCTTCTCTTTCTCTTTCTTTTTCTTTTCCTTACTATTTCTCTCTTTCTATTTCTATTTATAAAATATCTACTTTTTCTAAAATATCTAACCTCTCCAAATGACCATTTTGCCCTTACGCTCAAATATCTCTCAAACGCTCTCAAAATGCGATAAAACTTAAACAGCGATGAAATATATTTCGGGAAATAAAAGTTGAAAAGAAATTATAATTTATTGCAAATATTTTACCTATCAGAGAAATTAACCAATTAACTCAATTAGCAGGTAAAATACAATAAATTCACACATTTCACAAAATTCACATAAATGAAATAAATAAATACAATTAAACAAATCGGGGCATTACAATTCTCCCCGACTTAGAAATTTTCGTCCTCGAAAATATACTGATACGAACAACTCGGGATACGACTCTCGCATCCGACCAACAAACCAACATGCCAACCAAAGGCACACCACGAATACCAACATCCTTGTCACACAATAATATTACCACAATGCTACGATTCACCAATCGAACATACAATCAAAACATCCATTTACATAGTAGCCCGTGAATAATATTCAAACCTTCCACCTAACACTTCCATTCTGAAACGTCCAATAGTCTCACCATTCCTACATGTTCTCAATGTTCAACCTATGAACTCTTACAAGTCCCACACGTAAATACAAAATGTGCCACCTCACGCTTCCGCTGCGCACTCTGATTACTCGCAACCATCAAAACTACCATGTATAAAAACTTCCAACTTAACTCATCACGCACGACATTAACTTTACCAATAGGATAATCTGAGCCAAATTCATAACTCGTCACGAATTTTAACCATCCTCACTGTCTCATCCTCTATTCCTTCAGACCAAACCAGTACTCCATATCCTTGTGATTACTAAACACTTCGAATCTAGAACCATAAAGATAATACCTCCAAATATTCCAACACAATACAACCGTGACCAAATCGAAACCCAAAATAGTATAGATCCTTTTATAAATCCTCAATTGTAGTAAAGCATAAGCCACGACTTTACCCTCTTGCATTAACACACTGACTAAACTCATCAAAGACACATCACAATACCTCACAACCGGTTCATCAGGATCACGCAGACTCAAAACTGGAGCCGTAGACAACTTCTACTTCAGCTCACCAAAACTCACTCACAACGAACACCCAAAACAAACGACTCACCCTTTGCAAGTCAACTGAGATACCAGAAGTACGAACTCAACAAGGTCTTCCATAACCTGCAATAACAACCAACTGAGCCCAAAAGTTTCTAATCTCCTTAACCAACTTCGGAATCTCTCAATGTAGAACTACATCTACTTCTGATGAATCCTTTACCATACTCTCCTCTGAAATAACATATCCAAGAAAACTAACCTTTTTCAACCCAAATTATCACTTGAATAACTTAGCATAAAACTTCATCTCTTTTCAACACTTGTAGTTCAAATCTCAAACACTCTACCTGTTCTTCCTCTGAGTTTTATAACAGATCCTAACATCCTCAATCGAAATCACTACCAACTTATCCAATTAAATATGGAAGATACGATTCATCCACTCCACAAACACTCCACACGCAAGGCTTGAAGCTTTTAAGGTTTTAACAATTTTGTTTTACGTAATTCACGTAATTCCGATTAATCCCAATACTCGACCAAAAATCCATTCCATAAATAATATTTCTGCTTTCCAAAACATAGAACTCTTTCATAGCTCCACAACGATACAAAGAACGTTTAAATCGGATAAACGAAGCCAAAGTTATGAAAGAAACAATTTGGGAAGATCTGCCATGTTCGCAATGCGAATCTCCTAGCGAGTCCTTCACTCCCTCATTCGCGGTGCGAAGCCCCAGCGAACCAAGGCAGTAGGAAAAAGACACAAAGTCCGCAGTGCGAACCTGGGGCGAATATTCGCCTTGCCATTTGCAGTGCGAATCTCTCGCGAGCCTTCGCTGTGACCTTCGTCGTGCGAACACCTGGCGAATCCAATCAGAACTGAAACAGGGCAAGGTTCGCTCATTCTCAATCGTTACCATAATCAACTGTCAATAATCCATACACAATTTCTTCTCCTGGTCATCCAATTCCACAAATTCCAACATGTAGCAACAATCAACCAAAAAGAACTCTCAAATATTACATCCACACCTAAGGGTTTTCTCAAGATTTCCATTAATGCCCTATAATTTAAAAACTCCAAAACTCACCAAACTCTAAGTTTACTTTCCATAGTCTCAATACCATTATACACATCATGCTTATTATTCCATTCAAACATCATTCCTTTTTGTTACTAACAATACTGGAGCTCTCTAAGACAACACCCTAACGTTCCATCCAAAAAGACATCTGAAAACCATGCCCAACTGACGGCCCATCACTGTGACTTCCTGACCATTTCCAGAACATTATTATCACAAACATGACCAACATCTGCGTCTCACTTCCTAGAAGTTCTTCTACTTACTTAGCAGATCCAAACCTCAAATCCTCGCCTTCGTCAAATTAAGTTCAATCTCTACTCTCTGAGAAGCAGCCCTTAAATAAAACCCAATCATTCTCTCTCAATGACTTCCCAACTTGACCAACATATCAAAACCTCTAATCCGCCTCATCTTCCGATATAAGGATCTTCATCGACTCAACAAACAATCTGTAACCATTTCCTTAATTCCAAACAATTCATTGCACACACTATCGAAGTCGGAAAGACACGTCTATTCCATCCAACACAATTCCCGTCTACTATCAACAAGAGATTAAGGGTGATCAGTTCCTCAATTTGTCAATAGACAGCCGACAATCATGATAGGGCATAAACCGTCTTTACCAAACTATAATAGCATTCCTTACATCCTGTGCACAAAACTACTCAAGGCACAAATCCTTAGTTGACATAAACCTTACCTCCGCATTCCCTCCAGAATCTGGAACAACACTGTCCAACCAACACTTACACTCTTGCAATCTACAACACACTGAGCCAACGCTCCACACCTGAAGCAACATGGAGAAGCACCAGCTTTTCCCCACTTATCTCATTCTAACTCCTGAAAACAAAGGATTAGAAAACTAGAAAGCACTGACAATGTTTCCCACACATATCACGTACTAAGGGACAAACCACAATGACAGTATTCAACTGTCACACCAACTGACTCAACAACTTGGCCGGCCGGACGGACCTGCTCTGATACCACTAATGTAACACCCCAATTCCCATCGCGAATAAATAATACATAATTAAATCAGAGTAACTAAAATTTTATTTTTCCGACAGAAACAAGGATGCCACATTTTAAAGAAAGAAAACATAATCCCTGCTCATTTATTTGATACATAACACAAACAATTGAATACCCTCAAGGGGAAACTTTTTCCATATTAAAGGAAATGTCAATTATGGAATAAAGCGGAAGATCCATAACCGACTTGTTTTACAAAATAAATTGTTTTATAACGTCAAAGTACACATACAAAAGTAATACAAAATATATTCAACAATTATATACATATATAACATAATCGTTCCCCGACTCCCGTGCTGCGTATCAGAGCAGACAGACGACAAAGGACGGAGGACTAATCTCCACAAAAGCCTCCAAGACACTAATCTGCAATTGTCTCATAGAGCAATAAACCACAGCAGAAGGGTGAGAAATAACAACTAAACCAAGATTGCATAATAATATGCAAAACATAAAAATTCACATACATAGTTATTCTCACCACAAGCATCACATATTAATACACATAACATATACCAATTATACTAACATAATCACATATTCTCACATAAGGCACACCAAAGTCATAACATATGAAAACACACCACCACATCACATAGCACATATCTACACATAAGACATATTATCCACAACCAATGCAATTATCACATATGCATATCAATTCACCAATTCAAACATAAATCTCAACACATAACCAATCAATTCATGAATTTCCACACATAATGCATCCATTCACAATTCTCACTCATAATCAATCCATTCATGATTTATGCAAATGCACAGAGACCGACACAACGACTCTATGCAATGCACATGCGGTACCATCCATTCATCAATCTCATCACTAGTTCACTCAGGAACTCTGCTGGAATCATCGCTCGTTACATCACTGTAACTCCCCGTCGGGCATACGATGTTCCCCGTCGCTCACACCCCACATGGGCACACGACATTTATGGATCACTCACACCCCACACGGGCACACGACCCGATCGCTCACACCCCACATGGGCACACGATCGTCTATAATCATCGCTCACACCCCACACGGGCACACGACGTTATAGCGGATTCCCTCTGGAACCAAACCGTCGCTCACACCCCACATGGGCACACGACGTTTTTGGATCGCTCACACCCCACACGGGCACAGGATCCGATCGCTCATACCCCACAAGGGCACACGATCGCACAAGATGCATATCATGATGCTTGACATACAATGACTCATGACAATCAAATGCATCACCACAATTCAATAGTATGAATTATCTCATCATCATTATTCATGCATTGAAAACACTTCAAACAATGCATTTCAAACCATAATGGCCACCACACAACGTACATCGAATTTCACATAAATAATGCATTTCATCATAATCCACAAACCACAACAACAAGCATATTATCATATGCATTCACACCAATTCACATCAATTACACCAAACGGCAACGAACTCTTTCACAATTAACATGCATTTACATTTAATTTAAACAATGCATTTATTTGCCAAAAGGCCACAATTCACAATAAATTCCACAATCTAGGATTCACGCCATAAGGCTACCCACAACACATCGTATAACAACACACACAAGCTATATAACAACACACACAAGCTATACGTTATATAACAAAAGCATACCGCACGATAACACATCAATCGCACACATTCGCGACGGTAAAAATCAACACAACGATACGGTTTCAATTTTCTGCTATAATTGAACCAGATACAGACCTCAAAACCATTTTTCCTAGAAAGAACATCTCGTTAGCTTTCCAACACTTCAAACGGGGGTCAAAACCGACTTAGGGTTCAAGATTTATGAATTTTCGAAGTTTTCCCAAAGACCAGAATTTTCCCTGCGGACTGCTACGGGTTTCACCAATTTCGTCCGAAAATCCGACCGATTCAATTACTTTTTTCGAAACAAACACATACTCATTCATACCAAACATATAGTAGTGATTTGGAACCATCAAACGTGAATTCTACGACTTTCGATTTCAATCCGAATCTTAAACCCTCAAATCTCCAAAAATGCAAAAACTTACAAAATCAACCAAATTCGATAAAACAAGCATACTCGATCACGGCCTAACATTACTCGACACAACTACGCAATTTATTCCGACTTTCGTCCGTGAAAACATCAGTTTCTATCGATTTAACCAAATTCAACCTAAAATGAAAACTATAGGAACACAACCAAACAATTCAAGAAAACATACACATATACATATACAAGTAAGATATAATCGAAACTTCTCACCCTTACCCGATTAATCGAAGACCTAGCTTTTGATTTGATGATTTTCTTCTTTTCTCAAGTTTTCTCTTCTCTTCTCTTTCTCTTTCTTTTTCTTTTCCTTACTATTTCTCTCTTTCTATTTCTATTTATAAAATATCTACTTTTTCTAAAATATCTAACCTCTCCAAATGACCATTTTGCCCTTACGCTCAAATATCTTCCAAACGCTCTCAAAATGCGATAAAACTTAAACAGCGATGAAATATATTTCGGGAAATAAAAGTTGAAAAGAAATTATAATTTATTGCAAATATTTTACCTATCAGAGAAATTAACCAATTAACTCAATTAGCAGGTAAAATACAATAAATTCACACATTTCACAAAATTTACATAAATGAAATAAATAAATACAATTAAACAAATCGGGGTGTTACATTGCCCGTGTTTGTTGCCGTGATTTTCGTCGGATATGAATGCCGGCATGAAGAGTTTTGTTCTTGATATGAAGTTGTAAGTTGATTAAATGTCGACGTCGTTAGTTTTTATGCTAGTTTTTGTTATCAATTTTTGCATGAATATCATGACTGTGGTATGTGGTAGGTGTTCGTTGCTATCCTTGCCTTAGCAATGTTATTAAGCATATTGTTTAACTACTTTAGAAGGTGATGCATGAGACATACGTTAGTCACGTTTAGTTCATTTGCTGTTGATCTTGGATGTCTTTGTGCATGTATAGTTGTGCTCCATCATGTGGATAGTCCCACCTCATCTTGTTGTATTTTGTTTACTTATTATTATTACATGTCTTGTGAGTGAGTGTTTTGTAAGGATCTTGAATGGAAATGTTGGATGATGGTCATACTTCATGGTGGTAGTGCTGCACTTTATCTCACTCATGTGTTTGTGTATGCAATGTGTTTGTTCTCATTTCTTTTTTTTAAATGTTTCTTTTGTTATTTGTATGTTTAAAAACAACAAAACAAAAATATTTAACTATTTTTTTCATTATGTATTTTATATTAAAAGAAAATAACAAAAATAATTTATTCACTTTTCATAAAACGTGTAAAAAAAAAGATCATGTTTGAATTTTTTTACTTATTTTGTTATTTATTTAGTTTTAACTAGGTCTAATTTAATTAGTTTTAACTAAGTTTTAGTAATTAATTAGTTAGTTAATTTTTAGTTAATTAGCTTTTTTTAGCTAGAATTAGTTATTTAATTAAAATTAATTAGTTAATTAGTTTTTTAGTTAATTAGGTTTTTTTAGTTAGAATTTAAGTCTTAATTTAGTTTTGACTAAATTTTAGTTAGGATTAATTAGCTTTTAAATAGAAATTGTTTTGTCTTTGATTTTTGTCTATTTGTTTTTTTTTAATTCTTATTTTCATTTTAGCTAATTCCTGGTTTTCTTTTTAATTCAGGCTACACTTACTGTACATATTGCTGTTTATTATATACTTGACATGAGGCTTCTCCTCCTTGTCCCTTTGTGCCTTACACCTTTTTTCAAAGGAAAGTCTCTCTATTGACCGCAAAGTCATAGATAACTCAATACCCTTTTAACCTAAGCCTTAGGTTTGGAGTCGCTGCACTCCACGTATGTGTCTTGCTGTCAGACCCTACTTTCCCTTAGAACCTTGACCACAGTCAAGAGTTCTTTCACCCCCATTGTGGGGAACTACGAATGCTCTGATTCCATTCCAGTCAGGATACGTAGGCACGAGATGCGATGTCTTGGCGAGCATACTTAGTGTACATACCCTAGGTCTTTCTTTACCTTAGCACATTCCCTTAGCAAGCAAACTTTAGAATAACACAATTACTAACAAGAGGTTCCTGTAGAGTACTACAGATACTTAGGATGCTAACACCTTCCCTAGGTATAACCCACCCCCGAACTTAGATTCTCTTATTAGGGTTTTCGTTCTTTACCCTTTCCTTTGGATAAATCAAAGCTCGGTGGTGAATTCAAAGTTTTGTGATGCAAGTTAATTAATAGCTTGATATTCGATTCTCACCGCAACAGAAATGGCGACTTCACTGGGGACATCCCTTAAGAGGGTTAAGCCTATCTTGTTTATGTTTGTGTTATCTTACATGTTTTCTTGCTTGTACATTTGTATATTTATATCTGTATATATACCTGTTGTGCTTGGGCTTTTTTTCTGTGTGCAGGGTTGTTACTTTGAGTGGTGAGATAAGTCCTATACCCGGACTTGAGTGCACTTTATATAGGACGATGGTACATTCAAGGAGGCTTTGAGGGAGTCGATTCCTGAAAAAGTTGACTTGAGACACCATCACTCAGTTTAGGCCCTCTTGAGAGTTTAGTCATGTTGAGCGAGTCTATTCGTGAAAACGTGCTACTCTCGACATAGGTGCTGTTAAGACTGAGAACCTTAGTTACCTTTAACCCCACTTAGCCTCTTAGGATGTAGTGCGGTGACCATGAGGGAGTCTATTTCTGAAATGGTTGTCACGCGATACTACACTCAGACGAGATTCTCTTGAGAATTTTATTGATTACCGAGTCATTCGGGAAGTTGATAAAATCCGAAAGATGGGTTGTTGTCTCTGGGAACTTCTTAGAACCCTGTTCTACGGATAGAGTAACCCTAGTACACACCCCGTGGTTGGTTCTTTACCCAGACTCCATGCTGTGATCTCGAACCCTTGATCTTGTTGCATGTGTTTTGTATCCTGTTTGCATTGCATTGCATATCATTGGCATCTTTGCATGATTCATTACATGCGTCTGTTTGTCCAGTTACTCATCTCCAGTTGTCTCCATCTTCCAGTATCACCTGTGAGTCGCCAAGATAATGCCTCGACACCGATACCAGACTAGAGCTGACTACAGACGCAAGATGTTAGAGCAAGAGGTACACAATGTTGAGATCCGAATGGAGATCGACGACCTCAAGTCAAGTATGACCAGACTCACTGAGATGCTTCAAGTCTTGATTGCTAGAGGGGAGCAACCCCAAAGGACCGTCATCCAGGAAGTTTCAAGTACTGATCCTCCACCTGTTCAGATGCCACCTTCAACTTGGCCAGAGATTGGTTTGCCACACGACTACTCTCTACCGATTGCATCTACTGCCATGGTTGGTCAGATTGTCAGACCGACATTTCAAGCTCCTGTTTTTGCTGAGCTTAGACCTGTGGTTCATGCTGCTCCATAACCAGCTCAAGCTCCTCAACGTCTGGCTGCAGGACAAAACCAGTACCGTAATAGGAGTCATTTTGATCCTATTCCCGTGAAATACACTGAACTGTACCCTAGTCTGGTTGAGCAAGGTTTGATTACCACAAGGACTTTACCTCTTCCAAACCCTCTTCCAGCTGGATTTAGATCTGATCTCCACTGTGCATTCCATGAAGATGCCGCAGGCCACGACTTGGAAAATTGCTATGCACTAAAGGCTAGAGTGTGTGACTTGATTAAGACTGGAATTCTTAATTTTCGTGACAATCCTAGTGTCCAGAGCAACCCTCTGTCAGATCACACCAAGTGAAGCCTCAGTCGACTTCAGCATGCTATCTTCCTAAAAGCCAGTGTTTCAGACAGGACAACTCATATTTGTTTCTGATTATTCACTAGGCCTTGTTCCTTGTTGTTTGCATTTTCTTTATTTTGTAATAGCTGTTTGCTTTCAACTACATTTGTACTTTCGCAATTAATGAAATGAGCATTTGCAACTTTTTGATTCAATTCATTTGTGTTTGCTATTTACTTCGTAATGCTTTCCCTTTCAAAAAAAAAAATCTCTTGTCCACTTTCTTTTGATTATGCAAAGATTGGAGGGAGGATGATGAAAACGTTATACCCATAATTACTGTTGGTATGCTTTCAAATCAAAACTTTGCTGACGATGTAAGGCATTGTTTCAATCCCCAAACACTGGAGACATAAGGAAGATAACCCCTCTTTAACCCCTTCGAGCCTTGAAGTAGGAGTTTCTTTTCTTTACAAATAATAACCCGCAATCTTAACCTGGGGCAGGGTAGTTCTCAGTTAACTTGATTGTGCATTCAAATACAAAAGTTTCATGCAAGACGCCTTTCAACAAAAGGTTGCATTCACAGTTTTTCTTCGCACACAGCAAGCAAGTGTCGAAGATGTCTTTCAAGTCAAACGCCAATGATGGTTCACTGTAATCATTAAGCCAGGCATTCACAACCTTTCAACTCTTCCAAATTTAATGAATAAATGTAGTACAAGTTGTTCCCAGAGTGACAAATGAAGAAGAATCGTCAAGAAATACTTACTCAAAGAATGAGCCTAGTCCCTTTCGAGGCAAAAGCTAAGAAAGATGTGAAGCTCATGACCTTACCTTATACAAAGAGAAGAAAGAACAAGCTTGTACGACAACCAAAAGTTGTAAGGAAGCAGTGATCGCCATCTCAAGTCCATTGAATTTTGAACCATCGTCATTACTATCATCAGTGCAATTCCTAACCTATGGGAACCTGAGTGCATAGTCTGAGTTAACTGAGCATAGGACTGAAGTTCATCATGTAGATTGGGTGGGTCACAAATAAACTTTGAGCCTTTATCCTTTATTTCTTAAACCGTGAACCAGCCCACGTTATAACCCTCAAAAGACCTAACTGAAGCAAGGTTATTTTGAAAGCATACTACAGTAAGGTTGCGTAAACTGACTCCAAAAGATCTTTGCAGATCATCTATTTTGGGCATTACACCCTTTGCTTAAACTTTTCACTTTAATGTCTTGAACCACCGTGTTCTGACCAGTATCCCATATACTTTGCACCTCTTTCAAAATGATTTTGATTTCAAAAGTTGCATGAACTTTGCAGTTACCATGTTTGTACAAATACTTTTGTTTGCAAACTAGCTTTCTTCTTAAGGAATTTTCAAACATTTGAGAAACTTGGTCGGTGATCCAATCAGGGGCAAGTTCCTTCCATATCCTGTTGAGAATCAGTTCAAGATTTGTGGTTTAATGGCGACTTCTCAGATTTGGTTTATCCAGAAAACCTTTCATGACTCATACTGGGGCAAGCCTTCCCAGTGTACAGTAAAACAATCATCTTTCAAGACTCAGATCGGGGCAAGCTTTCTAAGAGCACCATGAAACGGTCATTTCCATAATCAATCAAGTTGAAGCAATGATCAGTTCATCTACAACAGCCAGCTAATCTGGGGCAGTTAACTTGAAGAATCCCTAAACAGCTCTTCATCCTCCCTACAAGGATCATCACTTGATACAGTTTACCAGAGTGGCAGAGATGTGTTCAGTAATAGCATCCTTAGTCCCCAAGCAGAATGGATGTGATCTCCATGTTGAGGAATCAGTCTTCCAGTCTTGTCTTCTCCCAGAAAGAGTCGTGTTGTGTCGTCAGCATCTGCACCTGCATTTGCATTTGATCATAAATCATCTGCATAACTTATATACATATGCATATCATGAGTGTTTCATCCTCATTTGCATTTCTCCCAAGGTCGTGTCGTTATCCACGTCTTACCTTGTGGTCAAAGTCCAACTTACTTGGCGCCTACCAAACGTAACCTATCCTTTCATTTAGTGTCATTCCTGAATGTTGTTGTTTCCTTGAGCATCTAGTCCTGTTGTTGGATGTTTGTCTTCTCTCATTCCAGTGTTATTCCTGGATCTTTATATTCTCTCGCTCCAGTGCCATTCCTGGATGTCCGTCTCTTGTGATCTCCAGTGCCATTCCTATATATCTTGTTCCTCTTGTTTCTCCCAGTGTTATTCCTGGAAGTTTTGCCTCTCTTCTGTAATCCCCATCAAATTTGCTTGATATCTTGCAGTATCATTCCTGAAAGTCTTATCTATTCATTCAGTGTCATTCCTGGATGAGCTTTCTCCTTTGCATTCAGTGCCATTCCTAGATGTCTTTCTCACTATCATTTGATGTCATTCTTGAATATAGGGATTCTCCTTTACTTTCCGTGCCATTCCTGAAAGTTCTTTCCTCTTATCCAATGCTTTCTTGGATATTTCTTTGTTCAATGCTTTCTTGGACGTTGTTCTTTCTTTGTATCCAATGCTTTCTTGGGTATATCTTCATTCATTCAATGTTGTCTTGAATACTGTGGTTCCTTTTGTCCAATGCTTTCTTGGATTTCTATCTTGTTCACTCCTATCTAAATCCATTATTAGATATTGTGATTTTACCTTTCACTCAAAGCTGTTATTGGGTGATTAGTTTCTTTGCGTCCAATGTTGTCTTGGATCCCTACTTTGTTCACGTTCATCTAAAGCCATTATTAGATGTTGTGATTTATACCTTTCATCCAAAGCCATTATTGGGTGATTGGTTCCTTTGCATTCAATGCCATTCTTGAATGTAGTCTCTGTTCACTCTTATCTAAAGCCATTATTAGATAGTGTGATCTATACCTTTCATTCAAAGCCAGTATTGGATGTCCGGTTTCTCTACTATCTGATGCCTATCCAGATGTGTCTCTCTTTCTGATGTTTTTCAGATCGAGTCTTTGTTCACTTTATCTAAAGCCGTTATTAGATATTGTGATCTATACCTTTCATTCAAAGCCAGTATTGGATGTCCAGTTTCTCTACCATCTGATGCCTATCCAGATGTGTCTCTCTTTCTGATGTTTTTCAGATCGAGTCTTTGTTCACTTTATCTAAATCCATTATTAGATATTATGATCTATACCTTTCATTTAAAGCCAGTATTGGATGTCCGGTTTCTTTGCATTCAATGCCATTCTTGAATGTAGTCTCTGTTCACATTCATCTAAAGCCATTATTAGATATTGTGATTTGTACCTTTCATTCAAAGCCATTATTGGATGACTGGTTTCTTTGCATTCAATGCCATTCTTGAATGTAGTCTCTGTTCACATTCATCTAAAGCCATTATTAGATATTGTGATTTGTACCTTTCGTTCAAAGCCATTATTGAATGTCTGGTGTCCTTTTATCCAATGCCTTCTTGGATTACCCTTGTTTGCTCACCTTTATCTAAAACCATTATTAGATATTGTGATTTTTACCTTTCATTCAAAGCCATTATTGGATGTCTGGTTTCTTTTGCCGCCTGACTTTTTTCCGGATGTGCCTTTCTCTGTCTTTTCTGGCTTTTCTTGAAGATCCCGTTTGAACTCTTCAGTATAATAAAATCCCAAAAAATCTTTTGTTGATGTCTATCCTGTTATTTCAAACCGGTCCCCAGTGGAGATCTTGTCTTCTTTCTGGTTCCATGCCCAGTAAAGAGTGTCTTGTATTTCCCAGTTTTTTCCTCCTTGCCCCATTCAATGATCTTCTGAATGTTGTGACTTTTTTCCAGCCAGTTTCCATTCGTGATGACTTTCGATTCCCCAGTAGAGACCGTCTTTCCGGTGCTGCTTCCAGTGAGGATCTTGTGTTATCTTTTCTTTCTAAAGTGTCAGCCGGTCATGCTTGAACCAGTTGACCTCATCACTTTAGATTTTCCCCAGTTTTATTTCAGTTTCCCCAGTGTTATTGTCATCCCCAGTGAGTGATTCCTCATTGTGTGGACTTTGTCCTTGTCTGTTTCATTTTTGTCTGTATTTTGCATTTATCATTCCATCATTTTCATCATGCTAGAGTTCATTGCAAGTCAGCATCGCATAATTTTCTTTGGTCCATGGTATTGCATATCAGTGCATCTGAGGGCAAAATTTTCGGGTATCTATATTTAAATACCTTTCACCATGATTTCATGAGGACTATCATCACTAATTTCATCCGGTGAAGTTATTTAAATAGGGGCAACTGTTGTACCCCAAATTTTATCCTCGGATCCTTTGGTCATTGTCATACCATTTTAGGTCATCTGTCTTTGCATTTATGACTGTGTGGCCTATTATTCAGTAGTTATATTCTTCGTTTAATTTTGTCACCTATTTTCTCCTTTTTATTTTTATGAGTCTTAGAGCTTTATGTTTAGAATCTTATTTTATTACCTTTAATCTCTAATTTAATTTTAAGTTAATTTCTTCTTCGTTATTATTTATTTATTTTTATTTATTATTATTTATTATTTATTATTATTCTAATTTTTGTAATTAATATAATTATTATTTTTATATCTTTATATATTACTATTGTCATTATTATTATTATTACGTTTATTATGATTGCTATTATTTATTCATTGTTACCATTTCATTGTTATTACTTTTACTTTGTTATTATTAAATTATAAACCAGCAAGCCAAAATGTCACCAAGAATCCGATTCCCAAAACATGACGGTGACTTCACATTGCCTTAGACAAATTACACGAACCATACACCAAGCTTTGACCAAAACCAAGCCAAATACCTGCTATCAAGACCTGAACACTGTTGTCCACAAAACTAAAAATAAACCTGCATTTTACAGAAATGAGAGCACTGCATTTTGCCTCAACCCAGATTTTCACCAAAACAGGTCTGTACATAAACCAACATCAACAATGACCAAGACCTTGGCCAAAAACCTTCTGCCAACATCCGCTACAAAACAACATCCTGTGCATCTACACCAGACACCCTGTAATATGAAAACAACTTATCACAGAGCAAGATATCAGAGGCTGCAGAAAATTCAAAAAAAAAGAGGTTTTGAATCATAACATAAGAAGAAGAGGGACTTGGTAACCGAGGGAAGCGGACCTCACAACTTCCCCAATCACAATAATTTCTTTCAACTCCATTTCTTCCAGTAACTCATTACCACCATCTTCAACATTCCTTTTACCCACCTGCCATCAACACCATCAATCAATAAACTTCATCTAAACCTCATAACCAGTTTTACACAGAGCGAAGAAAACTTCAAAAAATAACAGTAACCTTCCCACTATTCATCCTCTCTCTCCTTTACCAATTTTTCTACAAAAGATTTCATAAAACACACAAAAGAACACTTCTCTTTACTCCCTACAAAAACCTTATAATCTAGACTACCCAGCTCACCTTTAGAAAACAAAACCATCACTATCTTTATGTTCAAACTCCCTCCACCATCACTTTCTTCACACAAAAACCACACGACATAGCTCTCATCTCACTTGCTTTTTCCATAACAAGGATGCTGCTCTCTTCATTTTAAGGAAAAGCTACAGTTTTGGAATTCTTAACGGTGCGTATCATTCCGACTCATCACTGGTTCATGTTTGTTTACTGGCTGGGCTCAATATTGAGGTATGGTTTTCAAGCTTTAAATTACTTATGTTCGTCGGTTTCTTTCGCTTTATCTTGATACTTTATTTGCTTCGAACATTTGTCAGTTTGATTTTCGCTTACTGCCCGTGTTTGTTGCCGTGATTTTCGTCGGATATGAATGCCGGCATGAAGAGTTTTGTTCTTGATATGAAGTTATAAGTTGATTAAATGTCGACGTTGTTAGTTTTTATGCTAGTTTTTGTTATCAATTTTTGCATGAATATCATGATTGTGGTATATGGTAGCTGTTCGTTGCTATCCTTGCCTTAGCAATGTTATTAAGCATATTGTTTAACTACTTTAGAAGGTGATGCATGAGACATATGTTAGTCACGTTTAGTTGATTTGTTGTTGATCTTGGATGTCTTTGTGCATGTATAGTTGTGCTCCATCATGTGGATAGTCCCACCTCATCTTGTTGTATTTTGTTTACTTATTATTATTACATGTCTTGTGAGTGAGTGTTTTGTAAGGATCTTGAAAGGAAATGTTGGATGATGGTCATATGTCATGGTGATACTGCTGTACTTTATCTCACTCATGTGTTTGTGTATGCAATGTGTTTGTTCTCATTTCTTTTTTTTAAATGTTTCTTTTGTTATTTGTATGTTTAAAAACAACAAAACAAAAATATTTAACTATTTTTTTCATTATGTATTTTATATTAAAAGAAAAAAACAAAAATAATTTATTCATTTTTCATAAAACGTGTAAAAAAAAAGATCATGTTTTAATTTTTTTACTTATTTTGTTATTTATTTAGTTGTAACTAGGTCTAATTTAATTAGTTTTAACTAAGTTTTAGTAATTAATTAGTTAGTTAATTTTTAGATAATTAGCTTTTTTAGCTAGAATTAGTTATTTAATTAAAATTAATTAGTTAATTAGTTTTTTAGTTAATTAGCTTTTTTTAGTTAGAATTTAAGTCTTAATTTAGTTTTGACTAAATTTTAGTTAGGATTAATTAGCTTTTAAATAGAAATTGTTTTGTCTTTGATTTTTGTCTATTTGGTTTTTTTTAATTCTTATTTTCATTTTAGCTAATTCCTGGTTTTCTTTTTAATTCTGGCTACACTTACTGTACATATTGCTGTTTATTATATACTTGACCTGAGGCTTCTCCTCCTTGTCCCTTTGTGCCTTACACATTTTTTCAAAGGAAAGTCTCTCTATTGACCGCAAAGTCATAGATAGCTCATTACCCTTTTAACCTAAGCCTTAGGTTTGGAGTCGCCGCACTCCACGTATGTGTCTTGCTGTCAGACCCTACTTTCCCTTAGAACCTTGACCACAGTCAAGAGTTCTTTCACCCCCATTGTGGGGAACTACGAATGCTCTGATTCCATTCCAGTCAGGATACGTAGGCACGAGATGCGATGTTTTGGCGAGCATACTTAGTGTACATACCCTAGGTCTTTCTTTACCTTAGCACATTCCCTTAGCAAGCAAACTTTAGAATAACACAATTACTAACAAGAGGTTCATGTAGAGTACTACAGATACTTAGGATGCTAACACCTTCCCTAGGTATAACCAACCCCCGAACCTAGATTCTCTTATTAGGGTTTTCGTTCTTTACCCTTTCCTTTGGATAAATCAAAGCTCGGTGGTGAAGTCAAAGTTTTGTGATGCAAGTTAATTAATAGCTTGATATCCGATTCTCACCGCAACAACTATGCTTGAGAAAACTTGTTGTACTCTGGCTTGGGCAGCCAAACGTCTTCGCCAGTACATGATTCGTCACACTACTTGGTTGTTCTCCTAAATGGATCCAATCAAGTATGTATTTGAAAAACCTGCTCTCACGGGAAGAATCGCCCGTTGGCAGATGTTGTTATCAGAATATGACATCGAATACCACGCTCAGAAAGCCGTCAAAGGAAGTGTTTTAGCCGATCATTTGACTCATCAACCGATTGACGATCGGGAATCAATCGGGTTTGACTTCCCAGACGAAGATGTCATGTATTTAAAGATGAAAGATTACGATGAACCACTACCCAGTGAAGGGCCAGAACCAGGTTTCCAATGGGGACTTATCTTTGATGGAGCCATCAATCATTATGGAAACGGAATTGGGGCAATCATCATAACACCTCAGGGTACCCATATTCCTTTCACTGCCAGACTTACATTCAAGTGCACAAACAACGAGGCCGAATACGAAGCTTGCATCATGGGTCTCGAAGAAGCGATCGACTTAAGGATCAAGGACTTGGATGTATATGGCAACTCAGCCCTGGTTATCAATCATATCAAAGGAGATTAGAACACATACCAATCAGGACAGATTCCTTACAAAGATTACGCAAGAATGTTGTTACCTTTCTTCAACAGAATCGAGTTTCATCACATCCCTCGTGATGAGAATCTCATGGATAATGCATTAGCCACTCTCTCTTCCATGATTAGTGTGGGTCAATGGAATGACCTACCTAAGATCGACATAATGTGCCTTGAACGGCCCGCTTACATCTTCATGATTGAAGCAGTCATAGACGACAAACCTTGGTATCATGATATCAAATGCTTCCTTCGGAAATAAGAGTACCCACGTGGGGAACTAAGTAAAGACAGAAAAACCCTCAGAAGGCTGGCTAGTAGTTTCTTCCTGAGTGGTGATACACTCTATAAGAGAAACTTCGACATGGTCTTGCTTCGATGTGTAGACGGACCAGAAGCAGACATGCTGATAAAAGAAATTCACGAAGGATCCTTTGGCACTCATGCCAACAGACACACAATGGCGAGAAAAATTCTAAGAGCAGGATACTACTGGTTGACCATGGAATCCGACTGCTACAAGTACATGAGGAAGTGTCACAAGTGTTAGATATACTCCGACAAAATCCATGTACCGCCAACAAATGTCAAAGTTCTCTCCTCCCCATGGCCTTTTTCCATATGGGGAATCGACATGATTGGTATGATTGAACCCAAGGCTTCAAACGGACATCGATTTATTCTGGTAGCCATCGATTATTTCACCAAGTGGGTCGAAGTAGCGTCATACGCCAATGTAACCCGACAAGTGGTGGTCCAATTTATCAAAAACAATCTCATCTGCCGTTATGGTGTTCCGAGCCAGATCATTATTGATAATGGATCTAACTTGAATAATAAGATGATGAAAGAGTTGTGCGCTGAGTTCAAGATCGAACACCATAACTCATCTCCCTACCAACCCAAGATGAACGAAGCGGTAGAAGTGGCTATCAAGAACATCAAGAAGATCGTTCAAAAGATGGTTGTAACCTATAAAGACTGGCACGAAATGTTATCATTTGCTCTTCACGGTTATCGGACATCTGTCCGCACTTCAACAGGGGCAACCCCTTTCTCTCTAGTATATGGCATGGAAGCAGTACTCCCCATAGAAGTAGAAATCCCATCAATCCGGATATTGATGGAATCTAAGCTTACAGAAGCTGAGTGGTGTCAAAGTCGACACGAAGAACTGAATTTGATCGAAGAAAAGAGAATAATGGCACTATGCCACGGTCAGTTGTATCAGTAAAGAATGAAGAGGGCGTTTGACAAAAAGGTCCGACCTCGCGTCTTCAGGAAAGGAGACCTTGTGCTCAAAAAGATACAATCATTTCTCACTGATTCTCGGGACAAATGGACTCTGAATTATGAAGGCCCCTATGTGGTCAAGAAAGCTTTCTCAGGCGGCGCCTTGAGACTTACAACCATGGATGGAGAGGAATTTTCCTACCCCACAAATGTTGATGTAGTCAAGAAATACTTCGCCTAAATAAATAAATAAAAAACGTCTCGGTGGATTGAAAACCCGAAAGGGCGGTCCAGGCAAAAATTAGAGACAAAATCAAAAATCATCCCGGTGGATTGGAAATCCCAAAGTACAATCCAGGCAAAAGTTAGGGATTAATGGCAAGTAACTACGTCCAACAGGGGCAAGTCCCCCAGTAGCAGTCATGTCATCCATCAGGAAAACTCCAGTCAGGGTCATCTTCGACGGAAGCTCAGGATACCCAGAATTCAAAGTTGGTAGAAGGATAGTGGTCGTTATGTTTCAATGTAGCCCTTTTCCCTTAAATTACAATTTTCTAACTTTGTAAATACTCTATAGAATCACGCGCTTGGCTGATTTCCATCCTATCAATAAAATTTGAGCCCTTGTGCTTTTGATTGCAATTCTTATTTGTTTTAGCTTTACAGAATGACGTTTTAACATGATTAATGATTCTTGAAACGAAACAAAAATGAATTTACTTGTTCAAACTTTTCTGCTTTTAAAATAAATAGGGCAATTTCTTTTGACTGTTGAACATCGAAAGAACATCGATCGCTTCTCCAGAAGTAAGCAAACTTCAAAGTGAAGAATCAAAGTACTCCTACTAAACCAGCACGCCTGAATGAAGGATCAGTTGTGTCAGATGCGAATGTTTTGTCTGACACTTCTCGGCAGAGTTCTTACCTCCTAAGCCCAACCAACGATTGTTCCTTGCAGGGACTATTTCTCCTAAGCAAGGCAGAATTTCTATCGTGAACTAGTGATACTTTTCATCCCCCACTGTGGCCGAGTACCCAGTCGTGTTCATCTACTGGTCTATATGTCGTGTCAGTTTTGTCAGCATAAACATTCATACATAATGCATTGTTGATTTACATTCGCATTCATATTGCATCACTATCATTCCATTCGGTATTGTCCCCTAGTGATAAAAGTCCTCTCAATCGAGTTGTCGACCCTTTCCTCGTCAGGAAGTGAACCAACTAAACGATCTCTCTTCCAGTTTATTTCTGGATTGAAGTTGGTCCCTCGACCACTTTGATAACTTGAACCTCTGAAAGACCAGAGAACTTTCGACAAACATCACTCTTCGCCATCGAAGATGATATCCTCGCTTTCCCGGATTAAGGAAAATCCCCAGAGAAAGCCTCTTAATCAAAGATTCGGTACTACAGCAGTTTTTCTCCGAAAAATCCGCTGACGAAAAGGTCATCAGCACCTCAAAATTGGATCACATCATATGGCATTTCTCCGAGAAGATCTCGAGAAAAGTATGATGTAATACCCCAAGCGAAATCAGTCTCTCAAGAGACTCGCTTTCCCCGATAGAGTCGACAAATGGCATCTCCAACAGAGAAGTTTGTACACCTCTACAACTCAGACGACTGGGTTCCCCAGCAACTCTAACATAAAAAAAATTTCCGTCAAATGGCAGCTCCCCAGGAAATTTCGGCGAGAAGTTTGAGGAAAATCGCTACACATAACGTCCCTTGTCAAGAAAGTTTATTGACAAAAGAAACGTAGACCAGTTCCTTGGTAGGAAACCAGGATCGAGCGGAAGTTTACATCAGAAACTTAGACCAGTTCCTTGGTAGGAAACCAGGATCGAGGGGAAGTTTATATCAGAAACTTAGACCAGTTCCTTGGTAGGAAACCAGGATTGAGGGGAAGTTTATATCAGAAACTTAGACCAGTTCCTTGGTAGGAAACCAGGATCGAGGGGAAGTTTGCAAAAGAAACTGAGACCAGTTCCTTGGCTGAAGACCAGGATCGAGGGGAAGTTTTTTTACCTTTTCTAAGCATCATTGCTTAGCAAAAGAAGAAGGATGCGTGAACTGCCATTCATAAACACCATCAAAATTTCGGGTATTCCGATATTTAATCCTCTTGCACCTCGAATGCCCGAATACATTCTCCATTCACACCTATAGCGAGCGATTTTGGACGCGGTTCTTAAGCGCTGGTCGCTCTCTGCGGTTTGAGCTTTAAACTACAGGTCGATTCAGTTTTTATCCTATTGTGAGTAGAATAAGGAAGGGAAATGGATGTCTCCAATTAGCCCTGCTTTGCATACTGAGTTTAAACAGCGGTCTGTTACGTTACGAATGCTATCAATGTGGGGGGGGCCTTTGTACTGGTTATTTGTATTTTCGCCAATACTGGTTTGTTATCTAGGCAGAAGTTTTCGGGCGGGGAACAAGGATTAGGATGTTAGGACTGATGTTTATGGGATTTGGTTTTTTTGTTGATTGTGCTCGCTAAGATTTTTCTTTTAATCTTATGCCTACGTATTCCCGTTTACCAAAACAGGGAAATCAGAGCGTTCGTAGTTCCTCCTATTCTATGGGAGGAAATTGGTTTTTGGTGTCTTGTTCAAAGCCTAAGACATGAAGCGAAAGGTGATTTGTATCTTGTTCAAAGCCCAAGATGTGAAGCTGAAAAGGTTTGACTTTAGAGAGAATTTGTCATCTCTAAAGAGGTCTGTTTGTCACAACTGTTGGGTGACTGGTTTATAAAGGGGGATTACTTTAACCGGGATACGCGGATCCTAGCAATGCCATAATTTCCTTTATAGGGGATTTTAACCTGAAGGAGAAGACTTTAACTCAGTGTAGAGCAATGCTATCTTTCTTTAGGAATTTCTCATGCTAAACGAGGGACAGTGGCGTGGATATAGATGATCCAGAGGCTTGCCGCTTACAGCGATTAGATGAAAGGAAAGGAGTTATTGATGTTTGTGTACTGTGAACGAGGTACAACTTTGATGCTAAAAGGTTGATTGGATCAACCAGTGGTTTTCTTATATAAAGCCTAAGAGGAGGCTAATATGTGTCTCGTACAAAGCCCGAGAGAGAGGCGAAAAGGTTTTTGACCCGACGATGGAGTCTTTTGGTATCTCGTATAAAGCCCGAGATGGAGGCTATTGTTTGTTTGGCTCAAATAAGAACCCTTTTGTATCTCGTACAAATCCCGAGAGAGAGGCTAAACGTTGTTTGACTCCGCTAGGGAGAATCATTTGTACAAAGCCCAAGAGGAGGCTATGGTAACTGTTTAAGTGACAGGTTTAGTATACTGATTTTGAAAGAGAAAACCAGTTCTTATATGAGTAATGTTGTACTCATGGATTTGATTCAAGGATCCGGGTTATCTCTTATTCTTTAAGGAAGTGGGAAATCAAAAGGGTATTGAGATTGTCCGAGTCTGCGGGTTTCCTTCCTATTTAACGAAAGGGGTCACTTGAGAATGTCTTTTAGACTCAAGGAAATTAGACTGTCCAAGTCTAGAGTTTTGTCTTTTGTACTATGCTTTGAGAAACAGTAGTAGACTCTATGAAAGGACTGTTCTATGAGGATGACTAAGTTCTGTTCCTATACCTCTAGGAGGCCGTCGAGACAATTTGTACGAAGCCCAAGAGGAGGCTAGAAACTTTTAAGAAGCCGATCGGTCCTTGTACTAAGCCCAAGAGGAGGCTATCATTCCCGGAGGAAGAGATCATTATACGAAGCCTAAGAGGAGGCTGTGAATACTTCTAAGAAGCCGTAGGGTCCTTGTACTAAGCCCAAGAGGAGGCGGGGTTACTTTTAGGAAGCCTGTGGGTCCTTGTACGATGACCAAGAGGAGGTCGATGCTTTTAAGAAGCCCGTGGGTCCCCAAACCCCGAGAAATTCAAGGCAATGCTATTCACCGAGAATAGATCAAAGTCAGGAAAGTTCGAGAATTTGGAAGAAACTCAAAGATGCCATTTCACGGAGAATACATTCATCTTGGGGAGTAGAGTTTCTTGACGATTCCTAATGAGGACAGCCAAAGAGAAGACAGTATCTGGTGATCCTATTGGGGATCTAGTTGTCTATTTCTATGAATAAACGAAACGGCGTCACCTAGTTCTAGACGTAGTTGCCGGGGAAACTCGAAATATCTATACTATTATTACACAGTTGATATGAGTTTATGAAAGAAGACTTACAGTGAAACAGCACCACAATACAGTTATATGTATATGAAAGCGGTAAATGAAAGCGATAACCACTTACTCGCTTGTAGAGCTTCCATGCTGTTTGGTTAGTTATTCAACAAAGAAAGATTGAAAACAACAGTATATTCAAAATCAAAGGAGAAAGTGCTTTGAAAAAGAAAGATTTGGGGCTTACAGCTCAAGGAGAGGCCCAAGGTTTTATCAGTGAGTGCACTGTTGAATTTGTACAGAGGGACTTATACAAGTGACTGAGGCCCAAAAAGGTTTTCTGTACAAAGGGATGGGTCTTACACTCTCTCAAGAGGCCCAAAAATTTTAAAGAAAAAGAGTGGGGCTTATAACACGAGGGTAGGCCCATATGATTTTTCCGTTTAAAATGGCGATCGCGCCGAGGTTTCCTTTTAACGCAGAGGGACTTATACAATAAGTGAGGCCCAACAACGTTTTGGTTAAAAGAGGGGTTGGGTCTTACACTCTATTAGAGGCCCAAAAGTATTTTGAATGGGTCTTATAGCTCGAGGAGAGGCCCAATGTTATTTTAAAAAGGCGACGATCGTGCCATTTTGTTTTTGACGGTGTCGGGACTTATACAATACACTGAGCCCCAAAAATGATTTGGTCAAAAAAGGATTGGGCTTACACTCTATTAGAGGCCCATAGTGTTTTGAAAATCAATTTTGAAAGTTGAATAAAAAAAACCCTAATTTTAATCTTTAAAAGTAAATATTTAAAGAAAATCAAACAAAATTCAAAATAAATTTGAATAATCCACTTATGATTTTGCTTAAGGTTTGAAAAAATGAGGGATAATCACAAGGAATATTTAAATTCATTAGGTTTTGATTTTCAAAGTAAATATTCATTTTTAGAATGTTTAAAAACAATTAAAAATGAATTTATTCACAAAATACTAATTATATTAAATAAATAACATAAATTTAATTTTTTTGGTGGAATAAAATATTTCAACATTTTTGTGAATTGTTGCAAAAAGAACCAATCAAAAATGATAAAAATTGAAGGAGTTATTAATTTTTCAAATCATTAAAAATAATAATATGAAAAATAACAAAATAAAAAAGTGATAAAAAGAAGTCTGGGGCGAGGGGGATTCGAACCCCAGACCTCTCGCTTGCCAATACTCACAAAACCAGCTGATGAACCGCTGGGGCGCAATGCCAATTCATTAATAACATGGCAAGTGAAAAATATATATCAAACTTAGTTGGAAAACCTGAAGAATGGCGCCATGACCATCTTCTTCCTCGAGCTCGTGCGTGAAGCACCATATCTCACTCACCTCTCAACCATTGGACATGATTCAAACACCAAACCCGTGCGTTTTTTCACAAGGAATAAGATGGCAATACCCAATTTTATTCACTTTCAGTGTGGAGTAAAATAATCATGATGAACATAGATGAACCCTAATTTGCAAAAGCAATCATGCAGGCATGGTTATAAGGTCTATGATTCAATTTCTTGAGGCAAAACAATCAACACATGATGGCAATCAAATGGCAAAAATATCATGCGAGGAAATATGCATGGATCATGGAGTTTGAGTTTGAAGCTCACCTTGATGCAAGCTGAAATGGAACTTTTCCCAGATGGAGTTCCAGTCATGAATTGATGATCCCTACAGCTTCAATGGATGTTATGGAGTGTGTTGCAAGCTTTGGAACACTTTAAAATTCTTTGGATCAAGCTGGAGACCTCCACCTGCAAAATTGAAGCATAATGGCTTGGTTGAAGAGTGATTTTGAGCCTGGGGTGTTAGAGTTGGTGTTTAAGTGTTTGGACACCTCAAATACATCATATGTGATGTGTTTGAGCAATTGGAATGGATTGATTGTGGCTGCAACTCAAAACCCGATAGTGGTTACTCAAAAATAAGAAAACTTGAGGTTTAAGAAAGAATGAGAGAAAGCAGTGTTGTAACTGGCTTTGGTGTGAGTTGAATGATCCATTGGGACCTCTATTTATAGGTGATCAACTTTTGTTTTGGAGGAATAATGAATGGCTGCTGGATCAGATCACATTTGCATGGATTGGCTTGGAGGATTTCTTCTCAAGCAAGGCAAGCTAGCCATTCCCAAGAGCAGGACTATGCCTTGACCAAAACCACATTCCTCAGATGTTTTTAATGTTGTTTAATCAGAGAAATTGACTGAGTAGGGTAGCTACCTTGACAATGCACTATTCCACATTAATGCACTTTGAATTCAAGGCAAAATGTGCCAAAGTGGATGAACTTCAAGTTGGAAGATTCCTTGGCCTTTTGACTCAGACTTATCAGTTGGATCAGTTGCATTGTAATTGGTTTGAACACAGGTGGCATAGTGATCCTTAGTCTTTGGCTCAAAATCGTGTGTGGCAAGCAAACATGCAAACTGATTTTTCCAAAACAGCTTGCAGCAGCATGACTTTGGGCATGGATTTCTCATGGCTTAAGTTGAATCAATTCATGCTGTTGAGCTCTTTGAATTCTTAGTAACATATGCAACAACATTGATGTTTAACTTTGGACTTGATTCAGCTTGCATCTATGTGAAAAGATCTCACAAGTTTTGGTGTTTCAACAAAATCAGTCTTGGACAGAATTTTTCGAAGTGTTGGAAAATGGTATATTTTCATGTTTTCATCCACTTTGGCTTACTCATAGCTCAAAATCCATAATGAATTGGAGTTAGGCCTAGTTGAAGTTTTTGTAGAGGGTAATGAGACCTACAAATCAACCTTTGGATGGAAAAAAATGGCCTTGTGGTTTAGGAGTTATGGTCCTTCAAAGTTGGTGCATTAGTGGTACTTTTCCATAACTTAGAAAAATTTCTAAGTTTTATGGTTACCCCTTTTAGAAGTTATCCCACTTTCTTTGATTTTTCTTGATGAATGATGATTCAAATCATACATTAACATCATTTTAGGGTTAAAAATCCATTTTAGTGAAAAATCTCAAAAAGTCAAAGTTGACTTTTGTGCACAGTTGACTTTTTATCAGATGAATTCCAAATTATGCAATTCTTCAGGAAATCATGTCCTTGACCTAAATCAAACTTGATGGACATGTTCCATGGGTGTCATAGGGTATATTGATGTATGTCCTAGGGCTTGGGAGCATGTCCTGGTCAAAAGTCAAAGTTACAGTTGACTTTTCCCTTAAAACCCTAATTGTGGTGCAGATGAAACTGAGACTTGTTGCTCAAGCTTCTTGGATTAATCCATTGTTCCAAATGGATCAATATAGTTCATTAGAGACCCTCAAACTCTCTCTTGAGGTATTGGTTCATGATTTGTCCCAAAAGTCAACTTAGGGGTGAATTAGGTCAAGAAACCCTAATTCCTGATTTTTTATGTATGCATCCCCTGAGGCCAAATTGACTTGATGATTAGGTCCATGAGGTTCCATGGAGTATATTAGGTTGTGTTTTGGATCATTGGCTTGTGCCCAGATGAAAATTTTCCATCTGGAGGCCCTGGTCGACCAAAACCCTAATTTGGTGACACTGTCGATCTTGAGACTTAATCCACCTGAAAGGGAGGATCCATGTGCTTAATCCTTAAAGTGGGGGTCCTTTTGATCCATTGTGGATGTTTGAGAGGTTAGACAAGTTGAAGATCATGTCATTTCTTGATTGATCCTTTGTCTAAGCTCTGAGAGGGCTTGAAACCCTAATTTTGATTGTAGTGGATTCTCACCCATCTTTGGGGAGACTGACAAGGTAGGATGGTTTCCCCATATTGTGATGATGATTTGCACAATGATGGGAAATCTTAGTGGTCAAAATTTGGGGTATGACAGATGCCCCTATTTAATCTTCTTGGACCCGAAGGTGTGAATGACGAAGGTGTTCGGGCATTCGGGGTGCAAGAGGATTAAATATCAGAATACCCGAAATTTTGATGGTGGTTATGAATGGTAGCTTATGCACTCATCTTCTTTAGCTAGGCAATGATGCTTAGAAAAGGTAAACTTCCCCTCGATCCTGGTCTTCAGCCAAGGAACTGGTCTCAGTTTTCTTTTGAGATAAACTTCCCCTCGATCCTGGTTTCCTACCAAGGATCTGGTCTTAGTTTCTTTTGTCAACTTCCCCTCGATCCTGGTTTCCTACCAAGGATCTGGTCTCGGTTACTGAAATGAACTTCCCCTCGTTCTTGGTTTCCTACCAAGGAACTGGTCTTAGTCTCTGAAATGAACTTCCCCTCGTTCTTGGTTTCCTACCAAGGAACTGGTCTCAGTTTCTTTTGTCAATAAGCTTTATTGACAAGGGACGCTATGCGTAGCGGTTTTCCTCAAACTTCTCGCCGAATTTTCCTGGGGAGATGCCATTTGATGGGAAAATTTTTGATGTCAGACTCACTGGGGGAACCCAGTCGTCTGAGTTGTAGAGTTGCACAAACTTCTCTGTTGGAGACGCCATTTGTCGATTCTACTGGGGAAAGCGAGTCTCTTGAGAGACTGTTTTCGTTTGGGAGCTTACATCATACTTTTCTCGGGATCTTTCCGGAGAAATGCCATATGATGGGGTCCAATTTTGAGGTGTCGATGACCTTTTCATCAGTGGTCTTTTCGGAGCGAAACTGGCATGCTGCCGAATTTCTGATTATGAGGCTTCCCTTTTGGGATTTTCTTTAATCCAGGAAAGCAAGGATGTCATCCTCAATAGCGAAGAGTGACATTTGTTGAACGTTCCTCTGACTTTTCAGAGGTTCAAATTATCAAAGTGGTCAAGGACCAACTTCTTTCCGGAAATAAACTGGAGGAGAGAGCTTGTTTAGGTTCAGCGTTTCCTGACGAGGCAAGAACTGACAACTCGATTGAGAGGACTTCTACCACTAGGGGACAAGACCGACTAGAGTGATGGTGATGCAATATGAAATGTGAATGCAAATCAATAATGCATGATATATGTATGTATATGCTGACAAAACTGACGCGACATACAAACTAAAAGATGAACATGGCTGGATACTCGGCCATCGCGGGGCGTGTAGAGATATCGTTGGTTCAAGATAGCAATTCCACCTTGCTTAGGAGAGATAGTCCCTGCGGGGAATATCGTTGATCGGGCTTAGGAGATGAGAACTCGGCCGAGGCGAGTCAGACGAAACAAGGTCTCTGACACAGTTGATCCCTTCATTCAGGTGTACTGGGTTAGAAGGAGTACTTTGATTCTGCACTTTGAGGTTCGATTACTTCTGGAGAAGTGATCGATGTTCTTTCGATGTTCAACAGTTAGAAGAAATTTCCATTTTTATTTTAAAAAAAGCAGAAAAAAAAAATTTTTATCAAGTAAATTCATTTTTGTTTTATTTCAAGAATCGCTAATCACGTTAACAACGTCGTTCTGTAAAGCTAAAACAAATAAGAAGTACAAACAAAAGCACAAGGGCTTAAACTTTATTGATAAGATGGAGATCAGCCAAACGTGTGATTCCAAAGAGTATTTACAAAGTTAGAAAATGGTAATTTACAGGGAAAAGGGCTACGTTGAAACATAACGACCACTATCCTTCTACCAACTTTGAATTCGGGGCATCCTGAGCTTCTGTCGAAGATGACCTTGACTGGAGTTTTCTGACAGATGATGTAACTGCTGCTGCTGAGGGACTTTCCTCTGTTGAACATAGTTACTTGCCATTATCCCTAATTTTTGCCTGGATTGTACTTTGAGATTTCCAATCCACCGGGATGATTTTTTTCATGTCTCTAATTTTTTCCTGGACCGCCCTTTCGGGTTTTCAATCCACCGAGACGTTTTTTTTTTTTTAGTTTAGGCGAAGTATTTCTTGACTACATCAACATTCGTGGGGTAGGCAAATTCCTCTCCGTCCATGGTTGCAAGTCTCAAGGCGCCGCCTGAGAAAGCTTTCGTGACCACATAGGGGCCATCATAATTTGGGGTCCATTTTCCCCGAGAGTCAGTGAGAAATGATTGTATCTTCTTGAGCACAAGGTCTCCTTTTCTGAAGACACGAGGTCGGACCTTTTTGTCGAACGCCCTCTTCATCCTCCGTTGATACAGCTGACCATGGCATAGTGCCATGATTCACTTTTCCTCGATCAGATTTAGTTCGTCGTGTCGGCTTTGACACCATTCAGCTTCGGTGAGCTTAGTTTCCATCAGTACTCGGATTGACGGGATCTCTACTTCTATGGGGAGCACTGCTTCCATGCCATACACTAGAGAGAAAGGGGTAGCCCCTGTTGAAGTGCAGACAGATGTGCGATAACCGTGAAGAACAAAGGGTAGCATCTCGTGCCAGTCTTTATAGGTTACAACCATCTTTTGAACGATCTTCTTGATGTTCTTGTTAGCCGCTTCTACCGCTCCGTTCATATTGGGTCGGTAGGGAGATGAGTTATGGTGTTCAATCTTGAACATAGTACACAACTCTTTCATCATCTTATTGTTCAAGTTAGATCCATTATCAGTAATGATCTAGCTCGGAACACCATAACGGCAGATGATATTATTTTTGATAAATCGGACCACGACTTGTCAGGTTACATTGGCGTACGAGGCTGCTTCGACCCACTTGGTGAAGAAGTCAATGGCTATAAGGATGAACCGATGTCCGTTTGAAGCCTTAGGCTCAATCATGCCAATCATGTCGATTCCCCATATCGAGAATGGCCATGGGGAAGAAAGAACTTTGAGATGTGATGGCGGTACATGAATTTTGTCGGAGTATATCTGACACTTGTGACACCTCTTCATGTACTTGTAGCAGTCGGATTCCATTGTCAACCAATAGTACCCTGCTCTGATAATTTTTCTCGCCATTGCGTATCCATTGGCATGAGTGCCAAAGGATCCTTCATGAATTTCTTTCATAAGTGTGTCTGCTTCTGGTCTTTCGACGCATCGGAGCAAAACCATGTCAAAATTTCTCTTATAGAGAGTGTCACCGCTCAAGAATAAGTTTCCAGCCAATCTTCTGAGGGTCTTTCTGTCCTTTCTGAGCGCCCCAGGTGGGTACTCTTATTTCTGAAGGAAGCATTTGATATCGTGATACCAAGGTTTGTCGTCTATGACTGCTTCAATCGTGAAGATGTAAGAGGGTCGTTCGAGGCGCATGATGTTGATCTTAGGTACGTCATTCCATTGACCTACACTAATCATGGAAGAGAGAGTGGCTAATGCATCAGCCATGTGATTCTCCTCACGAGGGATGTGATGAAACTCAACTCTGTTGAAGAAGGGTAACAACCTTCTTGCATAATCCTTGTAAGGAATCAATCCTGATTGGTATGTGTTCCAATCTCCTTTTATTTGATTGATAACCAGGGCTGAGTCGTCGTATACATCCAAATTTTTTATCCTTAAATCAATCGCTTCTTCGAGACCCATAATTCAAGCTTCGTATTCGGCCTCGTTATTTGTACACTTGAACGTAAGTCTGGAAGTGAAAGGAATGTGGGTACCTTGAGGGGTAACAATGATTGCCCCAATTCCATTTCCATAATGATTAACTGCTCCGTCAAAGATCAGTCCCCATTGGGAACCTGGTTCTGGCCCTTCACTGGGTAACGATTCATCACAATCTTTCATTTTTAGATACATGACATCTTCGTCTGGGAAGTCAAACCCGATTGATTCCTGATCGTCAATCGGTTGATGAGCCAAATGATCGGCTAAAATACTTCCCTTAACGGATTTCTGAGCGTGGTACTCTATGTCATATTCTGATAACAACATCTGCCAATGGGCAATCCTTCCCGTGAGAGCAGGTTTTTCGAAGACATACTTGATTGGATCCATTTCGGAGATTAACCAAGTAGTATGACGAATCATGTATTGGCGAAGACGTCTGGCTGCCCAAGCCAAAGCACATCAAGTTTTCTCGAGCATCGTGTACCGAGTTTCACAGTCGGTGAATTTCTTGCTTAGATAGTAAATGGCATACTCTTTCCTTTTGGTTTCGTCTTGTTGGCGAAGTACACATCCCATTGAGTCCTCTAGAACTGTGAGGTAAATGATCAGTGGTCTTCCTTCCACTGGAGGTGATAGAATCGGAGGATTCAACAGATATTCCTTGATACTATCGAAGGCGGTTTGGCAATCTTCTGTCCAAACGCAATCCTGGTTCTTTTTCAGTAATTTGAAGATCGGCGCACAAGTGGCGGTCATGAGGAATATGAATCTGGAGATGTAGTTCAAACGTCCCAGGAATCCTCTGACTTGTTTTTCAGTTTTCGGAGAAGGCATTTCTTGAATGGCCTTGACCTTGTCAGGATCAACTTCAATTCCCTTCTGGCTGACGATGAACCCTAGTAGTTTCCCTAAACGGACACCGAAGGTGCACTTGTTGGGATTCAAGCGGAGCTTGAATTTTCTTAGACGTTCGAACAATTTCGACAGATGTTCAACGTGCTCATTCTCTATTTTTGATTTTGCAATCATATCATCGACATATACCTCGATTTCTTTGTGTATCATGTCATGAAACAGAGTAATCATGGCCCTTTGATAGGTTGCCCCGGCGTTCTTCAAACTGAAGGGCATTACCTTATAACAAAAGGTACCCCATGGGGTGATGAACGAAGTTTTCTCCATGTCTTTCGGCGCCATTTTGATTTGGTTATAGCCCGAGAATCCATCCATGAAGGAGAAAACTTTGAACTTTGCTGTACTGTCTACCAGCATGTCACTGTGTGGTAAAGGAAAGTCGTCCATTGGACTTGCCTTGTTCAAATCTCTGTAATCAACACACATTCTGACCTTTCCGTCCTTTTTGGGAACGGGTACGATGTTGGCTAACCATTGAGGTTATTCTGATGTGGCGAGGAAACCTGCGTCAATCTGTTTCTGTACTTCCTCTTTGATTTTGATGGCCATGTCCGGGTGAGTGCGTCTCAACCTTTGCTTTACTGGCGGACATTCCGATCTTAATGGTAAGTGATGTTCCACGATGCTGGTATCCAACCCTGGCATATCTTGATAGGACCAAGTGAATACATCGGGGAATTCTTTGAGAAGCTTTATCAAACCCTCTCTGGCAGTTGGACTGAGCAGTGCCCCAATCCTGATTTCTTTTCTCTCTTTTTTTGAACCCAAGTTTACTGTTTCCAACGGCTCTTTGTGAGATTCAATGGACTTTTCCTCTTGTCTGAGTAATTGGGAGATCTCTTCTAGAATTTTTTCGTCATTTTCTTCTTCAGCCTCGAATACCGGGAACTCAAAGTTGGGAGAAGGCATCGGATCGTATGTTTCAACGGGGTTTAAAACAAGCAATTTGCATGACGTGATGATTCGTGTTTAGAAGAGATAGAGAAAATGCAAGTGTGTGCAGTGTATTTATTTTACTGCTTGTTTTTATTTTTGAATTGTTTTCTTTAGGATTACCATTTTCTGAAAAAGCAACAAGAGAAAATAGCAATCAATGCGGAAATTACAGAACGACGTTATTTTATTAATGAACAAGTCGATCCTTGAAACTACAACCCTATAAAACAAAACTCTGTCGCTTTGGGCAAAGCGAAGAGGAAAATTTATAGAAAGCGAGCCCTATCAAAACACCCGTTTCACCTGGGCAGGGTGAAAGGTTAAAAGATGGCAATTACTTTGACTGACGAACGACCTTCGGAACCTCGACGGCAACCCATTGGCGGCGAACTCCTCGGTGACTCACAAAGTCTGGTACCTTCCTCGATTTGTCTTCAGAAATAACGCTGATTTCTGGTGGAGCAGGATCAATGGAATCTGTTTCCCAGGCAGAATTGTCGTAGGAGAATTCCTCTGTTGCATTTTGCATAGCATTTGTGCTCTCAGGTACATCTCCCCATCCAGTTGGCTGGATGTCTTCGAACCTGATATGAGAGCTTTCGGGCGCAGTGTACTCTACCATAAAGTCGTACTTTCCACTTGGTTGTCCCAGGGTGTCCCACACTTCTTTGGAACTGGAGGAGTCATCCCTCTCGATGACGTTGACCTCGGGAAAAGCATAGTTGATGAACTCAAGTCCCGCAAACGTTACGAATTCATCTTCATGTTGAGTAGTTTCTGAATGACCTGTGTTGATCCCATGACATGGTGGGGACACAGGTATTCTGTTCAATGACGCTCAGCTGATTTTCATTATTCGGCTGACTTTCTTGCCCCAAGTTTCCTGGGTAAGGTTACCATATTGGCAGACCATCCATTGGGCCATAGTAGTTGTGATCAAAATTGTCTTTCATCAGAGTGTCCTCCTCCAATGAATTTGGCGGAGCACGGCATCCTTCCAGATCACAATCTCCATATATCATTTCGACATCTGACCTTGGTATAAATCTCGGACTTTCTGTAGGAAAGCAAAAAGGCATAGGCACCTCTTCCTGAGACATATAACCGTCCTTGTTAAGATTGGACTTCCACTCTTCATCTGTGTCAGAGGGATCTTCCTCATTGATAGCATGAACTGTCTGAGACACTGGGTGAAGGAAACCTCCACTGTGGAAGAAATTTTGAAGGGGATGAAGACTTTCATCGTTGGCAGCTGTCTGGGTACAGGTCGCAAAAAAACCAAGACCCTTCTTTGTTTTATTGTCAATAGGGATGACAAGCTGTCCCCATCCTATCGTATCGGTGTTCTTGACCGCTTTGATAGCATCGTTGTATGAGGAAATCGAGGTTCCTCTTTCGAATTGATTGTCCTTGCTTACCGACAGTGCTTGGAACTGTGTTCCAATAACCTCCTCGGGTTCTATACCAGTAGATGATGACAAGTTGCTCACAAGCAAGGCTTGTTCCCCATAAACCATGATAAGTTGATCGTTCTTGACGAAATTTAGCTTTTGGTGGAGGGTTGACGTAACCGCTCTAGCCTGATGTATCTAAGGTCTTCCTAATAAACAAATGTATGTTGCCCGGATATCCATGACCTGGAAAGTGACCTGGAAAGTGTGAGGACCAATAGTTATGGGAAGATCGACTTCGCCGATAACTATTTTTCTGGATCCGTCGAATGCTTTGACGACGACCTCGCTGACTCTCATCGGAGGGCCTTTGAATGATAACTGCATCAAAGTAGACTTTGGCATAACATTCAGGGCTGACCCTGTGTCTACCAATACGCTGGCTAAAGCATCGTCCTGGCAGTTGACTGTGATATTGAGTGCCATGTTATGACGGCGACCCTCTTCGGGTAATTCCTCATCACTAAATCCCAAATTATTGCAGGAAGTTATGTTAGAGACAATATTATCGAACTGTCTGATTGTTACATCCTGTTCCACAAAGGCTTGTTCCAAGACTTTCTGTAGAGCCTCCCTGTGGGCTTCTGAACTGAGTAACAGTGATAATACCGAGATCTTTGAAGGAGTTTGTAACACTTGATCGACAATGTTGTATTCACTCCTTTGGATGAGCTTCAGCATCTCATTATTGTTTTTTGAAAGGTCGGGATTACTGGATTGACCGACTAGTGGATCGGGAGCTTCTGTCTGAAGTTCCTTTTCTTTGTTAACTTCCCCAACCCCTCGGTTGAAAATTCTACCACTCCGTGTCACACGACTGATGTCTGCAATATTCACAACGGAGGGTAACGGAATTTCCTTTCCATTCTCGACTATTGTTGCACCGTATTTGTAAGGGATAGCCTTAGTTGATTCATACGGTAATGGTCCCGGCAGATAGATGACTATGGGAACCTTCTGATTTTTCTGACCATCATAAGTAATCTCGATCCGTTCCTGGTTGGGAACTTTAGATTCGTCAAGTAGAGGGATGATGGCAAAAACATCCCTGGTCCTGTGATGACCAGAGATGGTGACAACATCCTCGACTTGATTGGCAAGGTAGTTCGGCGTCCAGTCGATAGGTCCAGAACCCGGATATGAACGAATCTCTCCACGATCCATCTGGCCCTGAAGAGCCGCTCGCACAAGGTAACACCCTTGGTTACCTTCCGAACAGACGCTACAATGGTCGTAATTGTGTAGTGGCACCTGGCCATGCCCACTTTGAATACAATGTAACCTCACGAGGTTACCTTCCATTGCTCGGACATCCTGACTTTGACGTCGAGTAGGATTCCTGTTATTGATACTAATTTGCTGAGTATCCTCATCCATGTAGATTGGCATCCACCAGTGATTTAACAAGTGCTGAAGTGCCTCTTGGACAACGGTACAACCCTGATCGTTTTCGCAACCTGCTTTACAGCTTTGATAGTCATGAGATATTAAGAATCCAAGTCGGACTTGCTCAGCATGTAACTCTACCAGGTTGGTATTCATCACGCGAATATCAAAGATCTGAACCATATTGACCTGATAGGAATTCCTATCACGGTAGTCTTGGATCCATCCAAGATCCATCTGACGCTGGAGGGCCTCTTGTATGAAAGAGCATCCCTGTTTGTTTACCGAGCAAGTCAGATAGGAATTGTAATCGTGTCGCGGCAGATTATGATACTGGCTTTGCCTTGAGTGCATTGCCACCAAGTTGACATTCATTGCACGGATATCGTGGTTCTGAATGACATTGGAATTCGTACAGACCATGTTAACTCCACGAACCCGGTGCTCTTGGATCCATCCGAGATCCATCTGTTCCTGTAGAGCTGCTTGCACCACAGAACATCCTTGGTTGTTTTTAGAGCAGATATCGCACTGATGATAATTATGAGGTGGCACGTGGCCATATCCACTCTGTCTACAATGCATCTTGACGAGATTGGTCTTCAACAAGAGTACATCATGAATTTGATAGACGTTGTTAGTCTCTTTCTCAATCAGATTGACTGAAGCCTTTTCATGTTGAGGCAGCGGGTTCGTAAGAACATTAGGATTCGTATCTTTGAAAGACAAGAGCCCGCTCCTAATAAGCTTTTGCACGTCGGACTTGAAATTAAGACAAGTTTCAATGTTATGCCCTGAACCTCCTTGATGATAAGGGCAAGTTTGATCCACCTTAAACCAAAAAGGCGGATTTTCCGGAACTGTAAGAGGGGACTTAGTCTGAATGTGCCCCTTGGCTAGCAGTAAGGGAAACAACTCTGCGTACGTTACGGGTATAGGATCAAATCCTGGTGGCCGTGTTGTACGGTTGTTGTTGTATTGGGGGCGAGCCTGCTGGAGAGGCTGTTGTGTCCTTTACTGATAAGGTTGGCTCTGCGCAACCTGAGGTTGATACGTAGGAATAGGCGCAAGGCTAATAGCAGGAGTTACAGCTGCTACTGGCTGATAACGTCGCCTCTGCTTTCCGAAAGAGATATTCCCAATATCTTGCTGTTTCTTCTTAGGGAGAGCACTACCATATTTTTTAGTACCGCTCGATGATCCAGTGTCTTTTACCAAACGTCCTTCTCGGACGGCTTCCTCAAGACGTACACCCATGCCCACCATTTCGGTGAAATCACTAGGCGCACTGGCAACGATTCGGCCATAGTAAAACGAGCTTAAGGTCTTTAAGAAGATCTTTGTCATCTCTTTTTCCTCAAGAGGCGGACAAATTTGAGCGGCAATTTCACGCCACCTTTGAGCATACTCCTTAAAGGTTTCCTTGTCCTTTTGCGACATCGATCTGAGTTGATCTCTGTCGGGTGCCATGTCCAAATTGTATTTGTATTGTTGGACGAAGGCAGTACCAATATCTCTGAAAGTGTTGATCGTAGTACGGTTTAAACCCATGTACCATTTGAGTGCAGCACCGGTTAAACTATTCTGAAAGTAGTGAATCAGCAGGTCCTGATTCTCCGTCTGAGCTGACATCCGCCGAGCGTACATCACCAGATGGCTTTGAGGGCAAGAGTTACCCTTGTACTTTTCAAAGTCAGGCACTTGGAACTTGTGCGGGACTTTCACATTGGGGACTAAGCAGAGATCTGCGGCATCCTTTCCAAATAGATCCTGACCGCGAATGGCTTGCAGTTCCTTCTGCATCTCCAGGAACTGTTCCTGGAATTCATCCATTCTATCGAACATAGTTTCCTTCTTACCAGAAGGTGTTGGCGGAATCTGTCCTTCTGGGACAGTGTGCACCACAGGGGGTGGTACCGTGACTACGGCAGCAAATCTTGGCGTTTCCCGAAGTTTGTAACCTTCAGGAGTCTTCAGTATGCCCTGGGCATCTTCGTTTTCCCGAAGTTTGTAACCTTCAGGCCCAACGGCTTCTGTTGTGATTCCCTGATCTTCAGTGATCGGCGGAACATATCCTTCCGGGATATAGTTAACAGGCATGCCCCAAGGATGGTCTTTTGGCATTTGATACCTAGGATCATACTTCTCCAATATGGGCGTTGAGGTGATCTTTGAGATCACAGTCCTTTGTAGCTGAGCTTCTGCCATGACTTGCATGTCGTTACGAAGCTTTCTCATATCTTCTCTCAGAGCGTCGATCTCTTCTTTCAACTCTCTGTTTTCTTCCTCAAGATCATCCATCTTTTTCTGACGATTGGCCCGAGTATTGTACGAATGAGACAGTTTGACTTTAGAATCGAGACACAAACGTGAGATTCGTAAGGAAGAAGAATACGTGATGTGAGAATGATGAATGCAATGATTATATTAATTGTTTTTCTTGGTTTGATCAAAATAAACTTCGACAATTAAATTGCAAATATCAAACAGTGGGGAAACCCCTTTTTATTGAAATTCCAAGGATTACATAAATGGAAATACGGTAGATTACAAAATGCAGAAACAGAAACCTAAGCTAATGGGTCTCGAGTCCTCTCTGAAGAGAAATCGGGTGCTGATTCTAGGGCTTTCCTTTTCTTTGACCGGGGCTCTTGGGCCGTTGTCGGGTTGCCATTCCTTTGCCAGGTGAAAGGAGTGAGCAAATTCCTTTGGTTATCTTGGTTCTCTACAGCATGTTGCTCCAAAATTTCAATCAGAGCATCTTTCTCTTTCAGTAATTGCTGTATTTTGATGTACTCTATGTCGAGAGTGCGGTATTTGTTCTTCCAAGACCTTCTCTCCTGTTGAACTTTGTTGAGAGTAACCTGAAGCTTTTCAGTTTCCGTCATGAAGTACATGACAGATTCCCTTGGTGGAAGAATTCCGTAACGAGGATAAGACATCTTTAGCTTGAGAGCTCTAGTTTGTACCCAATGGAGATAAGGCTCCACCGAGACACAGTTTGGTTTTCCCAGAGACTCTCGTCCTTTCTTATGAACATGTTTCTAAGCTTGCACTATTTCCATCTTTAGTGCTCTGTCGTTTTCTCCTTCTTTGAAGAAAAGACCTTCCAGATGAACACCCAGTGGGATGTGTCTCATCGGGTATCCAAATTGACGGCGAACCAATACTGGATGGTAGTTGATTCCTCCTTTAGTTCCTATGAGGGGTACGTTGGGGAAGTTTCCACAATGATCAATGATCCTGATTCCCTCATAAATCCTATTACACCAATCTATATCAGAGTTGGTAAGAGACATGATCTTCTGTGACCAACGTAAGGCACTCTTACAATCCTAAAAAGCAGCAGACTTAGGCAAGTGAGAGATGAACCATTTATAAAGCAGAGGTACACAGCATGTGATCTCCCCTCCACTGTACAAATTTCCTAAGTGTACAGAATGATACGCATCTACGAGCAAAGTCGGCACAGGGTTTCCAATGAGAAAAACATTAATGGAGTTAACATCGACGAAATTATTAATGTTGGGAAACAAAAATAACCCGTAGGTGAGCAAGACAAAGATGCTTTCAAAAGCAGTAACGTTTCCTATATTGGCAAAATACAGGGCCTTCTTCGTCAAGAACTGGGCCGACAAACCTTGGATGCCACCCTTAGTAGTCATGTGAGTCCTGACCTCAGACTCGTCCAAATGAATTGCTCTTGCAATGGTCTGATTCTTTGGAATTTCTTCCAGTCCAGAAAATGGAGCTCGATCAGTGATATGTAGATCAGTCAGATGAGAATACTCCTCCAGCGTTGGTGCTAACTGGTAATCCGGGAATGTGAAACAGTGATAAACCGGATCGTAAAACTGAATGAGCGCGTCCATGATTCCCTCAATCACATGGACTCTTAACAGAGGCAGCAGACCTCCGTACTTGGCTCTGAAAGCCTCTCGATTAGTGATCATCCTTGCTAACCTTCTCAAATCCTCTAGCTTTGGAACCTTGAAAGTATACTTATGAGTTCTCCTTTTACCGAAATCCATCAGTGCAATCCTTTTCTCTGATATTTGCAAAAACAGTCTAAGTTTAATTTGAAAAACAGCAGAGAGACTAGAAGAGAAGTTTTTTGAATGTTTTAATGTTTTTTAGATGAATGCATGAATGCAGCACACAAAAACATAGAAAAAACATGGGGTCAAAGGGTCGTTGTCATGAAGTCAAGGCTCTACCCATCCCCAAAGGTTTATACTAGGGTGATTTTTGTACCTGTACTCATTATCATCAGCTCCTCCCAGGAAAGCAAAACAACAAGCGGATCGCCAGCGAGTTGTAGAGCAATCTTAGAGTAAGTGCCATTCACCGAGAATAGATCACCAGCCTCAAATGAGGGTAGTATCGCGTAACAACTATTTCTGATAGTTTCCGCACTACGAAAGGGTTTGGCTCCTCAGCTTCTCAGACTTAACAACCGGCCCATTGGCTAAGAGAGTGAATGGGTTGCGTTGGTCAGCCTCCACTGAGGTTGATGGTCGACCATGTCGCCATCACTTATCTTAAGTGTATACTCATTCACATACGGCATCACCCGCATTCCCATTAGCAGAAAAATAAACACGTATAGTAATTAGGAAAAGCAGTATATATATTTGTCTTAAACATCTTAGACCTTTGAAGCTAAGGATCCTAAGTTCTTAACAGAAATGGGTTCCCCGGCGGAAGCCCCAATCTGTGGTTTTCACAAGAGGTGAAAAAGAATACCGTGCCTAGATCTATCTTTGATTTGCCCCACGGTGGGGGCCATTTTTTCTGGAGCGAGCGATTTTGGACGCGGTTCTTAAGCGCTGGTCGCTCTCTGCGGTTTGAGCTTTAAACTACAGGTCGATTCATTTTTTATCCTATTGTGAGCTGAATAAGGAAGGGAAATAGATGTCTCCAATTAACCCTGCTTTGCATACTGAGTTTAAACAGCGGTCTGTTACGTTACGAATGCTATCAACGTGGGGGGGGCCTTTGTACTGGTTATTTGTATTTTTGCCAATACTGGTTTGTTATCTAGGCAGAAGTTTTCGGGCGGGGAACAAGGATTAGGATGTTGGGACTGATGTTTATGGGATTTGGTTTTTTTGTTGATTGTGCTCGCTAAGATTTTTCTTTCAATCTTATGCCTACGTATTCCCGTTTACCGAAACAGGGAAATCAGAGCGTTCGTAGTTCCTCCTATTCTATGGGAGGAAATTGGTTTTTGGTGTCTTATTCAAAGCCCAAGACGTGAAGCGAAAGGTGATTTGTATCTTGTTCAAAGCCCAAGATGTGAAGCTGAAAAGGTTTGACTTTAGAGAGAATTTGTCATCTCTAAAGAGGTATGTTTGTCACAACTGTTGGGTGACTGGTTTATAAAGGGGGATTACTTTAACCGGGATACGCGGATCCTAGCAATGCCATAATTTCCTTTATAGGGGATTTTAACCTGAAGGAGAAGACTTTAACTCAGTGTAGAGCAATGCTATCTTTCCTTAGGAATTTCTCATGCTAAACGAGGGACAGTGGCGTGGATATAGATGATCCAGAGGCTTGCCGCTTACAGCGATTAGATGAAAGGAAAGGAGTTGTTGATGTTTGTGTACTGTGAACGAGGCACAACTTTGATGCTAAAAGGTTGATTGGATCAACCAATGGTTTTCTTATATAAAGCCTAAGAGGAGGCTAATATGTGTCACGTACAAAGCCTGAGAGAGAGGCGAAAAGGTTTTTGACCCGACAATGGAGTCTTTTGGTATCTCGTATAAAGCCCGAGATGGAGGCTATTGTTTGTTTGGCTCAAATAAGAACCCTTTTGTGTCTCGTACAAAGCCCGAGAGAGAGGCTAAACGTTGTTTGACTCCGCTGGGGAGAATCATTTGTACAAAGCCCAAGAGGAGGCTATGGTAACTGTTTAAGTGACAGGTCCAGTATGCTGATTTTGAAAGAGAAAATCAGTTCTTATATGAGTAATGTTGTACTCATGGATTTGATTCAAGGATCCGGGTTATCTCCTGTTCTTTAAGGAAGTGGGAAATCCAAAGGGTATTGAGACTGTCCGAGTCTGCGGGTTTTCTTCCTATTTAACGAAGGGGTCACTTGAGAATGTCTTTGAGACTCAAGGAAATTAGAATGTCCAAGTCTAGAGTTTTATCTTTTGTACTATGCTTTGAGAAACAGTAGTAGACTCTATGAAAGGACTGTTCTATGAGGATGACTAAGTTCTGTTCCTATACCTCTAGGAGGCCGTCGGGACAATTTGTACGAAGCCCAAGAGGAGGCTAGAAACTTTTAAGAAGCCGATCGGTCCTTGTACTAAGCCCAAGAGGAGGCTATCATTCCCGGAGGAAGAGATCATTATACGAAGCCTAAGAGGAGGCTGTGAATACTTCTAAGAAGCCATAGGGTCCTTGTACTAATCCCAAGAGGAGGCGGGGTTGCTTTTAGGAAGCCTGTGGGTCCTTGTACGATGCCCAAAAGGAGGCCGATGCTTTTAAGATGCCTGTGGGTCCCCAAACCCCGAGAAATTCAAGGCAATGCTATTCACCGAGAATAGATCAAAGTCAGGAAAGTTCGAGAATTTGGAAGAAACTCAAAGATGCCATTTCACGGAGAATACATTCATCTTGGGGAGTAGAGTTTCTTGACGATTCCTAATGAGGACAGCCGAAGAGAAGACTGTATCTGGTGATCCTATTAGGGATCTAGTTGTCTATTTCTATGAATAAACGAAACGGCGTCACCTAGTTCTAGACGTAGTTGCCGGGGAAACTCGAAATATCTATACTATTATTACACAGTTGATATGAGTTTATGAAAGAAGACTTACAGGGAAACAGCCCCACAATACAGTTATATGTATATGAAAGCGGTAAATGAAAGCGATAACCGCTTACTCGGTTGTAGAGCTTCCATGCTGTTTGGTTAGTTGTTCAACAAAGAAAGATTGAAAACAACAGTATATTCAAAATCAAAGGAGAAAGTGCTTTGAAAAAGAAAGATTTGGGGCTTACAGCTCAAGGAGAGGCCCAAGGTTTTATCAGTGAGTGCACTGTTGAATTTGTACAGAGGGACTTATACAAGTGACTGAGGCCCAAAAAGGTTTTCTGTACAAAGGGATGGGTCTTACACTCTCTCAAGAGGCCCAAAAATTTTAAAGAAAAAGAGTGGGGCTTATAACACGAGGGTAGGCCCATATGATTTTTCCGTTTAAAATAGCGATCGCGTCGAGGTTTCCTTTTAACGCAGAGGGACTTATACAATAAGTGAGGCCCAACAATGTTTTGGTTAAAAGGGGGGTTGGGTCTTACACTCTATTAGAGGCCCAAAAGTATTTTGAATGGGTCGTATAGCTCGAGGAGAGGCCCAAGGTTATTTTAAAAAGGCGACGATCGCGCCGTTTTGTTTTTGACGGTGTCGGGACTTATACAATACACTGAGGCCCAAAAATGATTTGGTCAAAAAAGGATTGGGTCTTACACTCTATTAGAGGCCCATAGTGTTTTGAAAATCAATTTTGAAAGTTGAATAAAAAAAAACCCTAATTTTAATCTTTAAAAGTAAATATTTAAAGAAAATCAAACAAAATTCAAAATAAATTTGAATAATCCACTTATGATTTTGCTTAAGGTTTGAAAAAATGAGGGATAATCACAAGGAATATTTAAATTCATTAGGTTTTGATTTTCAAAGTAAATATTCATTTTTAGAATGTTTAAAAATAATTAAAAATGAATTTATTCACAAAATACTAATTATATTAAATAAATAATATAAATTTAATTTTTTGGTGGAATAAAATATTTCAACATTTTTGTGAATTGTTGCAAAAAGAACCAATCAAAAATGATAAAAATTGAAGGAGTTATTAATTTTTCAAATCATTAAAAATAATAATATGAAAAATAACAAAATAAAAAAGTGATAAAAAGAAGTCTGGGGCGAGGGGGATTCGAACCCCAGACCTCTCGCTTGCCAATACTCACAAAACCAGCTGATGAACCGCTGGGGCGCAATGCCAATTCATTAATAACATGGCAAGTGAAAAATATATATCAAACTTAGTTGGAAAACCTGAAGAATGGCGCCATGGCCATCTTCTTCCTCGAGCTCGTGCGTGAAGCACCATATCTCACTCATCTCTCAACCATTGGACATGATTCAAACACCAAATCCGTGCATTTTTTCACAAGGAATAAGATGGCAATACCCAATTTTATTCACTTTCAGTGTGGAGTAAAATAATCATGATGAACACAGATGAACCCTAATTTGCAAAAGCAATCGTGCAGGCATGTTTATAAGGTCTATGATTCAATTTCTTGAGGCAAAACAATCAACACATGATGGCAATCAAATGGCAAAAATATCATGCGAGGAAATATGCATGGATCATGGAGTTTGAGTTTGAAGCTCACCTTGATGCAAGCTGAAATGGAACTTTGCCCAGATGGTGTTCCAGTCGTGAATTGATGATCCCTACAGCTTCAATGGATGTTATGGAGTGTGTTGCAAGCTTTGGAACACTTTAAAATTCTTTGGATCAAGCTGGAGACCTCCACCTGCAAAATTAAAGCATAATGGCTTGGTTGAAGAGTGATTTTGAGCCTGGGGTGTTAGAGTTGGTGTTTAAGTGTTTGGACACCTCAAATACATCATATGTGATGTGTTTGAGCAATTGGAATGGATTGATTGTGGCTGCAACTCAAAACCCGATAGTGGTTACTCAAAAATAAGAAAACTTGAGGTTTAAGAAAGAATGAGAGAAAGCAGTGTTGTAACTGGCTTTGGTGTGAGTTGAATGATGCATTGGGACCTCTATTTATAGGTGATCAACTTTTGTTTTGGAGGAATAGTGAATGGCTGCTGGATCAGATCACATTTGCATGGATTGGCTTGGAGGATTTCTTCTCAAGCAAGGCAAGCTAGCCATTCCCAAGAGCAGGGCTATGCCTTGACCAAAACCACATTCCTCAGATGTTTTTAATGTTGTTTAATCAGAGAAATTGACTGAGTAGGGTAGCTACCTTGACAATGCACTATTCCACATTAATGCACTTTGAATTCAAGGCAAAATGTGCCAAAGTGGATGAACTTCAAGTTGGAAGATTCCTTGGCCTTTTGACTCAGACTTATCAGTTGGATCAGTTGCATTGTGATTCGTTTGAACACAGGTGGCATAATGATCCTTAGTCTTTGGCTCAAAATCGTGTGTGGCAAGCAAACATGCAAACTGATTTTTCCAAAACAGCTTGCAGCAGCATGACTTTGGGCATGGATTTCTCATGGCTTAAGTTGAATCAATTCATGCTGTTGAGCTCTTTGAATTCTTAGTAACATATGCAACAACATTGATGTTTAACTTTGGACTTGATTCAGCTTGCATCTATGTGAAAAGATCTCACAAGTTTTGGTGTTTCAACAAAATCTGTCTTGGACAGAATTTTTCTAAGCGTTGGAAAATGGTATATTTTCATGTTTTCAGCCACTTTGGCTCACTCATAGCTCAAAATCCATAATGAATTGGAGTTAGGCCTAGTTGAAGTTTTTGTAGAGGGTAATGAGACCTACAAATCAACCTTTGGATGGAAAAAAATGGCCTTGTGGTTTAGGAGTTATGGTCCTTCAAAGTTGGTGCATTAGTGGTACTTTTCTATAACTTAGAAAAATTTCTAAGTTTTATGGTTACCCCTTTTACAAGTTATCCCACTTTCTTTGATTTTTCTTGATGAATGATGATTCAAATCATACATTAACATCATTTTAGGGTTAAAAATCCATTTTAGTGAAAAATCTCAAAAAGTCAAAGTTGACTTTTGTGCACAGTTGACTTTTTATCAGATGAATTCCAAATTGTGCAATTCTTCAGGAAATCATGTCCTTGACCTAAATCAAACTTGATGGACATGTTCCATGGGTGTCATAGGGTATATTAATGTATGTCCTAGGGCTTGGGAGCATGTCCTGGTCAAAAGTCAAAGTTACAGTTGACTTTTCCCTTAAAACCCTAATTGTGGTGCAGATGAAATTGAGACTTGTTGCTCAAGCTTCTTGGATTAATCCATTGTTCCAAATGGATCAATATAGTTCATTAGAGACCCTTAAACTCTCTCTTGAGGTCTTGGTTCATGATTTGTCCCAAAAGTCAACTTAGGAGTGAATTAGGTCAAGAAACCCTAATTCCTGATTTTTGATGTATGCATCCCCTGAGGCTAAATTGACTTGATGATTGGGTCCATGAGGTTCCATGGAGTATATTAGGTTGTGTTTTGGATCATTGGCTTGTTCCTAGATGAAAAATTTCCATCTGGAGGCCCTGGTCGACCAAAACCCTAATTTGGTGACACTGTCGATCTTGAGACTTAATCCACCTGAAATGGAGCATCCTTGTGCTTAATCCTTAAAGTGGGAGTCCTTTTGATCCATTGTGGATGTTTGAGAGGTTAGACAAGTTGAAGATCATGTCATTTCTTGATTGATCCTTTGTCTAAGCTCTGAGAGGGCTTGAAACCCTAATTTTGATTGTAGTGGATGCTCACCCATCTTTGGGGAGACTGACAAGGTAGGATGGTTTCCCCATATTGTGATGATGATTTGCACAATGATGGGAAATCTTAGTGGTCAAAATTTGGGGTATGACAACACCTTCGGGTTCAAGAAGATTAAATAGGGGCATCTGTCATACCCCAAATTTTGACCACTAAGATTTCCCATCATTGGGCAAATCATCATCACAATATGGATGAACCATTATATCTCATCAATCTCCCCAAAGATGGGTGAGCATTCACTACTATAAAAAATTAGGGTTTCAAGCCATCTCTGAGCCTTAGACAAAGGATCAATCAAAGAATGACATTATCTTCAACTTGTCTAACCTCTCAAACCTCCACAAAGGATCAAGAGGACCCCCACATCAAGAATCAAGCACAAGGTTGCAGCATTCCAGGTGGATTAAGCCTCAAGATCGCCAGTGTCACCAAATTAGGGTTTTGGTCGACCAAGGCCTTCAGATGAGAATTTTCCTCTCGGCATGAGCCAATGCTTCCAAGCATAACCTAATATACTCCATGGAACATCATGGACCCAATCGTCAAGTCAATTTAACCTCAGGGGATGCATTCATCAAAAAATCAGGAATTAGGGTTTTTTGACCTAATTCACCCCTATGTTGACTTTTGGGACAAATCATGAGCCAAGACCTCAAGACATGGTTTGAGGGTCTCTAATACATCACATTGATCCATTTTCAACAATGGATTGATCCAAGAAGCTTGATCAACAAGTTTCAAATTCATCAGAACCACAATTAGGGTTTTGAGGAAAAAGTCAATTGTGCCTTTGACTTTTGACCCAGGCATGCTCCCAAACCTTGGGATATGATTCAATACACCCTATAACACCTATTAAATCAATCTATCAAGTTTTATTTAGGTCAAGGACTTGATTTCATAGAGGATCGCATAGTTTGGAATTCATCTGACAAAAAGTCAACTGTGCACAAAAGTCAACTTTGACCCTAAAATGATGTTAATGTGTGATTGGAATCATCATTCATCAAGAAAAACCAAAGAAAGTGGGATAACTTGTAAAAGAGGTAAAATGGAACAAAGTGGCTAGGGTACCAACTTCCAAGGATCATAACTTGAGATCCAAGAAACCATTTGGGCTGATCCAAAGATGGATTTGTAGCTCTCATGGAATAATTTAAAAGTGTCAACTACACCTCATTCCAATTCCTCATGGATTTCAAGTTATGGAATGGCCTAAATCACAAAAAGTGAAAATGTCACTTTTTTCCAACACTTAGTGAAATTTTCACTAAGTCAGAATCTGCCTTCACTTTTTTCCAAATGTAGGGGAATTTTTCACTTGGATCCAAAAGGTATCAAAACAAACTATGATCACACATATGTTGTATCATATGAGAGCTTTCCAAAATGGCAAGAGCTCCATGAAAATCCACTTGGGACATGAGATATGTCCATGCCAATGTGCCTTGCTGCAAACTGTCATGGCAAGGCAGATTTGTGCATTTTGCTCGATTTTCCAAATTTGTGCAAATGAAAAACAAGTTTATCCATCTGAACACCACAGGGGGAGACCAAGGAGGGACAAACACTGATCCATAAGCCTCCCAAGTCCTTGGAACCAAAAGTAGCATGCCAAACCTAGAAATCCCTAAAGAGGGGACAAGACTCCAATTTTGTTTTGGAGAATTCAATGGATGTACCAAGGTGGCATGGGCTGAGCCATTTCCAACTGAATTCAGTCAAGACATATCCAATACCAAGGGAACCAGCAGCCTGTGCTCTAACCTCTAGTCAATGGCTAGAGGAGACTTGGATTCCCATTGATCAACATTGGCCAAACCTCTGCTGCAGTTGCCATTCACTATTGCAGCCAAAACAAACTTCCTCTACTATAAATAGAGCTCATTTGTGATCAGTTTGAGTACACCAAAGCCATCAAACAGATGCTTTCCTCAAAATCACCTTCTCACTTCCAAATTTGCCTTCCAAAGCAAGTCACTATCGGGTTTTGAGCTTGAGAGCAATTCCAACTAAACTAATCACACACACACCTCATAAACATCATATAGAAGTGATCCAAACTCTCACAAGTGACCTGTAACACCAAAATCACAAAGTCCCCTCTCAAAACCTCAAAATAGGGCCTTTTTACATTTTTCAAGCCATGTCTTGATTCAGTCACTTTCCAAACCAGATAAAACCTCAAACACACACCAAATATCATCCTTGAATTGTCCCAAATGGTTTCACACATCTGGAACACCATTTGAGAGAGTTGCTATTTTGGCCACTTTTGCCCCTTTTGCAAGAAAGGGCCAGTTTCCATTCCTGAGGTTTCAAGCTGGTTCCAATCATCCTAAAACCTTCTAAGGGATCATTTGAGAGTGTTCAAAGCATCAAAACATTTCTGGAACAAAGCACTTAGCAGATTGCCCAAAAAGCTCCAAGGGAGGTAAGCATCACAACTTGAATTCTTTAAAATATGCCTTGCTTTGAGGTCCACTGATCATGCATCTCTTATACATGTTGTATGTGTTGTGTTTGAACCAATTCATCACGTAATTCATGCCTGTACCAAGAGGTAGCACAGAAAATGCAAAATATGACCTATTTCAAAACCACTATCGGGTTTTGAGGAGGATTTGTTTTCTGAAAAAATCACCACCACCATTAGATTCCTTGTGAAATTCAAGGCCAGATGCATATAAATTTTGTCTCCATCCATGGAGAAATGAGAAAGTTATGGCATTCACGTTTCTGACCAAAATATTGCCTTGCCTTGCCTTGGGCCAGGCCAAAAAACAAGACAAGTCTTGTATATTTGTGGTTGTGTTCCAATACACGGATGTATCACCACCCCAGTGGTAAGGCGCGCATGCTTCACACAAGAGGTGTGGGGTTCGAATCCCCCTCGCCCCAGATCTTCTTTTTTACCACTTTTTCATATTTTATTCTTTTTCATGTTATTTTTAATGATTTGAAAAATTAATAACTCCCTCAATTTTAATTATTTTTTATTGGTTCATTTTGCAAAAAATCACAAAAATGTTGAAATATTTTATTCAACAAAAAAAATCAAATTTATATTATTTATTTAATGTAATTAGTATTTTTGAATAAATTCATTTTTAATTGTTTTTAAACATTTTAAAAGTGAATATTTACCTTGAAAATCAAAACCAAATGAGTTTTAATTCATCTTGTGATTAAAACCTCATTTTTCAAACCTTAAACAAAAATCACAAGTGGTTTATTCAAACTCATTTAGTATTTTTATCATTTTATTGATTTTCTTTGAATATTTACTTTTAAAGAAAAACAAAATTAGGGTTTCTTTGATTTCAACCCTCATTAATCATTTTCAAAACACTTGGGCCTCTTAGTAGAGTGTAAGACCCAATTCTTTGTAAATTAAACCATTTTGGGCCTCAGTCATTGTATAAGACCCACTGTGTTTTCAAAAATCTCAGCACGATCGCCATTTCAAAACGGAAAAACTTTTGGGCCTACCCTCGTGTTATAAGCCCCATTTTCTTTCTTTTAAACACTTTGGGCCTCTAATAGAGTGTAAGACCCAATCCACTTTTAACCAAAACCTTTTTGGGCCTCAGATATTGTATAAGTCCCTCTGTGTTAAAAGATAAAACCTCGGCACGATCGCCACTTCAAAATAAAACCCTGGGCCTCTCCTTGAGCTGTAAGCCCCATCACTGGTACAAAAACACTTTGGGCCTCTAATAGAGTGTAAAACCCAACCCCCTTGTACATAAAAACTTTGTGGGCCTTACATATTGTATAAGTCCCTCTGTACAGTTTTCAAAACAACGGTGCAATCATCGTTAAAACTTGGGCCTCTCCTTGAGCTGTAAGCCCCAACAAACTTTTCAAAGCATTTTGAATATAATATTGTTATCAAAGCTTTATTTGTTGAACAACTAACAAAACAGCATGGAAGCTCTACAACGGGTAAGTGTTTATCCGCTTTCATTTATTCAACTGTATAATACTAGTATAGTTATTTAGAGTTTTCCCCGGCAACTACGTCTAGTACTAGGTAAAGCCTTGTTGGTCACTCTTAAATACAAACAAAACTAGATCCCCATAGGATTTCTAGATACAGTTTTCCCTTCTCTTGGGGTTAAACAATATGGAACAAAGAGAAAGGCAGTATTCTCGGTGAACCTTTTCTCAGATTGTCACTCTTAGAAATTGTCAAAGAAACTCTACTCCCCAGAGTTGATCTATTCTCCGTAAATAGCATCTCTTGAGTTTCTTCCAAATTCAAGAACCTTCCTGACTTGATCTATTCTCTGTGAATAGCATGTCTTGAACTTCTCTTGGTTTGGGGACCCACAGGCTTCCTAAAAGTGTAACGTCCCGGTCAGTTTTGTCAGTTTTGCCGTTTTATCTATTTGAGTCGTTTTGAGTATTTTATTATTATATTATTTTATCTCTGACTTTTATGTGAAAATATGTTATTTTTCGTCGTGAATATATTTTATCGGGTTTTGGGAACGTTTGCGAGATATTTGAGTGTAGGGGTAATTTGGGCATTTTGAATTATTTTGTTAAGTTAAGAATAAATAGAAAGAGAGAAAATAGTAAGAGAAAGAAAAGAAGAGAAGAAGAAAAGAAAAGGAGAAGAGAAGAAAAGAGAGAGTTTGGAAATCAATCAACCGACTTTCTAGAACGCGATTAAATTGGGTAAGGGTGCGAAACTCAGTTATACTATGTTTGTGTATGATTATGTATGTGTTTGCTTGGATGTTTCTTGCCTTTCCATAGCTTTGAGTTCTAGGTTGAAATGAGAGATATGAAAAAAAACCGATGGTTTTGCGGTTGAAAATCGGTGTAAACGTAGTAGAATACTTGTTATCATGATTAGAATAGGCTCTGATTGTCATATGTTGGTTTGGAAATGTTTGGTTGGAGAAAATGTCATTTTTGGATGAACTGGTGCGCTGCTGGGTTTTGCTGAATTCGCAGGTTCGCACTGCGAATGGCCAGCGAATGGGTGGCGAACGTTCGCGTGATGTTCGCACTGTGAACGTTGTATCAATTTTGCTTCTGCCACTGTTCGCTGGAGGGTTCGCACTGCGAATGGGGTAGCGAGCATTCGCTGGATGGTTCGCACTGCGAACGGTGGGAATTTTCTAGGCTATTTTTGCTTCTGCCTTGGTTCGCTGGGACATTCGTACTGCGAATGAAGTAGCGAAGGACTCGCTAGGAGCTTCGCACTGCGAATGTAGCAGTTTTCCCAATTCGTTTTCTTTGTAACTTTTGATCTGTGTTTCGGTTTGAGGTGTGGTTTGATGCGTTAGAAAGCTTGTGAAATGTACTTTCTTATGATGATGGTTTTGAGAATTGTTGGCCGATTAAATTATGTCGGGAATTAGAAAATGTGTTGTTTTTGTTGTCGACTTTTGTCGTTTAATTGTGTGAACTTGTTGTGTACGTGCAATATGCTGTTGGTGTGGATATTGTATGACTTGCGTACTGTTGAGTGATAAAATTGCATGAAATACATATTGTGATGATGATTGGTAGTCTTACAGCAAGAAAATATGATGTATGGTAATTGTTGATGTATGCATGATCATGGATATATATATGTGTGCATATTAACTGTCATGAGTCATTGTATGCCAAGCATCATGATATGCATTGTTGTGACGTCCTGAGTGACGGATTGATTCCAGAGAGAATCTGCTATAACATCGTGCGCCTTAAAAATAAGAGGACCTAAAGCGATTTGATATATCGTGCGCCTTAAAAATAAGAGGACCTAAAGCGATGGTTATAGACGATCGTGTGCCCATGTGGGGTGTGAGCGATCGGATTGTGCGCCTTATACCGAGAGGACCTAAAGCAATCCATAAACGTCGTGCGCCTTATACCAAGAGGACCTAAAGCGACGGGGAACATCGTAGGCCCGACGGGGTGTCACTTGAGTGATCATGAGTAACGAGCGATGATTCCAGCAGAGATCCTGAGTGAACTAGTGATGAGAAATATTGGAAGTCGGTACCGCATGGCATGTGCATAGAGTCGTTGTGTCGGTCTCTGTGCATTTGCATAAATCATAGATTAATTGTGCATAGAATTGTGAATGTGATTGATGAGATGGAATGTGTGTAATTGTATTGATGATGAGTGTATTGAGTATGATTGATGTGTAGTGGTAATTGATACTTGAGAATTGTACTGTGTTGTGTTGTATTTGATTGTGGTGCATTTGTGGTGAGAATGTTTTACCTGTGTATTTCTGTATTAGTATATAATTATATGCAACTGTAATATGATTGTTTTTCTCACCCTTTTGCTGTTTTATAATGCTCTATGAGGCATTGCAGATTAGAGTTGCTGGAGGTCTTTTTGTGAAGCTTCGCGTCTTCATTCTTTTGTCGGTCGGCTCTGATATGTGACACCGGGTAGTTAGGGTGGCCGTTTGTGATTATTTTGTATTATGTATATGCATCTTTTGGATTGTACATGTATGATGTTGTATATGACAAACAAACTTTCATGATGTATATATATATATATATATATATATATATATATATATATATATGTTAATATTCAGTTACGGATTTTCCGCTTATATTCTGTTTCTGAATTGTGGGTATAATACTACCTGAATTGTTGCATATCTGTATGAGCATGTGTTGTATGTTTGTTTCAAATTGTTGTGGCGTCTCCGGTCTATGTCGTGCATGTTTTAATTATACTCTGATGAAATTTTGAATTTTTATGTATCGCTTTAATAGCTTTGGGGTATAGATTGGGGGTGTCACAAAAAGCATCCCCGCCTCCTCTTGGGCATTGTACAAGGACCCTTCGGCTTCTTAGAAGTTCTCATGCCTTCTCTTGGGCTTAATACAAGAACCTTGATGACCTCTTAAAGGTATAAGACAGAACTTAGTCATCCTTTGCTAGAGCAGTCTTTCCAGCGTCAAAACTCCGGCCGTTGTAGGGTTGATACTCATCCCTTAATGCCCGTGCCTCCTCTTGGGCATTATACAAAAGATAAAACTCTAGACTTGGACAGTCTAAGACCCTTGAGTCTCAAAGACATTCTCAAGTTCCCTCTAAACATAGGCAGAAACCTGGTCTCTCTCATGAGAGTTCCCTATACTTGGACTCGCTTCAGGATCTCCAGGATCCACGACGGTAAGGTAACCTCCTTTTGGGCTTTGTACAATGACTCTCCCCAGCGGAGTTAACCTTTTCAGACTCTCTTGTTGAGTCAGTCTCCCCTATAGCCTCCATCTCGGGCTTCGTACGAGACATCAAAACACTCTCTTGTTGAGTATAAAAGACTCTCTTGTTGAGTCAAAGCCCTTTTTAGCCTCCGTCTTAGGCTTCGTATAAGACAGATAAAATCACTCTCTTTTTGAGTATAAAAGACTCTCTTGTTGAGTCAAAGCCCTTTTTAGCCTCCGCCTTAGGCTTCGTAAAAGACAGATAAAATCACTCTCTTATTGAGTATAAAAGACTCTCTTATTGAGTCAATTCCCTTTTAGCCTTTATCTCGGGCTTCGTACGAGACAACAAAAAACTCTCTTGTTGAGTATAAAAAACTCTCTTGTTGAGTCAAACCTTTTAGCCTCTGTCTTGGGCTTCGTACAAGACACATAAAAGCACTCTCTTGTTGAGTCAGTCACTTGTCAGCACTCTCTTGTTGAGTCAACCGTTTTAGCCTCTATCTCGGGCTTCGTACGAGACAATAAACAAAAAAACACCCTCTTGTTGGGTCAATCGCCTCCTCTTAGGCTCTGTATAAGAAAACCTCGGTTGAGTCAATTAACCTTTTGGCATCAAATCTGTGCCTTGCTCACAGCATACAAACATCAACAACTCCTCTTTAGAGATGACAAATTCTCTCTCATCCAAAACCCATTAGCTTCACATCTTGGGCTTTGAACAAGATACAAATCACCTTTAGCTTCATGTCTTGGGCTTTGAACAAGACACTAAAACAACCTTTTTCCTCCCATAGAATATGAGGAACTACGATCACTCTGATTTCCCTGTTTCGTTAAACGGGAATACGTAGGCATAAGATTGCAAAATCTTAGCGAGCATACTAATCAAAAACCAAAAATCCAGTATCCCCATCAAATCAATCCAAAAGCATCAAATCCAAACACATTACCAAAAACCTCACAAATAGTCCATTCTAATCTTAACAAAATAACCGAAGAGGGGCCCACATCTTAATAGCATCTGTAAACCAACAGTTTTGACTGTTTAAACTCAGTTTGCAAGCAGGATTAATTGGAGACATCTATTTCCCTTCCTTAATCAGCTCAATAGGATAAAAAATGAATCGAACTGTAGTACCCAAGCGACCGTGATTCAAGACCACAAAAATCACGCTACATAGGGCTTCTTTATTTTTTAATTAACAAATGACCTAAGGCAGCGCTTTTTGAAAGCGCTTTCATAGATTAGCCTATAGCAGCGCTTTTCCTTAGAAAGCGCTTTCTTTTCATTGGCCTACAGCAGCGCTTTCAGAAAGCGCTTTCATATGTGGGGACAACTTAAGGCCTTTAGCAGCGCTTTTTGAAAGCGCTTTCTAAGGTGACCCTTTAGCAGCGCTTTTTAAAAGCGCTTTCTAAGGTAGTGTCTCCGTACGGCCTTTAGCAGCGCTTTTAGAAAGCGCTTTCTAAATGTAGCCTTTAGCAGCGCTTTTTTTTAGCGAATTTTTTTCAAAACTTATAGCAGCGCTTTCTGATAAAAGCGATGTCTTTGTAGTGCTGCCAAAAGCGAATTTTGGCGTAGTGAGGTATCGTCGGTTTCGGAGGAAACCAAAAGGGAAGAATCATTGGCTCCAGAACTATTGGTAACGGTAAACTTCCTTCTATTAATAATGTTCTTTTAGGTGAAGGTCTAATGCATAATCTGTTGCCAATTAGCCAACTTAGTGACAATGGTTATGATGTTATTTTCAATTAAACCTCCTGTAAGGCTGTTTGTCAAAAGGATGGATCTGTTATGTTCAATGGTAAGAGGAAGAACAATACTTACAACATTAAATTATCAGATTTAAAACATTAGAATGTAAAGTGTCTTCTATCTGTCAATGAAGAGCAATGGGTCGGACACAGACGTCTGGGTCATGTTAGCTTGAGAAGAATCTCTCAGCTGAACAAGCTAGGACTTGTCAGAGGTTTACCAAATCTGAAGCACTCTTCAGATGCTCTTTGTGAAGCATGTCAGAAAGGCAAGTTTTCAAAAACTTATTTTAAAGCAAAGAATGTTGTTTCTACCTCTAGACCATTGGAAATTCTTCACATTGATCTATTTGGACCAGTGAAAACTGCTTCTATCAAAGGTAAGAAATATGGACTAGTCATTGTTGATGATTACAGTCGTTGGACATGGGTAAAATTCTTAAGACACATGGATGAGTCACATTCTGTGTTTGCTTCCTTCTGCATCCAAGTGCAAAACGAAAAGAATTGCAAAATCGTCAAGGTCAGAAGTGATCATGGTGGAGAATTTGAAAATAAAGATTTTGAAAAACTTTTTGATTCACATGGGATATCTCATGATTTTTCCTGTCCTAGAACTCCATAACAAAATGGAGTTATAGAAAGAAAAAATAGGACTTTACAAGAAATGGCTCGCACCATGATCCAAGAAACTGACATGGCTAAGCACTTCTGGGCAGAGGCAGTTAACACAGCATGTTATATTCAAAATAGAATCTCCATACGACCTGTTTTGAGTAAAACTCCTTATGAATTGTGGAAGAATAGAATTCCCAACATTTCTTATTTTCATCCTTTTGGATGCACTTGTTTTATGTTGAATACTAAAGAGAATCTTGGCAAGTTTGATCCTAAAACACATAAGTGTCTGTTGTTAGGATACTCTGAACACTCAAGAGGCTACAAAGTTTATAACACAGAATCACGGATTGTGGAAGAATCAATTCATGTCAGATTCGATGATAAGCTTGACCCTGAAAATTCAAAGCTAGTTGAAAAGTTTGTAGATTTGGAAATCAGCTTTTCAGAACCTAAAGAAAAGGCAGAAGAAGTTAAAGCTCCATAAGTTCCTACTTCTGATATCATTGATGTATCGTCTGATACTCCACAACAAAAGAAGAGGAGAATCTCAACTTCACACCCTGAAGAACTAATTATGCGTAGCAAGGACGCTTCCATCAGAACCAAATCAGCTTTCAAACCTTCTGAAGAAACACTTATGGGATTGGTGTCGTTAATTGAGCCAACGACAGTTGATGAAGCTCTTTTGGACAAGGACTGGGTCTGGAAATGGAAGAAGAACTTAGCTAGTTTTCAAAGAACGATGTATGGGATCTTGTTCCAAAGCCTAAAGTGAAATTCTGGCCTATGCAGACAGCAGATCTCCTAACACATGTCAAGACATTTTGCTACATAATCATTTAAACTTGGAGGCGCAACAACAGACTGATACCTTGAAAATCAGAACTGCACCATCATAGATGTCACGACATCTGATCCAATATGTAAGTCAAGAACATTAACAAAACTATAAAGTGCAGAATGTTAAATAAGATAGTAATTGTTAACCTAGTTCGGTGCAATTCACCTACATCTGGGGGATACCAATCCAAGATGAAGACTTCACTATCTGTAGAACTGTTACAAAGCTAAACTCCCACATTTACAACTTTATACCTAACATCTACTCAATGAACATCTTTAACAAGGCTAAACTCAACCGTTTACAACCTTGATATGAGATACCCCACTCACATCATAATCACAACCTGTGATATCTCTGTCTTCTGCCAATTTAGAACTGTCGCGGTTTCTTGACCTTCAAGATATCTTGGACTTGCTTCAAAGCTTCGTCCAAGAACAATACAACAACCATTACCTACAGGTTTCTGGTTGTGTCCCAGTACCTATGCCTTCCATTCTGCATCCCATATTACAGAATGGAGACTTACAACTCCTAAGAGAGCCAACGACTCTCAAACCCTAAACCCTTATTCAACACAAAGGAACTAGGTTACAAAGTTACAAGCGATACAAAAAGTACAGTATTTTTAACCCAAGGTCTAAGTCTCCTTATATAGTTATCTTTTTGTCTTGGGCTTTCAATCTTTGATCCTGTGTTTCCTTGTTCCGTTCCTTAATTCTTGCTATAGATTAAAATTTGCTAACTTACTAAGTCAGTCAGAATGTCGAGACATTTCCTTCGACATCTTTTTCTTCTGCAGATTCTTCAAGTTTATCATCAGAATGTTTTAGCAAAATTTAGTCAAACAGCAGGTGCTTTCAATCTCCCCCTTTTGACAAATTTTGGCTAAAACAAACATTTTCTTCTGCATTCTGCAAATAGCAAGGCTCCTTCATCAAGACTCCTTTATCTTCAGAATTTATTAGAGTGAAGGTCCGAGATAGTCTCCCCCTCAACATATTCCCCCTCCTTCCAAGAGAGGTCTTGGGAACCAGAAGACTCCTCCAGAAAAGAAACAGCAGTTGTAGGCTTCGTAGCACTGAGAATATAGAATGCGTAACTCAGGTCACAAGACACAACCTGCTTCACAACTCAGATCACAAGACACAAGGAAAATAAAGATTGTTAAGATGTTAGAACATCTTAACCAACATTCTTGCAAAACAACTGCAGGAATATACCCAACCCCAGACAACATCAGAAAACCATTCTCCCCCTTTTTAGCCAAAACTTGGCAAAAATGACCAAGACAGCCCCAAACCCAGACACAACATACCCAGATTTCGAAGAACCCCATCTGCCACCAACCCAAGGAAAGTATTGAGACTAAATAAGATCAAGGTAATCCTATTTATAGCTGAGCCATTTCCTTAGGAAGTAACGAACCCAGGAAAAAAAATGCTGGTCAATTCAAAGGACCATTAATCGAAGGTAATAACTCCACTAATAGCGCTTTGACCAAGACTGCTTTGATAGTTTCTTCTTTTGAGAACACCGACCAAAGAACCTATTACATGCAAACATGTTTTACACCAATGTCCCGACATCATGTCAGACATTGTTTATTCTTCCCAGATTCTTCTTCTGATTTGACATTACAGAGACTTCTTCACAAGATTATGACCCCAGTCTGCAAGAGAAAAATAAATTCTCCCAGACTCAGTCAATGATTCTTAAGCATCCAATAAGAACCATTCAAGTATGCATTGCCAAGTTTCCCACAACTTACAACAATACTCTAATGTCAAGACATCCTCCTTGACATCTCAGTTTGCTTGACGCACAAATGCAAACTAGAATTTTCAACAATAATGTCAAACCATCCTCCTTGACATCTCAGTTTGCTTGACGCACAAATGTAAATTGGAACTTCAACAATAATGTCAAGCCATCCTCCTTGACATCTCAGTTTGCTTGACGCACAAATGCAAACTGGAACTTCAACAATAATGTCAAGCCATCTTGACATCTCAGTTTTCTTGACGCCCAAATGCAAACTGGAACTTCATCTCAGATCAAGAGGCCTCTCCCCCTGACTAAGGTAACTGGTGCTCCTCCACTAAACACCCAAGCTAATGACTGGAAAACATAAGACTCATCTTCATGTCTTCAAGAGCGCACCCTATGTTCAACACACCTGCTGAACGCAACCATTAACTCTTTATTGTTCCCTCTGACAAGAAACAATAATCACTCACACATGATCACCATCATGCTACCCGTGAGGAAGTGTATACCAACCATAACAAACTCTTGGCTTAAGATCAAAGTCCCATTGATCCCCCTCATCCTGAAACCATCTACACACTACACGAACTCCTCTTGAATTCTCATGTATAGACCTCCAGCTGCTTGAGGCACAAACCAATTGAATCAGAATGCTTCACATTCCTCAAAGAGTCGCACAAGGCCCCTTAGTTTGTAATAACGATGTCAGCTATCGTATGCATGCTCCAGAACTTCACAGTTGCTAAACTGATCCACTACTAGCATGACTTGCTCCAAGGGCTCCAATGTCATATGCAAGATTTTCCACTGACCTCACCAGGCCAGCATTAGAGACAAACACCCCGCAATCCAAGACAGACATTCCTATCATTCTCCCGTATGATAACCTGGAATACTTCTGATTTATGGTGAATCTCCACTTCTGAACGCATTTAGGAAACAGACTTCCAAGAAATCAACACATGATCTACTTCAGTCTTCACAAACACTTACATCCACCTTCCAAGGAACCCTTCTACTCCATCATTCTCTCGGATGATCATGTAGATACTTCTTGGACACGATGCAAGTAACCAGTTCATCATAGAACTTGAAATCCTTCACCAAGGATAACTAACCCAAGGATGTTCTAACATCTGTTAGGACAGCTTCAGCACATCACAGACACCACACACCATGGTTCTTGATATGCTCCACCACTGGACTTACTATTAGCATAGTAATCCACACTGAACATCTTCACACAACACTAAACCACCAGCTTGAACAAAGAAGACTTCAGAAACCCAGAGAGAAATAAACTCTCAACCACCAAGAAGGTGTGCTTCCATTCTCAACCCAGAACTTCTAACACAAGCTCCCAGAGAATCAGAACCTTCAAACAATTTCAACTAACTACTCTTCTACAAAAGAGCAATCAGTTTCAAGCATCCTGCTTGAATGCACATTGTGAAACCAATCAAATGCCACCTTTTGATTGACCTCACTCATCTTCAGAATTCCCACAAGATACCCTGATCTACTAATGAAATCAGATCTTCAAGTCACATGAACTACTTGCCCTATAGCAAGACATCTTGGATTCACCAAGCCTCTTAGTCATGTAACATCTTCTCATCCACAGCTCCCGCAAACTGCATGAGATAGACCTTTTTGAATAATCCATCACTCCCATTCTCCTGTAGATCACCTTATCTTAAGCTGATGTGCCACATCACCAGCTGAGACTTCTGATGTAAAGCTAGATGTCAAAACATTATGACATCCAACTGTTGAATTCAGCTCTTCCTTCTGCCACTTAGAAGAACCTCCTCCCTTTGCAGAAACAGATTTCCATGCTCTCACAGACTTGATTCAACAACCAAGTTTGAGTAGACAACCTCCATCCTGCATTGAAACTCCAAAGACTTCAAACCTGTCACGTCTGAACCTTCAGAAAATAAGTAGTCCAAGACTACCCCATAGCAATACGAAACAATGTCACTTCCCTTAGTAGAGCCGTCAGTAGAAAGCCAGAGATAACTGCCACTTATCCTCGACCTTCACAGCCAGAGCAAACACTATGCTCCAAAGCACCTGGATCATAAATAAACTGACCTAAGCTGTAACCATCAAGATTATGATGTCTTCATAGTCTTCCATCTCCATCTTCAACAGCATCACCATCTGGACAAGTCATTCACAATACTTTCCAGGAACAGATGCTAAGCCAATAATCCCAGGTCAACACCTAGGAGACTTTTGAGCGAATGCAGAACCCCTCCCATGATTCTCCAAGCCTCTGATGAAAAGATGTTAGAACATCTGACTGAACATCCTCAATCTTGACTTTCAAGGATAATCAATTAAATACATGTGGATTCCACAAGTAGCAATTGATCTTAAATCCTTGTATAATAACCCTTCTTCACTGCTGTAGCTGAGCTCCACCAGATCATGTCATAAACACTTATACAATATTCAATCTTTTTGCAAGTATCTTCTTCAATGAAAATGTTGAGATACCAAGGCTGCCACCCTTGACTCAAGTAACTAAGACTTTCTCTAAACAAGTCTTATTTACCTCAACAATTCTTTAATCTGATTGGATTCACTCTTAGGGTCAAGAGAGATGAATCCTTCCTTGCTATTTTTGGAAGGTGAAAATAAATCACCTCCACGTTCTTCAGATTGTGTCTCAAGGAAACACCTTCTAGTTAGAAGAGTAACTAGAAGACTCCAGATACACGACATAGATGTCTTTATGAGTGGACTTGAGAGAATTCTCAAGTATCTTTGACAACCTAGCCGACCAAACATTTATCAAACTCCTAGAGCAAGAACCTGATAAACTTTAACTCAACTTCTCTCCTCTTCAATTGACTCCAAACTGCACTAAGAAACCAAGCTTCCTAGTATCAAGTCACCATACCAGATATCTAACCACAACTCCCATTACTCCATTGCTCCCGACTTTGAAATAAAAGGATGCAGATATCTTCAAACATAGAGGTCGACGATTAAGACCTTCCACCAACTGTCTTCAGTAACAACTCCAGAATCCCATAATTGCAGAGCTCTTCCATCAGAAACACATGCAGCAGAACCACCAAGGAACAGATCTTGCTTGCCCTAATAAGATGTCACAACATCTTATAAGACACACCAACAAGAGAACTAGCCACTTCTCCTGTAGTTGTTGTAGAATCTCCTCAGCAACATGAACAACCTCCGGGTTGCTCCCTTTGATCCAGAACATTCATCTCATCCATCAATACCCTTGGGTATGTTTGAGTTGACTGATCTGATCTCCAAAACTCCTCCTTGTTTAAATGCCAGAAAGTATCTCCCAAAGATCTCATCCAGAACCAGACAGGATACCTGCTCTGATACCAATTGAAATTCTGGCCTATGCAGACAACAGATCTCCTAACACATGTCAAGACATTATGCTACATAATCATTGTAACTTGGAGGCGCAACAGCAGACTGATACCTTGAATATCAGAACTGCACCATCACAGATGTCGCGACATCTGATCCAACATGTCAGTCAAGAACATTAACAAAACTGTAAAGTGCAGAATGTTAAATAAGACAGTAATTGTTAACCTAGTTCGGTGTAATTCACCTACATCTGGGGGATACCAATCCAGGAAGAAGACTTCATTATCTGTAGAACTGTTACAAAGCTAAACTCTGCCGTTTACAACTTTATACCTAACATCTACCTAATGAACATCTTTATCAAGGCTAAACTCAACCGTTTACAACCTTGATATGAGATACCCCACTCACATCCTAATCACAACCTGTGATATCTCTGTCTTCTGCCAATTCAGAACTGTCGCGGTTTCTTGACCTTCAAGCTATCTTGGACTTGCTTCAAAGCTTCGTCCAAGAACAATACAACAAGCATTACCTACAAGTTTCTGGTTGTGTCCCTGTACCTATGCCTTCCATTCTGCATCCCATATTACATAATGGAGACTTACAACTCCTAAGAGAGCCAATGACTCTCAAACCCTAAACCTTTATTCAACACAAAGGAACTAGGTTACAAAGTCACAAGTGATACAAAAAGTACAGTATTTTTAACCCTAGGTCTAAGTCTCCTTATATAGTCTTCTTTTTGTCTTGGGCTTTCAATCTTTGATCCTGTGTTTCCTTGATCCGTTCCTTAATTCTTGCAACAGATTAAAACCTACTAACTTACCAAGTCAGTCAGGATGTCGAGACATTTCCTTCGACATCTTTTTCTTCTGCAGATTCTTCAAGTTTATCATCAGAATGTTTTAGCAAAATTTAGTCAAACAGCAGGTGCTTTCATAAAGATGTCCATGTAATTGAAACTAAATGGGTATTCAGAAACAAGCTCAATGAAAAAGAAGAAGTTGTCAGAAATAAGGCACAACTTGTTGCACAAGGTTACACTCAACAAGAAAGGATAAATTACATTGAAATATTTGCTCCAGTCGCCAGACTAGAAGCCATACGCTTGCTAATTTCCTTTTCAGTAAATCATAACATCACCCTATACCAGATGGATGTTAAGAGTGCATTTTTGAATGATTATATTTCAGAAGAATTTTATGTCAAACAACCTCTTGGTTTTGAAAACTCAGAAAAGTTAGACTTTGTTTTAAAACTCAAAAAATCTCTCTATGGTCTGAAGCAAGCTCCCAGAGCTTAGTACGACAGATTGAGCAATTTTCTTTAGAAAATAACTTCACCAGCGGAAAAGTTGACACCACTCTCTTCTGTAAATCGTACAATAATGATATTCTTATAGTTCAAATTTACGTTGATGATATTATTTTTGGTTCTGTTAATCCCTCTCTATGCGAGGAGTTTTCAAAGTTAATGCAAGCAGAGTTCAAAATGAATTTGATGGGTGAGTTGAAGTTCTTCCTGGGAATTCAAATTGATTAGAAACCAGAGGCTACTTACATTCATCAAAGTAAGTACACTAAAGAACTTCTAAAGAAATTCAACATGATAGATTGTAAAATCGCAAAGACTCCAATGCATCCAACATGCGTCATGGAAAAAGAAGAAGTAAGTGGTAAAGTTTGTCAGAAGATGTATCGTGGTATGATAGGCTCTTGTCTATATTTAACTGCTTCTAGACCTGATATTTTATTCAGCATCCATCTGTGTGCTAAATTTCAATCAGATCCTAGAGAATCTCGTTTAATTGCTGTTAAAAGAATTCTAAGGTATCTGAAAGGAACTACTAACCTTGGCTTGATGTATGAGAAAGCATCAGAGTACACTCTATCTGGTTACTGTGATGCAGACTATGCTGGAGACAGATTGGAAAGAAAAAGCACATCTGGAAACAGTCAGTTTCTAGGGAAAAATCTGATCTCATGGTCAAGCAAGAGACAATCAACAATTGCTCTCTCAACAGCAGAAGCAGAATACATATCCGATTCCTTATGCAGTACGCAGATGCTCTGGATGAAGAATCAGCTAGAAGATTATCAGATACACGAGAGTAACATTCCTATCTTCTGTGATAATACTGCTGCTATTTGTTTAAGTAAGAACCCTATCTTACATTCTAGGGCTAAACACATAGAAATAAAACATCATTTTATCAGAGACTATGTTTAGAAGGGAATTTTGTGATTAAAATTTATTGATACAGACCATCAATGAGCTGATATTTTTACAAAAACCTTAGCTGAAGATAGATTTCAAATTATTCTGAAGCATCTGAAAATGGACTATTGTCTAGAATAAGAGTGCATCAGAATCAGATGTGTTCAATCAGAGTAAGTATCTGTCTAATCTCAGCTATCAGAAGCTACTTCGGTCAGAAGTGTCTCTGGTCTGATGGAAACCCTGGGTTGTCCAGATTATGAGAACATTAAAACGTGTCACCTATTTAGAAAATGATTAATTCATGTAATTTCGATTATACCTTATTCATTACATCTACTTAATGTACACACTGAACAGTAATTTTCTTAAAATTGACTCAAATCATGATTACATTCATTAATCCCCAGTACTGTGTTTAACCTTTCATTTTCAAAAACATTTTAAATACCCACTCACACTGCCTTATTTCCACCTCCACACCGTTAGAAACCCTAAAACCCTAAATCACCTCTCTCTCTCTCTCTATCTCTCTCTCTCTCTCTCTCTCTCTCTCTCTCTCTCTCTCTCTCTCTCAAACACTCATTCACCGTCTTCATCTTCATCAATCTCAACCATCATCATGATGAACAACATTCAACAAGAAACTATTCGCTTCGCCAAACAAATGGAAGCGTCATTGAATCCCTCCAAAGAGTTACCATCTTCATCCATTGTACCTTCTACAACTTCTGCAACCACCACAACTATCGCTTCAAGTTCTTCAACACCTCCTATGATCGATGAAAACCATGTAACTCAAAGAGATGCCGCAGTTACTTGTGTTCTTCATGCAGACGATCTAACTGTTCTCAAAGAACTAGATGTCGATTTTAACAATCTTTGTGATAATGGGTTTAATCTTCATGATTAACTAAACACTCAAGGTTGGAAAAGTTATTTTGACTGACGTAGAGGTCCTACCTATGAAGCACTGGTAAAAGACTTCTGGAGGATGGCAAACACTGACGATCTTCATGTTGTCTCCTTTGTTATGGAAAAGAGGATTGTTATCACCGAGAGGTCAATCTCGGATCTGCTAGGAATGCAATTCTTGGAAGGAAAACGAGTGTATGGGAAGATCGAAAAATCTGACTCTATCATCAACAAAGCAATTTTTACAAATTATCAATCTGGGAAAACAGAATATAAAAGCAAGGACTTGCGTGATAATCTGAGAATCTGGTACTAGATTATTCTTGTTGTATCAATCCAAGATCGTCAAAGAATGTTGCGGACTACTTCAATGCAAATCAAAAGTACATGTTGTACTATTTGCACAAAAATGAAAAAAAGTGTCTACCATCTATTCTATTTTAATATCTAAGAGATATGGTACGCAAGACAAGAACAACAACTTCGCCAGAAAAGAAGATTCCAACTTATATTCCCTTCGGAAGATTTCTCTCTTATATCTTTGTTGAAAGTGGCTTAGTGGATTATCTAGTTAAAGAAGCCAGATATACAGAATACTTGACTCCAAGCATAGGAGAAACCTTCAATGTTATGAATCTTAAGCATATGAAAATGATCAAGAATGTTAAAGTGAAACCTTTGTCTATCTCTCATGACACTGTGATTAAAAACAGAGTTCCAGTGGAGAATTATCCTATCTATCACAGAAGCGATCATATACAAACAATTGCTTTATATGTTGCTATGATGAGAGAAGAAGGACATGACATGTCCAACTTCAGAATTGAAGATGTCGCTCCTAAACCTCAATATGTTACCAGAAGCAAGAGGAAGCATACTGAAGAAGAGTCTGAGCTTAAGAAAAAGAAAAAGGATGACAAGTCTGAATCTTCCAAGAGTTCCACTCTGCACTCTCTTCTTCTTGAGAAATCTAGTAAGTCTGCTACCAATTCCTCTATTTCAATGAATGTTACTAAGACTGTTACTGCATCATCATCATCATTTCAAACTACTTTCATTCCTACCTCCAATCCACAGATAAAGTTTAAACCACTATCTTTTTCGATTCCTCCTCCTACCACTATTCAACCGCATCCCATTCCATCAATCAGTACACCTATTTCATCTGAAGTCATTCCTACCTACACCTCGACAATAACCTCTTCATTCATTCAACCTGAAATTCTGGTACCAGACGTGTGATGTTAAGGTGCGATGTCACAACAACACACTCTGCAATAATGGACAGAATATGCAACAGGAAAACACAAGGAATTGTTCACCCAGTTCGGTCTAACTACCTACGTCTGGGGGCTACCAAGCCAGGGATGAAATTCACTACTTGTAGATATAATTTACAGACTCAACACACCAGTTGACAATCTCCTAAACTTATACTCTACTAGTGACTTTCTACCTAAGAAACCACTTAGATATGAGAACACTACTCAATCCCCTAAAACACTCAAAGAACAACCTCTTTGAGATCCCTTGATCTTGCTTCCTAGCTTCGATCAATCAACAACTCTCTATTGCTTCACAGCTTCTAGAGAGGACAGAAAATTAAACACCTATTCAAACCTAGAATAGTGTGATTACAAGTACTCTAAACAAACCCTAGACTCTAAGCCTCCAGCTCTTGATCTTCAATCTGTTTTCTGTACCTTCTTCCTTGGTCTTGTGCGCTTTATATAGCTCCTTGAATTTGGATTAGATTTGTCACAATATTTGATCAGATTTGTTAATTAAAAACTGAATCTTTTAAAACAGATTTTATCCCCAAAATCTTTTTAAATCTTCCACCTTTTAATTCTCCAACAAACCTGCAATTAAATCTCCCATGTAACAGAAAATATCTAGCCCAAGATATTCTCATCCAACGAGTCAACACTCTCCACAATTCTAGCTAATACGCGACCCTAATAACAACAAGCCCATGCTGTCATTAGCTTCAGTTCTGCAGGTCTGATGTTACAACATCACCTATGTGACATCAGACATCCACTTCAGCAACTAGCAATCTTAACACAGCCCAGTGTTAAGTGCAATGTTATGACATCAAGCCCATGACATCAAACATAGTTAACCTTCACAACTTAGTACAGCCCAGTACTAAGACTCAATGCTGCAACATCAACACCATGACATCAGCATTGAACACCTTGTTGTTTTACCAAAATTCCAGCCAATCCAGGAACTTACAATCTCCCCCTTTGGCTAATTTTGGCTAAAACAATCTTTGCATCTTCAGAGACTTCAGCAGCGGAATATCTTCAATATTTTGAAACATTAACTTGCAGCAGTTTGACAATCTTCATATAGTCTTTATTACTTGATCTGCTGCAGCACCATCTTCATTATTGACAACAGCCAATTGGTGCTCCCCCTCAAAAACTTGAACCAGCATCACAGGTGTTCAGTAGCTCACAATGTGCAGCACATCTCCCCCTTGATGTCTGCTTTGTTGCACTCTGCACTCTTCAATGCTATGAATACTTCACTAGCAGCTCCACAACTATGCTGTCTATACTCCCCCTCCACAGCTGCATCATTACTTTTCAACTAAACACCTTTTATTTTTATTCTTTTAGCAGCAACTACTCTTCTCCTCATGGCAATTTTTAACTTTTTAACTCTCCCCCTTTTTAGCCATAATTAGACAACTATCCCAAATCAAATGCCCTACAAGGTGACAAAATACTGGTTCCACTGTCAGTAGCAACAAGACCTATGTAGTCTCCAAGCACAATGTTCTGACATTATTAATGACATAGTCAAAAACAACTTCCAACCCCTTGACTGGTCGGGCGATACAACCCAAGCATTTGAACAAACCATTATAAAACCACTCTTTCTCCTATGCTCAGCACAACACACCAATAAAGCATGAGTCAATCAAGCTCCAAAGAACCAACCAAGAACCTCAAGCATGAGGATACACAACCAGACCCTATGAAGCAGAAGATCAAATCTCAGACGACATCAGGTCCTTCTACAGGAGCAACAAAAACTGGCAGGACTTCAGTGACCACTATGAAGCCTGGTAAGAACCATTCTGCTCAACAACAGCCTTCAGAAGATGAATGGGATGCAGATTGGAAGGCTTTTTTGGATGCATGAGGATGTAGTCTAATCTTGTATTTTCAACTATTGAATAAAAATCCTATTTTTAGATTTTTCAGTTGCCATGCCAAACACTTTACAGTACTATTCTAAACTGCTGAAATTTGTACTGCATTAAACAGAACCAGAGCACCAAGATGAGTTTCTTAGAGAGACTACACTAAAAAATTGAACAGACTATTTTATGTACCATACTATCTGCAGTTGAATAACCATTATCTTATAGGCCAACTGCACCATAAAACATCTTTCAATTAATTTTGAAGTAATACGCTCCCCAATTTTAAGCTCTCAAATTAGTTAGCATACATGAACTCATCATCTAAATTCTCTTTATTTACCAAATAATCTGAGTATTTAACCAGATCTTTTCTATCAACTTGCTCATCATCCCATTGATGAGTAACATTCTGCAATGTTGTAACATCTTTCTTGACATGGTGATTGCCCACCAGCCGTTTCTTCCACAAGAGTTGATAGCATGAGTTCTTTCCACATAACACTGATCTACGACTGTTCTTCTTCTTAGATCTGAGAACTAATCTGATTTTGCCCCTCTTTATTCTTCTTAGTCTTCCAAGATCAGTTTGTATCTTTTGACCAGCATGATTCCATCCTAGAGGATGTGTATTTATTCTTGACATTTTAATCCAGGATCTGATAGACCCAATATCAGAGGTCCTCTGCATGTCAATTTTCATATTGGGATCAGTCTTAGACTCTAGTCTATTTTGAATCATTTTTGCACTTTGCTCATCATCCTTCTTGAGGCTAGAAATACTCTTCTTGTCTTGAGATGTTTCAGCATCTGCTCTGACATCTGTATCTTTCGACACAGAGCTATTCATCCAGGGGAGGTTTTCTTCTGAGACATCGATCTTCTTCAGATCTTGATGATAGAATTTTTTATAGTTACCACTGGTATCTCCCATAACTTCAGTGAGTTCTTCAATCTCTAGCCTTTTAGACTTACTCACAGTCAGACCACTGATGATTCGTTCAGATGTCAAGACATCAGCATCTTTCCTCTCGAGAGATGTTGCTCTATTCAGCTCCTGAGAACCTTTAATCCTTCCATCAATGGTGAAGACTGATGTGTAACATTTGCCCTTGACTAATTTCAGATCATCTTTTCTTCTGACCTTCATCAACTTGAGGGAACCTTCATCATTCTGATGTCTACACCTGATATCTTCTTTATCATCACCAGACTGGCTTTCAGTTTGAGGAATCCACTGATAACAATTGTCTTTGGATCTTGCACCAGTCATTACAGCCTCACCCTTCTCATTCGTTACAACACATTTGTCTTTGGTGTAGCTGACTAAATAACCTTCATCACATAATTGGCTGATGCTTATCAGATTAGCATTCAAACCATTGATAAGATAGACATTGTCAAGTTCAGGTCCTCTTACTTTTCCAATACCTTCTACAACTTCGTTATTCCCTTTACCAAACACCACTTCAAGAGAAGGACACGGTCTACATTCAGCAAACATGGATCTACATCCAGACATGTGCTTGGAACACCCACTGTCAAAATACCATGTATCTTCTTTAAACTCCTTGTTAGCCATGTGAGCCAATAAGCACTTCACCTTCTCCTTAGGTACCCATTGTTTAACAACTTTGGGCCTATCCTCCCTCCATCTGTTTTGAGGCTGAGGGTATCCATGCAGCTTGTAGCAAGAGTACTGCATATGTCCAAACCTTCCACAGTAATAACATCTCACCCTTTCATCTCTAAATCTTCTGCCATGATGAGATTGCTTATGCTGCCATCCATAATGTGGTCTCCTCCTGCCATAACTAACCTGCCTTTTATTATGCTGATATCTTCTTACATAAGAAGGCTGAGAATGCTGTTTTCTGGATTGTCTCCCATGATGGTGAGGCTTTCTTCTTCCGTAGACATAAGGCACATCATGGTTAAATCTAAAGCCATGACTATACCCGTTGACCTGATGTTAAGACATCTGATGTGACATGCCCTGTTTGAACCTAGCAGCTAGCATGCTCTTATGGTATTGTGGGGGCATATACTGACTAGCTCTTTGGGGCTGTTTTCTCTTCTGATAAGGACCAGTCTTCTTCTCAATCCTCTTAGGTTGTGAAACATCAGCTTTCTTAGGAGTAGGATCCTGCATCTTTGGCTGATGTTGAGACAATGGTTGAGACATCTCCACTTTGGTTCCTGAAGTGCTTGCTTCAGTAGATACTTTTCCCTCAACCACAAATCCTAATCCAGTCCTGTCTCCAGCTATCCTTTCCGTCTAAAGAATCTTGTTAAGAGTGTCTGTACTACTGTTCAGCATCCTAACAGACTTGGTCATTTAATCAAGATGAGCTCTTACTAGCACCACTTCATTTTCCAGATCAGCTTTTTCATTCTCAAGCTGAGCAATCTGTTCCTTGTGACACTTGTTCTCTTGACAAATCTCAGCACTTTTAAAACACAGCTCTCTGTAGGTTGAAGCTAGCTCATCATAAGTGACTTCTCCATCACTATCATCATCAGATTCAACAATTCCTGTCAAAGCTGTAACATGCTTTGCTGACTCACTTTCACTTTCACTGTCAGAGTCAGACTAGGAAATTGTCAAGCCCTTATTCTGCTTCTTCAAGAATGTGGGACACTCTTTCTTGACATGTCCATACCCTTCACATTCAAAGCACTGAACACCTTTATCTTGGACAGTCTTCTCTTCATCTTTCTCTTTTGACTTACTGATGTCAGAGGAGATGTTCTTGACATTTGGCCTGTAGTTGTAGTTCATCTTCTTGAACACTTTGTTGAATTGCCTTCCCAACATAACTATAGCCTGAGGCAGATCCTCCTGGGACTCATCATCTTTAGCTGCTGCAGGAGTGGAGACTAAGGCTATACTCTTGGGCTTCTTTTCTGGTTCTTCCTCATTCAGCCCAAGTTCAAATGTTTGAAGAGATCCAATAAGCTCATCAACTCTCATCTTGCTGATGTCTTGAGATTCTTCAATGGCTGTTACCTTCATCTTATACTTCTTAGGGAGGGACCTAAGAATCTTTCTTACCAGCTTCTCTTCTGTCATCTTCTCACCAAGAGCACTGGATGCATTTGACAGCTCAAGAACACTCATGTGGAAGTCATGAATAGTTTCCTCTTCCTTCATCTTCAAGCTTTCAAACTTAGATGTTAAAAGCTGAAGTCTTGACATCTTCACTCTAGATGTACCTTCATTAGTAGCCTTCAAAATATCCCAAGCAGCCTTAGCAGTTTCACATGAGTTGATCAACCTGAATATGTTCTTGTCAACCCCATTGAAGATAGCATTTAGGGCTTTTGAATTCCCAAGGGCAAGCTCATCTTCTTCCTTGGTCCATTCTTCTTCAGGCTTAGGCTTTGAGGTGCCTTCTTTATCCTTGCCAGCCTCATCTTTCTCACATACCTCTGGAGCTTTCCACTCTTTAATGACAGCCTTCCAAGCTCTGCTGTCTAATGACTTTAAAAAGGTAGTCATTCTAGGCTTCCAATACTCATAGTTTGAGCCATCCAAGATAGGGGGTCTGTTGACGAATCCTCCAACCTCTTTGTCCATCTTTCACCAGAAAGTAACTTCCCTAGATCTCACCCAGAGACAGACAGGATGCCTGCTTTGATACCAATTGAAATTCTGGTACCAAACGTGTGATGTTAAGGTGCGATGTCACAACAACACACTCTGCAATAATGGACAGAATAAACAACAGGAAAACACAAGGAATTGTTCACCCAGTTCGGTCTAACTACCTACGTCTGGGGGTTACCAAGCCAGGGATGAAATTCACTACTTGTAGATATAATTTACAGACTCAACACACCAGTTGACAATCTCCTAAACTTATACTCTACTAGTGACTTTCTACCTAAGAAACCACTTAGATATGAGAACACTACTCAATCCCCTAAAACACTCAAAGAACAACCTCTTTGAGATCCCTTGATCTTGCTTCCTAGCTTCGATCAATCAACAACTCTCTATTGCTTCACAGCTTCTAGAGAGGACAGAAAATTCAACACCTATTCAAACCTAGAATAGTGTGATTACAAGTACTCTAAACAAACCCTAGACTCTAAGCCTCCAGCTCTTGATCTTCAGTCTGTTTTCTGTACCTTCTTCCTTGGTCTTGTGCGCTTTATATAGCTCCTTGAATTTGGATTGGATTTGTCACAATATTTGATCAGATTTGTTAATTAAAAACTGAATCTTTTAAAACAGATTTTATCCCCAAAATCTTTTTAAATCTTCCACCTTTTAATTCTCCAACAAACCTGCAATCAAATCTCCCATGTAACAGAAAATATCTAGCCCAAGATATTCTCATCCAACGAGTCAACACTCTCCACAATTCCAGCTAATATGCGACCCTAATAACAACAAGCCCATGCTGTCATTAGCTTCAGTTCTGCAGGCCTGATGTTACAACATCACCTATGTGACATCAGACATCCACTTCAGCAACTAGCAACCTTAACACAACCCAGTGTTAAGTGCAATGTTATGACATCAAGCCCATGACATCAAACATAGTTAACCTTCACAACTTAGTACAGCCCAGTACTAAGACTCAATGCTGCAACATCAACACCATGACATCAGCATTGAACACCTTGTTGTTTTACCAAAATTCCAGCCAATCCAGGAACTTACACAACCAAATGAACAAGGTTCTCCGAACCTACTCTCTGATTCTCATACCCTTAACATTGAACCAAGATTTGAGGAAACCATCTCTAATCCTCTAGAAATTGTCACATCTGATCAACCAATGTCTGAACCTGTTCATACTGAGATTATTTCATCTCAACCAGCACCGTCTGAAACTAACTCTGCCGAGCCTGACCTTGCCTTGATCATCTATGACATACCCTTTCCAACAACCCTTGAAGAATGCATTGGTCAGTTTCGTAACAAGGCGTTAAAGAAGGTTGCAAAATTAAGAGCAGAAGTAAACACAAGTGTCAAGCCTCTGGAGCTCGAGAATTCTTGGAAAACCTTTCAGAAATGGTTAGATTCATAATTTGCAAGAATTACAAGCTTCTCAGACGCCACTAAAACTGCTGGAGTTCAGTTGGCAAAGGAAATAGCAGAAGTTGAAGAGCAGATAAGGGAATTCAAGCTTTTGGCTGCGAAGCAGAAAGAAGCTGAAGAAAAAGTTGCTGAAGAAGCGAGACTTCTTGCAGAAGAAGAAGCCAGACTGGAACAAGAAGCTGAAGCTATAGAAAAAGCTAAGCAGGACGCCTTAGTTGTTTCCTTATCTGAACCTGACGTGGTGCATTTGGAAAACGCAATTAAAGAAATCAGAGGAGAACAACAGATTTTCAGAAAAAAATTTGCAAAACAAAAGGTTGTCAATGCAAATGTTCAGAGCTTGCTTCAAAAGATTCTAGACAAGATGTCCTCTAGAAACACCTAAGTTTTTCTTTGTTTCTTTTGGCTATATGATTTTAGGATTTAGGACTTAGTTTTTCACCCTTGGACTACAAATCTTTTTGATAATGACAAAAAGGGGGAGAAGTAATGAATGTGATATTTTGGTTCTCATAGTCAATCTCTGAAAAACAAGTTGTTTACAGTCTAACCAGTAAATTGTTATTTCTGTTAGATGTTTTTCTTTTTCCTTCTTTTCAGGAATTCTGATCTGATTAAACATCATAAAGTTGATAAAGAAATAAAAAAAATCATAAAATCAGAACTTTGATGGCTCTGATAGTTCAAGTCCTTGAGTTTTGATAAAAACAAGGTTCTGAGATGACGACCTGAGTTCGTGTCAAACTCTGAAGGATCAAGTTTATAATTGAATCAAGACTATGAAGATTTCAGTATCTGACCTTTTGGAATCAGGGGGAGTCCATCCCGAAAAATTCACAAGTCAGGATATTTAATCTTACCCAGTCTGAGATTCGGGGGGAGTATCTCATGCGAAGGATAAGTATTCCTTAACCTTCTTATTTCGAATCACCTTGTGTTATGTACAAAATTGTGTCATCAAAATACGTAGTTTTGTCATCATCAAAAAGGGGAAGATTGTGAGAACAAGATTTGGTTCTGCATTAATGCCTCTGAGTTTTGATGATATCAAACAAGTATGTTTGTATGAACAATTTTGTAAGTCTAATGTTTGTTACTTTTGAGAATCTAACAAACAGGTTTTGCTTCCGATTAAATGGCGTGGATATGTTGTTAAAAGAGAATATTTCGCATACGCGCTACACTTGATCTGCTAAATAGCATAAATTGCTTCAGGAGAATCTGAAGATTACATTACTCTAATATAATATGTAAAGAGAACAAGTTCTGAAGATCTGAAGACAGAGGTTCTGATGAACGAAGTTCAGATGCTGAAAGACTTATGCTCTCTAGATAAAAGGTTCTGAAGACCCAAATATAGTCTCTACTCATGCTTCAACTAAATACCATCAGAAGCCTCTGAAGATATGAAGACAACGTTCTAAGCGAACAAGATTCTGAAGATCAAGTGCTGAAGACTCCAAAGGCGCAGTTCTGAGGACTCCAAGACTTGAAGATCTTAAGAACCAAGCTACGTTTTCCCTTCTTACTCATGCTCGCAGAAGCCTCTGAAGTTAAGAAGATTAGAAGACTAAGCAACAAAGTACAACTGTACAACAGTACAAACGAAAATATCTTGGAAACAGTGCAAACAATACTAATGAAGATATCTTGACAAGACATGACACAAAAGTATTATCTGTCCCCACGTCTCTATCAACCCGCCATCAGTCTAAATAGATATGATTACTTTTCAACGATCATATTTTACACAGCTATATAAAGACATGAAGACTTGAAGAAAAACACACGAAAGCTCACGGAAAAAATACTCTCTTACTAATATCTTTCTTAAGTCATTTAGATCTAAACTTGTTTACATTTCAGCTTGTATAAGAAGCATTATTCTGTAAACTAAACTCATTCAAACTTAGGTTTGTATTCCTTAAGAAAGACCTGTAAGGTTGGATTTCTTGAGAAGTCTAAGACGTGTTGTCTTAGAGGTTGTTCCTTGAGAAAGACCGGTAAGGTTGGATTTCTTGAGAAGTCTAGAACTTGAGAGTTTTAGAGGTTGTTGTTAGTCACCAGCAGTTTGGCTTGTGCATTGTATTAATCTGATTGATTAGTGGATTAAGACCTCGATTGAGAGAGGCAAAATCACCTTGGCTGATGGACTAGATTAACTTGAGGAATTCTCAAGTGAACTAGTATAAACATACTGTGTTATCTCTTTCTAGCTTCATTAAGATTATTACTCATAAGTGAAAGCATTGTTATTTTGAAAAACCAATTCAAACCCCCCCCCCCTTTCTTGTGTTTTTCACACCTTCACTTATTTCCAGAAGGCCAAAAATTTCTCAGCTTAAACATAAACTTTTGAGCAGTTATGTGCTAAAGAAATTTGTCGGAATCTTCTTGCATCATTAGAATTCAATCATTGAATAGATGTTGATATTTACCATATGCAAATATCATCAAACCAAAATCTATTTCCTTTGATGGTTTGAATGATAATCTTGTTCTTACGGATTTGATCTTTATGAACCAGAAACAATCCATCAGAAAGTATGTCTTTCCTTTCTTAGGGAGTGTGAACTGTGATTACTTCTGATTAAGCATCTTCTGATTTCTTCATTCTGATATTTTTAAAACATCTTCATTTACTTCATCATAGAGAAGATAGTTTATAGCTTTGTATTCTTCCACTAAGCTTTAGTTTCTGACTTTCAAGCTTATCATCAAATCTGACATTGATTTGATTTCTGATGAAGGTACTTCAATAGCCTTTGGATATTCAGATCAATCTAACTAACATGCATCAGAATAGATTCGAACCATATTCTATTCTGAATAAACATGTTAGCTGCTTCCTAGAAATGAATTATCAAGCCAATTTTCCTTATGAACACACATATGTCAAGAACTCAGAAAATTGATCTTACATGTGTTGTTCTTTAAAACTTCTAACAGCTTGATAATCTTCCTTTCTGATCACTTCAGAAATCTGCAAAGCTTTCCAGAATCAGAGTAGTTGTCTTCATTTTGTGCAGACAGTTAGAATCCTGATGATAAGCTCCAATGCTAATTTGCAGGCTTGATCAATTGTCATTAGCTTCTATTCAAATAGCAATCTTCTAATCATCTTCATCAAGAATCCTGATGAAGAAATCATCATTCAGAATCTTAAATTCTGCAGTCATGATTTTTAATCTTGATAACAAGATTTCTAACATCTTCAGCATACTTCACCTTGAAGTGTTTATGCTTTAAAATCATGACTCGAGCATTTTCTCTTCTTCACATGAAAGAGTTCCTAATGAGTAATGAGTAATATTGAGAAAGTCAATGGTAGACCGAGTTTGTTTGTTGAAAACATCCCATACTCAGAAAGAATAACTTTCAGCAAACAAGATTTCTTGCTTTCTGATGATTCTTGTTGATCCTTCTTAGATAATTCTTCTTAAGCCTTGTCTAGGCATCACCGTGAGAAGATATTTAGTTCTCAACTAACGTATTCCAAGAATAGCATTCATTAAATTCTTCAAATTATCTTATGAGTCTATTATCCTTTTTACCAGCTGATTCTTTATCTTGCTTTGAATCTTCTTGCAAGCATCATAAGACAAGGTTATATTGTCAATAGCAACCAGCTCTAAGAATCAGTGACATAATCCAGAATGAACCTTTCTGGTTTGTCATTTCAGTACTCAATTTTTTCATCATTGATGAGACTGAAACTGTAGATGGTGGAGTATAACCAGAGCGTTTCTCAAAGCTCTTCAGGATCTTTATCTGACACAGTTAAGTGTTTGATAAACATTAATAACAGAACCGGAGCTTTGATACCAATTGAAGGTTGAGAAACACAAGAAAGAAGTGGTTGAATTGGTTTTCACATTTCGTCCCCTTTTGCGGAAATTAAATCAATTGTGTTAACATGTAAATAAAATAAATGAACACAATTATTTTATCCTGATTCACTGTTAACGAAGTTACTCCAGTCCACCCCTCAAGGTGATTTCGCCTTATCACAAGGACTTAATCCACTAATCATCAACATGATTACAACCACAATTGATACCCTTCATTGCCTTCTTGAGAATCCTGGCATTCATTCGCCTCTTAAGGAATCATCCACTAAGCTGTTAGAAACACGCTTAGTCTTCTCAAGCATTCTGGTCTTCACTCGACCGCTCAAGGAATCAACCTTCAAGCCGCTAAACCACGACTTAGCCCTCTCAAGCTTTCTGGTTATCATTCGACCGCTCAAGAAACGTTACCCTTTTCAAGGATTTTTGTGTGCACTAAATACGCTTCTTACAAGTTGATTACACAAATGAAGTACATAAACACCTAAGTATTTCTAGCAAGATATGAGCAACAACTCCTTGATTTCTAATACAGAAACTATCTAAAAATAAATCTCTAAGAGATTATAAGCACCCTAGTTCTATATTTCTTAAAAGCTTTCTTATTGAGCACTGCGGCCTCTTATCATAATCTTTAAGCTTTTGTCCTCCTTTATGAGTAGGCAATGCTCCTTCCAGCTTAACTATCAAGATCAACTAAGTTGCTATGTTTCACTTATTGATGTTTCACTTGATGAGTTTCACATGGCTTTAGCATGTTGCATCGTTGTGCTTTCTTCATCATTCTGCTTTAGCTTTTTCTCCATTGAGCATTCTTCGTTTAAGCTCCAGCTTGCAGCATCTTGTACTCCTTTCTTGAGCATATAATGATTTTTCCAATTCAACCATCAAGTTTAACTAAGCTACTATGCTTCACTTATAATGTCTCACTTGAGTATTTTCATATGGTGTTAGCATAATCATCATTTGTGCACACTTGTAGTAGCAACTTCATCTTTGCTTGCTACATGTTGATTTGTTTGTTGTGTTGAATGATAATTCTTGTATGAACAGCAATCAACAATCTTTTTATCTTTCTCTCTTTGTAATTAGCGGCTGCTTCAGTAATAAACCATTGGCAACAAGCGACTAGCTTCCAAGTCTTCAGTTTATAGGGCACGAGAGAATAGATCTGTTGCGGGGTATTCTTGGAAACATATTCCAACAGCAATATCCCAACGTTCACATGAAGGAATAGTCAACATCACTGTACAAAAAGCTGCTCTTGCGCCACCTTTTCGAGGTAGAGAATATAGAGTTTTAGTACTATTATATTCAGCTTAAAATCATTCTGATCTTCAGTCTTCTAGCATCTTCAGAGGCTTCAGATATTAACTTGATGAAGCGTGTTGTAGAAGAGTCATTCTTTGTGTAGTCTTCAGAAACTCAGCACTCGTTCTTTTAGAATCATTATCTTTTAGAATCAAGAGAATCTATCTTGAGAATCTTCAGCACTCGTTCTTTTAGAATCATTATCTTCAGAATCTTCAGAACCTGTTCCTTCGGAACCTTGTCTTTAAAGTCTTCAAATTTCATTAAGCACGTTTTTTGTCTTCAGAGTCTTCAGCACTTTGTCCAATCAGAACCTTGTCTTCAGAAACTCTTCAGAACTTGATTTTCATAAATTATGTCTGATGAGTCCAAGCCCTTGAGGTTGGCATCAATTTTGCTAAAACTAGCTTAGCAGAAAGATGTTGGACAAGATGTCCTGACATTATGAACTAACTGCAGGTTAAGGTGTTAGAGAAGATTTCCTATCATGTGGATTCGACATCTTTGTCTGTTACAGTTTTGGAATAATTGTATTTGTTTTCCAGGTGTGATTGGAATATGATTTGATCCTAGGTGGCATCTAAGATTGAGGAATCAAAGATTCTGATTCTAAAAGGAATATACGGTTTCCTTATAAGGAGACATTTTTGGAAACTTAGGATTGAAGAAAAGAATAGGTCGCAGATTCTGTGGAGCTGAATTGTTGCATTTTTTGAAGCCCGAATCCAGTTCTGTTTTGCTATATAAATAGGATGGATTTGACCTAGAATAGGTGTGGAAGTTTTACAGCTGTTATAGAGTACTAGGGTTTGTACTTTTGTGAGCCTCTCTTCTATTGCGTGAATACCTGAGTAGGACAATTAATTGAGTTGTAATTTTCAGCCACTGTTGTGATTGAAAGGGAATTGAGAAGGGTCTCATACCTAGGAGTGTCTTAGGTATAAATCTAAGAAGGGTAGTTTCTAGGTGCCAAGTTGTAAATGTTGGAGTTTAGCTTAGAACCAATTCTACTTAGTTGATTCCATTCCTGGCTTGGTAGCCCCCAGACGTAGGTGTTATTGATCACCGAACTGGGTTAACAATTCTTGTGTGTTGTTTTCTTTCTGCTGTTTATTTCTGTTCTTCCTTAATCCTTGTGAGAAGTAGATATCAAGTGTCATGACATCCTGTCCGACATCTTAGTGATCTGCTTAACCAGAATTTCAGTGTCTTCATAATCTTTAGATCTTTGTTCACCTGAACCACGTCTTCAGAATCTTTAGAACTTGTAACATTAGAAACGCATCACATTAGAAAGTCTTGTAGACCTTTCTCATAAAGTCTCAATTATAATGTCCAGGACTAACGTTCATTAGAACCGTTGTATTAGAAACATTCATGAATCTTAACTTTAACTTATACACACATATATTTTCTTCCAGAGTGTTGATAACAGAGTCTGATGACGCCACACGCCTTCTTATCAGAATCAAAATCATATTGACAACAGCCACACACTAGACACAAACCATCTCATACAAAATTGTTCTCTTAGATAACATGTGCAGTTATCATCAAAACTTAATGGCCAGATGTAGAACCAAATCTTGTTCTTACATGTTTTAAGTCTAAGCTTTCATTGTGGCAAGGCAAACTTCTATCTATGGAAGGTTGTGTAACACTTATTAATTCCACTCTCTCAAGTCTTCCAATTCATCATTTATTTTTCTTTAAAGCTCCAGTGAAATTTTTAAAGGAGTTGAAATCGATACAACGTCGTTTCCTTTGGGCTAGTTGTATAGACAAATCTGCTTTGAATTGGGTGAGTTGGAGTAAAATATGTAAATAAAAAGAAATAGGATGATTAGAGATTAAGGACTTAGCTCTGTTTAATGGTGTTCTTCTTAGCAAATGGATTTGGAGAATCTTTCACGAAGATTGAGCTATCTGGTAACCAATTATTGAGCATAAATATGGTTGCTGTGATTCGACTTTTCTGTTATTGTAGGTGAATAATCATGTCAAATGGCAATCATTGTGGTGGAGAGATCTGGTTAAGATAGGGCACTCAACCAAGGTTGACTCTTTTTTGAACCAAATCAACTGCAAATTAGGAGAAGGAACACATATCTCTTTATGGCATGCTAGGTGGATTGATTTCGTACCGCTGTGCATTAGGTTCCCTGAGTTGTATCAACTATTGAAGTGTAAGATGAGAGCAGTTGCAAATCAGGTCATTGGTGTGAGGCAGTCTGGGTTTGGAATATTGGCGTGAACACTCAGAACTGTGGAAATGTAATTCTGCAGCAATGTTATGATCTGCAGCAGTTGTTACAAGAGCATTCTCCTACTGCAGGTCAGCAGGACGCGTTTTTCCTGGCCGGGGTCGTGCAATAATTTGTTTTTTGTCAGGTCGTGTTATTTACAGAGTTTAAAGCTTAATAGTGTTGATGAGATGGACATTAATTCCAAGGCGTCCCTAGATATTTTGTGGCGATCATCTATTCCGCATAAGGTAAAGCTTTTTGCTTGGCGTTTGATATTGAATAGATCGTCGACACGGTCGAATCTTGCTGTCAGGGAGGTAATATCCAATTCCCACGACATTGTTTGTGTTTTATGTTTTATGGAGGTTGAATCGTTAGATCATGTGCTCTTCAATTGTCCAAAGATTTGTATGCATTTTCGATTGGGTTAGGGTGGAGAGAATAAGGCGTAACAATTGTAAGGAGCATCTATGGGAATGGTTTGTTAGGTTGATTGGAAGGACTTCGAAAAACACGACGAATCTAGTTGGTTTTGTACGTGTTGGAATATATGGTGGGTTAGAAACCAAATCATTTTCAATGATGGTTTCTTTAATGTAGGTGAAATTGTTGATTGAATTAAGCATTATTCTTGGTGTACTTTTTATGATTGGTTGAAACATCCATCCGATTTTTTTGTAAGGGTTGTGTGGGAATAGGTTGGTAGAAATTTTAATCATTTGGACAGGTAGGTGTATTAGTTGGTGTTTTGGATTGCTATGTACTGTCTTTCTGGTATTAATGAAAGTTTCTGATTATATATATATATATATATATATATATATATATATATATATATATATATATATATATATATATATATATATAATAAATTATAATGATAAAATTATTTATTAATATAATTAAATAGATAAATAACTTAATAAATAAAATATTCACAAACTTATATTAGTTGTTAAAATATTAATTATACTAGTTATTTAAAATATTCACATAAAACAAAAATTTATTAGAACAATTTATAAGGCTTTTACCATTTATTTTGATCAAGCTATGTGGTCACTACAAGGTAGCAGTTGGGAGAAATCTGCCCACCTCCCATTTATACTGGACACTCCCACATATTTCTATAATCCACATATTATTTTTATCAAAATTTTATTAAAAAGTCTGCGACAAAATATTTGATAGAACATATAAAAAATTCCAATAATATATCTGAAAAATCCGCTGTTTCAAAATCGATATGTTATGTCAAAAAACTGGTTATTTTAAATGTGCTAGCATTTTCATATTCATTTTATTAATGGTAAAAAATTAAACAAGAAACGATTTTTCAAAATCAACTTTTAATTATCGAATTTTTAGTGGATCATATAAAATTCCGGTAGTATTAATTAAACGGCTGAGATGTTGCAGACTCTGCAAATGTGATTGCACTGACAAGAATAAATTTAAAGTTGTATAAATATAATATAGAAAATGATAATGAATGCCCAAGACATTTTAAGAGTTTTAAAATGTAAGTTTTTCTGAAAATAATTATATTCAATATATTGAAAATTAAAATATTAGACTTTTCTAAATAATATTTTCTTTATTTAGAAGCAATAGTTGGCAGGATCCATATATTTTTTGGGTTTATTTATTAAATAACCATATTATTACCAACAAAATTTATTTTAGTAAAAGATGTTAAACATGACAAACTATGCTTTGATTTCTGTTTAATTATATATCCACATTCAATGTTTAATAGTCCTCGAATGTCTTTTATATTTGGTTCCACCTTTAAAGCATTTAAAAATCAATTTTACGAAGTGTTTCGTGATCAAAGCTATCAGTAGCACTGTTCCTTAAATGCATTACCATTTTTGAGGTCAGAATGACTCCAGCACAGCATTAACGTTTTTGGTCCATTCCTATAATCTAACCTCATTGGTCAATTACTTCACCAAATTTTGGCCATCTACGTAACCTAGCTCTTCTATTCAATTCTCTAAATTGACTTTGCTTAACAAATACTCATTTCAAAATTGACTTATATAGTTCTGCTCCATTTCTACTCTAACTTTTCTTCTATACTCGTTCATTCATATATTCTTATTCTCTCTCAAATTCTTATACTAATGGCTACCTCAACTCTAACACCTCTTATATTTTCCATCTTCATTATTTTCCATCTTCAAACCTCTAAAGCCAAACAAACACTCTGCCAAACCTTATCATGTGGCGATATCGATATCACTTTTCCTTTCGGTTTAAAACAAAGTACTAACCAAATTCAAGATCCTCGTTGTAGCTATTATCCAAATCCCACTTTCCAACTTTCATGCAACAACAACCAAACACAAACAATCCTCAACCTCCCCAAAACAGACACCTTAATCATCAACAGCATCGATTACAAAGCCCAAACAATCCTAGTCAACGACCCCAAAGGTTGTCTCCCAAAACGTTTCTTACAAAACAACTTCAACCTTTCTGGTTCACCTTTTAAACTAAACCCAGAAATATACACCATCTATAATCTCACTTTTCTTCGTTGTCCTTCCAACGTATCATCTGAATTGCCTTTAACACCGATTCCTTGTTTAACCGATGAGGAAGAACATGATTCGGATATGTCGGTTGTTGTTTTATGGGGAGAGGCTATTGAGGATACACCGTTGTCATGTGAGGTGATTTCAAAGGCTTTTGTTCCGTTACCGTGGATGGATTTGACTGTGTGGCCGTTTTGGCCTGATCTTAGTAGTGATGTTGAGTTGGTGTGGAACAATCCTAGATGTGAGAAATGTGCACTTAGTGGTCAAGTTTGTGGATTTTCTGATGATGAAAAAAATGGTCTTCAAGTTGAATGCTTCCCTAGTCCTTCCAATGGAGGTATGTGTTCTTCTTACGCATCGGTTTTTCATTCTATGGCTGTGATTTACTCATTGGTTTTGGTAGTTGATGTTTTCTTAGAAATTAATCAAGGCCACAAAATGAAATTCGTCATGATGAAAATTTTGGAACTTTGTAAGTGGTTGGATGTGGCAAATCAACTGTCATGATGTATAATTTTTTATGTTTAAACCTAAAATAGGTCGGAGGTGTGAAACAAGAAAGAAAGAATGAAAATAAAACACATCATTTTCAATTAATTTTCAGGTCACGTTATAATAATGTGATTGAATAATAGAAGCATGATTTATGACATGTTGAAAGCAAATGACAAACAACTAGTTTCTTTCAAAGCACTCAACCCTCATCTATTATATAAACCAATTTTTGTGTAGAAAGATACATTTGAACATTTAATAAAAAAAGACTGATTTATAAATATCAAAATTTTATTTACATTAGAATATAATTAAAATTAAAATTAAAAATACAAAGAAATATTGTTGTAAGTGATTAAATTTTAGACTAATCAATTAAACTCATGAGAACTATCCCTCCCTCTTGATATATATATATATATATATATATATATATATATATATATATATATATATATATATATATAATTTGAATTTTTTTTAGAGTTTGACATTTCAGCAAAGTAGGTTTAAGTTTAGATGCATTTTTTATTTAATCATCTTTTTTTGGCATAAATTTTTGTTGCTAAAATTGAAGTGAATTAAAACAAATCTTTATTAGTATACTTATTTTTCTAATAAATCTATATAAATTAATAATTTCAATTGTGTTCTTATATTGTTAAGTAATTTTTCTATGGCTAATAATCATCCACACACTATTACCATATCAATTATAAAAGCTTATTAGAAAGTATACTTGGAAAAGTTATGACTAAAAATGCACTTCATAGATGGGGCATTGGAACTGTTTGACCCTGAGAATAATTTGGTCTTGAAATCTCCTTTGTCGAAGAATAAGATATTCAAGACCATGATCAGTTCGAATGAAGTAGAATGTCTAAAAACCGTTGTCGACCACAAGCATAGTTGGTTGTGGCATTTGAAGTTTGAACATTTGAACTTTCGATCACTCAATAAGCTTATTACTCACGATATGGTAATTGATATAACAAATCTGGAGATGTCTGACAAACTCCGTGCAGGTTGTCTAGTCGAAAAGTAATTCGGAAAGTCTTTCGTTTCGACTATGCCAACGAGATCCTCCTTCATACTCGAAGTTGTACATTCAGATGTATGTGACCCTTTTAAGGAGCATACCATTGGTGGAAATAGATATTTTATTTCAGGTGTCGATTAGTATAGTTGAAAGCTTTGGATCTATGTGATCAAGCGAAAGGACAGAGTATTGGCAATCTTTAAGAGATTCAAAGTACTTGTCGAAAACCAGAGTGAATAGAAGATCAATATTTTGCGAACATATTGAGGTGGCGAATATACATCAAAGATGTTTAAAGAATTCTATGCAGAACATTGTATTGATCATGAGGTAACTGCTCATTACACGCCTCAGCATAATGGAATAGCGGAAAGAAGAAACATGGCCATATTATACATGGCGAGATGCATGCTGAAGCAGAAGAATTTGTCAAAATCTTTATCGGGTGAAGTTTTTTCCATTACTGTTTATATTCTAAAAAGGTGCCATGTGAAGAAGCTGAAGAACAAGGTTCCTGAAGAAGTGTGAAGTGGCAAACGACTATCAGTGAGTCATATGAAGGTGTTTGGCTATATTTTCTACAAGGAGAATGAAGCTTGATGATAAGAGTGAACCTATGATTCTGGTAAGATATCATAATACTGTAGCATACACGCTATTCAATCCAATGAACAATAAGATTATGATGAGTCGAGACATTGTGATTGATGAGATTTCTGCATGGGATTGGAATTCTAGTGATGCAATTGAGAGGCCATTGATGATCTAAGATTTGGACGAAGCAAGTAATGATGTCGAAGTCGAAGATATTGTCGATATTCTGGTCAAAGTCGAAGTAGTTGCTGACATTTCCGGCACAATCGAAGTTGGATAGGATATGGCTAGCACAAGCCAGATATCTCAAAGAACTACTGCTCGTCCAACAAGACTTCAAGACTACGAAGTGACTGGTGATGATATGTCACACCAGATGGAGAATTAATTCATTTTGCTTTACTTACAGGTGCTGAACCAATCAACTATAACAAGGCTTTAAAGAATATGAAGTGGAACTCTGATATGGTCGAAGAGTTACAAGCAATAAAAATAAATAACACATGAGAGTTAGTCAAATTGCTGACACATACAAAAGTTATCGAAGTGAAGTGGGTATTCGAGATGGAGCACAATGTTGATGGGTCGATAGCAAGACATAAGGTGAGATTGGTAGCTCAAGGTTTACTTAAGAGAGTGGGAGTCGACTACTCTAAAGTATCCGCACCAATAGTAATATTGGAGACTGTTCGACTAGTAGTCGCCTTGGCATGTAAGCAAGGTTGGTCGACATTTCACTTAGATATAAAATCAACATTTTTGAATGGTCCCTTAGACGAAGAAGTCTATGTCAACCTCCTGGGTTTGTAATATAGGAGGAAGCCAAGAAATTGTATAAGTGAACAAAGTGATATATGGCCTCAAGCAGACACCTAGGGTATGAAACAAGAAGATAGACTCATACTTAGTCGAATTGGGATTCGTCAAATGCAAATCTGAGTATGGGGACTATGTTCAGGTTATGGCATAAGATATAACAATCATCTTCTTTTATGTCGATGACTTGGTAGTAATTGGAAATAGCTTGAAGAACTTGTTAAAGTTTAAAGAGCTAATGAAGAAAAAATTTGAAATGTCAGATCTGGGAAACTTGTTTTATTTCCTAGGCATGGAATTCCAAATCTCGAAGTAAGGTATGGTGCTACATCAATGAAAGTATCTCTTTGAGTATATCATAAAGTATCGATTGGCGAATTAGGGTATGGTACTTAAAAGAATCGATAAGCTATGGAATTCTATTTTGACGAAACTCTAAAAGCAAAGAAGTTATAGTTACTTGTTATTTAGATACTAATTGGTGTGAAGATAAGGAAGATCGAAGAAGCACAACTGGTTATTTCTTTCAAGTATTTGGTACCCCCAATCTCATGGTGCTCAAGAAAGCAACATGTAGTGGCATTGTCATCGTGAGGGGCTAAATATATAGGAGGATCCTATGCTGGGTGTCAAGCAATTTGGATCAGATCTATGCTTGAAGAGATTGAGGCCAAAGTGAAGAAACCTCTGGTGATGCAGATCACAAAAATTCAGCCATAAATTTTGCGAAGAATCCAGTCTTGCATGGAAGGAGTAAGTAGATTGAGGCGAGATTTCACGTCTTAAGGGAGAAGGTAAATCGAGGTGAACTTGAAGTGAGACATTGCTTAAGTGAAGCACAATTGACCGAAATTTTCACCAAAGGATTGAAGATCAACAGATTCCTGAATTTGAGAAAGAAATTAGGAATAGTTCATATTGACTAGGATTATCATTTTTTTGACAACTTGGATTATATGGGGTATGTTGAGATATAAGTAATATAATCCAAATGTGGCCCAAGCCAAAAGATAATTAGGGTTTATGGTTTGTTATATTTGTTACTTAGTAGTCAAGTCACTTAGGTGTATATAAATAGATACTTTGTAATTCAGTTTTAAAAATCACAATCATATTTCAATAATATCAATCCTTATTTCCTTATTCACTCTCTTTCTATCCTCACTAAAAGTGCCTCACGCACTAACATATTTCATCCACCTAGCATGAGTTCGATGGTTTACATCCCTTTATATTTCTCCATATTTTTGTACTACATACCCAAGATATTAAAACCGCGTGACTTGTGCGATGATAAGGTCTCTAACTTTCACTTATAGGATAGAAACACTTATCTTTTTATGAATTTACATTCCATATACTTTGTCTTACTTATGCTTAGGCGAAAGCCATGCGTTTCTAAGACTTATCTTAAGTCTCAAACCTCTCATGTAAATCTTCCTCTGACTTCCGAGTAGGATTATATCATGTGAAAAAAACATACTTCTCAGTTCCAACTCATGAATGTGTTCCACGAGATCATCCAAAATTAAAGTGAAAGCACTACTACAAAAAGTAGATTTCAAAATGAAAATTCTCTTTGGCCAAAGTATCCACCGTGGTAGAATCTATTAATTTGACACATTTCTTAATTTTTATTTTTAAGTCACTTTTCAGCACGGTCAAAGTTTCCAACCGTCGTGAAATGTGGTGTCTGGTCATGGATTTGACTCTCAACACCATTTTCTATTTATTTGAAGCCACTTTTTACCACGGTTTAAATTCCAACCGTGGTGAAAAATGAAGTTTGGTCAAGAGTTCGGATCTCAACACCAACAGTTTTTTAAGCCACTTTTTACCATGGTTGGAATTCCAACCGTGGTTAAAAGTGACGTATGGTCATGAGTTCAAATCCCAGCACCAACTTTTTTTTTTTTTTTTAATTTATTTTTAAGCCATTTTTCACCATGGTAGAAATTCCAACTATGGTGAAAAGTGCCGCCTTCCTATTTTTTTAATTAAAAATAAATTAAATTTCTAAGATATATAATGTTCCATGTTCATTCACTTTTACCCTATACAAACTTATATGAACTTCATCTTCTACCTCCAACATTCATATTCAATTTACGAATATTTATTTATCAACTAAACCAAACTAGAAAACATCATTTTTTTTTTCCATAAACAAAATGTCTTCCACTTTTTCTTATATCCTTTTCTTGAACCAAGACTTTGTCTTCTTCATCTTTAACATACTTTAGTTAATCCAAATCTCTTGTCTTTCTTTCATTTCCCTTTGTAAACCTATATATAGATTTTTCTCCCTTCTTGATTTCTAAAGATTGGTATACAATGTCCAAAACTTGGGTTCTTACTTCACTCACCATCTTTTTGGACTATTTCTTAGTTTTCTTAAACTTTTCCAAAGCTTTGACATTTTTACACATAGACCATTCTTTAAAACAATCATTTTTTAAACTTTACCCTGAACATTTTTTTCAACCACCACGATTATATACCCCTAGGTCTGAAATCTCTTGTTTCTCCCATTGTCTCTTTATGTAATTTTCTAATCTCTTGGATCATCTTGTTCCACATATCATTTGCGCTTTCTATAGCTATTTGAACTTCTCGTCCTGTTAAATATCATTGAATCTCATTCTCAAAAGTTAGCTCAAAGGGTGAGGTTGCCCTCACATATTTATACAATCAAGAACCTGAGAACCTAAGCAATGTGGGATTTCAAACAAACTCCAACATCATAATACCAACTTCAACATCCACCCTCACGCTTAGCATGGACATGAGTAAATGTCCACATTGCAATCTCTTACCTGACTCTGATACCATGTTAAATATGATTAAATCTCATCCCCAAAAGCTAGCTCAAAATGTGAGGTTTCCCTCACATATTTATACAATTAAGAACCCGGAAACCTAAGTAATGTAGAACTTCAAACAAACTCCAACATCATAACAACCAATTTCAACACCCAATATCTTGTTTTGGAAACTCCCTCATTTTTCACCCTTAAATTTCACCGCTTGATTTATGGAGCCCTCGGGTGACTTATTCTCTTCGCTCTACTTTTTACTCTTACATCCATAACTAATACTTTATGTTGGATAGCCAAACTTTCTTCTGGTATGACTTCACAATCCAAATAAATCTTCATATCTGACTTCCTAATAAGAAGAAATTAAATTTACTAACAACGTGTTACATCACTCTTATATATAATAAGATGCTCATCTCTTTTTTAAAAATAGATATTAATTATAACAAGATAAAAAATCGACAAAAATTCCATGATAAACTTACATCCACATTTACCTTCTCAATGTTAAATATGTAATTCATTGTTTTAGAAAGATTAGATTTGATTTAGAAAGATTAGATTATATATTTTTGTTTAGAGTTTGACAAGTTTAGCAAAGTAGGTTTAAGTTTATATGCCTTTTTTATTTAGGAAAAATAGTATTTTTAGTCCTTTAAGTTATTTAATGCTACCACTTAGGTCCTTTAAGTTTTTTTTGTAACGTTTAGGTCCTTTAAATTTAAAAACGTTTACATAGTGAACCATTTTTTGGAAATTCCGTTAGAAAAAGTATATGTGGCTTTGACGGTGCTGAGTTGGCAGTTAAGTGAGATGACTTGGCATGTTTCAAGTATGATACGTGGCTTTGTGGTTAATATTCATTTGATAAACACAGTAGTGCAAAGATAACGCAAATTACTGAACCCTAATTCTCTTCTCCATCCATTCATGAAAATTGTTTCGTCTTCTCTTCTTTGCCATTGACGGTGAAATTCTGGAATCTTCTCTGCAGAACGCAAGTATATTGAAGGTGGAGAAAGCATTGTATCAGGTTCGTGTACTTCTTCGCCATTGTAGTTTAGGTTTTTGAAATAGTTATGTCTGTAAGTAGATAAAAAATAGGTTAGTTACAGGAACAACATTGTTATGGATGAATTTTTTGTTGACTTTCATCATGGAGGGTATTTCGAAGGTGACAAATATATTGGGGGTGAAGTCTCAAACTGGAAATGTGACGGTGACAGGTGGAGTTACTTTGAAATATTGGGAGTTGTTAAAGTGATGAAGTATCGAGGAATGCAAGAGATGTGGTATGACTTTGCTGGAACCCTGAAGGCGTTGGAAAATGATTTTGGGGCAATAGAACCTTTGAATTGGTCAAAGACAATTGGAAAGGTTGACATCTTTATAGTCCACCCAGTTGAAGAACCCGATGAAATAGTGGCTTTACCTACATCCCAACCTAATTGTGAGGCCCAAAACGAGGAAGAAATTGTTAATGATGGTGGGGACCATGTGGAGGAAGAGAATGTGGAGGGAGCACATGTGAATGATGGTGGGGACCACTGTGAGAAAGAAAATGTTGAGGTTGTTGGGGACCACGTGGAGGAAGTGAATGTTGAGGCTGGTGGGGTCTATGTGGAGGAAGAAAATGTTGAGGCTGGATATGTTGAGAAAGAAACTGTTGAGACAGAAAATCTTGACATGGACTATGAGGAAGGAAGTGATGACAGTGCACTAGCAGATGAAGACTTTGTTGAATCTGATGATGAGATATTAAATGATGATTTTTCTGAACTCTTGGTAGGAGAAGACTTACCTATTGTAGAAGTTGGATGCTCACAGGCATTCCATGCTACCATGTTATCTCTTGCATGCAAAATAGATCTTTAGAACTAGCTGACTTCATTCCAGACTGCTATAGGAAAGACACTTACAAAGGTTGCTACCAACCTATAATATATCCAACAAATAGAGGAAATTTATGGAAAAAAACACCTTATCTTGACATACTTCCACCACCTTCTAGAAGAGCACCAGGGAGGCCTAAAAGAAGAAGAAATAAAAAGGTTGATGAAAAGAGAAAGGATGCAGTGAATGTCTCAAGGAAGGGGCTGCCAAATAAGTGTTCCATATGCAGTCTTTCTGGGCATAACAAGGTCTCAATGCATGAATATGTTAATGTTCACATTTGTGTTTGCAATTAATTTTAGTTTTGTTTTAAAATGTAACAAATTGGTTCTTCAAGATTTTAAAATATAACAATATAGTCCAATATGTTTTTTAAAATGTAACAATATAGTCCTTCCCTATTAACAATAGCTGAACTTAATTGAAAACAACACAGATGGAGGAAGAAATTTCACAGAATACAACACAAAGAAGTTTCATTAAATGCTGTCAACAAAAGATACATAGCAATCACTCAACATCCCTTTGTTTGTTACAAATTACATCAACCAAAACAGACAAACACATAACACTAACAAAATAAGACCTAACAACACAATGACATAGCCTAACATCTTCAACATCTTCACCATGATCTTCAAAACCTCCTTAGTGTATCCCTCTTCATTATCAATGTTCCTTCTGAGCAAGTTAATTTCAACATCCTTTTCTTCACATTTGGGACATTTTGAAATAACTGGGGCATGTAACTCTGGATTGACTTCATCACTGACATTGTGTTCATACCATTCAAAGAAATTGCAACCCACATTATAAGCTTCACTCTACCTAAACCAAAACGAAAATTAATACCATAAACCAAAACCAAAATTTGATAAATAGTATGAGCTTCAGACGTACCTCAAAGAATCTGCATCCCCAAAATTGCTTCCCAAAATGTCTTCCTTTTTTCTTAATAGTTCGTAGCACGGCTGACGATCCACACGTACACTTCTTCTCCATTCCAGTTTGAGATACATAAGAAACACAGGTATTAGTCTTCATATACCTACGATTTGCTGAACTACTACCTTGAGAGGCCATTGCTGCAGTTTATAGTTTTAGGGTTCAAATAGTTTGATTTGGGGATTTATGTATGAAATCATTCAATACTCTAAAACACCAACACATTTGCCCAGTCAACAAACCTAAAATCCAAATCATCTCAATTATAAGCCACCTCAGATAATTTTTTGCCACCTATGCACTTTTTAAACAGAATTTCCAAAAAAGGCTAACGTTGCAAACGTTTTTAAACTTAAAGGACCTAAACGTTACAAAAAAAAAACTTAAAGGACCTAAGTGGTAGCATTAAATAACTTAAAGGACCCCTGGTGCTATTTTGCCTTTTATTTAATCATCTTTTTTTAGCATAAATTTTTGTTACTAAAATTGAACTGAATTAAAACAAATCTTTATAAGTATACTTATTTTTCTATTAAATCTATATAAATTAATAATTTCAATTGTGTTCTTATATTGTTAAGTAATTTTCCTATGGCTGATAATCATCCACGTACTATTACCATATTAATTATAAAAGCTTATTAGAAAGTATACTTAGAAAAGTTATGACAAAAAATGCACTCAATGTACTTGGAATAAAGTGCAATCTGCTAAGTGTTAGACAATTGGTCAAAAAAAGTTTCTCAATAATTATGAAAGATGGGGCCTTGGAACTGTTCGACCCTGAGAATAATTTGGTCTTGAAATCTCCTTTGTTGAAGAATAAGACATTCAAGACCATGATCAGTTCGACTGAAGTAAAATTTCTAAAAACTGTTGTCGACCACAAGCATAGTAGGCTATGACATTTGAAGTTTGGACATTGAACTTTCGATCACTCAATAAGCTTATTACTCACGATATGGTAATTGGTATACCAATTCTGGAGATGCCCGACAAACTCTGTGAAGGTTGTCTAGTCGGAAAACAATTCGGAAAGTCTTTCGTTTCGACTATGCCAACGAGATCCTCCTGCGTACTCGAAGTTGTACATTCAGATGTATGTGACCCTTTTAAGGAGCATACCATTGGTGGAAATAGGTATTTTGTTTCATCTATCGATGAGTATAGTCGAAAGCTTTGGATCTATGTGATCAAGCAAAAGGACAAAGTATTTGCAATCTTTAAGAGATTCAAAGTACTTGTCGAAAACTAGAGTGAAAAGAAGATCAATATTTTGCGAACAAATGGAGGTGGCAAATATACATCAAAGATGTTTGAAGAATTCTATGCAGAACATTATATTGATCATGGGGTAATTGCTCCTTACACGCCTCAACATAATGGAATAGCGGAAAGAAAAAATAGGACCATATTATACATGGCGAGATGCATGCTGAAGCAGAACAATTTGTCAAAATCTTTATGGGGTGAAGTTGTTTCCATTATTATTTATATTCTAAAAAGGTGCCCTATGAAGAAGCTGAAGAACAAGGTTTCTGAAGAAGTGTGAAGTGGAAAACGACCATCAGTGAGTCATATGAAGGTGTTTGGCTCTATTTTCTACAAGCATATTCGTGATGCTAGGAGAAAGAAGCTTGATGATAAGAGTGAACCTATGATTCTGGTAGGATATCTTAATATTGTAGCATACAGGCTATTCAATCAAATGAACAATAAGATCATGATAAGTCGAGACACTGTGATTGATGAGAATTCTGCCTGGGATTGGAATTTTAGTGATGCAATTGAGAAGCCATTGATGAGATATGATTTCGACGAAGCAAGTAATGATGTTGAAGTCGAAGATATTGTCGATATTCTAGTCAAAGTCGAAGTAGTTGCTGACATTCTCGACACAATCGAAGTTGGATAGAATATGGCTAGCACAAGCCAGATATCTCAAAGAACTAGTGCTCGTCCAGCAAGACTTCAAGACTATGAAGTGACTGGTGATAATGAAGTCACACCAGATGGATAATTAATTCATTTTACTTTACTTACAGGTGCTGAACCAATCAACTATAGCGAGGCTTTAAAGAATATGATGTGGAACTTTGTTATGGTCGAAGAGTTACAAGCAATCAAAAGAAATAACACATGGGAGTTGGTCAAATTGCCGACACATACAAAAGCTATCGAAGTGAAGTGGGTATTCAAGATAGAGCACAATGCTGATGGGTCGATAGCAAGACATAAGGAGAAATTGGTAGCTTAAGGTTTACTTAAGAGAGCGGGAGTCGACTACTCTAAAGTATACGCACCAATAGCAAGATTGGATACTGTTCGACTAGTAGTCGCCTTGGCATGTAAGCAAGGTTGGTTGATATTTCACTTAGATGTAAAATCAACATTTTTGAATAGTTCCTTAGACAAAGAAGTATATGTCAACCTCCTGGGTTTGTGATATAGGAGGAAGCCAAGAAAGGGTATAAGTTGAACAAAGTGATATATGGCCTCAAGCAGACACCTAGGGCATGAAACAAGAAGATTGACTCATACTTAGTCGAATTGGGATTCGTCAAATGTAAATCTGAGTATGGGGTCTATGTTTAGGTTATGGCATAAGATATAACAATCATCTTCTTTTATGTCGATGACTTAGTAGGAATTGGAAATAGATTGGAGAACTTATTGAAGTTTAAAGAGCTAATGAAGAAGGAATTTGAAATGTCAGATATAACAATCATTTTTTCTCTAACTTTATTCTGAACATTTTTTTTCAACCACCACAATTATATACCCCTAGGTCCGAAATCTCTTGTTTCCCCCATTGTCTCTTTATGTACTTTTCTAATATCTTGGATCATCTTGTTCCACATATCATTTGCGCTTTCTATAGCTGTTTGAACTTCTCGTCCTGTTAAATATCATTGGATCTCATTCTCAAAAGTTTGCTCAAAGAGTGAGGTTGCCCTCACATATTTATACAATCAAGAACCTGAGAACCTAAGCAATGTGGGATTTCAAACAAACTCCAACATCATAATACCAACTTCAACACCCACCCTCACGCTTAGCATGGACATGAGTAAATGTCTACATTGCAATCTCTTACCTGACTCTGATACCATGTTAAATATGATTAAATCTCATCCCCAAAAGCTTAGAAGATCGACTCATACTTAGTCGAATTGGGATTCGTCAAATGTAAATCTGAGTATGGGGAATATGTTCAAGTTATGGCATAAGATATAATAATCATCTTCTTTTATGTCGATCACTTGTTAGGAATTGGAAATAGATTGGAGAACTTATTGAAGTTTAAAGAGCTAATGAAGAAGGAATTTGAAATGTCAGATATGGGAAACTTGTTTTATTTCCTAGGCATGGAATTCTAAATCTCGAAGCAAGGTATGGTGCTACATCAATGAAAGTATCTCTTTGAGTATCTCTTAAAGTATCGACTGACGAATTAGGGTATGGTACTTAAAAGGATCGATAAGCTATGAAATTCTATTTCGTCGAGACTCTAAAAGCAAAGAAGTTATGGTTACTTGTTATTCAGATACTAATTGGTGTGAAGATAAGGAAGATCGAAGAAGTACAACTGGTTATTTCTTTCAAGTATTTGGTGCCTCAATCTCATGGTGCTCAAGAAAGTAACCTGTAGTTGCATTGTCATCGTGAGAGGCTGAATATATAGCAGGATCCTATGTTGTGTGTCAAGCAATTTAGATCAGATATATGCTTGAAGATATTGAGGTCGAAGTGAAGAAACCTCTGGTGCTGCAGATCTCTTACCTGACTCTGATACCATGTTAAATATGATTAAATCTCATCCCCAAATGCTTAGAAGATCGACTCATACTTAGTCGAATTGGGATTCGTCAAATGTAAATCTGAGTATGGGGCATATGTTCAGGTTATGGCATAAGATATAACAATCATCTTCTTTTATGTTGATGAATTGTTAGGAATTGGAAATAGATTGGAGAACTTATTGAAGTTTAAAGAGCTAATGAAGAAGGAATTTGAAATGTCAGATATGGGAAACTTGTTTTATTTCCTAGGCATGGAATTCCAAATCTCGAATCAAGGTGTGGTGCTACATCAATGAAAGTATCTCTTTGAGTATCTCTTAAAGTATCGACTGACGAATTAGGGTATGGTACTTAAAAGGATCGATAAGCTATGAAATTCTATTTCGTCGAGACTCTAAAAGCAAAGAAGTTATGGTTACTTGTTATTCAGATACTGATTGGTGTGAAGATAAGGAAGATCAAAGAAGCACAACTGGTTATTTCTTTCAAGTATTTGGTGCCTCAATCTCATGGTGCTCAAGAAAGTAACCTATAGTTGCATTGTCATCGTGAGAGGCTGAATATATAGCAGGATCCTATGTTGTGTGTCAACCAATTTAGATCAGATATATGCTTGAAGATATTGAGGTCGAAGTGAAGAAACCTCTGGTGCTGCAGATCGACAACAAGTCATCCATAAATTTTGCGAAGAATCCAGTTTTGCATGGAAGGAGTAAGTAGATTGAGGCGAGATTTCACGTCTTAAGGGAGAAGGTATATCGAGGTGAACTTGAAGTGAGGCATTGCTTAAGTGAAGTACAATTGGCCGATATTTTCACCAAATGATTGAAGATCAACATATTCTTGAATTTCAGAAAGAAATTAGGAATAGTTCATATTGACTAGGATTAACATTTATTTGACAACTTGAATCATAGGGGGTATGTTGAGATATAAGTAATATAATCCAAGTGTGGCCCAAGCCAAAAGATAATTGGGGTTTAGGGTTTGTTATATTTGTTACTTAGTAGTCAAGTCACTTAGGTGTATATAAATACATACTTTGTAATACAGTTTGAAAAAACATAATCATATTTCAATACTATCAATCCTTATTTCCTTATTCACTATATTTCCCTCCTCACTAAAAGTGCCTCACACACTAACACATTTCATCCACCTAGCATGAGTTTGATGTTTTACATCCCTTTATATTTCTCCATATTTTTGTACTACGGGCCCAAGATATTAAAACCATGTGACTTATGCGATGATATGATCTCTAACTTTCACCTATAGGATAGAAACACTTATCATTTGATTTACATTCCATATACTTTGGCTTACTTATGCTTAGGCGAAAGCCATGCATTTCTAAGGCTTATCTTAAGTCTCAAACATCTCATTTAAATCTTCCTATGACTTCCGAGTAGGATTATATCATGTGAAAAAAACATACTTCTCAGTTCCAACTAATGAATGTGCTCCACAAGATCATCCAAAATTAAAGTGAAAACACTACTACAAAAAGTAGATTTCAAAATGAAAATTCTCTTTGCCCAAAGTATCCACCGTGGTAGACTCTATTAATTTGATACATTTCTTTAATTTTTATTCTTAATTCATTTTTCATCATAATCAAAGTTTCCAACCGTCGTTAAATGTGGTGTCTGGTCATGGATTAGAATCTCAACACCATTTTCTATTTATTTTAAGCCACTTTTTACCACGGTTGGAATTCCAACTGTGGTGAAAAGTGGAGTTTGGTCAAGAGTTCGAATCTCAACACCAATATTTTTTAAGCCATTTTTTACCATGGTTGGAATTCCAACAGTGGTTAAAAGTGACGTATGGTCATGAGTTCAAATCCCAGCACTAGTATTTTTGTTTTTTTATTTATTTTTAAGCCACTTTTCACCACGGTAGAAATTTCAACCGTGGTGAAAAGTGTCGTCTTCCTATTTTTTTTAATTAAAAATAAATTACATTTCTAATATATATATATATATATATAACGTTCCATGTTCATTTACTTTTACCCTATATGAACTTCGTCTTCTACCTCAAACATTCATATTCAATTTAGGAATATCTATTTATCAACTAAACCAAACTCGAAAAAACATCATTTTTTTCCATAAACAAATATGTCTTCCATTTTTTCTTATATCTTTTTCTTGAACCAAGACTTTGTCTTCTTTATCTTTAATACACTTTAGTTGATCCAAATCTCTTGTCTTTCTTTCATTTCCCTTTGTAAACCTATATATAGATTTTTCTCCCTCCTTGATTCCTAAAGAATGGTATACAGTGTCCAAAACTTGGGTTTTTACTTCACTTACCATCTTCTTGGTCTCTTTCTTAGTTTTCTTAAACTTTTCCAAAGCTTTTACATTTTTACACATAAACCATTCTTTAAAACAATCATTTTTTCTCTAACTTTACCCTGAACATTTTTTTTCAACCACCACAATTATATACCCCTAGGTCCGAAATCTCTTGTTTCCCCCATTGTCTCTTTATGTACTTTTCTAATATCTTGGATCATCTTGTTCCACATATCATTTACGCTTTCTATAGCTGTTTGAACTTCTCGTCCTGTTAAATATCATTGGATCTCATTCTCAAAAGTTAGCTCAAATGGTGAGGTTGTCCTCACATATTTATACAATCAAGAACCTAAGAACCTAAGCAATGTGGTATTTCAAACAAACTCCAACATCATAATACCAACTTCAACACCCACCCTCACGCTTAGCATGGACATGAGTAAATGTCCACATTGCAATCTCTTACCCGACTCTGATACCATGTTAAATATGATTAAATCTCATCCCCAAAAGCTAGCTCAAAATGTGAGGTTTCCCTCACATATTTATACAATCAAGAACCTGGAAACCTAAGTAATGTAGAACTTCAAACAAACTCCAACATCATAACAACCAATTTCAACACCCAATATCTTGTTTTGGAAACTCCCTTATTTTTCACCCTTAAATGTCACTGCTTGATTTGCGGAGCCCTCGAGTGACTTATTCTCTTCTCTCTACTTTTTACTCTTACATCCATAATCAATACTCTATGTTGGATAGTCTAGCTTTCTCCTAGTATAACTTTAAAATTCAAATAAATCTTCATATCTGACTTTCTAATAAGAAAGAAATTTAATTTACTAACGTGTTACGCCACTCTTATATATAATAAAATACTCACCTCTTTTTCAAAAGTAGATATTAATTATGGGTGTTTCTTAATGCACCACCCAAGTTTCTTAGGCACCATGTGAAATTATTTTTTTGCCCCCAAATTCCGGATGTGCACATCCGGACGCACCGGATCCTTAAGAATTAAAACCTTTTTCCGGATGTGCATATCTAGATTTTCTCCGGATCTGTATATCCGGAAGACATTCTGAAATATTTAAAGCTGCGTGATCACTCCCCCTTCCCATAATCAACCTGCTTCTTCCCACTCACTCTCACATATCAAAAACCCCTACTTCATCAATCCCATTTCTCACTCAAAAAGTTCAAATTTTTGGTGCAACAAATCAAAGGGAGCAAGAAAAGACTGAATTTTAGGTAAACATTCAACTTCATCCACTACATTGCTCACATTATCAATCTACATTTTTGGAAAAACAAGTTACGCTACTTCCGGATGTGCACATCCGGAACGAATTTAGCATGAACTTTTAACATCCGGAAAAATGCCTGAAGCTAATTAATTTAAGTTTTCAGCATTTTTGAATAAATCTTATTTATACATATTAATTGTTGTATTCTTGTTTATAAATAGAGATGGTGCATCCTGATAACATGGCAAAAGAATTAGTTGCGCCGATTTCCTCGAAAGATGAAGGTATGCTCGTAAAGTCGGTTGATGTCGGCGGTGACTTTAACAACAAGCAAGACTTTGATGATCGTGAAAGCATGATCGCATACATTCGTAGGACGACTATTGAGCTCGGCTTCGGTGTAAATATCGGGAGATCGGATAATGGGTCGGATAGAAGAAAAGCTTTTGTAATTTTGGGGTGCGAAAGAAGCGGCAAATATCAAGCACCTCTACGGAAGTTAAAGAAAGACGAGACCGGTACTAGAAGATGTGAGTGCCCTTTTAAGATTGGTGGTTACATGTTAGTTTCCAAGAAATGGAGATTTACCGTTCGTTGTGGTATACATAACCACGAAATGTGCTCAAAGCTAGAAGGTCATCCAAGTGTATGCCGACTCAAGGCGAAAGAGATGACATGTATAGCCGACATGACCTTGAACCTTGTCCCACCGAAGAATATACTTGCGACGTTGAAACGGAAAGAACCCGAAAATGTTGCAAACATAAAGCAAGTGTATAACATGCGGTATCGAATGAACAAGGCAATTAGGGGAAATAGGAATGAGATGCAACAACTATTGAAAGTGTTGGAGGACAACGATTACGTGTCTCGGTACAGATGTCGCGATGATGGAGTTACGGTACGAGATATTTTTTGGACTCATCCGGATTCCATCAAGTTGTTCAACACGTTCTCGACAGTGCTCATTCTCGATAGCACCTACAAGACAAACAAGTATCGTCTTCCATTGTTTGAGATGGTTGGCGTTACGTCTACGGATAAGACATATGCCGTCGGCTTTGCCTTTTTGGAGTGTGAGAAAGAGGACAATTTCACGTGGGCGTTGGAGACGTGTCGGTCACTTTTGAAGAAACATGTTCAAATGCCAAAAGCAGTTGTTACGGACCGCGACAACGCCTTGATGAATGCGGTTGCAAAAGTCTTTCCGTCTTCCAATGCACTACTTTGTCGATTTCACATAACAAAGAATGTGCGAAGTCAGGTTAAGACCGCGGTGGGTGCGAAGCAAGTGGATTCGGAAGACGGAAAAGTGGACAAGTCGGGTGTCATTGTAGAGAAAATTATGGATGCATGGACTCATATTCTAAATTCTTCCACAACGGAATTATATTCCGATTCGGTCATTAAATTCCGGAAAGTGTGTGAACGGTACCCCGCTTTGTTGAAATATGTTGAATCCATCATTCTTGATCAAGTGAAAGAAAATATTGTTTGTGCGTGGACCGATAACGTACGACATCTTGGAAACACTACCACCAATAGAGTTGAGTCGGCACATGCCACTTTGAAGAATTGGTTGGGAAATAGCAAGGGGGATTTATGTCGGGATTGGGACTCCGTGCATCTAATGATCAAAAACCAACACAATGAGATACAAACCACTTTCGGTCGGAGCATCACAGTTTTGGAACATCGGTTTAAAGGTAACTTCCTCTACTCTCAATTGATCGGCAACATGTCTCGGGCGGGGTTGGGCTATATTTTTCACGAGGCCAACCGAGCCGAAACGGAAGGTTCCGATAGTGCAAAGTGTGGTTGCACTATTGTGAAAACCTATGGCCTTCCTTGTGCTTGTGCCATTGCTAAAAAGTTGAAACTAGGTGACCCAATACAAATTGACGAAGTTTGCCCTCATTGGATGAGACTTAGTTTTGATGATGATGCTTGTAAGGAAGGAGATAAACCCGATATCTCTATTTTGGCCGAATTGGAAGCGATTCAAATGAGATTTTCGAAGGCCGACGACAATATGAAGCTACACATCAAAGAAGATTTGAGGAAGATTGCCTTCCCCGAAACAACCGCAATGATACCTCCGTCTCAACCAGTTAAGACAAAGGGTGCTCCGAAGAAGTTGAAGCCTACACCAAATGACAACTCAACAACTCGGTGTCCTTCGTATTATGAGCACGTTGACCAAATCTTTCCGGACTCTCCGACTCCTAAATCTCTACAAAGTGTCGTGAAAGGAGCTCGCATTTCCAAACCGGCTCCGACACCGATTCCACGAGTTCCGACTCCGACTCCAACTACACGTATGATTTCCTTTATTGACGAGATGCCGGTTTTTATGCACAAGCATATCGACGGTATAATCGATGTTGTAGGGGATGGTAATTGCGGTTACCGAGCCGTGTCGGCTCTACTCGGTAAAGGAGAGGAAGGTCATGCACTTGTACGTCATCAACTTATCCTAGAGTTGGAGACGCATAAAGAAGCATACTTGCGTCTCTATGAAAATCAAGAAAATTACAACAAGGTTCACGAGTCACTTGTTTCGTGGTTGAGTGGTCCGGCACCGGTATCGAAATGGATGAGCTTCCCCGAGATGGGTCATCTTATAGCATGCGCCTACGATATGGTGTGTATCGACTTGACGAGATACGGATTTTCGGAAACCTTTTTTCCACTACACACCGCACCTCCGTCGAATCCAAATGATCGCATCATGTGTATCGGATGGCTTGTGAAATCAAGACATTTCGTACAAGTTATCTTGAAACCCGGATGTCCGATACCACCTAAATCACCGCAATGGGTGACGCATGCAACCGCAATTGCCGAGTCGTGGCCAGATAGTTTTGTCGAAAGGACGGTTGAATTCGAAAGATTGCAAGCAATTGAAAAGGCATCAAATGCGGAAAAATCGAAAGTTCTAGCTCCGATAGATTTAGACGGAGAATTTTAACTCTTTTGTATAATCATACGACACAATGTACATTATTGAAGTGAAATATATTGTACTTTTATCCATATGTCTTTTTAATACACTTACGAATTTTATTGCACTGAAGCCTACACCAAGTGACTGCATAAGCTGTCAATTCTGTTTTAAAATTGTATCAGTAAAACATTCTGATTTGCAGATCCGGACAATTTCCGGATATGCACATCCGGAAATAGTATTTGCAGGGTTTGTCCGGATCTGCACATCCGGAACGAACTTGGGCAGAAAAAACTTTACCCTAACTTTTCTTTAAATTAGAGGTTTCATTTGATATCTTTCACAAAACCTCAAAATGTCTCAATTGTATCAAATCAAAATTCGTTGGTATGCCGCAAGTGTCTCCTTCACCGACGGCAAAACACGCGGTCAAAAGTTTACGATAATGAGGGACATCCCCCTCGACCAAATCATTGACGACATCGAACATCTCCTACCTTACGGAGACAAACGGAAGGTTGCGAAGCTTCAGTATCGTTCACCTTCGGTTGACAACGAAGGGAATGTCGCTTACATCCTTGTTGAGCTCTAGAATCAAGACGATGTTAGAGCGATGTGGCAAACTTATTTGGGTTACGAGGAACAATTCCCGTTCGAGTTCGAGGCGACTGTCACAATCCGAAGAACGGTCGATGACATCTTAGAGATGTGCAAGCGCCCACCGGGCTATTGATCTTGTAATATTTAAATTTCTGTCGATACCATGCCGATTTTCTCAATGTAATCCCAATTTTATTTTATGAATGTGAGAAACATTTGTGGTTCTGGTGTTCTGGTTCAGTGTTTTTCCCAGATTTGCAAATACGAACTTTTACCGGATGTGCACATCCGGAAAAAAAATGAAAATTTTAAAAAAATAATGCGTCCGGATGTGCACATCCGAAATAAAGGGGCAAAACCGAAAATTCAGTTGGTGCCTAAGAAACAAGGGTGGTGTCAAAAGAATTTCCCTTAATTATAACAAGATCAAAAATCGACAAAAATTCCATGATAAACTTACATCCACATTTACCTTCTCAAGACCATCTCCCATGTACACTCTTAAAACATCTTACTATACTCTCCAAATGTCCACTTAGAACCACTCTTAAAAAAAAACTTCCCTATTTAAAATATATTTATTAGCATAGAAATGCTAACATATACAAGATTTGATAATAGTATTAATGTTATTAAGAATTAATATTTATTTAAAAAGTTTACTTTCCACAACAAAATTGGTTGTCTGTTTATATTATAGTTGTTTGTAGACTATAATATAAAATAAATAAGAACATATTGTTAGAAATAAATAAATATTTTTTCTTATATTAAAAGTAAACAAATTAGTACCAAATAAGGGTGCATTTTAATTTTATAAAAAGTTATATATTTTAAAGAAATTAAATTATAAGTATAATATTTTATAAAAAATTATAATTTATTTTGTGAGTTAATAAAATTATAAATCTAGTTTGTTAGGTTAAATATCATCACTCGAGTTAGAATTTAAGACTTTCTAATTGAGTGTGTTAGTATTATCACTTCATTTGTCAAAAAAAAAAAATACTCTTTAAAAATATAATCAGAATGATAATTTTATTACTAAGTTTGATGTCTCTTTTAGTTTTTATTTTAGTGCACATTTTTTCGTTATTCTAATTTAAGTCATATTTTTGCGGTCCATACTACCTACATTTTCTCTTTGAGATTGTAGTTATTTTATTTTATTTTATTTTATTTAGTTTAGTCTTATAACTTAAAAAGAGTTAATAAAACCACATTGAGTTACAAAATAATATAATAACAATTTAGTTTAAGAAGCTATAAATATTTTTTTTAATTAGTATTTTTTTCTAAATATATTTTTATTGGTGAATATGTATCGATCACTCAATCATTGATATCATGTCCTTTTCTATAATAATTTATTTTAAAATAAATTAAATAGATTTCAATTACCATTATTATTTTGTTTTTGCTTTGTATGTTAAGAGTGATAATTGATAACCCTACTTAGTCCTTTTTTTAGTAAGTTATTTGTAGCATTGATTTACATAACATATTTGATACAGGTTTGTCTACAAGTGCCAAGTACTGCATATCAATAGGACTCGGAATACCAGGATTTCTCTGTCTAATTTTAATTTTCGGTTTTATCTGTCGTAAGATGAGAACAATCCCACCTCATAACCAAAGAAGCTCAAATCATCCTTCAATAACAATTTCCTTAGAACCACTCCCTTCTTTTGTAACAGGCCTTGACGGTGCCACAATTGAAAAGTATCCCAAAATTCTTATTGGAGAGAGTGGACGTTTATTGAAGCCTAGTGATAATACTTGCTCAATTTGCTTATCTGAGTATGAACCTAAAGAGACATTGAGAAGCATTCCTGAATGTAATCATTATTTTCATGCTGCTTGTATTGACGAGTGGCTCAAAATGAATGGCACTTGTCCAATATGTAGGAATTCACCAGAAGTATATTCTTCTACTTCTCCTTATTTTTCTTCATTTTTGTTGTCACCAAACTCAACATCGTTGACATCTTCATGATAAATTGGTCATACCTTAAATGATATATATTTGACCTAATTGTATACTGAGAATAGAGTCATTATATGTGTTACACCACTATGTACTTTTTGTTTATTTTTCAAAGATACTATACAAGAATGGATTATTATTATCTTTTTTAATCTTAATTCTATGGCTCTTAAGGAAAATAGTCACTATTGAGTTTATAGCCGGTAACTATAAATTTAGATGAAATTGTAACCATTATGGGTCAAACTCAAATTCTTCGCTTCAACTTGTCTTAAATACATTTTATTACACATTCGAGTCTAAATACTTGATTATGATGTTATTGATTTAACCTATGAACTTAATTATTGGATGTGACTCATAGTCATTAAAGAGAGGCATGGATCCGAGTTGGCAGAGCATCATGGTGAGGCTTCCTCCGTCCCGCCCTTGTGTGTGGCGTAAATGCGCTTTAGGTCCATTTGTTGTGGAACACGATCAATATGACTCAAATTATACTTGTAATATTGTCTGTGATATTATTTATATATCACATGTAACACTTAAGTTTTAATTTATTCAAATAATAATAAAAAATTACATATGTTCTTTAGTCGTAGATGTAGGTACACTCAGTCGAATTGCGTAAATAAATATTGTGTCTTTGTTTGAGAATTACATATTGATTTTTTTTTTTTTTGTTACTAGTTGTTCTAACAAATGGTATCAGATGAAGATTAACATTGGTACAAAAATTGTGGTGACAAAGTTCGACGGAATAAGCAATTTCAAATTATGGTAAAGAAGGGGTATCATATAGAGTAGGGGTGTTCATGATTCATGAACTGCACTGAACCAAACTATATTTATGGTTCAGTTCAGTTTATAATAACCATTTCAATAAAAATTCAGTTAATTGCTAAAATGATTTTAATTCAGTTTAAAACTAGTTTAGAACCAGTTTGTATTTATAAACTAGTTTATAATTAGTTTTCAATTATAAACCAATTTTATAATTTGAACTCTTTTAAAACTAATTTTTTTAATTTAATAATTATTTTCAGTGATAACAAAGTTTGTATGGACACTTCTTGCAAGAAGTGTCACAAAGACTAGCTGGTTCTTAATGTAAGCTTTTCTGGTAAACAAAACTATGTTGTACTTAAAAAAAAACAACATTATGGTGGTTCTTCGGCAACCGGTCTAATCCAAACGCAGATTATACCTTACGTTGCATTTATCATTTTAACATTTTTACTATCCTGCTCTCATAATTAACGTTGTATATGGCTCACTTTGTAATTAAAAATTTCATAATAGAAAAAATATTTTAAGTAAAATCTTTTTTATTTTTCAATAATTACAAATATTTTTTAATTTTCATTTTTTTTTTGTTTTCACTCTCAATAGTTTTTTTCTTCTTTTTTTGAAAAACTTATTTATATAATTAAAGCAGTTTATAAAAGAAAACTGGTTATGAACCGGTTTTAAACTGAATTAGAATTGTTTAAATTAAATGGTTCAGTTCATTAACCATTTAAGTGGTTCAGTTTTTTTATGGTGCAATGCAATTCAGTTTAATAATATAGTTTGGTTAACCATATTTTTGCACACCTCTAATATAGAGATGTCAACAGGGCAGAGAGTGTGCGGAGGATGCTTCCCTGCTTCTCGCCTTTCCCCCAATGTTTTCTGCATCCCCGTTCCCGATCTCCGCCACGGTAGAATATTTTTCCCCATCCCCATCCCCATAAATCCCCACGGAGAAACGGAGATCAAATCTAAATAAAATTTATATACTTTTCGATCAAAACTATGACACTAGTATTTCGTTTTTTTTTTTTAAGTATATATTTTGCATCTTTCTTATTTTTTAAATAAAAACACATTTTGCATCAAGAACAAAAAAATGCAAAAACACTTGCAATTACAAAAACATAACCATCAATTTACTAATTGAATGAAAAACATGTTACTAATTGAATATAGTGAAGTTGAAGAGTTATTACCATATGAACAATGAACAAAAGAGAGTGGTAGTTGTGATGATGATGAGAGCAGAGGAGATGATGAATGGAGGAGACAAAGATAATTGAGAAAAGAAGAAGATGAGACGGTGTGTACACTTTATGTAATGGGTGCACTTTTGTAAGGTTGGGTACTTGGGTAGTGAAACAGTACATTATACAATAAAATAAAATGATCCATTGATAAATCTTCATTTCCTAATATATTAATTTCTTTTATTAAAAAAACATACAAAATTATATAATTATATATTATATAATATATTATATATAAAAGTTAAATAATATGGTCGGAGTCGGGGAATTCGAGAGGGCGGAGGGTACTTCCCTGATCCCTACCCCGAAGTGTCATGGGGGGACTTTTCCCTCCATCCCCATCTCCACAGGGGAGATAATCTCCGACTTTGGAGCTCCACACAGATAATCCCAACGGAGATCCCCGTTAACATATGCAAATTAACATCTCTAGTATCATATGATGGGTCTATCGTATCTGAAGGTGGTTTGGGACAAATTAGAGAATTAATATATGTCAAAGTCACCGATGAAAAACCTGATCAGAAAGCATCGACTATATCGTTTGAAGATGTAGAAAGGATCTAATTTACATTATGGCAATACATTTAACAAAATATAATCACTAATATTGTGAGGCCAAGGGTAAAGGTCGTCGGCGAATACAAGGCTATTATACTATTGTGCTTGTTATCATCTTTTTACAACCACTTGGTGACCACTCTTACCTACGAGAAAAACATTGTTGGTGTAAGCCCAAGAGACCAATAATTTTATTGGAACTTATATCAACTTATATATTTATAATAAGAAATCTCTTTATTATGTTTGTTTATCCAACTAATAAAATCTCTGATAGCTAGTCTGTTTGATGAAACATTAAACGTGACTTAATTACTCCATTAAACATAAGGATGATATTATTAAAGTATTCGTAGTTAAACTTTATCGTGAAGTGAGATAACATAAAAGTATTAATATTATTATGTGGATAGACTGGTGATCGCATCTTACGAATAATGGATAAAGAGTTATCTAGTATTCACATAAGTATAAATATTATGAGTAATATTTATATAGTAATGACCAGCAATGATAATGAAATTCTGGCATTCAGATTACAGATGTCATATTAGATGTCGAGACATTGATCTCTACTTTACTAAACAAGGACAGAACAAGATCATTCTGATATTTCAAAGTCATAAAAGTGTCATGACAGATGTCACAACACTAGTAATCACAACAGAAAGGGCACAACCCACTACACAAACATTCAACCATCTTGATGCTGATGTCAATACTGATGTAACAGAACATCAGAACACAAAGTGATGCACGGTGTTATGACATCTGCAGATTGACAGAACAATTTATCCAACCATTTAAATTGTACAGAATTTTAAATGCAGAAAGATAAATAACACAATGAATTATTAACTCGGTTCGGTGCAACATCACCTACATCTGGGGGCTACCAAGCCAGGAAGGAAATCCACTATTAGTAGTATCAGTTCGGAGCTAAACTCCCCCGTTTACAACCCATCACTTAATCCCTACCTAGTGCAACTTCTACTTAGGAACTCCTAGACAAGAGAAATCACCATCTAACTCTCAATCACCGAGGTGATAAACAAACACTCCCAGTCCCAGGGAATGCCACAAGAAACCAAAAAGAAAGATGTACCCTTTTTCCTTTTAGAGCAATACAAGGTCAAGACTCTTGACCATGAACAATAATAGGTTTTGCTTAAAAGCTTTAACCAAGAACAATATTCAATTCATTACCTACAGGTTTCTGAATATGAAAACCTATGTCTACCACAATGCATCAAACCGATACAAAGGGTGACTTACAAAACAAGAAAGTACACGACTCTCAAAACCTTAAAACTCACTAAGCACCAATGTGTTTTCCACACCTTTCTTAGTTTAAATCCATCCTATTTGTAACCATAAACAAGATTGAATTTGGGCTTCAAAAACGCAGCAATTCTGTTACACAGAATCTGCAACTAATTCTCCTCAAGAATAGTTTCTTCAATCCAAAGTTTCCTAAAATGCCTCCATATTTAGTAAATAACATCTTCGAATTATAATCAGAATCTCTGATTCCTCAATCTTGGACGCCACCTAGGATAAACAAATATTCCCAGAATACTCTGAGATTTGGAATTAAAATAGCAGAATTAAAAACTGAAAAGTAACAGACAAAGATGTCGAATCAACAGATAGGACATCTTGTCCAACATCTTGATCTTCAGTTTGTTCTTCATGTTAGGACATCTTGTCCAACATCTTGTTGTCAAGTTAGTTTGACCAAAATTGATGTCAACCTCAAAAGCTTGGACTCATCAATCTCTCCCTTTGGCATATTTTGGCTAAAACTAACTATATAACCCTTGCAAGCAGAAACACAAATTCAGAAGCCAGAGAATCAGAACAGCAGCGGAAAACTATAGCCTCCGCCTCAATCAATTCCTTCTTCTGTAGCAAGAGGTTTGTACTCTCCCCCTCAACAACAGTAGTCAACAAGAGTTAGTGGTTAGCAGAGATTAGTTAAGTTAGTATTACTCCCCCTTTTTAGCCATAATATGACAAAGGTAGTTAACTAACTAAACAACCAAACATTAACACAAGAGTTAAAAGTACAGAACAAGCACATGCAGTGCTAAAAAATATCATGGGCATTTTTCCCTTTTAAAACATAACCATACTGCTCCAAGCACAAATCCATCCACCAACCTTACTTCTTTCAGCCATACTGCCCTTTCAAAACATAACCCCCTTTGAGCCCTACAATCATACTGCAGAGAAAAAAATTCTCCCAGACAAACTCAAAGTCTCTCAGGACACTCCTAAGAAGAATGTACAAAATAGACTCAATCCACTGACTTCCAAAGACAGAGCCATAAGTAAACTGCCAAGTCTAACACGATCAAAACTAGTAGCACAATGTCACGACATCTTATCTGACATCACAACCTCTCAAGAGATACACAAATTGCTTGATCCCCAAGCAATCAATATAAAGACTGCACCACTGCAGCAACAATCCAAGGACACGGACTTAACTCCCCCTGTCATAGATAAACAATGCTCTTTCGATCATCAGATGAAATCACTTGAATAACTTCATATTTACACAGAGGAAAGCATCAGCTTTAAACTCCTGGTTCAACATACCTGCTGAACTCAATCAAACACTCTAAAATTAATCATAATTCTTACAAATCCATATACCCTAGCTCCTTGAGAATACATCCGGACACCTTGAACTATTCACCCAACTAGAACATATCTGACGAAAGGCCTTACACATCCACACAAGTTATCATAACTCCTTGGATAGGCAAGATGTCTTGCACACTCGGCTTGACACTACTAACAAACTCTAGAACAAAAATCTCAATTTGTTTGCTTCACAAGATCCAGACTGGCACAATCTTTTCCAGAGTCACTTCCAGGAGAAGAAACCGCCTCCGCACAAGCATTATGATTCCAGCATAAATCAGAGCACTAGGTGTTATATCCAACTTATGCATATGAACTAGCACACCGACTACTTCACACCATGATCCAGAGCAGTCTTGACCACTACCTCCATATCATACTCCAGCATGATTAGATAAAACACTTCTGAATCAAATTATGAGTATCAAGCTTCACAATCCTGATTCCAAGCCATCATGTATGGCATTAGCTCCTTTACCACTCACTTTGGTTCTTAAGACACCAACCACTTGACTTACTATTTCCATATCATTAAGATACACATGAATATCTCAGTAGGACACAACAGCAGCTTAACAGATCATCACAAACACCATAATACCATAGAGAGAAATAAACTCTCATGTAGCTTCCTCAGAGACATAATGTTCAGACATCTTGTCTGACATTACAAAGACAACAATAATTATTAAGCACCTTAAGAGATGATTCTTTCATCAATCAGTCAGACTACAAACACCAAGTCATGGACAAAAACAACTTCTCCTTTGACTTTCTGTCTACTACTCTTTTGCACAGATCCATCAATAGTCGAGACAAAAAGATTCTTCACCATGACCATTTTCATGACAAACAATCATACACCATGCTTCATCATGATGAGAAACAACCTCCACAGCATGAACTCCACACTCTCTGTCACGAATATACTCAGATAATTGTGGTTATTTGACACAACTTCCTCCAAAAGTGATCAATCAGAGTTCTGGAGAGCTCATACCAAACACGTGAAGGGTATGAAATCACCAATCAAATGCACCTCCTTTGAGTATCAACCATAACATGATTGTGAGCCAACCACTTTATCTTCATGGTTGTCACCCTTCTTTACTCTAGATCCACAGATCAGGAATCAAAGAGCATTCTTCAGAAGACCACACTCAGGTAACCCATTAATATCCTTGAAGAACCCCACACTAGTTTTTAAGGATAATAAGACAAATGCTCCACAAGGATTCAATATTTCCACACTCAAGAGAATGCTTTGCCATTAATAGATCTTGACTTCATATCCATCCTACTTTAAAGAGAGAGTCTCAGATAATTAGAGGCATCGACAGCTTCACTACAGAGAACTCCTCCTTCAAGCACCAGAAATCTCCAGATTTCAGATGTTAAGACATGTCATCTGACGTCACGTCAACACAGCTCAAATGCGTCACAAGAAACACATTCAGCAGACATGTCCATTCCAAGCAAAACAGTGCATTCTCTTTATCACCTGATTATATTGTCTTTCAAAGAGAAATCCTCTATCAGAGATCAAAAGACGGGCTCTTAGAGAGATAGCGGCAAAAATAAACTGCTCTTGTCTTCCTTGACGTTAAATCATCATCAGGATATCTTATTGATCATCCTCTTCATGGTACCATCTGGAGATGACTTGAACTTCTACAAAGACTGGCATCTTTATATCAAATATCTTGATAGACACAAGATCATCTTCTAACCCAGCTTGACTTCTATCTCCAAGAAAATCCAAGGAGAATGCTTTCACAATCTTGCTTCTTCAATAGAACCTAGTCAATTTTCTGAACAGAGAACACCTCACTGTATTCCAAGAATAAATCTTTCTGAGACCTCACCACCAGAAACACACAATGAACTCCCAGAGTTCTTCCATCAGAGACCTATGCAGCAGAAGATAAATCAAGATAACTTCAACATACTCCAAGCAAGATGTCAGGACATATTATAGGGCACCAACCTCCTCTCAGAAGATGTAATAGTATCAACATCAGCAGCAACTGTAGCAACCTCACAAAAGCATCAAACAACCATCAGTAGTTGTCATGCTGGATCTAGAAAGCTATCATCCTAACTTTATATCTTTTAGAACACATCAGTAATGAATGGTCTGATCATATAATCTCCTTCCTTGTTCAAAACACCATAAAGTATCATCCCTAGAACTCATCCAGAAACAAACAGGATGCCTGCTTTGATACCAATTGAAATTCTGGCATGCAGATTACAGATGTCCTATTAGATGTCGAGACATTGATCTCCGCTTTACTAAACAACGACAGAACAGGATCATTATGATATTTCAAAGTCATAATAGTGTCATGACAGATGTTGAGAGAGATGTCACAACACTAGTAATCACAACAGAAAGGGCACAACCCACTACACAAACATTCAACCATCTTGATGTTTATGTCAATACTGATGTAACAGAACATCAGAACACAAAGTCATGCAAGATGTTATGACATCTGCAGAATGACAGAACAATTTATCCAACCATTTAAATAGTGCATACTTTTAAATGCAGAAAGATAAATAACACAATGAATTATTAACCCAGTTTGGTGCAACATCACCTACATCTGGGGGCTACCAAGCCAAGAAGGAAATCCACTATTAGTAGTATCAATTCAGAGCTAAACTCCCTTGTTTACAACCCCTCACTTAATCCCTACCTAGTGCAACTTCTACCTAGGAACTCCTAGACATGAGAAATCACCATCTCACTCCCAATCACCACAGTGATAAACAAACACTCCCAATCTCAGGGAATGCCACAAGAAACCAAAAAGAAAGTTGTACCCTCTTTCCTTTTAGAGCAATACAAGGTCAAGACTCTTGACCATGAACAATACTAGATTTTGCTTAAAAGCTTCAACCAAGAACAATATTCAATTCATTACCTACCGATTTCTGAATATGAAAACCTATGTCTACCACAATGTATCAAACCGATACAAAGGGTGACTTACAAAACAAGAAAGTACACGACTCTCAAAACCCTAAAACTCACTAAGCACCAATGTGTTTTCCACACATTTCTTAGGTTAAATCCATCCTACTTATAACCATAAACAAGACTGGATTTGGGCTTCAAAAACGTAGCAATTCTGTTACACAGAATCTGCAACTGATTCTCCTCAAGAATAGTTTCTTTAATCCAAAGTTTCCTAAAATGCCCCAATATTTAGAAAATAGCATCTTCGAATTATAATCAGAATCTCTGATTCCTCAATCTTTGACGCCACCTAGGATAAACAAATATTCCCAGAATACTCTGAGATCTCGAACTAAAATAGTAGAATTAAAAATTGAAAAGTAACAAACAAAGATGTTGAATCAACCGATAGGATATCTTGTCCAACATCTTGATTTTCAGTTTGTTCTTCATGTTAGGACATCTTGTCCAACATCTTGTTGTCAAGTTAGTTTTACCAAAATTGATGTCAGCCTCAAAAGCTTGGACTCATCAGATAATATTATATATAATATTATACAAGTGTCATAAGTTATTCTCATGGTGATAGTGGTGTATACCACCATTCAACCTGAAACAAATATGGATCCTATTTGGAGTCGAGTACTTTATTATCATTCAAATATTATTTTTAATATGATGACCATAAATATGATTGATGAATACTCTACAAATCATGTTGATGGACATGAGTGACATAGAGGGGATTTTCCCATCATGCGTAATATGATATATGTCTAAGGGGCCAATATTGAATTGGAGAAGGATGGTGCAATCTATGTCTTGTGTTAAATATATACATGAGAGAAAAAGGGTAATTGTACATATGAACATTATCACAAAAAGATTTTGTTAGATCGCCTACCATTTTCGTAACTTGGGTAATAGGGATTTGTTGCTAAATACCGTTCACTATTCATTATATTAAATGTGTAATTTAATATAATTTCCAATGGCACGAGAGTTTACAGGGTCACACACATAAGGACAAGTTAATGAGAGATAAAAAAATAAGTGAAGTTTATTTAATTGTGCGGTCTTGCAATGCACTAGCGTTATTTAAAGAAATATGCAGTACACTATAAGGTACAATGCACTTAAGTGAAATACAAAACACCGTAAAGCACAATATACTTAAACGAAATATGAAATACTGTAAGGTACAATGTGCTTAAGCGAGCATGTTCAAATTATAACCCACACAAGCTTTTATATAGATAGAAATCTTCTGCTAAAGTATTATTGTTTGACCAAAATCTGGTTTGTGAAACCCTAACAGTTGAGAAAACTAGTGCCTTTCTCTCTCTATCTCTCCCTCTCTCTCTCTCACACACACACACATACACACTCAAAGTGTTCATTTATATCAGATATAATTGAGATTGAATATGTTATATTCGTGTTGACTGAGAAGAGGTATTGTCATTCTTGTAGTACTTGTGATCATTCATTAGATTCATCATCAAGTCCTAATCACTAAAAGAGGTAACTATCCTATCACTAACCATGTCCATTCGTAAGGATTTACCAAAGTAAATTTTTGTTTTCTGGTGCATGTGTGATTTCAATTTCCCTTCAAACATCACCAGCTTCAATGTAGTTACTGCAAAGAAAAAAATGTAGAGGAATGAACTCAGTGAAAGTTATATGAGAAAGGAAGCCAAGATCGTCGAAGGAGTAAAGGTATTTCCAATAAAGGGAATAAGAGGTCCAAACAAGAAATGAAAAATATAGGAGTTCTATGGTTGCAAAAAATAGAGTATTAGAGGATGGACTTTCAAACTAAAATACCTGACCCAATAAGTTCTATGAACGTGGTCCAAACTGATGACTCTTGCAGTGAAAGAGATATACTTTGTATTTTATCTACCAAGTGCATAGATGTGTGAATTCTTAACTAGGATTAATGGAATCTAACATTGCATCCAAAGTGGAAGAGGTCACAAAGGCTTCTCTCAGTTAGAAAGAAAGCTACAATAATAGATGGCCAAAGTTTTTAATAAAAAATAACTTATGTGGTTTCAATGACCAGGGGCTAAATGGTTGGTGGATGAGGATAGCAATACACATTATTATCATTTAAAAAAATTCCAAAGAAAGAGAAAAAATAAAATTGTGATGCTTAAAGATGATCAAGCGAGACATATTGAGATTGCATAAAAGGATAAGAAGATGGTTAGTGGATTTTACATTAATCTATTTACAACAAAAGTAAAGAAAAATGATTGGTACCAAATCCATATAATTTATACCACAATTGACTTAAATGATGTTAATCTTCTGATTATCATCCTAAGGGAAGAGAAAATTTGAAAGGAAATGTTTGACATGGATATGTGCAAAGCATCGGGCCCGAATGGTATTCCAATAAGGTTTTATGAAAATAATTAGAGCATAATTGGTAATATTTTCTTCCTTTTCATTAAGAATGCGTGAGGAACTCCAAATATATTCGTGAGATAAATTATATTAATATTGTTCTAATTCCCAAAATACAATATTATTAATTTTTTCATTTATCAAATGCGGAGAAAAGTAGTCATGAATCATTTAAAAGATTGTATAACACATATTATGTCTCCATACCAGATAAGTTTTATTTTTCGAATAAGCAATAATGAAAATGTCGTTGAGGGTCAGAAAATGCTCCATAGCATGCATAATTTAACGGGAAGCCAAAATTAATGATAAACTTAGCCAAAGTTTTATTCATAGCACGCTGCTTAAAATTAGTCTGCTTGGAGATTTGATTAAATATTATTATGTACTCTGTGCGGTTTGTGAACACAAATGTGCGTTAAAACAATACTCGAGAAGAGAATTTTGCTTCCAAAAAATGATGTGTAATTGAGAACTCATATCCCTTTATTTATTTTTGTTATGCATGGACAAGCTATATCACTTGATTTATGAGGCTATAAAAAAGGGATTGGGTAAACGGGAAAGCAAGAAGACATAGTCTTATAATATCCCACCTTATGTTTGCAGATGACATTCTTTTATTTGTTCAAGCCACATAGAGGCTTGTGAAGTGTGTGATGGAAGTGTTGAACAAGTTCTGTTTATTATCAGGCCAACATATGAGTAATAAGAGAATCAATAGTTTGCTCTCTAAAAGCAACATAGAGCATTTTTTTATAAGCAAAATAAGTATATTGAAGAGAGCATAAGGGATACTCAGACCAATACAAGACAAACAAACAAATTCTTACCCAAACCCACAAAGCTAATACAATAAAGGGTTATCGTGCCAATCTAACAAACTAAAATGAAATGAGCCTTTACATCTAGCCACAAACCAGTCCCAAGAATAAACTTTAACAAATTTTACTATCTCCTTCTCTACTAATAAATCCCCTTTAAAAAGAATAGTATTCCTAGCTAACCATAAGCTACAAGTTATAGAAACAAGATATTTACAAATATACTTGGGTGTGTAGCTTACTAGAGGAGTCCAAGGAGGAAATAATTTCAATACCTCATCGATCAAGTTAAAATCAATCTGGAAAATTGGAAATGGCATAAACTTTCTTCTGAAGGAGGATTACATTGGCCAAAGTTTTTATTGAAGCCATTCTTATATATTTGATGAGGAGTTATGTCATTCCAATGGCTTGTTTGCAGGAAATTCAAAGATTGCAACATAACTTTATTTGGGGTCATATTGAGATCAACAAACATGTGCATACATTTAAATGTAAACATATAGCTAAACCAAAGGTTATGTAAGGACTTGATATTATAATTTTGGATGTGATAAATAAATCTTATATGTTGAAATCAGGATGGAAACTTAAAAATGATAACAACTTCATTTGGTGTCAGGTTATGAAATATAATAGATGAAGTGGAAGCTAAGTAATTATAGTCTTTTGAAAAAATCAGTTTAATTTATGGCCATATATTAGTGAGTTGTTGCTCTAGACGATTCATAATAGAGAGATCCCATTAGTGTGAGATTCTTGTTGGGTGGAGTCTAGTCTTAAAATCTTAGTGTTTCATGTGAGCATTTTTAAGAGCATATAAAATACAAGAGTGACAAATTTGGTTAATGAACACGGTGAATGGCGCTTCCGAGATCTTTAAGACTGGCTTATAAAATACATTCTCAATAAGCGATGTTCTATTCATCCACCGTATGTTGAGTATGGCCATAACTTAGGTATGTGGCCTAGAACTTGGGTATGTATCCTAAAACTAACAATGACAATTTTTCAGTTGTTACTTGTAAGTGCTTTTGCGTTATTGAGTTATTTTGACACTCGCTGATGTCAAATAAATAGAGTATATTTTGAAAAAGTATTGATCCATAAGCCTTTGTTTGAGAGTTTGAAAGGAGTGGAGGGGAAATTTTGAAAAAATGGAAGAACTGAGTGAAAAGAATAACTATATTTAGGTAGAGAGAGTTTTAAGAGATTTATTTTTATTTAAAAACTAAATCTCCTAATTTAGAGAGCTAAAAAATTATATTGGAAGAAGAGTTTGGCGGATTTTGGAGGGCTTAGAAAAATTATTCAAATATAATCTTTTTGTTGTTACAATATTCCGAAAATTAAAAATATGTTAATGCTAAACAATCTTTTATCATTATATACAAAATCATGTTTTAAGAAAATGTTAAAGATTTTTCTATATTTAAATAAATAAAAAATTCAGAAGTTCTCACTCCCCCCGCTCTTCAATCTCCCAAGCAAAGTCTAAAAGATTCAATGTTTTATCTAGTTCTTACTGTTGGGGATAATTGAGGTGAGAAAGGTGTAGAAAGGGAGTTGAATAGACTTTACCCTTGAAATCGATTTCAAAAATGGTTTTTGAGAAAGGGTGTTGCACTTGGAGGTGGCCAAACTGGAAAAAGATGAATAAGATGGCTTAATCAATTACATACCTAATAAACTAATCTAATATTACAAGTTAAAAAAATATAATCATAAAAACATATGAATAAGATGACTTAATCTACTCCATACCTACACTTACACAAAGATCGCTATAAGTAGATAAATCTAACAACGTTCGATTCTAAGAAAGCGATAAAAAAAACTAATCATGAAAACTATACAGAAAATTAAATAGAGGGATTGAGAAGAGTGCACTAGATAATACATGTTTATAATGACGATAAATAAAAGATGTAGTAAAACCTGAAATTGCAGAAAATATGATTAAATAAACTTGCAACAATGAGTCTTTAACAGTATAAGTACAACAATGATGGAAATGAAGGCAGCAAAATGATAACAATGTAAAAGTTGAATTCCCTATAGCGTGGTGTATGTTTCTCAAGTTCCCTAACGTATTTATAGGCCTTATTACATAAATTTAACCCTAATTTCGTGTAATTAGTCTTCATTGGTCTTATGCAGTTGATGAAAACAACTAGAGCATGAAGAGGTGTGAGAAAACAACTTTGAAAAAAAGGGATCAAATGATGACTTATGGTGTGCTACAAATAATAATGGTCATTACGACTTGACCGTAACACCCTCTGGTGCCTTGAAAAAAGGCAGCAGAAGAGGGGGGGGGCTCCCCTTACGACTAGTAATGGTCATTACGGCCTGACTGTAATGGGCTCTAGTCTTTGTACCAAAGGTCATTCTCTTCAATAGTTGTGAGATTTGAGTCGAACTCATGCTGTGTCGAAAGAGAGCTTTCATGTGTTTCGACAGGAGGCAAGCATGCAGTCGAAGCTTGCTCACATGCTGATGCCTGATTGTTACAAATTGTAGTCGAAGTCTGTTCTAATTTGTAGTGTCAAAATTTATTTGCTGTCGAATTGGGTCTTATGTTAAGGATCCAATTGTTTAGGTTTCTTGGGCTGCAAGTTACCTAGTTGGTCTATAAATAGGCTAGTACACTCAGCTTGTTGAGTGTGGCAAATTATGATATTCACTTGTAATCGTTTGTAACTATAACGAGAAAGTGAATAGTAAACAGAATTTTATTTGCCCAATCATTGTTGTTAAATTCTTCTTCTTCTTGTTTTCTTTTTCGTTAAACCCTAACCCTTGTTTTGGTTCTTGATTATCAAGAAACTATTTTATACTTTGCTTAAAGACATCGTTTTTCACAACAAATTGGTGCGGTGAGCGTGGAGAAGATGGCTTCAACAAAGTATGAGATTGAAAAGTTCACCGGAGTGAACGATTTCGGTCTGTGGCGCTTGAAGATGAAAGCTCTACTGGTACAACAGGGATGTTTAGAAGCGTTGAAGGGACTGGCAGCCGTGGATGCTGCGTTGACGGAAAGAGAAAAGACGACAATGATCGAGAAAGCACACAGTGTAATATTGTTGAGCCTTGGTGATAAGGTTCTTCGGCAGGTATCAAAGGAGACGACGACATCGGGGTTATGGGTGAAGCTTGAAAGCTTGTACATGACCAAATCATTGGTAAATTATTTGTATCTAAAGCAAGCTCTGTACTCATTCAAGATGAGTGAAGACAAAGCTTTGACTGAGCAGTTGGATATGTTCAACAAGCTGATTCTTGATCTTGAAAACATTGATGTGAAGATCGATGACGAAGATCAAGCACTGTTGCTGTTATGTGCTTTGCCCATATCGCATGCTCACTTCAAAGAAACTCTCTTATATGGAAGAGAGTCCCTGACCTTTGAAGAAGTTCAAGCAGCCTTGTATTTGAAGGATTTGAACGAAAGAAAGGAGCAGAAACCTTCATTAGTTGGCGAAGGGTTGTCCGTGAAAAAAAGATCGTCAAAGAAATATGGTAGGTTTGACAAGAAGAAAGGAAAAGCTCAGTAGAAGTCTTATGGTGGTGATATGTCTAGTATCAAATGTTATCATTGTAAGAAGGAGGGTCACACAAGAAAGGTATGCCCTGAGCGCCTGAAGAATCATGGAGGTAAGGACAATGGGAATGCAGCTATTGTGCAAGATGGTTATGAATCATCTGATGTCCTTGTGGTGTCGAGCAGCAACTCTTGCGAAGAGTGGATTATGGATTCTGGTTGTACTTGGCATATGACACCAAACAAGAATGTGTTTGAAGAATTGTGTGATCAAGATGGTGGATCAGTGCTACTAGGGAACAATAAAGCTTACAAGATTGCAGGTATTGGATCTGTTAGATTCAAGATCCATGATGAGTCAATAAACCTATTGACTGGGGTTAGGTATGTACCTGACCTTAAGAGGAATTTAATTTCTCTTGGTGAATTTAACAAGAAAGGATATGTCTTCAAAGGAGAGCAAGGTATTCTGAAAGTCATGAAGGGGTCGAAGGAAGTCTTGAGAGGCATGAAGAAATAAGGCTTGTATACCCTTGAGGCTAAGGTTGTAAGTGGTTTGACAAATGTTATATCCACGAAAACTGTGTCGAAGACAAAATTATGGCACATGAGATTGAGCCATATCAGAGAAAGAGGCCTGGTCGAATTGGGGAAGCAGAACCTGCTAGGAGGTGACAAAGTCGAAAAGCTGGAGTTTTGTGAATCTTGTGTATTTGGTAAATCATGTAGGGCGAAGTTTAACAAAAGCAAGCAAAGAACACATGGATCCCTTGATTACATTCATGCTGATCTTTGGGGGCCTGCAAGGAATCCTACACACTCAGGTGCAAGGTATTTTCTATCCATCATTGATGACTATTCCATAAAGCTATGGGTATTCATTCAGAAGACGAAGGATGAAACTTTTGAGAATTTCAAAAGTTGGAAGGTTCTGGTCGAAACTCAAACTGGAAGAAAGGTTAAGAGGTTGAGAACCGACAATGGCCTTGAGTTCTGTAATGAAGCGTTCGACAGTTACTGTGTTGAGTCTGGGATTGCAAGGCATAAGACTGTAGCAGGTACTCCTCAACAAAATGGTTTAACTAAGAGATTTAATCGAACAATCCTTGAAAGGGTTAGATGCATGTTGGTTAGTGTTGGATTGAAGAAGGTGTTTTGGGCAGAGGCTGTTTCGACAGCAGCTTATCTGATAAATAGATGTCCCTCGACTGCACTGGGAATGAAGACACCTGAAGAAGTTTGGTCAGGTCATCCACCAGATCTCGACAAACTAAGAGTATTTGGCTATTTAGCCTATGCTCACATTAGGCAAGACAAGACCGAACCTAGAGCTCTGAGATGCATGTTCCTTGGATATCCTGAGGGAGTCAAGGGTTATAGGTTGTGGTGCCTAGAACCAGGTCACAGAAGATGTATCACAAGTCGTGATGTAGTTTTCAATGAGGTTGAAATGGCTTTCAAGAAAATTGGTGATGTTGGTCGAAGTGCAGAAATCTCTGAAGAGGAGCTGGAATAGGTAGAGATGTATGTTGAGGTGGAGCATAGTAATGTTGAAGTGTATAGCCCAGATGAAGTCGAAGAAGAAGAGCAGGATGCTGATGAGGTTGAAGAAACTGTCGATGTCTACCTACTGGCAAGAGATAGGTCGAGAAGAGTCATCAAGCCACCTCAGAGACTTGGTTATGCAGATCTTATAGCCTTTGCCTTAATCTCTGTAAGTGAGGTACTTGACGAAGAACCTAGAGATTACAAGGAAGTTATAAGGAGTCGAAACAATACTGAATGGAGAAAAGCCATGGATGACGAGATGAAATCTCTTCATGATAATAACACTTGGGAGCTGATTGAGAAACTTGCAGGAGCCAGGTTAGTCAGTTGTAAGTGGATTTTCAAGGTCAAGGAAGGAATCGAAGGAGTGATGTCGAAGGCTTTAAGGCGAGGCTGGTTGCTAGGGGGTTCACTCATAAAGAAGGAGTCGACTTCAATGATGTGTTCTCACCTGTTATAAAGCATAGATCCATTTGAATGTTGTTGACCATGGTGGCAAAGTTCAACTTAGAACTTGAGCAAATGGATGTGAAGACAGCATTTCTGTATGGTGATCTAGATGAAACGATCCCGATGCATCAACCTGAAGGGTATGCAGAAAAGGGTAAAGAAGATTATGTGTGCAAGCTGAATAGGTCTTTGTATGGCCTGAAACAATCTCCTCGACAGTGGAACAGGAGATTCAACAAGTTCATGGCACACATTGGTTTCACTAGAAGTCAGTTCAATCACTGTGTTTACTTTAGATTTTGACCTGGAAACTCACTTGTTATGTTGCTGCTGTATGTGCATGATATCCTCATAGCTAGCAACAGTGTTGAGGATGTAACGAAGGTGAAGGATGAACTCAGTAATAAGTTCGAAATGGAGGATCTGGGAGCTGCAACCAGGATTCTTGGGATTGACATTCGGAGAGATAGAAAGTAGTCGAAGTTGTGCTTATCTCAAAAGACATACCTACGGAAGCTTCTCGACAAGTTTGGTATGTCGAATTCAAAGCCTATCGTGAAACCTACAAATCCTCAGTTTAAGCTTAGTACTACTCAAAGTCCGAGTACTGAAGCTGAAAGAACCTATATAAATAGCATTCCATATGCTAGTGTAGTGGGTTCTTTGATGTATGATATGGTTTGTACAAGGCCAGACATAGCATATGGAGTGAGCCTTGTGAGCAGGTATATGGCCAATCCTGGAAAGGCGCACTGGCAAGCTGTAAAGTGGATTCTCAGGTACATAAATGGGTCTCTGAAAAGAGTCTTGATTTATGGTGGAGTCTGTGGTGGTGATAACAAAGTCAAAATCAAAAGATTTGTTGACTCTGATTATGCATGTTGTATGGATTCCAGAAAGTCTATTTCTGGATATGTATTCACAATGTTTGGCACAACAATTAGTTGGAAAGCGACGCTTCAGAAGGTTGTTGCCTTATCAACCAGTGAAGTTGAATATATTGCCCTCACTGAAGCTGTGAAGGAAGCATTGTGGTTTGAAAGTTTTGCAAATGAGCTGAAACGTCAAGGTAGAAGTATCACTGTTAAATGTAATAGTCAAAGTGCAATACACCTGTCGAAGAATTCAGCCTATCATGAGCGAACTAAGCACATTGATGTGAGGCTGCACTTCGTGAGAGAGATTATCGAGCGTGGTGAAGTCCAGGTGCTGAAGGTTTCGACTGAAGACAATGTTACTGATATGATCACCAAGACGTTGCCAAGTTGCAAGTTCTTCCACTGTATGCAGTTGATAAAGCTTCATGATGAAAGCTAGTTGATTCCCTTGTTGCTGAGTTAGATCCAAGGTGGAGATTTGTGAGATTTGGGTTGAACTCATGTTGTGTCGAATGAGAGCTTTCATGTGTTTCGACAGGAGGCAAGCGTGCAATCGAAGCTTGCTCACATGCTGATGCCTGATTGTTACAAATTATAGTCGAAGTCTATTCTAGTTTGTAGTGTCAAAATTTATTTTCTGTCGAATTGGGCCTTGTGTTAAGGATCCAATTGTTTAGGTTTCTTGGGCTGCAAGTTACCTAGTTGGTCTATAAATGGGCTAGTACACTCAGTTTGTTGAGTGTGGCAAATTATGATATTCACTTGTAATCGTTTGTAACTTTAACGAGAAAGTGAATACTAAACAGAATTTTATTTGCACAATCATTGTTGTTCTATTCTTCTTCTTCTTGTTTTCTTTTCCGTTAAACCCTGACTCTTGTTTTGGTTCTTGATTATCAAGAAACTGTTTTATACTTTGCTTAAAGACATCGTTTTTCACAACAATAGTCTTTGCACATTTGTTCCTTTTTTGTTCTCATTTTTTCACATGTGGTCGTTTTCACTTGAAACATTAAGAAAACACACAAACAGGAGTAAAAGTGCACAAAACTAAAGATTAAATAGCTGAAATTCAAACATAAAACACACATTAAAATAGTCTAAAAGTCATTAATCAATGTGCTTGAGATTGAGCACAAAAAATGAGTAAAAATAATCTTTTGATTTGAGTCAATAGCAAAATGAATGATTCAAGTCGAATAAGGAAATTATTTGAATCAATAACTTAAAACTCGGATTATAGACATTTGATTCGAGTCAAAGGATTTTATGACTCGAATCACTTTGACAGAACTGAAAAACAGAATTGAAATTCAATTAATAATTCGAGTCAACCTTTAGTGTGATTCAAATCAAGCTCACATTTGATTCGAATCAAGGAAATTTATGATTCGGATCACGCTGGCATAACCAAAACCTGATTTCCCATTCATATATTGATTTGAGACATGTATAACATTGATTCGAATCACACATCTAAAAAGTTGATATTAAGAAAATTGAAGTGTTATTGATTTATTCTAGAGTTAGTATGATAGGAACCATCTATTCATGCATTTCTTGACACAAGTATTCGATTAATTGACTTGAACCACTTTGCATCGAATTTTACCTAAGAGTTCGATTTATGAATGCAAAATCCGATTTAATGAATTGTACTCAATCCTAACATATGCGCAAAGATCTAATTAATAGAATACTCGATAATTGTAGTGGTATATCAAATCATAATAAACAAGACAAGTAGCAAAACCAAAACCCTGGGAGGGCAAAGCAACTTCAGTTTGCCCCTTTTTAATGTTTGACAATTTGCATTGGAATTGAGTCGAATTAAATATAAAGTAAAGTGTGATTAAGGACTTCCTTTGTACTGCCTCTAAAACATTATAACATACTATAATTGCATAAATTGATACATTAGACTCATAAAATGGCATAAATTAATACACTTACAATAGGATAGTATTCTTACCTATGATAGACTATATTAGATGCATTTGAGAGATCCTTTTATGGAGATTATGAGGAGTCCATTGAGATCATGTTTCATTTTATGCAGGATTGTGACACAGCGAAAACCATGTGGTTTATATGGTAAATCTGAGACATCAGGCAAATTTATTTGCACTTAATAAGTGTGAACACTTCAAAAAAATATGAGGTTGAGAATATTTTTGTGCTGAGCACTTATGAGGCTTGTCTTATTTAACCGTGTTCTTTATTTTTCACAAATATGATTTTGGTTTGGATTGTTTGATCTTGATTGATCCTAATTGCAGACCCGACCTATGAAAGCTAATAAAGGGATTCAGTCCTTTAATTTTTTTCCTTTCTTTTATCTCTTATATTTAAAAGAGTATGAAGTAGAATAATAGTCTTGAAATTTGTAATGGATCAAAATACTTTTAATGTTATTAGCGCTTATGCACCTCAAGCTGGATTAGCAGAACACTTTAAAATAAAATTTTAGGAAGATTTAAAAGGTTCACTTTTGGATATACCCCCAAATAGAGAAGCTTTTTCTATGAGGGGATCTAAAGAAACATGTTGGTAGCATATCAATATGTTTTTATGGCGTGCGTGACGTGTATGGTCTAAGGGAGGAAAATGCGGAGGGTAAATCAATATGGGAGTTTTCGCCAACTTTTGATCTTATAGCTAATATTTATTTTAGGAAAAGATATGAGAATATTGTCACATATAATAGTAGGGTGACATTTTCTCATATAGATTATTTCATATTAGGAAGTCAGATAGGGAGATTTACTTGGATTGTAAAGTTATTCCATAAGATAGCTTGACTATCCAATATGAAGTATTGATTATGGATGTAAGAATAAAGAGGGGAGTAAAGAAAATAAGTCAAAAGAGAGTTCCAGAGATTAACAGGTGAAATTTGTATGGTAAAAAACAAGAAAGTATCTAACACAGGATCTTGGAGGGAGGATTTGAAAAACCACAAGAAAGTGCAAATGATATGTCGAATGAGATGACCCACGAGATTAGAAAAGTAGATAAAGAGGCATTGGGAGAATCGTGAGGTTTTGGACCTAGGGGTACATAAATATGGTAGTGGAATGAAAATGTTCAAAGTAAAGTCAGAGTAAAAATGATTGTTTTAAATAATGGTCCAGATGTAAAAATGCTGAAATTTGAGAAAAGTATAAGTAAGATAACAACAAGAGCAAAAAGGCGGTGAGTGAAGCAAGAACCCAAGCTTTTGATGGAGTATACCAATGTTTAGGAATCAAGGATGTAGAAAAATCTATATATGGGATTTCTAAGGGAAGGGGAAAAAAAAGACAATAGATTTGGATCAAGTGAAGTGCGTTAAAGATGAAAAAGACAAAGACTTGGTTAAGGAAAAAGATAGGTGAAATACCTATTTATATAGTTTATTTAATTAAGGATATGATATTTCATCAGACTCTAGCCGACTCGACATTAAAAAAGAGAATCCAAACTATAATTACTACTATCAGATTCAGAAACAAGAGGTAAAATAAGTGTTGAAAAGGATGAGTAACCGTAATGATGTTGGACCAAAAAAAATTATACCTATTGAAGTGTGGAAAATTATTGGATACAGAAACATGAAGTGTCTCACCAAAATCTCTAACAAAATTATGAAATCAAAGAAAATGTGGGATGAATGGACGAGAAACACTTTAGTTCCAACCTATAAGAACAACAAGGATATATAAAATTATGCAAATTATATGGGGATTAAACTTATTAGTCATACCATAAGATTATGTGAAAGTGTGATTAAATGGATAATAATAAAAGAGACTCAAGTCACTAAGAATTAATGTGGTTTTATGTATGGGAGGTCGACCATGGAAGGAATTTATCTACTACAATGTGTGATAGAGCAATATCAAATGGACCAATAAAACTTGTACTTAATTTTTATTGACTTGGAGAAGATGTATGATAGGGTGACTAGAGACATTTTATTGAAATCCCTAGAGAATAATGAGGTTAGGGTTACATATATTCGAGCTATCTGAAATATGTATGAACGGATATCAACTAGAGCACAGACAGAGTGTGGGGAGTCAGACGATTTCTCAATTATAATAGGTTTGTATTAAGGTTCAAATCTAACTCATACCTTTTTACTTTAATTTTATATATGCTCACGGAAGGTATTCAAGAGCTATCACCAAGATGCATGCTTTTTTACAGATGATATAGTCCTATTTGGAGAGTTGAAGAAGGATTTAAATGAGAGGTTGGAGACAAGATTTAGAAACACACTGCTTTTGCCTAAGTAGAAGAAATACAAAGTATATGGAGTGTACTTTCATCAAAGGAGAAGAAATTCTAACCAGAGGTGAAAGTTGCAAACCATATCATCCCACAAGTCACATGACTTAAGTATTTTGGATTTGTAATACAAAACAAATGAGAAATAGAAGAGATGTAAACAATCGAATTAAAGCTAAGCGACTGAATTGAAGGAGGACTTCATGGATTTTATGTGACACAGAGGTACTACTCAAGCTGGATATTTTTTTATTGGACTGAGGAAAGATCTACGATGTCATACAGGACAAAATGTTAGGTGCTTAATATTAAACACGGTAATAAAGTAAGTGTAGCACAGATGAGGATATTGTGTTGGATGTGTGGTAAGATAATACAAGATAAAATTGGAAATGACAATATCAGAGAGAGTGTTGGGGTAGTATCTATAGTAAAAAAGATGTTGGAAAATAGACATAGGTGGTTTGGGAATGTAGAGAAAAAACCTGAATATTCGGTGGTAAGGAGAGTATATCAGATAAAGAGGAATCAAACAGTTAGAGGTAGAGGAAAGCCTAAAAAAACTATAAGATAAATTACTAATAAAGATCTCAAGATTAACGATTTGGATAGAAACATGGTCATGGATAGAACGTTACAATGAAAGTTGATTCATGTAGTTGATCCCACTTAGCAGAATAAGGTTTGGTTATTGTCGTATCATTATTATTGTGTTCCATTTCACTAAAGTGACAATAATAAGGTTAAATATATGCAAAGTATCAAAATATTAAACTACTCATAAGCTTATTTGTCGTTTCATGTAATGGAACGTAGAGTATATAAGACTACAAAATTTGTTAATTAATCACTTTCACCGAATTTTTTTTATAAGAAAAGGTAAAATTATATTGATAATGAGTAAAAGGGAAACTCAACCTTTAATACAAGAATGAATCATATACAAGAATTTAAGAATAAGACAAGCAAAGACCCGTGTTTAATTGCCAATCTTCCCGAATATGATCAATCAACCCTTAGGGTGTGTTTGGATTGGTTGAATGAGATGGAATGGAATGGTAACTAATGTGATTCCATTGTTTGGATTTATAAATAATAGATGGAATAGAGTGGAACATGATGATGTCCATTCCATCTTATTCCATCTAATTCCCCATTTTCTGTTCCACCCAATTTGTGGTGTATGTGATGGAATGAGATATTTTTAATAAAATAACCAAACAGTGTGTTGAGAATAATAAAGTCAAGTGTGAGTTGGAGTCTCACATTGATTATAAATGTGGATAGTTGAGCATTTATAAGTGGTATAACCCATACACCTATCACCTTAAGGTTTTTGGTGAATATGCGGTGTCTCTCTCACTTGTCTTGCTCTTGGCCCAATGATGATGCTCCTCCTCATGACCTAAGGCAAAATCGACAAGACTCAGGGCAAGAAGTCTTGGTCAAATCCTCACAAGAATTGGCTTCGATGGAGAAAACAGATGCAATCTCTATTTGCCTTTCATGAAACCCAACAATGGTATCAAAGCTTTTGGTCTGAGTGAAGGACCGACTCACTTGTATCGAAAGTACTTCCCACAGGTGGTGGTTAGGAGGTGTCCCGTTGAAATCGAAATGCGCAGGAAAAAGGTGTATCAAAATGCCTAGTAAGAGGTGCCTGGTAATAGGTGTCAATGGCGGTACAAGTGTATGTGGACAAAAAAGGTTCCACTTGAGGGGGAGTTGTGGACTCACACTTGAGGGGGAGAATGAAAATCTTCTCCAACACAATGAAGTATGATCTATATTTCATTCCACTCAGCTATATTCCGCTCCGCTCCATTCTGCTCCGCTATATTCCGCTCCACTCCATTCCGTTATGTTCCATCAATCCAAACATAACCTTAGTCTAATATAATAACCAATCCCAAGCCATAATTTTTTATTTCCCAGCAAATTCCTGCACTCCTAGAAGCCCTCATTTTAAAAAATATTGTTCCTACAAATCCATAAGGCCTAACACCCTGCTAACCAAAGAAAACATGGATCTTTCACTTTGATTTTTCTTTTGACCAGGTACCAAAACCGGTATAGGTGTGTTGTGATTGAGTCTTAGCTCTTTCAACTTATTTGAACCAATCCATTTAGTTATCAATTTCCAAACTCGTTTTCTTATCAGACGTCTAAAGAAAAGATGCAAGACATTTTCATCTGCTGCCAAGCAATGTGGACACACCAAATTTTATCTTCCGTGCAAAACTCTTCACTTAGCTAACTTCAATCTTCTAGAAGTCTTGTTAATAGTAATCTCCACCCAAATAAGTGAATCTTTCTAGGCACTTTAGTTCCCCAAAGCTTGTCTAATCCTCTCAAAATATCCTCAACAACACAGCTGCATGGGTTGTACAACTCAGTCAGTATTTCATAGCTACTTCTTACAAAATGATGCTTGCTTGTTTTACCACTAGACAAATTCATCATTTAGCTCAAGATTAGGTTGTATCAGATGCCAAAATTTCTAAAACTCACCCAATTGATTGGTCTCTTCAACAATGAGAATCTTATTAATCAATTTTCAAGTCTAAGTGGTTTCAGACCAGCTCCTTATGTCAGCTACTTTGCTAGTTGATACAGATGAAATTGAATAGAGATTTGGATATTATATGTTTAAAAGTTCATTCCCTAACCAACAAAACTTCCAAAATCCATTTTGATTACCATTGCTTAGCTTGCAACAAATAGATTTGTTGAACCAGTTTTGATCCTCCAAAATGCCCAAACCCACAACTTTCACATCCCTCCACCACAAGAACTCTCTATTATCTTTCAGTGAGCTTGCAACATTTAAGATCTTGTCTTGAATATTGCCATGTACCCGAAAGATAATAAATCAGATCAAATAGATTCAAGTTCAATCAACACTCTTCAATGTCACTTGCTTAGTAAAGCCAAATCAAATCTTTTACACATTTTCACCTCAAGTTAAAAAATATTTGGGAAATAAAATATTACTCTGCCTCAAAGTGTATCCTATGAAGCATCGAAAAGCATAAAATTAAATTTTAATTATGTAACTTGTTTTATTTAATTTCAATTTTAAGCAATTATATTTAATTAATTATTTTATTTGTGAAATTTGTTTCTTCTTATCTCTGTCTATTGTGATTTTTTTGTTATATTATTTAGAATAATGTCAACTAAAAAATCTAAATAAAAAAATTGAAACTAAAAGAAAATAGGCGAAATTTTAATTGAATTATAAAAAAGAGAGCATTAGATAAATTTATAAAAAACAAATAAAGAAATCAAGTTAATGAAACATACTACCATAAATTATTCTTTTGAGAGGAAAACTCATTATTCTACCATCATTTTACGAATCCATACGTATGCTTGTAGCCTAGTAGCACCTACGAAATTCTGTGTGAACCTTTCTCCCTGACGTTTTCAATGAAAATGAGCTTCAGAATAAGTTAATAATACATAATCTAACTAATCCGAAACGAAACATCAACGGGGATGTAGCTCATATGGTAGAGCGCTCGCTTCGCATGCGAGAGGCACGGGGTTCGATTCCCCGCATCTCCAATTTTTCATGCCTTTTGATAAAAATAATTAATTTAATCATATATTATTATTATAATGAAATAATCGTACTTTATCCATTTGAATTCTATAGCCACCACAAATTCTTCTATTCTTCTTCATCCCTCACAAAAACCATAACAATTTGATACTATTAATTCATATTCTAACTAACATTTTTTCATTTCATTTCAGCTATGATTCTAAACCTCTCTACTCCTTCATTCTCTCCATCACTTCCTCACCCTTCTTTCAAACCCTCTGAAACTTGTTCCAACCGCCACAATCCTCCTCTCATTTTCACCACCTCCTCGCTTCACAAATCATCCAAATTCCTCAACATCAAAGCCTCCGTTAGCCACAATGAAACCTCCAACTCCAACAACCTATTGGATCAACAGATTCTTCACCGAATCGCCGCCACCGCCAAAGACGCCGACGAAGCATTGCGGTTAATCGCCGACTACTCTTCCGAAAACTCCGGCGTCGTTTCTGCCTCTGATTGTTGCTCTATTATCTCCGCCTCGCTTGAACGGAATAATCACCAACTCGCTTTGTCCGTTTTCTACTCCATGCGCTCCACTTTTCATCAAGGTTATTTATATTGTCTATTTTTCCAGTTTTGTTGCAGTATGTTTTTGTTAGAGATATTAGCATTAGTTACAAATTAGTTGCGAGTTAGTTACAAGTTGGTTAAACTAGAAGAGAGTTAGTTATTACTATTAGTTTGGTTTTGATGACGATGTGTGTTTGTGTACACTGTGATCAGTTGATGAGAATGGTCCTTTAGTGGAGAGATGGAAGTGGTCGAGGCCGAATGCGCGTGTTTATACAATGTTGATTCAGGGTTTGGCTGCATCTTTGAGGGTTTCAGATGCTCTTAGTGTGGTTAAGTATATTTGTGAGGTCGGCGTGTCTCCTTCTGAAGAGGTATGGTTAAAGGATCTGTCATTTGGTGTCAAGGATATTACAGAAATTGGACCTGTTTTTGATTTTTGAGAATTGTTGCAGGTTCCGTTTGGGAAGATAGTGAGGTGTCCTAGTTGTCGGATAGCTGTTGCAGTTGCACAGCCACAGCAAGGTATTCAGGTATTTATTGTTCCCTTGTCTTCTATACCTAATAATAATTGTTTCTTAGTTTGATTTTCTATGCAATTTACTATGTTCAATTTCGGGCGAGATGTTTGAATTGTGTAATTTATTACCTCTGAGTTCTTGGGACAAGTTGATGATGGTGAACCTGTCTTCTGATTTCTCTTTAGTGCGAAAGTCAACTGCATTAAAAGGATAACTCGACTACTATATTACCTTCTCAAGCTTCCATTTCATGATTGGAATGGTGGCATTTAGTCCATAAGGCTTTGTTCCATTAGTTACTCTCTTTCACTTCTCTTCAATTTCCTCCAAGAAATTTTTGATATGCTTCACTACTTGAGTATTATTGGATAGTTCTTGTCTCACTAACAATCCTTGATGGGATTTAATCATTTTATCAATGAAGATTAATATCCAGCTCGTACAGAACTAAGAATAAGTTGTTTTCATAAAGTGTGAAGTATTTTCTGTCTTATTCTTCTGTTGTGATAAATGAGGACATAAACATTGTCATTGCAGATAGTATCTTGTGCAAAGTGTCGCTACCAATATGAACTTGTTTCAGGAAACATAGTCAGTATTCAATCAGAAGAAATCAGGTTGGTTAGTCATATCATTCACTCTATGATTTTCTTTCATCTCAACTATTGATCAAAAAACACAAACTACATAAGATTAATTAGCATGGCTAGTATTGTTTTTTTTTTATGTATTTCCTTTTAATCAAGATGATATGTTACATTGTTACGTAATAACTCACTTTTGATTTTGCACTATCCAATGAACCATGTTGCTGACATGGGAAACATCATACCTAATTTATTCAAAGTATTTGGCCTCTTTCCCCTATTTTTAATGTAACCTATGTTTGTCCTTTTGTTAATATAGTAATATGTATGTGTACGTTGTTGATCATGAGTATTCACTTTTTCTAAGGATCTCCTCCTGCCGAACGCAGCATGGACATTACAGCATGGGAAAAGGGGTTAAAATTCCTTAGACTGATGAAGCAGAGCATTCCTTCTGCTGTCCACTCTATTGTGGTATATACACAACACTTATCTTTGAAATCTCATTTCTGTGGTTGTTTTCTGATCATGTAATCATGCAGGAGTTTTAATTGGGGATCTATAACTTGGCTATAAGTTGGTTAGTTATGAGAAACCGGTAAAACCTTGAATACCTATTGGTGAATAAGCCTTTCCAGATACCTTTTGAGCTCTATAAATATATGCCTTCTTCATAGTAGTAGAGTTTTTTCTGCATAAAAAAGTGACCATTTTGAAAATTATATGCCGATATTGAGTCCTCCTGCTCAATATTAAAAATACTTCTGCTATGATATTACTCCACATGGACCTCATTTATACTGGTTTTGTTCCTAGCTTTAAGTAATTTCAACATTTCTTTTTGTGTCAGCAAGTTTTCATTTTCTCTCTTTTATATGATTCCTAGTCCCCTACCTTCACTTATACTTTCAATTCGGTTTTAGCTCCACGAATAAATATATGTTTGTTTATGTTATTATTTTATCAATTTGAAAATGGGCTCTGGTTCTGAGATATGAGAAACTCAAACTAGTGTTTCATAGCTTGTTGCTGAAATAGCCTCATGTCAATTCCTGATTTCTTTATAATGTCTCACTCATAACACCTACACATATTTTTCTTCTCCTGCCTTTTAGGTGGAGACCCCTTCAGGAATGGCTCGTACTCACAGATTTGCAACTGAGACAGTTGATCTACCAGCACAAGAAGGCGAAAGGGTTACTGTTGCTGTGGCAGCTCCATCAAATGTATATAGAAATCTAGGCCCCTTTAAATTAAGTTCAAGGGCACCGAATTTCTATCCTGGTGAGGCTATGTGCATAACAAACCACAAAGATGGACGGGAATCACGTCTTGTACGAGCCCCTAAGAAAGATGAAAATTCATCATTACTTAAACCTTCTATCCTCTTTCCACTTCTTGCTTTGTTTGCCACCGGTGATGCTGCCTCTGGATTTATTGACCCCAGTCTGCCTCAATTCATATCAGTTGTTGCAGTTTCATCTCTTGCTGTTGGCTCGGCTTTGAATTCCTTTGTTATCCCCCAGCTCAATCAGGTACTGTAGTTAACACATGACATCAGTTATTTTCCTATTGATAGACGCTAATTCATCTTCTCTCCATCTAGCTTGCTTTACTTCTCAAGAAGCAATTTCTGTTGACAATGCCTTATAATTTTTTCTCTAAAAAATTAACTTTCAAGATTCTTTCATCGCTTTCAGTGATTAAAAAAACCTCCTGTTCCAAACAGAAGGGTTTGTGCTTTCTTTCTTCACTGCACATCCTTGAATACAGACATTTAAAAGAAATAAAGTGATTCTTATAATGCCTCTCCAAAAAAGACATAATAAAATTCATATACATTTATTTATGATTACAGCTTCCGCAAAGATCAGTGGAAGTAGTTGCTATCAAACAACGTCTTTTATCTCAATATGACGTGCTTCAGTCTCGCATCAATGACCTAAAAGAAGCTGCTGAAAAAGAGGTTTGCATTTTGAATGATTTCTAATTAGCATGATGTTAACCTTTATTTACTTGTTTTTGCCGAAGGGGGCGGTTATATTTCCTGGGCAACATTTTAGCAGTTTATCTATCCTAATTTTCAACCTCTTATATTTCACAAACAAGTGTATACTCTTTTGGATAACTTCACTTCACTAGCTCATTAAGGGAGAAGTACTTCATCTCAGACGTGCATTTTTGCTAATAAAACCCCTCTGGTTGAGTTGAGTTCCTTTTTCATACAGCAATATTACACTGTTAAACAAAAATCTTTTAATATGGCCCTTTATATGACAATTAACATGCACTAATAATTGTTAATATGCATACACAATCCACTACTAATCACTCTGCATTTTTACATAAGTTTTGCTCCACATGCCTTCCTTACCTTGAAGAAAAGAAGGAAAAACACAATGTCATATCAGGGTCTAATTTGTATGAAATCTCATGCATAATAATGCTGCTGTTAGTGCTCTAGATTAAAAGTAGCCTGATTGAAACGAATGCAAAATATGTTAACAATTGAAATGATTGAAAAATTGACCTAGTTGATAGTTGCTGATAGAAACATTGTTAAATGTCACTATCATCCTCTGGAAATTATTTGAACAAAATTTATGTTTTATATCTTATTTCCATGATGAGAGTAAGATTGTGTGAAAATAATTTTGAAGATAATAGTTTCTTTCCTCTTCGTCTGTTGAAATGTACCTTTTGTTTGAGTTATATAATTTGATGATTTTTTTTTGTAGGTTTGGATGTTAGCCCGGATGTGCCAACTTGAAAATAAAATTTCTGCTGTTGGAGAACCTTCTTATCGGTGAATTGCAATAACATCATACATATCCATTTCTAGTATATCTGATGAAATAATAACTTTCTCCAATAACGATCTATGTCCTCAAGTTTCGCTAAAGTTTCGCTAATTCTCTGGCTTCTCTTACTTTGATCTTGTCTGAAGTTACCATTATCAATTTATATCTAGGACTCGGATAAGTAAAGTCAAAAGGGTCCGAGAGAGCTTGCAGAACTCCCTCAGGGGACGAATTGAATTGATTGCTAGCTTTACTAGGGTATGTTTTCCTTAAAAGTATGAATAGGAAACCTTCTCTCCATCATAGAAATAAAGAAAAAAATAGTTCTCCTGTTCGCTTTTGTATATTTAAATAAAAAATCAATGAGTGTTGATAGTGTTCTTTGGTCAGATTTCCTCAATGATTGAAATTGAAGTGGAGATGGAAACTGATGTTCTTGCTGCAGAAACTACTAGTGATGTGGTAAACACTTGATCAATATTTCCTCTGCATTGTGAAATCTTGCCATAGAAGTTTAATTACTTAGCTGGGAATGCCTTTGTTTTACAGGATGGTTTCACAGAACAGATAGAGCAAATCATGGAGCTTGAAAATTTAGAGGAGGTATATTTTCCTAAAATGCAAGCCTATTATCTGGCATTGTAGTCATGAACATGGCCAATTCCTTTCACCAAATCATGCAAAATAATTCCTCCTAAAATTATAATAGATTTCTTAGACTACGGAGCAAAAAGCCAACAATAAAACCATTTATATTCTTGGTTTTTCTTTTGATCTGGGATTCTGAAACTTAGAAATTAAATAATTTTCACCATCTGTGATAGATGGATAAACTTCCCTTTAGTGTGGTTTTAAATTCACAGTCTAACCACTTTGTCTTTACGTACACATATCCTCTCCATTTTCCCTCTGCATTGTTAATGTCACACTACCATGTTTATATTTCCAAAACTTAAGAAATGGAGTTGATGGAGTGGATTGATAATCATTCCCTTTATTTATCTAGTCTTTTAATATGGTTGTAACAATTTAATCCATATAACGAACACGACCCTTGTTATGCAGAGATGGAAAATGCAAGCAGAAGCAAATGATGAGGCCGAAAGACTTCTTAACTCCCAGGCCCTGCCTTTGGACGAAGTTTAAAGATTTATGGATGTATCTGGTTCGTACCGCTACTTCATTAGTTGAAGCCTCACTTCTCTGTTCAATGATCTGTTCTTGACTGAGCAAAAAGAGCACAGCTTCCTGTCGCATGTATCTTTTAGCAGGCAAAATTTGAAATTTGTTATGTCAGAACAATCACTTTCTTCATGTCTCAAGAAGCACTGCCTTGTATATCATCATAAATATGACACCATGTTGTAAATCCGCTGTTAATCATCTTATTACTGTTTTTGTTAAGCATTACTATTGTTAAGTTATATATATTTATATTGTGTGAATTTTGTTAGAAGTAATTCATGTTAGTTTGTCGAAGTCGAAGGGTTTTATAGGTTTTGGTCGAAGTTGTATATAGTCAGTCGAATAGTTGTAGTGTTGTGTAGGTCAGCTGTATTCGACAGAGTCGAATATAGCTGATAAGGAGTTCAGTCGTAGTTTGTGTCGAATTGTTTGTTTGGGTCTGGGCTTTGATAGCCTATATAAAGGGCATTGTAATTGGTAATAAAAAGCAGCTTCATAATAAAATTTTACAAAGTTTCCAAACCCTAATCTCTTTTCTCTCTTTCTCTCTTCTTCTTTCTCTCAAACATTCATCTTTCTTGGAACCCAGTTCCAACAATTGGTATCAAGGAGCCCGGTTGCGATTCAGAGAGAATCTAAATGGCAAACGGAACAACAACGTCCACACAATTCCCAGCGAATCTACCGGTTTTCAAAGGAGAAAACTACCAACGGTGGGTTGCGCAGATGAGGGTTATTTTCAGATTTCAAGATGTGGTTGAAATCGTGAATGATGGTGTAACGGAATTGGGGGCGAATGCGACTGATGAACAGAAAGCTGTGTACAAGGATCAACGGAAGAAAGATGGCAAAGTGTTGTTCTTGATTCACCAGTGTGTGGATCCGAATGTGTTTGAGAAAATTATTGAAGAAGAATCTGCAAAAGGAGTGTGGGACAAGTTAAAGAACTTGTATGAAGGTGATGAGAAATTGAAGAGGGTAAAGTTGCAAACCTTGAGAAAGCAATACGAAATGATTCAAATGAAGGAAGATGAATCAGTTTCGGAGTTCTTTTCAAGATTGGTGATGCTGACGAACCAGATGAAGTCTTGTGGAGAAACAATCACAGATTTGCAGAAGATTGAGAAGGTACTAAGATCTCTGACTGCAAATTTTGATTACATTGTAGTGTCCATTGAAGAGTCCAAGAATCTTGCTGAGATGAATATTGAAGAGCTACAGGCTTCTTTGGAAGCTCATGAGATGAGATTGAAGCAAAGAAGTTCAAAAAGAGAAAAGGTATCGGACCAAGCACTACAAGCGAAATTCACCAAAAAATCTGGGAAGGCGAAGCAGGGAAGGAATCTTGCTAGTGATGAGAAGTCAAGCAAGAGTTCAAAGAATCATGATGATTCAAAGAAAGTCATAGGCAACAAGTATTCTGGGAAGAAAGTTGATATGAAAGACGTGCAGTGTTACAATTGCCAAAGTTTTGGTCATTATGCTCGAGACTGTCGAAAGAAGAAGGAAGCACGAGCAAAAGAAAGTGACAAAGCGCAGTATGCACAGGCAGGAGAGAGTGATTCTGAAGGTGTGCTACTAATGGCAGACACTCAGTCGAATGATGATGAAACGAATTTGTGGTATCTTGATTCAGGTTGCAGCAACCACATGACTGGTAACAAGAACTGGTTCACCAAGCTTGATGAATCAGTTAAGAAGGTGATAAAGTTTGCAGATGGTAGACAGATCACGTCAGGTGGAAGAGGAAACATATCTGTAATGAGAAGAGATGGTAGAAAAAACAGCATTATTGATGTGTTGTATGTGCCTTCTATGACAAGTAACTTGATAAGTATAGGTCAATTACTTGCCAAAGGACATAATATGAAGCTGGAGAATAATCAAATGAAGGTGTATCATGCTGATGGTAGGTTGGTACTGAAAGCACCATTGGCTGATAACAAGACTTTTAAAGTTCAGATTAACATGATTAATCATGAATGTTTTGCGTCAACTACAGAAGAGGAAAAGAATTGGCTATGGCATCATAGATATGGGCATCTAAACTTCAGGAGTTTGGGTATGCTGAATTAGAAGAAGATGGTTTATGGTTTACCTCAGGTAAAGGAACCAAATCATGTGTGTGAAGAATGCTGCAAAGCAAAGCAGGCTAGAAAAGCATTCAAGCATGATCTGCCAATTAAGTCGAAAGGAAAGTTGGAACTTGTTCATTCTGACGTATGTGGACCTTTTGAAGTTAGGTCGAATGGTGGAAAGCGGTACTTCTTAACTTTCATTGATGAATTCACCAGATATATGTGGATTTATGTGATCGAAAGTAAGAATGAAGTATTCACAAAGTTCAAGAAGTTTAAGTTGCTTGTCGAAAAGCAAAGTGGCTGCAAGCTAAAGAAACTGAGAACTAATGGTGGTGGTGAATACACCTCTCGAGAGTTTGCTAGATTTTGTGAAGAGGAAGGTATAGAGCATGAGGCTATTGCACCCTATACACCTCAACATAATGGAATAGCTGAGAGGAAGAATAGAAGTATACTGAATATGACGAGAAGTATGTTGAAGGCGAAAGAGGTGCCAAAGAGATTTTGGGCTGAAGCAGCTTCGACAGCAGTATACATTCTGAATAGATGTCCAACGAAGAAGCTAGTCGAGAAGACTCTTTTTGAAGCTTGGACAGGTGAGAAGCCAAATGTAACTCATCTTAGAGTTTTTGGATCAATATGTTTTAGGCATGTTCCTGAGCAATTGAGAACAAAACTAGATGATCGAAGTCAAACCATGGTGCTCATAGGTTATCATTCGACTAGTGCATATAGACTATATTCACCAGAAGATGATAAATTTGTGATCAGTCGAGATGTTCTAGTAGATGAAAATAAAAAATGGGAGTGGAGTCATGGGTCAATTCGACAGGATACTGGTCGACAGATGGAAGAGACAGTTCCGACGGTGTTTGAAGAAGACCAACAAACTGAGACCACGACAAGTCGAAATAAAGAACCTCCTGAGCAGAATGTCAGAAGATCAACTAGAACAAGAGCTGAGTCGACAAGGTTAGCTGGTTATGAGAGATTTCCAAATAATGCAATCGATGCAGATGGTAACTTAATAGAAGAAGCAATGATGATGGCTGAAGCAGAACCAATTAACTTGGATGAAGCCATGAATGATTCGAATTGGTGTGAAGCCATGAAGGAGGAACTCAGGGCAATTGAAAAGAACAATACCTGGGAACTTGTCAAAAAAGCCAGCAAGAAGCCTATTGATGTGAAATGGGTTTACAAGCTGAAACGAAGGCCAAATGGTGAAATTGCCAAGCATAAAGCAAGACTAGTGGCAAGAGGATTTCTGCAGAAATCTGGTGTTGATTTCGACGAAGTATATGTGCCAGTGGCTAGGTTGGAAATAATCAGGATTGTTGTTTCGACAGCAGCGTATAGAGGATGGAAGATACATCAGTTGGATGTAAAATCATCATTTTTGAATGGACCTTTGGAGGAAGAAGTTTACGTCAGTCAACCACCAGGATTTGAGGTTAAAGGGCATGAGTCGAAGGTGTACAGATTGAGGAAGGCTCTATATGGATTGAAGCAAGCCCCTAGGGCTTGGAACAAAAGAATAGATAGTTTCCTAATCGAAGCAGGGTTCACAAAGTGTGTGTCTGAGCATGGAGTTTATGTAAATGATGTCGACAATGATAGTCGAATCATTTTATGCCTGTATGTTGATGATTTGCTGATTACAGGTGCAAATGAAGCTGAGATAAGAAAAGTCAAGTCGAAGCTAATGCAAGAGTTCGAAATGTCTGACCTAGGGAATTTGTCATATTTCTTAGGGATGGAATTCAAAGACACAACTGAAGGTGTGTTCCTGCACCAGAAGAAGTATGCTCAAGACATCTTGAAGAGGTTCAAGATGACTGACTGTAAAGCTGCAACAACTCCATTGGAAATAGGAGCAAAGTTGAAGAAGGTAACTGATGATGAGTTTGTAAGTTCGACATTATACAAACAAATTATTGGATCCTTGAGGTATCTTTGCAATACAAGGCCGGACATTTGTCAGAGTGTTGGATTGTTAAGTCGATTTATGGAGAAACCCCAAAAATGTCATCTCATTGCAGTAAAGAGAGTACTGAGATACATTAAGGTTACGATTGATCATGGTGTGCTGATGCCATGTCGAAATAAGTCCAAGTTGAAAGATGCTAAGGTATATGGTTATACTGATTCAGATTTCAGTGGAGACCAAGATGAGAAGAAAAGTACTGCAGGCTATATTTTCATGATCGAAGGAGCTCCAATATCTTGGAGTTCGAAAAAACAAAGCATTGTGGCTTTGTCATCATGTGAAGCTGAGTATGTAGCTGCATCGTATGCAGCATGTCAGGCAGCATGGATAGATATGTTGCTCGAAGAACTCAAGATCAAGGAACCTGGGAAGATGAAATTGTTTGTAGACAACAAGTCAGCTATTGATCTTGCCAATCATCCTATGTGTCATGGTCGAAGTAAGCACATAGAAAGAAGGTATCATTTTCTCAGGGATCAAGTGAACAGAGGGAAGCTGGATCTTGAATATTGCAAGACTGAAGTTCAACTAGCTGACATACTTACCAAACCTTTGAAGAAAGTCAGATTCGACGAGTTAAAGAAGAGCATTGGGATGAGAAGTCTCGAAAACATGAATTAGGTGGTGTGTTAGAAGTAATTCATGTTAGTTTGTCGAAGTCGAAGGGTTTTATAGGTTTTGGTCGAAGTTGTATATAGTCAGTCGAATAGTTGTAATGTTGTGTAGGTCAGCTGTATTCGACAGAGTCGAATATAGCTGATAAGGAGTTCAGTCGAATTGCTAGTTTGTGTCGAATTGTTTGTTTGGGTCTGGGCTTTGATAGCCTATATAAAGGGCATTGTAATTGGTAATAAAAAACAGCTTCATAATAAAATTTTACAAAGTTTTCAAACCCTAATCTCTTTTCTCTCTTTCTCTCTTCTTCTTTTTCTCAAACATTCATCTTTCTTGGAACCCAGTTTTAACAAATTTAACATTAATCAATTAATCTGAATGTAACTATCTATTGAATTCTTAAGATGCTAATTATATAATGATAAAACTTGATCAATTGATAGACTTCGGATTAATATATTTCTATTATCATAAACACTAATTAGAGAATTTTAACAACCTAAAAGTGATGTATATTACATTAAAATTAATAGTAATATTAAAAATAAACAATAATGAGAACTAAAGTAACAATATTTTAAAATAATTTTTTCATTTAAATGTGATAAATATTGTGTGTCCATAATCACTTGAGTTTAGGTAAGATTCCACAAATTGTTTACTAGTACTTTTTTTTGGATTAACCACCGACAGCCGTCTGCAGCATGTTGGTCGATTTTTCATGCAATGATTGTTAAATTTATTAAGATGATTCCATGTTTTATTAGTCCTCACTGATTTCCTTTTTATATTGTTAATTTGGCTATAATTGTTCTTTATTTCGTTTTATTCTCAACAAAGGAGAGAAGGAATGGAACGAAAAAACAGCACTTCATATTCCATGCTGTCTTATGATTTGGAAGTACTACTAATGAAAGGAATTTATTATAGAAAAGGTCCTACAACGCCACAACCACAGTGTTGGAAGTTTGAATGTCTAATATGCGTTGGTATCTTGAGGTTGGCTGAAAAGAAACAGATGGCTTGTGATGATAAAGTGCACTCCAGTAAGATAAAGGCATATCCTAGCTTATATGCCAAATAAAAAATAACAAACCTCAGCGCTACATATATTTAAAATGAGAATCAATTATATGTCCATTAAAATTATCTATCACCAAACTTTTTAATATATTATTTTTTTCTATCCATTAAAATTAACTATCATTAAATTTTCTAATATATCATTTTCTTTTTAAAAAATTGTACTAGTAAAAGGGTATATTTATAATAAACAAATGCTAAAAAAATTAAAACTATCTCCTTTTGCCACTTCATTCATTTCCCACTTTTAACTTTTAACTTTCTCACTCTTCATTTTTTTAATTCAAATTTTAAATTTTTCTTATATTTTTTTCCTCACATTTTTTCACTTTCATTTTAATTTTTTTTCTCTCCATTTTCATTTTTTTATTTTATTTTTTAAGTATAAATAACAAAATTTGAACCTCTTTTTAATTTAACGAAGAATACAGGAAAAATGTTAAATTTTTAAAACACAAAATTTATCTAAAATAAAAACATAATTATTTTATAATTATTATATGTAAAAACTATAAACAATTTATATGATTATTGTCCGTTTTATAATTAAGTAACTTAATTGAAATATATATATATTATATTGTATCAAATTGAATAACATTCAATAAAAGTGCACACAACTAATTTTTCACTTCGCGGGTCACTATTAGGACAATATCTATTTTATTTTAATTAACAATTGTCTTTATTTAAAAGACAATTTTTTATTTTCAAATGTGATTTTTTTCTTTCTCCAAGTTACGGGTCTCTTTTTTTATATGATTATTTAATACAATTGAATTTATATGATCATTGTTCATTTTACTGTTAAATAACACATTATAAATTGACATGTGTATTTAAAACATTTTATGTTGTATCAAATTGAATATCACTCAATAATGGTGCACACCACTAGCTTTTCATTTCACAGGTTCAGTATCATAACAATATCTATTTTTATTTTAACCAACAATATTTAATTGAGAGATGAATTCTTTATTTTCAAATGTGAAAAAAAATTTCTCCAATTTTTTATTTATTTCAAATTTACACGTGTATCTAAATATGTTTTATATCGTATTAAATAAATTTATCCGTATGGACGCATGAGTATCTTGCTAGTTATTTTATAAAATCAAATAAATATGTTTTTTTCTCTCTTCACGTGCTTTTTTTTCTCTTCACATGTTTTTTTTCTCTCTTAGTATGTTTGTACCATATTCGAAAGTATTATGGAAATATGAAGTTTAGTTGAGGATCAATAGATATTGTTGTTTCACTATTTTTGAAAATTGTCATTGAAAAAATTATTGGATTGAGTTGCGGATTAGGTCGTTCTCTTTAAGATGTTTCGTGGCATGGTATAAAATTGTAAAAGCAGTCAATCAACCACGATACCACCAGGACAATATGAAAAGCGCAGAGTAATAAGAGTGAAGAAGGAAAAACTTAAAAAAAACATTGTGTTTTGAAGTGAAACACACACATTTCTTATATAATAAAGTAAGGGGAATTTATTATCCCACCCTATGGGGTGGAAAACCCAAAATAACCCTCAGATTTCACTGATGCATCTCCGAACGCACCTTGCAATGTTAAAAGAGTCGGAGATACATCTTCGACATATTTGAAAACATATATCATGCATCTCACTCAGGAGGCATTTTACACATTTATTGTCCCGAAAATGCATCTCCATTTATTTTACGAAGATACATTTCTGTAAACTGTCATAATAGTGCATGTTATGTTTTGTTTATTCACATGAAGATTTATAAACGTTATTTTCCATATTATGTGATGATATTTAAAGCATACAATCGATATGCAAAAAATGACGTATATAAATCCAGATGGTCCAAAAATGACATATATAAATAATGTTGAAATACACGATAAAGTATCATGAACTAAAAATAAAATACAATCCATAATGAATCCAAAGTACAACTATTATATACTACTGCACTACTGTGTATGTCAGACTACATCTCCTCTACCTCCTCTGGCTCCCTAGCCTCCACCACCCCCCGTTCTCCAACGTTGTCTCCGGTACATTAATGCCCATTGTGCCTCTGTCATGATGGCATCTAGGATTTGCCTTACATCAAAACCATCGAGGGAGATACCTTTGTCAATGTCGGCCTATACAATCTGTATTATCCGACGACATTTAGGCAAGACATCCTTAGCACGATCTAATTGTGCTTGCTCCTCCTCTAGTATCTCTTGATGAGCTGGTCTCGGTGGACCTCCTAGAGTAGCATGCACCATATACGGATGTGTCACCCTGAAGAACCACCTAATGTACCTGTCGACGTAGCTCCAATCGTTTTTAGCTATGGTACTCCATGTCTCCTCCGGTACCAGGTGACTCTCATAATCATCAAACATGGCATCCTTTTGTCTATGTGTCAAAGTAGGAGGAGCAGAGATAACAGGGTGTCTGGGAATGGTATGAGTGTAGTCGAACCACACGTTCAGGCGGATGAGGACCAGTGAGGCGTGATCTGTAGGCCGACCAACCCGAGTATAGCATTATCTCATTAAATGGCTGCTTCTCACGATGATCCACATAGATTTTGAAGTGCATGTCTTTGACAACCAAGCGGTTAAGATACACTCTAAAGCGCTCTGTCGCCTGGTTCCCTCTGAGCGGGACAAATGATGTAGCATGCGGCATATCCTCAGTGTAAGTCGGTACACCTGCTCAGCCGGAGATGCGCGAGAAGTGATGGAGGATCGAAGCCTGAAAAGTTTGGAACACACGAATCATCATTAATGTCGTTGCAAAGATCAAATTATAATTACACAACAATAAAAGACCAATAAATATTACCATCAGTAGTGTGATGTTGCTTGTGTCCTACTTCGTCTTCCACTTAGAACCCTTTGTTAACTTCGAGTATAAGTAGACCAAACAAGTGGCCACTCAGTTGTACTCATGGATCCACTCGAAGTCGTCGAAGCATCGTAGATAAAAGACATCTGTATAAGTGACACTCTTCTCCATAAAAATCACAGTGCCAATCAAGTATAACAGGTATTCTCTCATAGCATACGCTATATGGAGCCTCACCTGCTTGTCATTGCCTCTAGCCTTATGTGCTCTACGGAGCTCATCTGTATATACCTATTTCAGGAATTTAAACCTAGCATGAGCCCCTCTGATTCTCTCCATCTCTGAGATCGCCTCCTCTGGATCAACTCCCAGATAGTCTACCATTAACTCGAGTGTCTTGTCTTTGATAATCCTCTCATAATCTAGAAGGTTCCCCCCTGATCGGGAGATGTAGCAAACACGACACGTCGTCGAGTGTGATAGACATCTCACGAAGCGAGAGATAAAATGGAAAAGTCTCGGTGTGTCATCTCTCCACTAATGCATTAATCATCCCATGGTTGACTGTAATACAAGTCCTTCATCCCAAATAGGAACAAAGCTTCCTGAAACCCCTCCTCATCAGGATGAGGCAAGCCAGTAATCTTCCACCTGTGGTTAATAAACCACATCGGATTACGTTCCTACAGAAAAATAAATCAATGTCAGCAACTTGTAATATATTAATAAATGTAAATTAAAAAGAATGAATTCAACTAATGCTACCTCTCCGTCTTAAATATGTCTAACATTATGGTTTGGGTATAGAGGCAGTAGTGACAACTCTACAGGGCCTCCTCCAAATGCCTCTGGGTCAATAGTGGCAATGCAAAGATGTAAACCCCAAAATGTATGGGTTGATCAACATTTTCAGCCAACAAACATGTTTTACAGTATGTATAAACTAACATTCTTGCATTCTCTACTTATTTCTTACCTAAATCATCATTTTTTACTCATTTACACAAAAACTAAAAAAAAAAAAACTTATCAAAAACTTATAAATTTAGATTTATTTCCAGTCTTGGATGATGTATATGATGTCCTTGATGTTGATTGAAGATCCTTTAAGCTTGATTGTTTGATTTTGGACTTGGTTTACTGAAGTTTTTCTGAGAGAGTTTGATAAAGTTTTGAGTTTTTTTTAGAAATGAGAAAGGAGATGAGTTCTGATGCGATTTAAGCTCCAATATCTTTCGGAGATACATCTCTGAAATACGTTTGAAGATGCGTCTTCGAAATACGTTTGAAGATGCATCTCTAGAATATTTTAATGTTAAGTCAGAATTGGGTGCGTCCGGAGATACATCTTAAAAATATGTTTGAAGATACATTTCTATAATATTTTAATGTTAAGTCAGAATTGGGTGCATCCGAAGATACATCTCCGAAAATTTAGAACATTTTAGATTTTTCACGTGGTGTCTAAGTAATATATAGGGTGCATTAAGAAATTCTCTAAACTTAGCAAAAATATATATTCTAAGTAAGTAATGAAATTGAGGAATTTTTTTTGAGAATTTCTTAATACACCACCTAAGTTTCTTAGACACCGCGCGAAATTCCACTTATGCCCCTTGATTCCGGATGTGCAAATCTGGACGCACCATGGCGTTAAAAAAATATTTGTCCCGAATGTGCATATGCGCAAGGTCTCCGTATATGCAGATCCGGAAGAATTGTTGATATATTTAAACCTGCATGATCACTCCCCCTCAACCTTTCTTCTTCCACACTCACCCTCACCAACCTAAAAAACCCTACTTCATCAATATCATTTCTCACTCAAAAACTTCAATTTTTTGGTGCAACAAATCAAAGGGAGCAAGAGAAGATTGAATTTCAGGTAAATATTCAACTTCATCCACTACATTGCTCACATTATCAATCTACTTTTTGGAAAAACAAGTTATGCGGCTTTCGGATGTGTAAATCCGGTACGTATTTAGCATGAACTTGTCCGGATGTGCATATCCGGAAAAATGCCTGGAACTTATTAATTTTAATTTTCAGCAACTTTTAATAGGTTTTAGTTATATATATATTTATTGTTCTATTATTGTTTATAAATAGATATGGTACACCCCGATAACATCTCAAAAGAATTAGTTTCGCCGATTTCTCTGAAAGTTGAAGGGATTATCGTAAAGTCGGTTGATGTCGGCGGTGACTTTAATAACAAGCAAGAGTTTGCTGATCGCGATAGCATGCTCGCATATATTCGTAGGACGGCTATTGGCCTTGGTTTCGGTGTGAATATCGGAAGATCGGATAATGGTTCGGAAAGAAGAAAGGCTTTTGTAATTTTGGGGTGCGAAAGAAGCGGGAAATATCAGGTTCCTCTACGGAAGTTAAAAAAGACGACACCGGTAGTAGAAAATGTGAGTTCCCTTTTAAGATTGGTGGTTATATTTTAGCTTCCAAAAAATGGAGATTTAGTGTTCGTTGTGGTATACATAATCACGAATTGTGCTCAAAGTTTCAAGGCCATCCTAGTGTATGTCGGCTCAAGTCGAAAGAGAAGACATGTATTGCCGACATGACCTTGAATCTTGTCCAATCAAAAAATATACTTGTCACGTTGAAACGGAAGGAACCCGGCAATGTAGCAAATATAAAGCAAGTGTATAACATTCGGTATCAGACGAACAAAGCAATTAGAGGAGATAGAAGTGAGATGCAACAACTGTTGAAATTGTTGGATATCGCTATGATGGAGTTACGGTCTGAGATATTTTTTGGACTCATCCGGATTTCGTAAAGTTATTCAACACGTTCTCGACAGTGCTCATTCTCGATTGTACCTACAAGACGAACAAGTATCGACTTCCATTATTTGAGATGGTTGGTGTTACGTCTACGGATAAGACATATGTCGTTGGTTTTGCATTTTTGGAGTACGAAAAATAGGACAATTTTACATGGGCATTGGAGACGTGTCGGTCACTTTTGAAGAAACATGTTCAAATGCCTAAAGTGATTGTTATGGACCGCAATACCGCTTTGATGAATGCGGTTGCAAAGGTCTTTCCTTCTTCTAATGCATTACTTTGTCGATTTCACATAACAAAGAATATGAGAAGTCGGGTTAAACCCGCAGTGGGTGTGAAATAAGTGGAGTCGGAAGATGGAAAATTGGTTAAGGCCGGTGTCATTGTAGAAAAAATAATGGATGCATGGAATCGTATTATAAATTCTTCCACAAAAGAATTATATGCTGATTCAGTCATGAAATTCCGGAAAGTGTGCGAAAAGTACCCTGCGTTGTTGAAATACGTTGAAAGCACTATTCTTGATCAAGTGAAGGAGAAGATAGTATGTGCGTGGATGAATAATGTCCGACACCTTGGAAATACAACAACCAATAGAGTTGAGTCGGCACATGCTACTTTGAAGAATTGGTTGGGTAATAGCAAGGGCGATTTATGTCGAGATTGGGACTCCGTGGATCTCATGATTAAAAACCAACATAACGAGATTCAAACCACATTTGGTCGGAGTATTATGGTTTTGGAACATCGTTTTAAAGGTAACTTTCTTTACTCTCAATTGATCGGCAACATGTCTCGGGCGGGATTGAGCTATATTTTTCACGAGGCCAACCGAGCCGAAATGGTAGGTTCTGATAACGCAAAGTGTGGTTGCACTATTGTGAAAACCTACGGTCTTCCGTGTGCTTGTGCTATTGCTACAAAGTTGAAACTAGGTGAGCCAATATAAATTGACGAAGTTTGCCCTCATTGAATGAGACTTAGTTTTGATGATGATGGTTGCAAGGAAGGAGATAAACCGGATATCTCTATTTTGCCCGAATTAGAAGCGATTCAAGCGAGATTTTTGAAGGCCGATGACAACATGAAGCTACACATCAAAGAAGAAATAAGGAAGATTGTCTTTCCCGAAACAACCGCAATGATACCGTCGTCTCAACCGGTTAAGACAAAAGGTGCTCCGAAGAAGTTGAAGCCTACACCGAATGACAACTCGACAACTCGGTCTCCTTCATATTGTGAGCACGTTGACAAACTCTTTCCGGAATCAGCGAGTCCTAAATCTCTACAAAGTGGCATGAAAGGAGCTCGCATTACCAAACCAGCTCCGACGCCGATTCCACGAGTTCCGACTCCGAATGCACCGCTTCCGACACCGATTCCACCTATAATTTCCTTTATCGGCGAGATGCCGATTTTTATGCACAAGCATATCGACGATATCATCGATGTTGTAGGGGATGGTAATTGCGGTTACTGAGCCATTTCGGCTCTACTCGGTAGAGGAGAGGAAGGTCATGAACTTGTTCGTCATCAACTTATCCTGGAGTTGGAGACGCATAAAGAAGCATACTTGCGTTTGTATGAAAATAAAGAAAAATATGACAAGGTTTACGAGTCACTTGATCCATGGTTGAGTGGTCCGGCCCTGGTATCGAAATGGATGAGCTTCCCCGAGATGGGTCATCTTATCGCATGTGCGTACGATATGGTGTGTATTTACTTGACGCGATACAGTTTTTCGAAAACCTTTTTTCCACTCCGCACCGCACCACCGTCCAATCCAAATGATCACATGATGTGTATCGGATGGCTTGCGAAATCAAGACATTTTGTACAAGTTATCTTGAAACCTGGATACCCCATACCACCTAAATCACCTCAATGGGTGACGCATGCAACCGCAATTGCCGAGTCGTGGCCGGATGGTTTTGTTGAAAGGATGGTTGAATTCGATAGATTGAATGAAATTGAAAAGGCATCAAATGCGGAAAACTCCAAAGTTCAAGCTCCGATAGATTTTGACAGAGACTTTTGTTTTAACTCTTTTGTATAATCATACGACAAAATGTACATTTTTTAAGTGAAATATATTGAATTTTTATTCGTATGCCTTTTTAATGCACTTATGAATTTTATTCCAATGAAAGCATTGCAATTGGTTGCATAACATAGTCAATTCTGATTGAAAAATGTATCAGTAAAATATTCTGATTTGCAGATACGGGAAAGTTCCGGATATACAAATCCAGAACCAATATTTATAGGGTTTTTCCGTATCTGCATATCCGAAAAGAAGTTAGGCAGAAATTATTTTACCCTAAGTTTTCTATAAATTAGGGGTTTCATTTGATTTCTTTCACACAAACTCAAAATGTCTCAATTGTATGAAATCAAGTTTCGTTGGTATGTCGCAAGTGTCTCCTACACCGACGGCAAAACATGCGGTCGCACGTTTAAGCTAATGAGGGACACCTCCATCGGCGAGATCATTGACCACATCGAACATCTCCTACCTTACCGAGACAAACAGAAGGTTGCGAAGCTTGAGTATCGTTCACCTTCGGTTGACAACGAAGGGAACGTCACTTACAGCATTGTTGAGCTCAAGAATCAAGAGGATGTTAGAGCGATGTGGCAAACTTATTTCGGTTACGAAGAACGATTCCCACTCGAGTTTGAGGCGACCGTCAAAATCCGAAGAACGGTCGATGATATTTTAGAGATGTGCAAGCGTCCACCGGGCTATTGATCTTGTAATATTTAAATTTCTGTCGATGTAATGCAGAATTTCTGAATATAATCCCGATTTTATGTTATGAATGTGATAAACATTGTTGGATTTTTGGTATTCTGCATCTGATTTTATTCCGTATTTGCAAATGCGAACTTTTACCAGATGTACACATCCGGTAAAAACTGGAAAAAAAATGCGTCCGGATTTGCACATCCAAAACAGAGGAGTATTTTTGTAAGCACACAAAATACCTAAGAAATTTAGGTAGTGTGTTAAAAATTTCTCTTATTTTTTTTCAATTAACACACCAACACACGTATTTTTCTAACTACGTGAGACTTCTTAATGATCCACCCAAGTTTCTTAGGCACCATGTGAAATTATTTTTTTGCCCCCTAATTCCGGATGTGCACATCCGGACGCACCGGATCCTTAAGAATTAAAAACTTTTTTCGGATATGCATATCCGGGATGTCTCCGGATCTGTATATCCGGAAGACATTCTGAAATATTTAAAGCTGCACGATCACTCCCCCCTTACCATAATCAACCTTCTTCTTCCACACTCACTCTCACCAAGTCAAAAAACCCTACTTCATCAATCTCATTTCTCACTCAAAAAGTTCAAATTTTTTGTGCAACAAATCAAAGGGAGCAAGGAAAGACTGAATTTCAGGTAAACATTCAACTTCATCCAGTACATTGCTCACATTATCAATCTACATTTTTGGAAAAACAAGTTACGCTACTTCCGGATGTGCACATCCGGAAAGAATTTAGCATGAACTTTTCCGGATATACACATCCGAAAAAATGCCTGAAGCTAATTAATTTAAGTTTTCAGCATTTTTGAATAAATCTTATTTATACATATTAATTGTTCTATTCTTGTTTATAAATAGAGATGGTGCATCCCGATAACATGGCAAAAGAATTAGTTGCGCCGATTTCCTCGAAAGATGAAGGTATGCTCGTAAAGTCGGTTGATGTCGGCGATAACTTTAACAACAATCAAGACTTTGATGATCGTGAAAGCATGATCGCATACATTCGTAGGACGGTTATTGAGCTCGGCTTCGGTGTAAATATCGGGAGATCGGATAATGGGTCGGATAGAAGAAAAGCTTTTGTAATTTTGGGGTGCGAAAGAAGCGGCAAATATCAAGCACCTCTACGGAAGTTAAAGAAAGACGAGACCGGTACTAGAAGATGTGAGTGCCCTTTTAAGATTGGTGGTTACATGTTAGTTTCCAAGAAATGGAGATTTACCGTTCGTTGTGGTATACATAACAACGAAATGTGCTCAAAGCTAGAAGGTCATCCAAGTGTATGCCGGCTCAAGGCGAAAGAGATGACATGTATAGCCGACATGACCTTGAACCTTGTCCCACCGAAGAATATACTTGCGACGTTGAAACGGAAAGAACCCGAAAATGTTGCAAACATAAAGCAAGTGTATAACATGTGGTATCGAATGAACAAGGCAATTAGGGGAGATAGGAATGAGATGCAACAACTGTTGAAAGTGTTGGAGGACAACGATTACGTGTCTCGGTACAGATGTCGCGATGATGGAATTACGGTACGAGATATTTTTTGGACTCATCCGGATTCCATCAAGTTGTTCAACACGTTTTCGACAGTGCTCATTCTCGATAGCACCTATAAGACAAACAAGTATCGTCTTCCATTGTTTGAGATGGTTGGCGTTACGTCTACGGATAAGACATATGCCGTCGGCTTTGCCTTTTTGGAGTGTGAGAAAGAGGACAATTTCACGTGGGCGTTGGAGACGTGTCGGTCACTTTTGAAGAAACATGTTCAAATGCCAAAAGCAGTTGTTACGGACCGCGACAACGCCTTGATGAATGCGGTTGCGAAAGTCTTTCCGTCTTCCAATGCACTACTTTGTCGATTTCACATAACAAAGAATGTGCAAAGTCGGGTTAAGACCGCGGTGGGTGCGAAGCAAGTGGATTCGGAAGACGGAAAAGTGGTCAAGTCGGGTGTCATTGTAGAGAAAATTATGGATGCATGGACTCATATTCTAAATTCTTCCACAACGGGATTATATGCCGATTCGGTCATTAAATTCCGGAAAGTGTGTGAACGGTACCCCGCTTTGTTGAAATATGTTGAATCCACCATTCTTGATCAAGTGAAAGAAAAGATTGTTTGTGCGTGGACCGATAACGTACGACATCTTGGAAACACTACCACCAATAGAGTTGAGTCGACACATGCCACTTTGAAGAATTGGTTGGGAAATAGCAAGGGGGATTTATGTCGGGATTGGGACTTCGTGCATCTAATGATCAAAAACCAACACAATGAGATACAAACCACTTTCGGTCGGAGCATCACAGTTTTGGAACATCGGTTTAAAGGTAACTTCCTCTACTCTCAATTGATCGGCAACATGTCTCGGGTGGGGTTGGGCTATATTTTTCACGAGGCCACCGAGCCGAAACGGTAGGTTCCGATAGTGCAAAGTGTGGTTGCACTATTGTGAAAACCTACGGTCTTCCTTGTGCTTGTGCCATTGCTAAAAAGTTGAAACTAGGTGACCCAATACAAATTGACGAAGTTTGCCCTCATTGGATGAGACTTAGTTTTGATGATGATGCTTGTAAGGAAGGAGATAAACCCGATATCTCTATTTTGGCCGAATTGGAAGCGATTCAGATGAGATTTTCGAAGGTCGACGACAATATGAAGCTACACATCAAAGAAGATTTGAGGAAGATTGCCTTCCCCGAAACAACCGCAATGATACCTCCGTCTCAACCGGTTAAAACAAAGGGTGCTCCGAAGAAGTTGAAGCCTACACCAAATGACAACTCAACAACTCGGTATCCTTCGTATTATGAGCACGTTGACCAAATCTTTCCGGACTCTCCGACTCCTAAATCTCTACAAAGTGTCGTGAAAGGAGCTCGCATTTCCAAATCGGCTCCGACACCGATTCCACGAGTTCCGACTCCGACTCCAACTACACGTATGATTTCCTTTATTGACAAGATGCCGGTTTTTATGCACAAGCATATCGACGGTATAATCGATGTTGTAGGGGATGGTAATTGCGGTTACCGAGCCGTGTCGGCTCTACTCGGTAAAGGAGAGGAAGGTCATGCACTTGTACGTCATCAACTTATCCTAGAGTTGGAGACGCATAAAGAAGCATACTTGCGTCTCTATGAAAATCAAGAAAATTACAACAAGGTTCACGAGTCACTTGTTCCGTGGTTGAGTGGTCCGGCACCGGTATCGAAATGGACGAGCTTCCCCGAGATGGGTCATCTTATAGCATGCGCCTACGATATGGTGTGTATCGACTTGACGAGATACGGATTTTCGGAAACCTTTTTTCCACTAAACACCGCACCTCCGTCGAATCCAAATGATCGCATCATGTGCATCGGATGGCTTGCGAAATCAAGATATTTCGTACAAGTTATCTTGAAACCCGGATGCCCGATACCACCTAAATCACCGCAATGGGCGACGCATGCAACCGCAATTGCCGAGTCTTGGCCGGATAATTTTGTCGAAAGGACGGTTGAATTCGAAAGATTGCACGCAATTGAAAAGGCATCAAATGCGGAAAAATCGAAAGTTCTAGCTCCAATAGATTTAGACGGAGAATTTTGCTTTAACTCTTTTGTATAATCATACGACACAATGTACATTATTGAAGTGAAATATATTGTACTTTTATCCATATGTCTTTTTAATACACTTACGAATTTTATTGCACTGAAAGTATTCCAAGTGACTGCATAAGCTGTCAATTCTGTTTTAAAATTGTATCAGTAAAACATTCTGATTTGCAGATCCGGACAATTTCCGGATGTGCACATCCGGAAATAATATTTGCAGGGTATGTCCGGATCTGCAGATCCGGAACTAACTTGGGCAGAAATAACTTTACCCTAACTTTTCTTTAAATTAAGGGTTTCATTTGATATCTTTCACAAAACCTCAAAATGTCTCAATTGTATCAAATCAAAATCCATTGGTATGCCGCAAGTGTCTCCTTTACCAACGGCAAAACACGCGGTCAAAAGTTTATGATAATGAGGGACATCCCCCTCGACCAAATCATTGACGACATCGAACATCTCCTACCTTACGGAGACAAGCGGAAGGTTGCGAAGCTTCAGTATCGTTCACCTTCGGTTGACAACGAAGGGAACGTCGCTTACATCCTTGTTGAGCTCAAGAATCAAGACGATGTTAGAGCGATGTGGCAAACTTATTTGGGTTACGAGGAACAATTCCCGTTCGAGTTCGAGGCGGCCGTCACAATCCGAAGAACGGTCGATGACATCTTAGAGATGTGCAAGCGTCCACCGGGCTATTGATCTTGTTATATTTAAATTTCTGTCGATGCCATGCCGATTTTTTCAATGTAATCCCGATTTTATTTTATGAATGTGAGAAACATTTGTGGTTTTGGTGTTCTGCTTCAGTATTTTTTTCGGATTTGCAAATACGAACTTTTACCGGATGTGCACATCCGGGAAAAAATGAAAATTTTAAAAAAAATGGTGCGTCCGGATGTGCACATCCGGAATCAAGGGACAAAAACAAAAATTCACAAGGTGCCTAAGAAACAAGGGTGGTGTCCTTTTTTTTTTTCAAATTCATCACCATTTTGAAATTTGACATGTTCCTACATATGCCTCTGGGTCAATAAAAATGTGTTAAGCAGTGTACTGTAACACGCATATTTACTATAAATATTAGGGTTAAATAAGTTTTAAGTCCCTATAAATATAGCGATTTTCAATTTTGGTCCCTCTAAAATTTTTCATTAAGAATTGGTCCCTATAAAATTTTCCGTCTCAATTATGAGTCCCTGACGTCAAATGGGGCTAACGGAAGCTGACGTGTCAATTATTATAAATATAGCGATTTTCAATTTTGGTCCCTCTAAAATTTTTCATTAAAAATTGGTCCCTATAAAATTATAATTAATTAATTTAATTATATGTGAAATTAATTAACATAAATTTTAAACTAAAAACTATGAAAATGAATCCTCAACACCTCTCTACTCTCTACACCAAAAATATGAGTGTTATTCATCTCTAAGATATGGTGCAAAAAGAGAGACGATCAATATCAAGCATTTTCAAGTACTTAGAAGGTTGTAACTTGCCAAGAATATCCATCTCACTTTGTGAAATTGTAAAACGGTCATTTGCATCCTTAGACCATTCAAACGATAATTCCTCAAGGTACTTTTTATCCACCATATTCACCTCTGATGCTTCAAAGTTGTTGTTAACATTCGCTAATTTCTTAATTGAAAGTGATCCGTGAAGATCCACCATACTCATAACCAACTTCTTCTGAAGTCTTCCCATTTTTTTGAGGTTGTAAAAGATCTTCATCCATCCACAACAAGATCAAATCGTCTTTATTGAATTCATAATCCTTAGGATACAATGAACAATAAACAAAGCAGCGTTTCAAATAGGGAGGGAGATAATGATAACTAATTCTTAGTGCTGGAATGATCTTACTCTCATTTTCCCAAATGTTACTATATAGTATATTATTCCAGTCCCTAATGTCACGTTTAAGTCGCAACAAGCCTCCAAGTGATTGTGTTGCTAAAGGTAATCCCTTACATTTCTTAACAATCTCTTTGCCAATCTTTTGGAGATCCATATTCTCATTGGATTCTTCTTGTCGAGGAAGACATGCATGGTTTGCAAAAACGGACCAACAATCTTCATCAGACAATTGCCGAAGAGGGTAAGCTTGAAAAGTTTGGACCATTGAAGCAACTTTATCTTCCAGCTTACAAACCGTATCCTTTTCCTCAGAGTTGAAAAAGCGAGAGAAGTAGCTAACAGTACTGACCTTCTTGTTGTTGTTGGAAAGAGCCGCTTTGGTAGAGATGTGGTCGAGAATGTTATCAGCAACATAGAGAGCATCTTTGAGATCATCAAGCCAGTTGTTAACAGCAGAGTCATGAATCTGCTTCTGTTCAGCATTATTCAGCACAGCTTCGACAGCATGAAGAGTGATCGTCAACCTTTGGACCAAATTGATGTCAAGTTTCTTCCCACGGATCAAGTCAAGAACATGAGGAGAAGCAAGCTTGTCGAGAACAACTTCAATGAAAGCAAACAGAAATGCTTCACCAACAGCAGCCGCCATCGCCATAAACTCGATCGGAAATCAGGAGATTGATTGTAGATGCAGTTTGCACAAAGTCAACTGGTACTTTGAGTTAGTTTTTAGTTTAAAATTTATGTTAATTAATTTCACATATAATTAAATTAATTAATTATAATTTTATAGGGACCAATTTTTAATGAAAAATTTTAGAGGGACCAAAATTGAAAATCGCTATATTTATAATAATTGACACGTCAGCTTCCGTTAGCCCCATTTGACGTTAGGGACTCATAATTGAGACGGAAAATTTTATAGGGACCAATTCTTAATGAAATATTTTAGAGGGACCAAAATTGAAAATCGCTATATTTATAGGGACTTAAAACTTATTTAACCCTAAATATTAATATAAAAATACATTAATACGCCCATTAATAAAAATATATTAATATAAAATGATAAAATAATAAGCATAATTATAGACAAAAAAAATAGTAATAACGTAATTATCGCTAAACAAAATTTAAAGATTGTAAAATCAAATAATTTTATATCTCAGATCTACTTAACATATTTTTTCCTATATTTTAAAATTATTATATATTTTTAACACTCTTAACTCTTAAATAAATAAATAATCATTTAACAATTTATGATTTCATTTTTTTCACTAATATAATCATTCAATTATATTTTGTGGGTGCACACCTAACTTTTAGTAAAATAAAATAAAAATTACTACTAATAACTAATCACAAAACAAACAGTTAAATGGGGGCATGTGCCCCCAAATATATACACATAGATCCGTGCCTGGTTGCGACAAACCAATAGTTGTTGCGCTGAATAGTATCATGATTGCATCATTGTATCATACAGTAAGACATAAAAATACTCCCTCCGTCTCATAAAAAGTGTCATATTTGAGCAATGCGCGGTTCTTAAGAAAATGATTAGATGTGTTGGTTGTAATGAAAAAGTTAATGTCATTTACTAAAATACCCCTATTAAATGTAGTTGATAAAGTAGTTGAATAAAGTGGTATTTTAGTAACTCATTCATTTTATTAAAACACAGTAATGCGCTGACGAAAGTAGGCATTACCGATCATTTCTATTATTTTTCTACAAATAGTGTTCTCGTTATTAACTGAAGTCGAACTTGTATGAGTAAGTTTTGGACACGAATCATTGTCCTAAACCCTTATTTATAAAATTACGATAATGTTTTGTTAGTTCGATATAGCCGCACACTTGAGGCATGTCAAACAACATAATTATATGGCCTTACGTTGGCGACATGATATACATTGCTTTCTTTCTTGAGTCTACTACCTCATGACTTCCTTTTGCTCGTGATTGGTTTGCTTCCGAAAGACAACCAAGTGAGGTCAAGACAAATATTCATCCATGTGCTGACTATCTGACTTGGTTTCACATGTTTGAATGTGTAAAAGGGAACATTTGAAAGAGGTGAAACAATTACTGAGATGATTATGATTTCCAAACAAGATATGAAGATTGACATGAATCATTTCTTCATTCTCTGGGCGTATTGGTCTGTAGGTGCTAATTATTTTATTTTCTCGTGCGGTATGGCGACCCTGACTTTCCATAACGTGGTTGTCATTCTTGGCTTTTCTCTTTGTGGGGTTCAGGGTCGGCCCAATATAAATAGAGGCCTAAGGCGAATTTTAAACTAAAATTATTTAAACTAATTTTTTTACAATACAAAATTATTAAAAAAAAAGCTATTTATAAAAAATATTCAAAATATATAAACAAAATCATCTAATATAAAATTGTTACATCGTAAAAAGATAAAATAAAATGATATGTTACCATATTCATATTATTTCATTTAAGGTATTGATTGCAAGTGAAACAAAAAGAAAACATTTAAAATGTTTAAGTTGATTTGTTTTTATTATTTTTGGTGTTGAATGATCATATGAATATTTAAATTTTTAGAGCAATCCTTTTAGATTGTCCCATAAGAGGAAATGTTAGAATGTCACCCAAAGGGAGGTATCGCCTCGCCCTCAGACTTTCTTATCGCCCGGTAGTGGGAAACGTGTGATAAGATGTTTATGGGGCAGAGAGAAGTCAGGATCAATAACTGACTCATGACTTCCTAGAAAATAGTGATTCAACAGTCCACCATTGACTGATTATCGGTGACCCTTCCCAAGAGAATCCTAGGCCCTAAAGGCCTCTATAAATACATCTCCCATGAGGAGAGATGATAGATCTTAAGCAATACAATCACACCCCCGTACACGATTATACCTAAGCATACCATTTCTTAACAAGACCTCTCACCTCACGTGAACAGGTTCTTGAAACCATTATAATCACCACCATACAAGGTTTCTCACCACCCTAACCACTCATAATTGTTATAAACCTATTAAAGCCTCTGAGTCTTCGTGCCCTTGCAGGGAGAACACGCATATTTTTACTTTTTAACCAGTACAATGGCTCCCACTGTGGGCCCGCTAAAACTAATTGGGCCACACTCTTTCAATCACCATCACCCTTCCTGTCGTTACCCTTCTCTCCTATATATATATATATTCACTTTCAAGTATGGTTAATAAGAGAGCTCCATCTCCTACACCGGAAGGTACTAGCGATAGCGGTGGTGCCGACGCCCTGGTGGAGATGCGCGTTGCCATGGACGAATTACGTTGCCATAACCAAACATTGGAAGACGACAACCACAACATCAGACAACGCCAATGGGATTCCAATACCCTATAGGAGATGGAACCATTGGATCCCTAACCACTCTCAGACGAGATATAGGGGGCGACTGTCATAGAGGGCTTTAAACCTCCTTCGTTAGCCAAATTTGATGATGTAGTTATACTTACGAGCAATTTGTCTCCATCAATACACAAATGACCGTCAGAGGAGTGCTAGACTCCCTGAAATAAAAGTTGATATCTGGCACTTTCAGGGATGCCGCCTTTAGATGGTATATGGGTATATGCTTTCATGAATAACTATCAGGAGCTGATAAAGAAACTAGTACACCAGTTCGTCGCCAACCGCCACAGGAAGATGTACATTACCAACGTGTTTAATATATGCTAGGGTCCATCGATATCATTGAGTGACTATCTTGCCCTCTTTAATGAAGCCATCATCAATGTCATCCCACCAAACCAAGAGATGTTTGTGGGGACATTCCAAAATGGACTTAAAGCGGGACACTTCAACAAGTTCCTAGCCTAGAAGCCAACATTATCTTTGGCAAAAGTAGTCACTAAAGTTGAGTGCTTTATAAAGGGCAAGGAAAGCAATGCCGAAAAGAAGGCACGCAACGCCAAGGAGCGCGCCCCCAACACTGAAAGCTCACACTACCAAAAGAATAGCCATTATACCTCACCCATAAAGGAAAAGACTGTGTTCAAAAGGGTATGTATGATGACAAAGAACTTCACACCTCTTGACACTCGCAGTGAGAAAATCTGGCGCGAGATACTCCACCAATATAAGATCCTTACGCCACTCACTCCTAAGGAAAACGTGATGGGTTATGAGCCAGGAAGATGGTGTAAGTTCCACAAAGTGAATGAACGTCACACCGAGGACTACTATTAGTTCAAGAAGAAAATTGAAAGACTAATATAGGAGGGACACCTTAAGAAATATGTGAAGGGTGACTCCTCTCGTTCATCAGACAAGCCTAGCTCGCGTGGGTGAGATGATGCTGGGAGCCCTAGGCCTAACAAATCCAAGGAGGCATCCCAGGGCAAGGACATAGAAAGATATGCGTCACACGTTCAACACTATAGCATGAGGTTCCATCAAAGGCGGGGAGGCGAATATCATTGATCAGTATTGGCCCATTGTGCTATCTAACTTCAAATTTAAAATCATTATCAAGGTTCTGGCTGATAGGTTGGCTCGGGTTCTTCCTCAAATCATTTCCAATGAGTAGCATGGTTTCATCAATGGTCATAACATTCGTGACAGCATTTGCCTTACTTCGGAGGTGGCTAACATTTTTCACAAGAAGACTTTATGTGGGAATTTCATGTTGAAGGTGGATATATCTAAAGTTTTTGAAACATTAAATTGGTCTTTCCTTTTGAAGGTGCTTAGAAGATTTGGTGTTTGTGAAACTTTTTGCAATTGAATTTCTAATATTCTTGCTTCTGTTTCTATCTCTATTTCCATAAATGGTAACCTCCATAGTTATTTCAAGTGTCAAAGGGGGGTTCGACAGGGTGATCCTCTATCCCCTCTGTTGTTTTGCATTGTGGAAGATGACCTTAGCAGAGGTCTATCTCAGTTAGTTGCCATGAACAAAATTAAGCTAATTAAGGCTAGCAAGTTTACGGCGGTTCCCTCTCATACTCTTTACGATGACGACATTATGCTCTTCACTAGAGGTTGCACCTCTTCTATTGATACCATTGCGGATATTTTCGTCAAGTATGTTGAATGTTCAGGTTTGGTTATTAATCCCTCGAAATCTACTTTATATGTTGATTCTATGTCTTCCTCTAGACAGAGCATGTTGGCGGATAGGTTTGGCTTTGAGATTGGTCAGTTGCCTTTCTTCTATTTGGGGGGCCCTATTTTTAAAGGCAGACCCAATGCTACATATTTTATTTCTACTGCTGATAAAGTCAAAAATAAATTGGCGGTTTGGAAGACGAGTCTCTTGTCTATAGCCGGTAGAATTCAATTAGTCAAATCTGTTGTGCATAGTATGTTGTTGTACTCAATGCGTGTCTATTCGTGGCCGGTCAGTTTTATTCTAATGGTTGAAAAGTGGTGCCGTAATTTCATGTGGAGCGGTGATGTCCAATGGAGAAAGTTGGTGACAGTGGCCTGGAAGTTATAAAGATTATAGTAGCAGCATTTTGGGGTTAAAATCTCTTAGGCTTGTTAATGATGCTGGTAATTTGGAGCTATGTTGGTCGGTTATCAACAGTTCTGCTCCTTGGGCCTTGGTTCTTCGCGACAAAATTTTTAGAAAGGATCGCACCGTGAAATATCATGTTTTCTTCGGTTTGGACTGGATGCAAATCTTTCCAGCACGTCTTGACAGAGAACTCTGTTTGAATGGTTGGTAAGGGTGATAAAATTAACTTGTGGAACGATAACTGGTGCGGTCATACCATTGCTTCGATGTTACACATTCATGAAGATCAGCAGCAGCTTCTCAAGGCTAATCTTAATGAGATTATATGTGGTTTGCGTATTGTTATCCATGATGGCCTGGCTCTTCTGTCGCCAGCTCTGCCCCATCCTGCCTCTAAAGTGTATTTCAATATTCAGAAGGAGGGTTCTAGAATTTGGAAGCGGTCGGACAGCGGTGCTCTCACGTTTAAGGACACTTATTCTTTTCTCAATGGCAACGTTCCAACCTGTGAATGGGGAAGGCTGATTTGGCGTCCTTTCATACCGCCTTCTAAGTCTCTTTTATTTTGGCGTTTAATTCTTGACAAGCTTCCAACTGATGAAAATTTGGCTATGTTGGGTTTTCTCGTACCGTCAGTCTGCAGTTTATGCAAGAAGCAGGTGAAAACTTTATCTCATTTTTCTTTAATTGTACATACGCTAAACATGTTTGGATGTGATTGGGAAATAGAATTGATTATCACATTTCTTTCTTGGCGGATTGTTGGTTTGTTATCCATATAAATGCTTCACCCCAATGTAAAGATGTTCTGCTGTCGGCAATTATTAACTCAGTTTACTGCATTTGGCAGTCCTATAATTTGGCTAGGTTTCAAGATAAATTTACTCCTTGGAAATCTATCTGCTCCTCGATCGAATCTAGGACGAAATTAGTGGGGAACACCACTGCTGCCTGTTCCAATTCTACCATTTAGTATTTTGTTGTGCTGGAAATCTTTTCTATGGTCATTCATCCGCCTAAACCGAAATTGGTCAAGGAGGTTTTATGGTGTCCCCCTCATGTTGGTTGGATAAAGGCTAACATTGATGGGGCTTCCGGTGGTTTACCGCAGGCAGCTTGCGGCGGTATTTTTAGGAATCATACTTGCGATCATTTGGGGAGTTTCGCTTGTAATTTGGACCTGGTGGGTGCATTTTCGACGGAGATAATGAGAGCGATTCTGGCCATGGAGTATGCCTCTTCTCAAAACTGGGTTAGTTTATGGTTGGAAACATACTCAATGCTTGTGGTGAAAGAGTTCAATAAACCATATGTTGTACCTTGGCAGTTAAGGAACATATGGGAAACTGTATGCTTAGGATGCAAAATTTAAAAATTTTGGCGACTCACATCTACAGGGAAGGAAATCAATGTGCAGATAAGTTTGCTAACATAGGTTTATTAGTATTTAATTTTACGTGGTGGTCGGATATATATACAGACCTTGTTTTGGATTTTAATAGAAATAAGCTAGGCTTTTCTAGTTTTAGAGTTAAATAAATTTGAGGTTTCGCCAAAATGTCCCCTCATTTTTGTACCTATTATTTTCTAATATATTTCATGAGCTTTTGCCCTCTTTCTATCTAAAAATAATAAATAAAAACTTTATTATCTTTCAAACATTTATAAAATATATTTATGGGATAGAATTTTATGTTTAAATATTTGAGAATATGTCATTTGAGTTAGTAGAGAACTTTAATATTAAATGACATCAAATATTTTATAATAAATTTTGCAATTTTAATATTTAAAAAATAAAATAAAATTCAACCAAATATTTTAATGACTATATAACAAACAAATGGACATGATATGAATTTAAAATTTTATGCTAAAATAACAAAATAAAATACTACGAATAAAATTTGAGATTAATAAATGGAAATAAATTATTTATTTTTAAATATATCAGTATAGAACATTTCAATGTGTTTCTATTCACTACCACGTGAAAGAAAAGAGTGAATATTCAGAGAAAACCAATTTAATTCATTTTATGTAAATGTGTTACATCTATTTTCGAATCGGATTAATTGTTCAATTGACCGAATATTGATGAAGAAGAAAATATAATTATATAATATTAGTTCCATAATGAAATAAAAGTAAGAAATTAGAGATTTTAGAAACATGTTAAAATAAACTAGAAAATAGTAGTAATAAATTTAGACTAAAATAATGTTAATTTACTTTGATAACTCTAGCAATGCATCAAATTATTTCTTCATATTTCTCAATAAAGTCATATGAATATATAAGGTTTTAATCACATACATACAAGAAGATATTGACAAAACTAGTTTTAAAATAAACATAGAGTCGAAAACAACTTTGATGATCAATTTTGAATATTATCTGATTTGTATAATTTTATGGGACAACACTTAAATAATTAAAAAATCAAAGGTATAGATTTTTCATTAAATTTAATTGAATGATTCAATTCAGCACAGACACAAAACTCAACCAAATGATTCATTATAATATAATTAATTAATAATTAATTATTTGAATTTAAATTTAATTAATTAAATAATTAATCCAACATTAATTATTTATTCGATTCAATAATCCTATCAAACAGTAGTTTCTTCGATTTTCAATTCGATCAGCCGTTTGAAATCGGTTTTTAAATAAACATTACTCCCTCCGTCCTACAATAAGTGATCTAGTTGACTTTTCACACAAATTAAGAAAAATAAAATAAATGAAAGAGAGATAATGATATTTTTACTAAAGTACCCTTATAATGTATTGAGAATGATGAAAGTAATATTAATTAGAAGGTAAAATAGAAAAAATTGTATTGAAAATTGAAATAAATCATCTATTTTAGAACACTATTTTATTTCAAATTGATCACTCGTTTTGAAACGGAAGGAGTTTATCACTGACAAGAAAAATATTTAACTCACTATATAAAATTTTATTTTATTGGCAATTCCTGAATATCCACGAAATCCGTCTTATGTTACTTCTTTCAACAGACAGAAGCAAAATAAAATCTTACAACTATAATTAGTGATCTTCAATTTTGTCTGCACTTGGATTGGATTGCGTAAGCGCCTTTTTGCCATTTTTTGCCAAGCAAATCATCTCATTCAACTTTTCCTTTTTGACAATACAATACAATTCTTTGAAATTGAAATGGCAAAGAGTTGAAATCGTTAGATTATATGAACTTTTGGATTTTAGTTGAATAAATAAAGGAGCTTTTGGATTTGAATAAAAAGAAGAAGGAACTTTTTGATTTAGATTGTTTTACGAGAGGTGGTTGTGAGTTTATTTTAATTAAAATTTGTTCATAAAATTATAATTGAATTGTTTTATATTTATTTTTCCTTAAAATCTAAAATTAAAATAATAGATTTTAGAGTAATGTTTTTGTTTCAAAGCTACACACCATGAGTTTGAAAGTGTGAAAAATATACAAAAAGTGGGATTGAATTGTGTTTCACGTTTTCTTTTATTTAACTTCTGATCAGAGTTTTAGAATCAGAACTGGTATTCAGATTCTGTTTTAATTCATTGGCAGCAGATATAACAGAAGTAAATAAATAACAGTAGAAGACACAAAAGATTTATTCTGGTTCCTCCCCTAACTGAGAGTACTCCAGTCCCCTTGTCTCACAAGAGATTTTCATTATAACCACTTCATGATTACAATCGCTTATCCTTCTGCATAAGTTTTTTACATCTGCTCAGACCAACGGTTTGAGACTTCCTTGCTTAGAGCACATGTCTAAGATTTTCCCTTACTTACACCTTCTGACCGAGTCCCCTGCTCCAAAGGTCTTTTGGTTGAAACTTCCCCTTGCTTAGAGCACATGTCTAAGACTTCTTGCTCACGCCTTCTGACCGAGCCACCTGCTCTTCTGGTCATCCAGACTGAGACTTCCCCATGCTTAAGCAGCATTTGAGACTTCATGCTCACACCCCTCAGACGGAGACTTCCCACTTGCTCAATTAGACTAGCTGAATAAGAATTTCACAGCTCAAGCACTTAAGCAACGAGACTTACGTGGCTTAAGCATCTTGACTCGAGACTTGTTGCTTGAATCCCAATGAGACAAGTCTTCAGCTCAAACACATAGCAAGAGACTTGATCTAAACTACTGAAGGCTCAACAGAATAGAGAACAAGGTGTACATGATACAAGCATCAGAGGTACAGGAAATCACCATAACAAAGACCTAAAGCTCTTAAGATTTCTAAAATATTTAATGGTAAGAAATTTTAAGGCTTTTACAATTACAACCTAAAACAGAAAAACTGCATATTACATTAGAGTTGATAATTGCTTGATCTTGCTACTCCTTCATCTGAAAAATCCTTGTTAAGATTCAAACTTGGATCTTTAACCATATTTATAGCCTTTGAAGAAACTAGTCGTTGAGGAAGTGACTTGATCAAGTGTCTTTGTCTTTACTCCATAGTACAAGAGACGTTGAAGATGGATACACAACGGATTTTGAATCCAGTGTGTAACACGTTTAACCTTTGAGTTTTCAAGAGGTTTTGTACTGATAGAGCCGTTGAGAGCAGATATCCGTAGAGAATTCCAACTTTTCTTGAGCCTTGCAATCTTGTAGACTCTAGCTGACAAGCTAATAAGATAGTACAACTTGCTTGCTGCAGTACAGATAATCCACAACTTTATCACCAACTCTGAATGGTACCAGATGGTGATATGCAATTACCAAGTATAGTTACTCATGTGAATGTCGAGGTCTTCAGCTCAGAGTCTACGCCAAGCCACACTAGTAATTGTTCTTCAGACTCTGCCACCAGAAGCTAGCAATGAAGGAACTCCCAAGTGTGTCTAAGTAAAACAAATTTTGATTATTTATGTACAAGAACAAGAACCTGCATAAATAAAACACACATCAAACAAACCATTGTTCTTTTATTACTTTTGTTATCATCAAAACTAAAAGAGAATATGTCATGAACAAATCATGTTATAACAATCTCCCCCTTTTTGATGATGACAAAAACAAGTATTCAAAGGACAATGTTGGGCATTTAATTTTCTCTGCAACAACAGGGTATAAGGTTTGTAAGCTCCCCCCTGAGTCTGATAGTCCACAACTGAGTTCTATTGACTCTAACACCAAGAACTATTTTTCAATAAAAAATAAACCAGTCTTCTTAGTGACATCAGGGTCTGAGGTTTGCAAGCTCCCCCTGAGTCAAACAGTTCCAAGATTGAGATTTGTAAGCTCTCTCTTAGTTCCATATTTAAGAAACCAAACTAACAACATTTTAAATTCCTTTGGTAACATCAGAATATGAGGTTTGTAAGCTCTTTCTGAGTCTAACAGGCTAAGTCAGAGGTTTGTAAGCTCTTACTCAACACTATGTACAAGAGAGTTAAAATATGTTGCCCTTTTACCTTTCTTTGGCAACACCAGAATACGAGTTTTCAAGCTTCTTCTGGGTCTGATAGGCTAAGTCTGAGGTTTGTAAGCTCTTACTCAACACTATGTACAAGAGAGTTAAAATACGCCCTGGGCAAGGTAACCATAAAAATAGAAAATAAATGACCAATGTGTACAACTGAATAGTTACTCAATGAGTTTAGTTTCCACTTAAATACTTACTATTATTTCTCCCCCTTTTGTCACATAAAAAAGAATAAAATAAAAGAAGGAAGAAAAAGAAAAGAAGGAAAGGAAAATAATTTTCACTAATTAAAGCAATTCAGATATCATTACTTGATCAGTTTCCAAGAGGAAAAGAAATCAAGTAGTAAGAATCATTAAGGTTTGTAAAGTGCGCGCTTTAAAGTCTTATTGGTCATTACTATTCCACGAATTAAGCAAGGATTAATTTTAGTCTCTTGGTATCGACAGAAGCCATTATAAAAGCACCCAACTTCTAAGTCATTTTTATCAACATCTTCCTAGAGAAATGGATTCATCAACTGAGAGTCATAATACATCCGTCATAACAGATGTAACAGAGAGCTCTACAAGTTTAGAAGTCCAATCTCCTCAGAGGCGACCTGCTTATGAATCTTCTACAACTGAGTCTTTGCCCTCAGCACCACTTACTTCTGAAGAGGCAACTTCAGCAGTTCCTGAACAACCTTCAGAAAGAGGTTCGTCAGTAGCTGCTCTGAAGACAAAGAAAAGAAGTATGAAGAGGTCAAAGAAGAAAAGAAGGGTCAACAAGCGGTTCTACCGATCACTCCCAATCATAGAGGAGGAAGAAGAAATTGACTCTAAAGACGAAGAGGTGGATTATAGCAATAGTGGACTTCGTTGGGCACGAGATGCTCTAGCTAGGGATCTTTACTAGAAGAAGCATCTTGTCCCTTTTTTATTTAAAATATTTTTGTAATCCATATGATTAATAATAATGAAGTTGTTTTTTGACCAATATTTCTTCAGCATGCAAGTACATTCCAGTAAGTTTTCTTTAGATTTTCTGAAAGTACATTAACAAAGTGAAACTTACACTGAAGCAATAGTTAAAACAAATCAAACATTAACTCATAGCTGTTCAGAGAATCTTAAATAGATTAGACTGTTAGATAACATTTTCAAGAGTTATTATTGGAGTACCAATAAGATTTAACCAATACTTAAATAATATTAAACTCAAGACAATGTATGTAACACGCCTATAAAAAAAGACTCAAGTAAGATTTCTTCCATCATCACTTAATCCCTAAAACACCAAGATGTACAAGCAAAAGTAAATTTGGCTTCCAAAGAGAGATTTCAGGAAGGCAGCATTACTGAATGCCGCAATTCAAGCAAACAAATGTAAAACAGTAGTTGAAGTATCTGCAAGCAAGCAGACAGCTTCAGAAGTGCTCTCCTCTTCAGCATTCTTTGTGAAGACACATAGAAGAATAAGATCTTCTAGATCCAGATGCAGAAACCAACTGAAGAAGAAGGCTTTGGAGTTTGCTAAGGAAGAATTGCAAGATTTCTTAGATAATCTGGACATGTCTGATGATCCTAGGGAATTCCTTAGGGCCAATCCAACAAACTAGGAAATCTAATTATCTTGTAATAACTTCCTTTTCATTAATGAAATAAGTTGCAAACATTGAGTAATTTTACCTATTTATTTTAGAGTCTCATGAACAACATAAAATAAGTATTCAAGAGTTTAAAATTGAACACAAGCATGAACAAACTCTGAATTTATTAATAAGAAGCTTAATACAAAGATTTCAATAAAATACAAAGCATAACTATGTAGAAATCTAACATCAGAATCTTTCACAAATAGCTTCAAACTTGTCTCTCCAAATCTTGGAAGAACTAGCCTTAGAACTTATGTTAACCCCCGGCTGAACAAGTATTTCATAAATAACTCGTCCAAAAGGAATGGAGAAGGTCTTTCCCTTTTGAAAAGAATAAAGAGACCTCTTCAGATGGTCAAATATAACTTGAGGAAGATCAATCTTCAAATCTGAATTAAGAAGTAGAAGCAGATCTTTTCAATAGGGTCCACTTGGTCTAAATCCTTATCCTTAGGAAGTAAGTTTGAATTCAGAATTTGATTCCAAACAACAGCATCAGGAAGAAGATTTGAGACCTCTAATGTATTAGATGGTTATACAAAGATATGCCAAGTAGGAAGATAGTGTTTTCAAACAAGAGTTCCTGGTATTTCTCAAATCTCCTATTAATTGATCACATTTGCAATCGCTTTAAAGGTTACTATAATAGAAACACCAGTTACTCTAGACAGAATAACATACTTAAAATTCAGCTAAACAATGGAGGCATTAATCCAAAACTCTTTGACAAGACTTGGATAAGTGAAACCACATAGCATCTCAAAGTAGCCATTCCAACCTTGTTTAGACACAGTCTTCCCGAAGTTGAAATCAATCTTAAGCAACTCATGAAAATCCATAATCTTTTCATTGATGACAACCAGGTGATTCAAAGGAGAATTAACTGAAGAACTCATCTCAGGTTTGGTTTGATCAGAACACAAACACGAAGAGAAGAAGAAGAACTGAACGAGAATCCTACAAGAATAAGAATCTTGTCAGAAAAAAGGACACAATGATGTTTCACAAGACATGGAATATTAACAGCAAGTACCAAAAGAGAAAACATCATTACCCAAAGGTTCTTTATCTAGTAAATATTTCAATTCCACTAGATGAGTTTCACCTTTATGAAAATTTAAGTATTATAAAAGTTGTTGAAATACTTTTTACTTAAACTGTTATGTCAGTTCAAAAAGAATCTTCTTCTGAATCTCAGAAACTGACAACTTTCAGAAGCTATCATCCATCAGAGTCCAGTAGATCTAGACTTAGACAGAGATATCATTTATCAGTCATAAGTCTCTAAGATTATATTCAGAGATAGCACTTTATCTTGAAATAAGAGTCATGAGTGATAGAGAATATTGAATTGTCTTCTTTAGACAGCTAATGTAATGCCCCGTTTTATTTTAATTTTTCTTTGCAATAAAAATTATGTGATTGGTGTATAAGTATGTGATTATGTGTGTTTTATTGTGTTTGGGGATACCCTTGGTGTGTGGTAGTGGCCTTAAGACTAGACCTTGAGAAAATGGTTGGGGTGTGTGACCAATTGCATAGAGATGGGTGGTGTGGTTAGTAACTAATTAGTAACATTAGTTAGTAATTATTTATTTGAATAATAGTAGGTAAATATTATTTAAATTAAATAGTTAGCATAATTACTATTATTTGTTATTATTTAATTAGATAATAATAATAATAATATAATATAATAAAATAAAACTAGAGAATAGGGAAGTCAGTTTTACAACATACGTGAAATAAAGAGCAAAAGGTGAAAGGGGCAAGAGGCAAGGTGATCAAGGGATGAGAGTGAAGGTTCCAATTCAGAATTTTTGCAAGAAATCTAAGGTAAGGGTGGGAATTGGGTTAAATAATAGGGGTATGTATTGAGGGGTAGATAAGGTTTAATCTTATTTGTGTTATGATGAATTGTTCATACAATTATGATGATAATTCTGTTTTCATATGCCATGATATGAATTAAAACTGTGTGTGATGATGTGTTGTTTTTGTGTCCTTGAGATCAAGTGAATCCATGAAAATTTATCGAATATTGGGTGAATTAGGGCATGAATCTAAGTAGTTGAATCATGAGAAAAATTGATAGATTATTGTTAATTACCATGATATATGTGTTGTTATTGTTAGGCAACTTATAAAGATGATTTTGAATGAAATTGGGACTAATTTAGAGGTTGAAGATGAGATTTGGGTGAAAATCCCGTAATATTGAAATTAAAAACTGGAATTTTTGGAAAATCCATCTAATGTTTTGATCATAACTTTTGATTCGCATGTCCAAATTATGTCCCGTTCGAAGCGTTAGAAAGCTAATAATCAGGGCTATAACATGGTAGTGATTGGTGAGATGTTTGAATATTATCTATGTACCTACTGTACCATAATTATATTTAATTGTTCATATGTTGTTTTTAACTATGACATGCTTTGACGTTTTACCTCATAACCTTTGACCCGTAAGTCCGAATGACGCACCATTTAGAGTGTTAGAAAGATAACTCTCAGATCCATATCATAATAGTGATAGGTGAAAGGTTTATATATTATTCCTATATCTGCTATGTTTGTGAAGTTGATTATTTATATGTTCGGTTGATGAATTAATGCATTGTTGTGATAGTGTCATGTGATAATGATGTTGATATGTTGATGTTGTCATGATAATGTTGTTAATGTGTTGATGATGTGGCTGTGATATTGATGTGGTGAGGAACATGACTATCAAGTTGTGAGATTATGTGTTGTTGTTACAAGATTGTATATTTATGAGTTTGCATTTGTGAGTTGCTGAAGTTGATGTTGTTGTTGGTTGTAGTAATATTAATTAATGTTGTGTATGATGGATGATTTTATGAGGATTTTTGTAATGATGTTGTGTATTCAAATACATGCATGCTATTTTGATGGTGATTATGTTGTTGGTGGCATACACGGTCAAAAGAGGGGCCAATGTGTATGTGTTGTTGTTGCATGTTGAGAGTCCATGAATTCATGTTGTCGGAACTTGGTTCTTTTTTGTGAGTCTCGATCCTATGGTGACGGATCGGGTGCGAGTAGCTAATTCCTATTATGGGGGATTAGTGAAGCGTTACATATGGTGATGGTAACGAGTTTTAGTGAGCCTCGATCCCATTGTGATGGATCGGGTGCGAGTAGCTAATTCCTATTATGGGGGATTAGTGAAGCGTTACCTATGGTGATGGTAGCGATTTGGTGTGCTCCGGTTCCAAGAGGGAATCGATCCTATGGTGGGGATCATGGATTGAAATGAACACGTGTGTTCATAATTTGGTACCACATGCATGTTGAGTCCGTTGTTGGATGCATTGCATTTGAGTTGCATTTGGTGATTTCTTGGATGTTATATTGTCTGCATGAGAATACTTGATATGCCTATGTGGTTGTATTTGGTGTATGATGTTGTTAGATTAATCTACTTCTGATTGTCTTTTACCGTTATTATTGAATCGTATTTTCACCCCTTCTGTTTGAATGTTGCCTTTACACGGGCATTGTGCAGATACTCAGGAGTAGCGTTGCTGAAGTAAGTGGAAGATAACCTTAGAGTTAATTCCATAATTTATCGCTTTTATTTAGTGGTTCCTTGCTCTGATCATGTAACATCGGGTTGGGATAAACGCTTGATTTGATTTTTGTATTATTGTTGTCGAAGTTACAAATTTTTTGTGTTATTGAGATTTTTTAAGTTGTTTTGAGTTGATTGTCATACTCTTTTGATTATGCTATTAAGTTGAAATTCATGGGACTTAATGTCTTGAGTTACAATGCTATTGTTGTATGTTTATTAGTAATTCCGCTTCGATGATACCGTAAATTCTTGGGTGAGCATGCGAGGATAGGTACTAAATGCCTTATTATAAAAGTACTTGACCCAAATCAGATGTGTTGGATGTCATGTAACATTCCAAGTACAAATCAAATGTGTTGGATGTCGTGTAACATCCTAGGTATAAATATGTGCATTTGAATTTATTTTTGTGGTAACCCGTGTTACGGGGCAGCTTATGTGTTTTGATATGTGTGACACCCTTATGGTTATGTTTTCTAATTAAAATATTCGATTATTGTTTTGGGGTATAGAAGGGTGTTACAGCTAATAAGCAGCAGTATCAACACAAAAAGCGAGAAAACTGTTTCCATAAATATGATCATCATCTGGCTTAATAAAACATTCAGTATAGACAAACACAACAGAGTTTCCTCTTGAAGATTTCTGAAGTTCTTCTTTTCAAAAGAACTTCTCTAGAAGTCTAACAAAAACTTTGTATTTACATCTATACAAATGTTTCATTGAATCAAAAGATAAACCAGAAAAGAACAAGCATACCTTTTTTGTTATTGGCCAAACTTGATTCAGTATTCAGACTTGACCAGTAGAGTCTGAACACAGCTTTGAATGGATTCTTATTCAATGGCTATCTAACCATTGATTCCACTACTCTTACCAAGTTCAGTACCACCAGTACTTGAATCTGGGTTGTTGGCTCTTCCTCCAATATATGTTGTAAACAACCTTATGGAAGATGCATCTACTTCTTTCCTTGATATCTGTAATAGATAAATTATGATACTTATATTTCTATAAGACCATACATGTAAGTACAAACAGACTCTTCTTTACCTTATGTCTCAATCTAATAGCAAAATCGTAAGTCACTCAAAGTATAAGTCTAGGGTGAGATATGATGGGAACAAAATCTTGTTCTAAGCAGAGTCACTAATTTTATTGTTTATGATTAAATCTTTTGACTCTGAAATCAATGACAAGCTCAGAACCACATGGTGTTAGCTATCAGAAATTGACATAAAGCAAATCAAAATACTGTCTTAGTACAGCTGACAGAACTCAAAGAGAAATTGAAGACTTCTCATAGAAATGTCTTTTAAAACAACTTCCATGATAGTCCTCAATTAAGAAGCAATGGAGTTTCTTAAGATATCACCTTAAAGAACAAACTCCATATTATCAAATATTTTGAAGCAAGATAGATTTAACACCATCTCTTACTTCTATATACTTGATTTTTATTTCAGAACACAGATGCTTCTTTTCATATGTATCCTGCACTATTATCAGCTTCAAAGGTTTATATGTTGAAGAACATCTAATATTAGGTTCTGGTAGAGTTTCTTCTTGCTTTCAGCTCTGGGTGATCATTTGAAATACAAGTATTTCAGAAGCTTCTGAGGCTACTCTTCTATCAACATATATCACAATCCATTCAATCAATATGGAAGTTCTTCTAACAAGAAACCTAAGTCTCTTATCATCAATCATTCCAAGGAACTGAGCTAAATTGAGAAGGTGATATGTTAAATGATTTTTCATTATCTAACTTCATTTCTTTCCATTGAAGACTACAAAAAAAACCTTCAGAACACAGCAGATTCAAGATGTAAACATCCTAAATAACTGTGACTTTAGATTTAAGTCAAAGAGCAATCTTCTCAAAATTTGATTGAAAAGATTAGATGAAGTGTAACTGCTAAAGCTTCAAAACTGATCCCCATAAATCTGAGCACAAGAATTCAAAGATAGTCCAAAACATATCAATGATGTTGATACACTCAGAAGTGAGATAGAGCATCTACCAGAATGCAACTACCTCTGAAGATATTCAATATGCATCTTCTGAGCTGGTGAAAGAGTTTTTCAAGATGATCATCTTTACACCATCAATTTCTATAGTAGTACCTCTTTTAAGGATATTCTATAGACCTTCAGCAACTCTTTATCAAGACTAATGATTTAAAAATATGTTTAGTTTTTCCATCATTTAAATTCAGTGGAATCATCCATTTGAATATGGTAGGAAAAACTGTATGATATTTTTCATGTGGCAGTTGATTCCTTCTTGAAGAAGAATTATACTTTTCTTATTGGATCATTATTTACGCCACTGTTAAGTGTTAAGTACATACCATGCTCTAATATCAATTGAAGGTGTGAAAAGTACACAAGAAGGGGGGTTGAATTGTGTTTCGTGTTTTCTTTAATTTAACTTCTGATCAGAGTTTCAGAACCAGAACTGGTGTTCAGATTCTATTTTAATTCATTGGCAGGGAATATAACAAAAGTAAATAAATAACACCAGAAGACATAAAAGATTTATCCTGGTTCCTCCCCTAACTGAGAGTACTCCAGTCCCTTTCCCTCACAAGAGATTTTCATTATAACTACTTCATGATTATAATCGCTTATGCTTCTGCATAAGTCTTTTACATCTGCTCAGACCAACTGTTTGAGACTTCCTTACTTATAGCACATGTCTAAGACTTTCCCTTGCTCACACCTTCTGACCGAGCCACCTGCTTCAAAGGTCTTATGGATGAGACTTCCCATTGCTTAGAGCACATGTCTAAGACTTCTTGTTCATGCACTCTGACCGAGGCACCTGCTCTTTTGGTCATCCATACTGAGACTTCCCGTTGCTCAAGCAGCACTTGAGACTTCCTTCTCACGCCCCTCAGACGAAGACTTCCCTTTGCTCAATCAGACTAGCTGAATAAAACTTTAACAACTCAAGCACTTAAGCAATGAGACTTATGTGGCTTAAGCATCTTGGCTCAAGACTTGTTACTTGAATCCCAATGAGACAAGACTTCTACTTAAGCACATAGCAGAATAGAGAACAAGGTGTACATGATGCAAGCATCAGAGGTATGAGAAATCACCATAACAAAGACCTAAACCTCTTAATATTTCTAAGATATTTAATGGTAAGAAATCTTAAGGCTTTTACAATTACAACCTAAAACAGAAAAACTGCATATTGCATTAAAGTTGATAATTGCTTGATCTTGCTACTCCTTCATTTGAAGAATCCTTGTTAAGATTCAAACTTGAATCTTCATCCATATTTATCGCCTTTACAGAAACTAGCCGTTGAGGAAGTGACTTGATCAAGTGTCTTTGTCTTTACTCCATAGTACAAGAGACGTTGAAGATGGATGCATAACAGATTCTGAATCTAGTGTGTAACACGTTTAACCTTTGAGTCTTCAAGAGGTTTTGTACTGATAGAGTTGTTGAGAGCAGATATCCGTAGAGCATGCCAACCTTTCTTGATCCTTGCAATCTTTTAGACTCTAGCTGACAAGATGATAAGACAATACAACTTGCTTTCTGCAGCATGGACTATCCACAACTTTATCACCAACTCTGAATGGTACCAGATGCTGATATACAATTACCAAGTGTAGTAACTCGTTTGAATGTTAAGGCCTTCAGCTCAGAGTTTGCGCCAAGCCATGCTAGCAATTGTTCTTCAGACTCTGCCACCAGAAGCTAGCAATGAAGCAACTCCCAAGTGTGTCTAAGTAAAACAGATTCTGATTATTTATGTACAAGAACCTGCATAAATAAAACACTCATAAAATAAACCATTGTACTTTTAATACTTTTGTTATCATCAAAACTAAAAGAGAATATGTCATGAACAAATCTTGTTCTAACACGGTCTACCACCAATGGTCTATGAGTCTATCAATTTAACCATTTTTTTATCACGTTAACCATGATTTTCATCAATATCATTATGATCACATTCAACCATCATTATGATCACATTTGATCATCATTTTATTTACTTATGATCTTTAATTTAAGCACCAATGACTTTTGTTTTGGCTGTTGTCAACTACCACCTTGATCACTGCCAATAACCATTCTAACTATCGTCAACTACTATTATACTACCGTCAACCATCACACAACCATCATCACGTTGACCACTGTCATTTGCCCCCATTAATCACCAACAATCACCGTGTAGACCACTGTCATCCACCACATTAATCACCAACAATCACCATGTTGACCACCGTTCTCCACCACACTAATCACCAATAATCACCAAGTTGACCACAATCATCCACCACACTAATCACCAACAATCACCATGTCGACCACAACCATCCACCACACTAATCACCACTAATAACCATGTTTTCTCATTTTGTTTACTTACCATTACTTTTACTTCTTATGTTATTGCTTGGTTCTGCGAGTTCATTTCTCTAGGATTTGTTGATGTCTGAGGTTGCACCCGTAAGCTTTTAGACGTCTCTAGGGATTGTGCTTGGCAAAATATCAATACCTCTTCCCTTTTTACCCCTAAGTTTGAACTTGGTTCGAGGTTGACGTAGTTGGGACTCACGTCTGCCTCTAGACCAAGTAGCTACCAAAAGAGGGTGATGTTAGATGATGGCTATGGATCTAGAAGGGGGGTTGAATAGATCCCTTGAGTTTTACACGCAAATGGTTACCAAAAATTTAGTTTTAAAAAAATGTTTAACGGAAGCAACCACTGGATAGAACGTCTACAATGAACCTTCTACTAAAAGGATCGGATATGCACGAATATATCGAGAATGAGTATGGAAGAGAAAAATTCAGTTTGATTACTACACTTAAAAACGCAGTCAACAAAATATCGCTTGTTTGATGTTTAATCCAAACCAATGAGGTAAAATGATAAGCAATTAAAAGCAATGCGTTCGATTTTTGCTTTAAAACAAATTATCAAACACCTAGTGTGCGTAAACACACTAAGTGCAGAATTTCTATGGAATGTAATATAGAGCTGCTCCAAGATACAATTCAAGGAATTGTAACAATTTAACAAATAGTTTCTTAGCTCAAAATTACACTACAACAGAAATTTCGATAAATTGCGACTTCACAAATTCGAACAAACTGAAATGTAAAAGAGTTAAGGGAAAGAGAGAACAAACGAGATTTGATTAGGCAGTTCCCCAATCGTCCTCACTTTGGGTACCTCTGCCCCCAATTCCACAATTGGAATTGAGATATATATATATATATATATATATATATATATATATATATATATATATATATATATATATATATATATATTGCTGTTGCAAATTGTTTATTACAAGAGAAAACTATGAACATCCAAACCCTCGAACGTCTTTGATCGTTGATGCAGAATTTTCTCTCCCCTTGATTCAAGATGAATCAAGTGCTTCGAATATGGTTGATCCAATTACCGTCTCACGCTACTAAACCGAAAGAACCCACCGTTCTTCGGTTACCTTCACTCGATCAATTGCGATCTACCAAAAATTCGAACCCAAACCTTTCTTCTACGATCCTCCAATTACAGCTACTAAACCGAACAATTGCTCCAATCTTCGGTTACCTTCTCCCGGCTGAATCCCTGTAGAACGAAACGGTTTGTGCAAAAAACCCCAAAATCTACTCGATTCTTGGAGGACAAAACCAACTGATTTTATTCAAGAAACACCTACCAAGCTCTCAACCCAGAAAATGAAGATCACACTTCTTAAATTCTGAACGTTATCACTTCGAACAATGGGCGACACAAACAAAGATGATTATGTGTGATTATTTGTTTACTCAATGAAGATAATTGACCAAACTATTTATAGAGAAAAATAATTGACCCACAAAACATATAACAGAAATAACAGAAAAAGAATTTAAGCGAAAAAAGTCAGTTCAGGAGGTCATGCGTCGACTCAAAGGAACCATGCGTCGACGCACAGATGGTGTTTTTTTAGTCATCCAAAGTTATGCGCTTTCCCGCAGGTTTCACTAGGTTAGCACATAAACTGGAAGGTTAGCGCATGAACTGGGAGGGTTAGCGCATGAACTGTATTTTTTCAGGAAATACAATTTTCTGTACATTTTCAACTGACCAAGTTCAGACAAACATACTAGACACTACTAAAATGATAATGAACATTTTCTTATGGGAAAGACAAGGTCATATACATCTAGACACATGAACGATAATGATTAGACGCATTTTGCCCGACACGTGAAGTGATACCGCTCAAATTACAATCTAATACTTAGCATATTTGTTGACATCATTAAAACAAAGTGGATGAGAGACCTTAGTCCTCACAGGTGAGCTCGGATTACGACTTTACGATTCATTGTTTTTATCCATTTAACTTTCACTATAGGGTTTTGATTTTTTTGGTAGTACATTCGTGGTGGTTTGCGAAAACACCCCTGATTTGTTTGTTGTGGGGTTTTGATTGTTTTGATCATATGCTTGTGGTGTTTGCGACAACACCCTTGATTCGTTCATTGTCATTTACAACCATAAAGAATAGAATTTAGTGAAACTTTATTCATTTGTTTTGAAAAAAAATAATTACATGCATATACGATAAATAGAGATGTTAACCAAGTGTCGTGGTCGTTGTTTATTCTCTTCCAGTTATGCTAATACGAAACTGTACGATGGGCCTTACTAGGTTTATCTTATGCATTTGTCAAGTTGGAACCATTCAAATTATGTTAGTCGAGATGGATGGTCCTCCGTTTCGAGGATTTGATCACCAATCCTTTTAGTTGCTTGGTGAGAGAGCCCACGTTGATTTCCATTGACTTATGCATGTCTTTCCTATAATGCAATTATAGACCCTCTTGTAGAGAATTACCAAGAATTCCAGGTCAATTATCCCGGTGTCTTTTCCTTCTTCCAAGGTGTTGTACCCCAAATTTTACCCCTTAGATATCATATTTACCTGCATTTAGACCTCAATCATGTATGCATTGTTAACTAACCATTTCTTTTGCAAGTTGTTTCTTTTTTGTGGAAGATAGGGTTTAAAGAGGACAAGGTCTCCCTAAGACATCTTTTGGCCCCCAAGTGCAACCGTTTGAATCTACATGCATCCAAGAAATCTTTTTCAATAAGAAATCAAATGTTCATCAAGTAAAGTGTGATCCCAATTCTTGAGACATAATTCCATGCGTTAATGAACATCCTTGGAGTACACCTAAGTCTTGAAAGATTTTCCTTTAAGTACAAGAATTTTTCATGTGGATAAATATGCACCAAATGCAACATTTCAAAGTTGGTGTCATGGAAGAATTTAATTTTGCACTTGGAATTTCCTAAGTTTATTTTTTGTGACATTTTCTTTGTGATTTGTCTCAAAATTCCATTGGGCCCAAAATCTTGTCACTTGAATCAAATGCCATAAAGTTGGGAATTTAAGGTGGTGTTCACGTAAGGTTTTATGTAACAAGGCATTATGGCACTTAATTTATTTCACATGCCACTTGATATTATTTGAAAAATTTGAAGATGCTTTGCTTGTGGGACAATTATGTGAAATCACTAAATATTACCTTTTTCTATCTTCTCTCTCATGACACAAATAAAGGAGTTTTTGGAGTGAATATTGAAGGGTGAAAATAGCAGGCATGCACCATTTCCTCCGCTGCATTTGTTCAGCATGATGGTCCAAAGTTTGACCGAAGAAAGTGCCACACAAACCCTAATTCCTTACCCATCAGTCCTTGCAAACCCTAATTCTTTCCCCAATGGATAATGCTTTTACCCACTATGTTTGAACCACTTTGTTTGCCTATAAAAGGAGCTTGTTTCCTCCTTAGTTCCACACACCAGAAATTGCCAAGAATTTCTCTCTACTTCTCCCTTTCATAGTCTTGCAAGCAACCCTCAAAAGCTTGCAAGAAATTCATCACTTTCCCTACACTCTGTAGCACACAAGAAATACACAGAAACAACACAAAATACTCAGAAACTCTCTCAAAATCTCTCCACTTCTTTCCCTTATTCTTGCAAGTAACCCTCAAGACTTGCAAGAAACTCATCATTTTCATCACTATGTAAAACACTTCCAAACACCAAACACCTTATATCACAACCATCAGTGACTTGGTTCTTATTGAAGAACTTGGTACCAGTTGATCTTGGAGGGAGGAGGAGTTCATCTATCAGTTCCAGAACTGGTACCGGTGAAGAGGCAGTGGACCTTCTCCACTAGGTATTATGCTTTATCCTTGTTGTTGTTGTTAATATTGTGACCATTTTAAGCATACTATCATCATATGATTTTTACATTGCTGCTAAATATTGTGATGAATATTGTTGATGATACTGGAATAAATATTGTGAATCTGTGATTTCATTTTGTTTAATAAATCATGTGAGTTTTTTTTAAACGTAACCGGACTGGTTTGTTTTAAAATGAAACTGAACAAGAACGAGGATGGCGCTCGCCACGTAAAAGAGAGTTAAAATACAAGAGATAAAGGTGGCTCCCGCCACATCATAAAACAAAATAATATAAAAGAACACACCACGTATAAAAAACTACAAAATAAAAATAAAAAACACAGGTGGCGCAAGCCACCTTCACCCACACACAAGAGGTGGCGCAAGCCACCCCCCACTAACACTAAGAGGTGGCGCCAGCCACCCATTACACACACAAGGAGGTGGCGTAAGCCACTCTCCATCACACACACACATGGGTGGCGCAAGCCACCCCTTCCTTTTTTTTTTTCCTTTTCTTTTCTTCTTTTTTTTTCTCTTATCTTTAATTTTTTTTTTTACATTTCTTTTGTTTTTTTTTCCTTGTTTCATATATAAAAAGAATCAACAAATAAAAATATAAATCTGTTTTATTTCATTCTGAAAATTCTTTTTTAAATCAATTATCATTTTTTCTAAAATACAAAAAATACATGGTGTAACTCAACTCATTTTTCCTACGGTAATGAACAAACTTTTATTTTTAAGTGCATTGATTCAAACTATGAAAGAAATATTTCTGTCCTACTTGTTAACTGCGTAGTTTGTCACATTTTTTTATTATACTTCACATGTTGTTTGCTTACTGTCTTGAGAATTGTTAAATCCATATGTTTCATTACACTAAACTCTACTGTATTTTTTTCGAAACTTTGAGCAAGTGCTATTTATATGTCCCTAGTCTCTGTTACTAAAATTTCAAGACTTTAAAAGCTTTTATTTTCAAGTTAAAGAACTTTATACTTGCTATGTACCTATGTGGCTCATCTATCCTTGCCATTAATCATTTTGGAATTTTATTTCATATGTTAATGCTCGCTGTTTTTGTTGGATATCTTAAACATATATTTCAACTCTTTGTAACTCTTACTTATAAGATGTTATATCCCCCTTCCTTCCAAAGGAAAAGTTTTTCTATTGATTTCAAGATCATAGAAAGCTCATTGCTACCTTGGACCCCATAGTCTTAGGCAACCTTCCCCCATTGACCTCATAGTCAATAGGACCTTCTCTTGACCTCACAGTCATAGAGTAATCTTCAACCTTTGGCCTCATAGTCATAGGTAGCTCTTGGCCTCATAGTCATTAGCAACATCTTTAACCTTTGGCCTCATAGTCATAGGTAGCTCTTGGCCTCATAGTCATTAGCAACATCTTCAACCTTTGCCCTCATAGTCATAGGTAGCTCTTGGCCTCATAGTCATTAGCAACATCTTCAACCTTTGGCCTCATAGTCATAGGTAGCTCTTGGCCTCATAGTCATTAGCAACATCTTTAACCTTTGACCTCATAGTCATAGATAACCTTTGACCTCATAGTCATAGGAAAACTTTGACCTCATAGTCATAACCCTCTCCATTGGCCTCATAGTCACCTTCCAACATTGACCTCATAGTCACAAAAGTCTCTCTATGGACCTCATAGTCATAGATAACTCATTATCATCTTGACCTCATAGTCACCTTACCAAAACTTTAACCTCATAGTCATAGCCCTCTCCATTGGCCTCATAGTCACCTTCCAACATTGACCTCATAGTCACAAAAGTCTCTCTATGGACCTCATAGTCATAGATAGCTCATTATCATCTTGACCTCATAGTCACCTTACCAAAACTTTGACCTCATAGTCATAGCCCTCTCCATTGGCCTCATAGTCACCTTCCAACATTGACCTCATAGTCACAAAAGTCTCTCTATAGACCTCATAGTCATAGATAGCTCATTATCATCTTGACCTCATACCCACCTAGCCTTTGACCTCATAGTCATTAACAACATCTTTACCTTACCCTTAGCAAACAAACATAATATAACACAAGCAAAACAAGAGGTTCTCGTAGAGTACTACGGATATTAAGGGTGCTAATACCTTCCCTTAGTATAACCAACCCCCGAACCTTAGATCTCTCCCCTTTAGGTTTTTTTAACGATCTTGAACCTTTCCTTTGGATAAATCAAAGTCGGTTGTAAAAGAAAATGATGCAAATTAATTAATAATTTGTTATCCGATTTTCACCGCAACAGAAATGGCGACTTCACTAGGGAAATTTTTTAGGGTTAAACCCACCTTGCTTTTGCTTATGTTATTCATGCTTGTTTGCTATATATGCACATATCCCTTGTATATATGCCTTGGTTGAGATCTCTTGTGGGCATGGAACTATTGAGTGGTGAGATAAGTCCTAACCCAGACTTGAGTGCACAAATATGATAAGATCGTGGTGTAATCAATAGTCGGTTGTTGGCAGTAGTACTAACAATCTATGGTATATGATGACCACACTCAGATGAGGCCCTTTGGGATTGTTGATGTTTGATGTGAGAAGTCGCATTGATATTACTTTTTCAATTGGGAGCCAGGGATTCTGAGGACCGTAGTTACCTTTACCCCACTTGGCCTTTTAAGATGTAGTGCGGTGGCTATGAGGGAGCCAGTCCCGAGTAGTTGTCACGCGATACTACACTCAGATGAGTTTATCTTGAGAATATTATTAACCCGTGTAAGTAGTTACGTGGGCCGATAATATCCGAAGGATTTACGTAGACTCTGGGAACTTTTAGAACCATGTTCCACAATTGATGAACCCATAGTCCACACCTTGTTGGGATGGGTAGACCATGACTCCGTTCACGAGACCTCAAAACCTAAGGCTTGTGTGCTATGATTGTGTACATATGTTTATATGTTTACCCATGTTTACGCATTGCATACACCTCATTGCATCCATTGTTGGTTTCAAGGAATTCAGATATTCATTCCTTTTCAAAGATCAATAGAGCTTGGATCCTACAAACAAACTTCTTCAGTTTTTTCGCAAAAATTTTTGTAACTTCCCTTTGAGTTCTTTGAAACCACGTGGCTTGTATTTGCATTCCATGTGCATTCGTACCTCATTTACATTTCTCGGCCCTGAGTCTCTCCCTATATGTCTGAAGGATACCTAGCACCTATTCAAGACAATGGAAACAATGAATGAAATTCTGAAGAATCAGGAGAAGTTGAAAGAGGAAGTCAGAATCCTTAAGGGCCAGATGAATTGGGTTCTCAAAACTTTGCAGGCTCTGATGAAGAAAGAAGAGTGCGCTCACCCTGTCACTCCCAGAGAGGTTGTCAGTTCATCACCTCTTGTGGAGCCTCCAACTCAAGGACCTCCTCAGTATAAAGGGTCGGACCACCGTCAACCACGCCAGCATGTACGACCAAGAAAGTCAGGAAGAAATTACACTCCGCTACCAATGTCGTACAGTCAATTACTGCCAATTTTGATCAAAGGAGGATTGATAGTGCCAAAAGAATTAAAGCCAGTACCATTTCCATACCCGCCAGGCTTTGACGCCAATGCTCGATGTGACTACCATGCTGGGGCACAGGGGCATTCAACTGAAGACTGTAAGGCGCTCCCGAGTAAAATTCAGAACCTGTTAGACTCTGAGAGGATCTCATTCACGCCTCAAGGCATTCAAATCAATGATCTTTTACCATCTCGGGTGGTTCTTCCATGCCAAGGAGCTGTCTTTGGAGAAACTTCATACCAGCCAGCGTTTGACCTTGGTCCTGCACCAGAATGTAATTGTCATCAGGTGTCCACCGAAAGGGTGTCTCAGCCTCCAACTGCTATTTCTCCTCACCAAGGTAAAAACAGGTGCTCTATCAAAAGGGGCAAAGTTCACTACACGCCTATCCCGGTGCCACTAAGAAAACTGTTCCCACTGCTAATTCAGAATAAGTTGGTGACTCCTCGACCTTACAACGCACAGTGCAAATCTGACTTGCGACTTTCATGAAGGGGCGGGAGGACATAATTTGGATGGTTGCCTGGTTTTAGAAGCCACTGTGCAAAATCTGATCCACAACAAGGATTTGATCTTCGAGGAGGATCATCCAGAGATTGAATGCAAATTCCATACTGGGACAATGGGGCACCCCATTGAAGAATGCAATGAGTTCGAAACGAGACTGCTAAACCTGCTAAGAACACTGCAACCTCAAGAATGTACATCAGATGTCAATGTATCAATTTCTGAAGCAAAAGGCAAAAGACCTGTAAGGCCTCTCAAGATTCTGTATCATAAGGAACTAGTGATTAGTGGCAAAGGTGTTCCCACGCTTGGGCCTGGAAACTGAAATATTTTGAAAACAATTCGCCAAAGCTGGCTGTATTTTGTTCATTTCAGTATTTTCAATTGTATTTCCTTCACTTTGAATTTATATTTGCTTATAAGCATTGTTGTACTTTTAAATTGGCATCATTAATGAAATGTTTATGCATCTTTTGATTAAATCCATTCGTTTCACTCATTTACTGTTATTTTCATAAAAGCAAAAAAATATATCTTATTCCACTCCCTTTATCAAACTGTTTGTTTAAGTAAAGATTAGGGAGGATGATGAAAACATCATATCCATAACTGTTGTGGTATGCTTTCGATTAAACCTTGCCGAGGATGTAAGGCATTGTTTCAATTCCCAAACACTGGAGAAATAAGGAAGATAATCCCTCGTTAACCCCTTCGAGCTTAGAAGTAGGAGTTTTGTTTTCTTACACAAAAAACCCTTAAATCTTAACCTTGGGGCAGGGTAGTTCTCAGTTTAACTTGGTTATGCATTCGAATGCAAGCACTTCATGCAAGACATCAGACAGCTCTCTCAAATCAAGTGACGATCAAAAAGAGGTCTCAAAACCTCAACAAAGACAAAGAAGAGGTCCTAAAACCTCAACAAAGACAAAGAAGAAATTCTAAAACCTCAAAAAAAAACAAAGAGGTTCCAAAAGCAAAGACAAAGAAGAGGCCTCAAAACCTCAAGGAAGACAAGGTCTCAAAACCTCAGCAATAAAGGCAATCAAATGTTGTAAGAGAGTAATGACTACCCTAGGTGTCTAAATCATCACCAACTATCATCAGTTCAATTTCCAGCCTATGGGAATCTGAATGTATAGCCTAAGTTAACTGAGCGTAGGATTGGAGTTCATCACAAAGATGGGATGGGTACAAATAAACTTTGAGCCTTTATCCTTTGTTTCACAAACCATGAACCAGGCCACGTTACAACCCTTAAAAGACCTAATTGAGGTAAGGTTATTTTGAAGGCATACTACAGCAAGGTTGATTAACTTGACCCTTAATGATCTTTGCTATTTGCGTGTGTAGATCACTTCATCTGTCATTCCGTAACTGGCTAGATCCACCTTGTTTTAATTATTTGATCATTCCACTGTGTGTGTTTCGTCAATAAAACTTTAATTTCAAAAGCTTGCATGAATTTTGCATTGAAATTGCCAATTTTAAATGAACAATACTTGTTTGTAAGACAATTCAATATCAAAGGAATCCCGACAAATGCAGCCAGCTAGGGAATTTGACTTGACAAAAGGGCTCAGTCTGGGGCATCTCCTCCATAGATCCAGCATCTCAAGAACTACTAAATCAAAGGGCAGAAACTCTTCAAATTCAGGATATTGGGGCAAGCCTTCTTGAGGTCATCTTATGACAAGTTTAAACTCCAATGACCCACCAACAGGGGCAAGTGTGTTCCCCAGTTGTTTCAACCGCAGTCTGAGGACATTGTATCGCGAATACCATTAATCAGGGGTAATCAGGTCGAGATTCGGTAAATCTCTCAAAGGTCAGTTAGTCGGGGGCACCTCCTTCACGGATCAACCAGTCTGAAGAACAAGTTCAAGGACCTTGTTGTATAAATACAGTAAAACTGGGGCAGATATGTCAAGATCCATGAATCTCTTCAAGAGTTTGAAGATATTGGAGCATCTGGTATACCAATTCTTCTGTAAAATCCTTTTGATGACTTATCCTCACATACCAGTTAACCAGAAGCAGTCAGGTCGAGATTAGACAAATCTCTCAAAGGTCAGTTAGTCTGGGGAATCTACTTAGCATGGGACAAGTTTGTTTTCCCTTTGTCTGAAGAATAAGTTCAAAGACCTCATGATGCAAGCATAGTTAATCTGGGCAGTTATGCCGAGATCCACGAATCTCTCCGAGAGTTTGAAGTTATTAAAGCATTTTGTATGCCGGTTCTTCTGTAAAATCCTCTTGGTATTTTCTGCCAAAGGACCGTGCAATCCGGGGCGGAGAAGATTTGAAGATTACCTGTTGCAATAACTATTGTTTATTATGGTGATCATCATACAAGTCAGGATGCAGAATTACCCTGTCCTTGTAAATTGTTACTTCGGTCGAGCTTAGCCAATGTCCATGGATCTTCCTCCTCCAGTAAGGAAATCAAGCTCATGATGGCAATCCTAGTGAAGTCAAGATATACCTCAGGTGGAATGTTCTTTTCCCCAGTGGAGTTGTTGATCCTTCTTCTTCACCCCTAGTAATGGTCCAATCTGTTGAGGTCGGCTGGGTATCCTTGTCGAGATGTTTATTTCATCTCCAGTCTTGCTGCATTTTGTCTGTTTTGTCATCATAAGCATAAGCATGGCATGAGCATGGCATAAGCACTCATATGCATAGCATCTTAGCATTTTGCTATCTTCCTGGTGTTTACCTGTTTTGTTCACTTTGGCGTTTATCTCCCCAAGTGACTGGGTTTGTCTATTCACTCTAATAGAAAGTCAGCCCTAGGCATAAAGTGCCCATCCTTTCTGAATTCCCCACAGAGTTTGATTCTCGTGGATGATGGTTGGTTCAGTTATCTTTTCCATATGTGGATAAGATAAGTCCTCATTTCAGTTCATCCCTCAATTGGAGTCTTGTTTGACCGTTTCTTTCTAGCTTGTCCCTAGATCGAACTTTGGTCCCTAACAGGTGTGGTTGTTGAACCTAGTTTGAGCGTGCATTTATTTTGCACTGTATCTCGCAAAAGGAATCTTTTACAGATCCTCGTTGAAGACAAAATCATTTCTCCAGCAGTGCGGTGATATAAACATCTCCTTGGAGTTCATAAATAATAACAAGTAGCAATATCCTGGAGAAGCTTGTTTTTCTACTACGATAAGTGATGATCTCTCCTGAAAGGCTTATCCATCCTTGGTTTTACAGTTACCATCGGTGTTATCTTCAACCAGTCACTTTGCATCAACCTGTTTGATATGATCCCTATTTGAGGTGTTCTGAGCTCAGGTTCAGTACCTTCGGATATGATTTATTCTTTGTCATCAATATCATCTTGGCCTCAAAGCCATCTATTTCACCTTTGACCTCATAGTCATGGGTAAGCTTTGACCTCATAGTCATAGTCTTCTTTCACCCTTGACCTCATGGTCATAGGTAAGCTTTGGCCTCATAGCCATAGCCATTTCCCCTTTGACCTCATAGTCATAGGATTCCTTCAAAAGTCCATCTCATACTAGCACTTCAAATCCAGCTCATACTGGTACCCAAGGTTTATCTCTGTCTGTTCTGGTTTTTCTTAAAGATCCCGTTTGAACTTTTCAGCATAAGAAAATCCCAGAAAATCTTTGGTTGATGCCTATCTTTTTATCCAGATCAATGGTTTCTTATTGGTTTCATGCCCAGCAAGAATACGTCTTATTACCCAGTACCTCCATAGATGTTTGTGGAAAATGTGAAAAGCTTATTTCACCAGTGAAGTGAAGACATTCCTAGATTATCTCCAAAACCTTTGTTCGGGCTAGGCTTACGTTCGGTCTTTAAATGCCAGATTCCATTTCTCTGTGCATTATTCCCAGGAAAATCTAATTTGCAACCCCGGTTTTAACTTGCCAGTTGATGCTGGTATCCATAATCCAGTTCATGCTGGTATCCAAAAATCTAGTTCATGCTGGTATCAAAAGTCCAATTCATGTTGGCATTTAAAATCCAGCTCATGCTGGTATCCAAAAATCCAGTTCATGCTGGTATCCAAAAATCCAGTTCATGCTGGTATCAAAAGTCTAATTCATGTTGGCATTTAAAATCCAGTTCATGCTGGTATCCAAAAATCCAGTTCATGCTGGTATCCAAAGTCCAATTCATGTTGGCATTTAAAATCCAGTTCATGTTGGTATCCAAAAATCCAGTTCATGCTGGTATCCAAAGTCCAATTCATGTTGGCATTTAAAATCCAGTTCATGCTGGTATCCAAAAATCCAGTTCATGCTGGTATCCAAAGTCCAATTCATGTTGGCATTCAAAATCCAGTTCATGGTGGTATTCAAAATCCAATTCATGTTGGCATCCCAAATCCAGTTCATGCTGGTATCCAAAGTCCAATTCATGTTGGCATTTAAAATCTAGTTCATGCTGGTATCCAAAAATCCAGTTCATGCTGGTATCCAAAGTCCAATTCATGTTGGCATTTAAAATCCAGTTCATGCTGGTATCCAAAAATCCAGTTCATGCTGGTATCCAAAGTCCAATTCATGTTGGCATTTAAAATCCAGTTCATGTTGGTATCCAAAAATCCAGTTCATGCTGGTATCCAAAGTCCAATTCATGTTGGCATTTAAAATCCAGTTCATGCTGGTATCCAAAGTCCAATTCATGTTGGCATTCAAAATCCAGTTCATGCTGGTATTCAAAATCCAATTCATGTTGGTATCCCAAATCCAGTTCATGCTGGTATCCAAAGTCCAATTCATGTTGGCATTTAAAATCCAGTTCATGCTGGTATCCAAAAATCCAGTTCATGCTGGTATCCAAAAGTCCAATTCATGTTGGCATTTAAAATCCAGTTCATGCTGGTATCCCAAAATCCAGTTCATGCTGGTATCCAAAGTTCAATTCATGTTGGCATTTAAAATCTAGTTCATGCTGGTATCCAAAGTCCAATTCATTTTGGCATTTAAAATTCAGTTCATGCTGGTATCCAAAAATCCAATTCATGCTTGTATCCAAAAATCCAGTTCATGTTGGTATCCAAAATCTAATTCATGTTGGCGTTCAAAATCCAGTTCATGCTGGTACTCCAAATCCAATTCATGTTGGTATCCCAAATCCAGCTCATACTGGTGTCGCTCCCAGGATTTTCATCCAGGTACAAATGCGAGAGTGTCGTGGAAAACAGAGTCGCCAGCTGTGTAGATTTATCCCAAGAGAGGGAAAAGGAACACCGCATAAACCTGAGGAAAAGGGAAAGGAATGGTCATCGCAACCATAACCTGGGTTCGGGAGTCGGTTACGCGAGGGGAAGGTGCTAGCACCCCACACGTCCATCATACTCGATGGGATCCACGCTTGTTGTCTAATCTAAGGGTGAGTTATACTATTATCTAGGGCTGTACTAAGACAGGAAAGGGAAAACAAAGACCGACTCGGTAGGACGTCGACATCCTAGGCCTACGTACCCCCTTTGTGCAATGGGGAATTCAGAGTCAACGTAGTTCGGACCAAATTCTTTTTGTGTTTTTTATGAGCGACGTTAAGCTCGCGTCCGGCAGTTAAGGTCGATGCCTGTTTGCGACTCAGACAGAAAGTAACGTTCCCTTTTTGAAAATAGCCTTTAGTTTGAAAATCCCGAAGGACAAAATGGTTTGAAGTTGGTTTGTATTTTTTAGGACAGAAGTGACTTAAGTTAGTTCCTAAGTTGCATTGCACTAAAGTCTAGGGCATAGGGGCGAATACTTAACGCATCGTCCCAAGACAGGACGCTCGCTAAGCACTCTAGAAATATGAGAGGAAGCCCCTCATTTCTCATTCCCCACGCTTAAGGCTCGTGCGCAATATAATTTATCCTTATTAAGTATTTTCAGAAAGTTTGAGATGAGAAGAGAGAAGACACAAAGGAAACTCTAAAGGGAAACTAAGAGTCCTAAAGTTATCATGCATGGGTTACCTACGGTTAGTGAGGTTTGACGACAACCTAAGCCTAAAGAAAAGGAAAGAGAAGGAAAGAGGAAGGGCGACGATGGATAACTATCCACACCCTTAAAGAAATCACCTCAACCCCTGCATAAAAGGTTAGTACCAAACGGACATAAATAATGTCAAAGCAAATGAAAACTAAACAATGGCATATAATAGTGATAACAATCCAAACATACATTAAGAAGTCAAATAAACAACCCCAAAACAATGGCCCAAGTGCCTGTTCAAACAGATAATCAAACAAGATCAAAGATGCGCACACAAGAAAATCTCACACAAAGAGCCATTAAAAAAATAGTAAAACAACTTCTAAAATCATCAAATTGAATATCAAAGTTGCTCAACCAGAGACAAACAACATATCAAAAACTCCTGCAAAAATTCAAGGTGTTAGTCATTCAAACAATCATGCAAAGCTCAAGTGAGAAGTAGGGTTCAATGTGCCAAAGGGAAGGATTAAAATGCAATATGAAATAATTTTAAAAATGAAAGAAAAATATTTTAATGCACTTCAGTGTGTTGGTGAATGAATGCAAAAGGAATGGATTGAAAATGTTTTATGGATGCAGAGAAATAAAATAAACAAATTTAAGTACGCATTGTATGGATAATTCAAAAAGAAAATAAACTAAATAATTAGTTTAGATGATAAAAATAAAATAAAAATAAAAAATAAAATTTGGGAAAATTTTATAAAATGATAAACATGTTTCATGAATTTTCTGGGATTTTTTAAATACAATTAACTATTTTTAATAATTAAAAATGAAATGCAAATTATTAAATAAAATAAAAATGAAAAAAAGTGCTAAGGGGGTGTGGCAAGCAATGAAAACACGTTGGGATAGTGAAATGGGCTGAAGGGGGTGTGCATATAGAAAGCCCAATGTCTAAATCTATCAGAAAATAAAAAAAAAAACAAAAAAAAAGGAATACCATGCAACCCAGTCAACTCAGTTGACCCATACCTGCCCTTGGATTGATCACACGCTCCTCCACAAGTCAACACCAAGTCCAAGTACACAAAACCAATGGCCATGATCGCACGGTACACCACACTAACCATGTACACACGCACACCAAAGCGAACTGAACACCATACACAAGCCATATGCACGGCACATGTGATTTTTAATTTGTTGGCAGCTTACCAACCACATGATGGATCATGCACGCAGGATTGAGTCAATGTTAGAGAAAGTAATTAAAACATGAGAAGTTAATTGGGTGTACACAGTAGCAATTGTGGGGTAAATAACATGCAATCACTAAATAAAACTCAGAAAAAAAAAATAAAAAAAAAGAACACATGGCATCCTTGGAACCGCACGATCAAGAAAATGGATGGTGAGGATTATCTCTTCTTCCTCCAGCCTCTTCACCTCGCCGGACCACCACCAGTCGCCGGAGCCCTAGCTCCGGCCGCCACCCACAGCCACCTGCAACTCAAAACCTGCCCAGAATTTTCGTGCGAATATACTATTTTGACCAGAAAAATGTGAGGATCTCAAATATGTCATCAAAAATTGCAAATAATGAACGTATAATAAAAAACGATGAGAAATATGTTAGGGTTCGAAACTTTAAATTCATAAAACAACCAACATACACATCCATATTCAAAACAAATTATATCAGCATAATCCATGGACATCACACAACATTATGCACGTTTAAAATTTAAGTTTTATGATCATGAAAAAATCCACCAACCTGAGATGGTGCAACTCTAATCTTTGCTTTTGGCTGCGAATGGGAGATGGTTTGCACTCTATTGATCACAAGGAAGAAGTGTGTGGAAGAATTTCTTGAAAACTCCTTGTAGATTGAGAGATATGAATGTGAGGTACTTTAGGGTTCAAGTTCTCCACTCCTCCAAATGTCACGTGTAATCTCCTAACCAGTGCATGAATGAGTTTATATAGACTAGGGTTTTTGACTGATAATGAATTGGGCCTTGGTAATTCCTTGTCTAGTAAGTTTTGGGCAATTTTGGAAAATCACATAATGTTAGATACACCTCCTTCCATGCATGGGTATTCAAGTATTTCATAATGGATCACCCATATTTGAATTGCTAATTACACCTGAGTTTGATTTGGGCCTTGAGGCATTTTGGTTCATGAGTTTTTAATGACTTGGCAATTTTGAATAATGGAGAATAAGTGAAGAATAAACCATGAAACCACTTGATTTAAAAGCCTAAAATGATCCTTGAGGAGTGTCCTTTGATGTTAGAACATGTCTTGAAGCAATGGAATTAATTATAGGTCCATATGTCCCAAAATCTAAAAGTTGTGAAAATGAAACCCTAAAAACCACTTTGTCTTCTTTTGATCATAAGTTGAGTTTCACAAATGATATGGAGACCCGCTAGTACTTGTTGGAAAGAGGAGAAAAAGATATTTAACTTTCATGTTGGAGAAAAATTCACTTGAAGCTTTCTTGATGATGAAAAGTCAAGTTGAATGCAGTGCAGGAACTTGCCCAAAAAGGAAACTTTCAAATTATAGGTCATTTCCATATTTAGCAACTTTAGCACCAACTCCTGATTCTTGATAAATGGCATGAAACTTGACTCTTGATGACCATATGAGGATGTGTGACCTGGAAAACCTTGGAGAGAACCTCAAAATTCCATAGTTGACTTCTCCTCTCACTGTTGACTTTTACCCAATTCACCTGATTTCCAATCCATTGGCCAATTGAATCTCTCCTGAATCAAACTGATGGACAACCTCCCATCCCTAGATACTTAAGGACCCAAGGAATACCATAGAATCAAGTCTTTCCCAAAAAAATAAGAAATAAACGGACTTTATAGCAAACCCTAGTTTTGGTACCCTCAGTCTAGGAGGAAATAACACAGTCTCCAAATCCAAATTCCTCTGAATATGATATATATCCTCTCCAAAAAAGATAAGATATGCCTTTTAATGATGATAAAAACCCAAGGCTCTTTCCCATTGGAGTAATAAACCCGAGAATCTCAAAACCCTAATTTATGCACTGGTTAGGAGAGAGTGATCCACCTGAGCTCTCTTGGACAATACCAGGACTCTTGCTTGACCCTCTGAAGAACTGCCTCAGGCACCTTGACCCCATGCTAAGAACCAATGATATGCACACATGATAATGCAAAATGCAATGCAACATAAGCCAGTTAGTAATAAAGTAAGGAGGACAAATTTTGGGGTGCAACAACTGGTAGTCCAACTGTAACCTCAAACTGGTGCCGTTCCAACTTATATCGGTACCCGAATTCAATCAATAATGGTGCATTAGCTTTACTTCTAGTCATCTTTGCATCTGGCGCGCAGAGTTTATTTCTGTCTTTCCTGACTTTTCTTGAAGATCCCGTTTGAACTCTTCAGCATAAGAAATCCCAGAAAATCCTTTGTTGAGGTCAATCCTTTTATTTCAAATTGATCCCCAGTGGAGATCATGTCTTCTTGCTGGTTTCATGCCCAGTGAGAATGTTTCTTTTCCATCTAAGGGCAAAATTTTTGGTTTGCTATATTTAAATACCTTTCACCTTGGTGCCCCGAGGATTTCCATTCCTCGTGCCATACGGTGAAGCTATTTAAATAGGGGCAACTGTTGTACCCCAAATTTTACCCCTTAGATGTCATATTTACCCGCATTTAGACCTCAATCATGTATGCATTATTAACGAACCATTTCTTTTGCAAGTTGTTTCTTTTTTGTGGAGGATAGGGTTTAAAGAGGACAAGGTCTCCCTAAGACATCTTTTGGCCCACAAGTGCAACCGTTTGAATCTACATGCATCCAAGAAATCTTTTTCAACAAGAAATCAAATGTTCATCAATTAAAGTGTGATCCCAATTCTTGAGACATAATTCCATGCGTTAATGAACATCCTTGGAGTACACCTAAGTCTTGAAAGATTTTCCTTTAAGTACAAGAATTTTTCATGTGGATAAATATGCACTAAATGCAACATTTCAAAGTTGGTATCATGGAAGAATTTAATTTTTCACTTGGAATTTCCTAAGTTTATTTTTTGTGACATTTTCTTTGTGATTTGTCTCAAAATTCCATTGGGCCCAAAATCTTTTCACTTGAATCAAATGCCATAAAGTTGGGAATTTAAGGTGGTGTTCACGTAAGGTTTTATGTAACAAGGCATTATGGCACTTAATATATTTCACATGCCACTTGATATTATTTGAAAAATCTGAAGATGCTTTTCTTGTGGGACAATTATGTGAAGTCACTAAATATTACCTTTTTCTATCTTCTCTCTCATGACACAAATAAAGGAGTTTTTGGAGTGAATATTGAAGAGTGAAAATAGCAGGCATGCACCATTTCCTCCGCTGCATTTGTTTAGCATGATGGTCCAAAGTTTGACCAAAGAAAGTGCCACACAAACCCTAATTCCTTACCCATCAGTCCTTGCAAACCCTAATTATTTCCCCAATGGATAATGCTTTTACCCACTGTGTTTGAACCACTTTGTTTGCCTATAAAATGAGCTCGTTTCCTCCTTATTTCCACACACCAGAAATTGCCAAGAATTTCTCTCTACTTCTCCCTTTCATAGTCTTGCAAGCAACCCTCAAAAGCTTGCAAGAAATTCATCACTTTCCCTACACTCCGTAGCACACAAGAAATACACAGAAACAACACAAAATACTCAGAAACTCTCTCAAAATCTCTCCACTTCTTTCCCTTATTCTTGCAAGTAACCCTCAAGACTTGCAAGAAACTCATCATTTTCATCACTCTGTAAAACACTTCCAAACACCAAACACCTTATATCACAACCATCAGTGACTTGGTTCTTATTGAAGAACTTGGTACCAGTTGATCTTGAGGGAGGAGGAGTTCATCTATCAGTTCCAGAACCGGTACCGGTGAAGAGGCAGTGGACCTTCTCCACTAGGTATTATGCTCTATCCTTGTTGTTGTTGTTAATATTGTGACCATTTTAAGCATACTGTCATCGTATGATTTTTACATTGCTGCTAAATATTATGATGAATATTGTTGATGATACTGGAATAAATATTGTGAATCTGTGATTTCATTTTGTTTAATAAATCGTGTGAGTTTTTTTAAAACGTAACTGGACTGGTTTGTTTTAAAATGAAACTAAACAAGAACGAGGATGGCGCTCGCCACATAAAAGAAAGTTAAAATACAAGAGATAAAGGTGGCTCCCGCCATATCATAAAACAAAATAATATAAAAGAACACACCACGTATAAAAAAATACAAAATAAAAATAAAAAACACAGGTGGCGCAAGCCACCTTCACCCACACACAAGAGGTGGCGCAAGCCACCCCCCACTAACACTAAGAGGTGGCGCCAGCCACCCATTACACACACAAGGAGGTGGCGCAAGCCACTCTCCATCACACACACACATGGGTGGCGCAAGCCACCCCTTCCTTTTTTTTTTCCTTTTCTTTTCTTCTTTTTTTTCCTCTTATCTTTTATTTTTTTATTTTTACATTTCTTTTGTTTTTTTTCCTTGTTTCATATATAAAAAGAATCAACAAATAAAAATATAAATCTTTTTTATTTCATTCAGAAAATTCTTTTTTAAATCAATTATCATTTTTTCTAAAATACATGGTGTAACTCAACTCATTTTTCCTACGGTAATGAACAAACTTTTATTTTTAAGTGCATTGATTCAAACTATGAAAGAAATATTTCTGTCCTACTTGTTAACTTCGTAGTTTGTCACATTTTTTTATTATACTTCACATGTTGTTTGCTTACTGTCTTGAGAATTGTTAAATCCATATGTTTCATTACACTAAACTCTACTGTATTTTTTTCGAAACTTTGAGCAAGTGCTATTTATATGTCCCTAGTCTCTGTTACTAAAATTTCAAAACTTTAAAATCTTTTATTTTCAAGTTAAAGAACTTTATACTTGCTATGTACCTATGTGGCTCAACTATCCTTGCTATTAATCATTTTGGAATTTTATTTCATATGTTAATGCTCGCTGTTTTTGTTGGAATTCTTAAACATATATTTCAACTCTTTGTAACTCTTACTTATAAGATGTTATATCCCCCTTCCTTCCAAAGGAAAAGTTTTTCTATTGATTTCAAGATCATAGAAAGCTCATTGCTACCTTGGACCCCATAGTCTTAGGCAACCTTCCCCCATTGACCTCATAGTCAATAGGACATTCTCTTCACCTCATAGTCATAGAGTAATCTTCAACCTTTGGCCTCATAATCATAGGTAGCTCTTGGCCTCATAGTCATTAGCAACATCTTCAACCTTTGGCCTCATAGTCACAGGTAGCTATTGGCCTCATAGTCATTAGCAACATCTTCAACCTTTGGCCTCATAGTCATAGGTAGCTCTTGGCCTCATAGTCATTAGCAACATCTTCAACCTTTGGCCTCATAGTCATAGGTAGCTCTTGGCCTCATAGTCATTAGTAACATCTTTAACCTTTGACCTCATAGTCATAGGCAAACTTTCACCTCATAGTCATAGCCCTCTCCATTGGCCTCATAGTCACCTTCCAACATTGACCTCATAGTCACAAAAGTCTCTCTATGGACCTCATAGTCATAGATAACTCATTATCATCTTGACCTCATAGTCACCTTACCAAAACTTTGACCTCATAGTCATAGCCCTCTCCATTGGCCTCATAGTCACCTTCCAACATTGACCTCATAGTCACAAAAGTCTCTCTATGGACCTCATAGTCATAGATAGTTCATTATCATCTTGACCTCATAGTCACCTTACCAAAACTTTGACCTCATAGTCATAACCCTCTCCATTGGCCTCATAGTCACCTTCCAACATTGGCCTTATAGTCACAAAAGTCTCTCTATGGACCTCATAGTCATAGATAGCTCATTATCATCTTGACCTCATATCCACCTAGCCTTTGACCTCATAGTCATTAACAACATCTTTACCTTACCCTTAGCAAACAAACATAATATAACACAAGCAAAATAAGAGGTTCCCGTAGAGTACTACGGATATTAAGGGTGCTAATAAATTCCCATAGTATAACCAACCCCCGAACCTTAGATCTCCCCCCTTTAGGTTTTTTTAACGATCTTGAACCTTTCCTTTGGATAAATCAAAGTCGGTTGTAAAATAAAATGATGCAAATTAATTAATAATTTGTTATCCGATTTTCACCGCAACACAAGGTAACAATGAACTCAATATACCCCCATGGACAAGTTACAATGTTATGGAAGAAATGTAGGTTGAATCCCTTGTAAGGTCATACATTCTTTTTTTTAGTCCAAACTTCTCAAAAAGTTTTCGCGTACATAGCGTTGCAAAATATTTCCCCATCGATGAGGAAATCTCATTTGTGATTCAACCTATCTTTTCACAATCACAAAATTCGAGGATTGACCTTTTCAGCTTCCCGTCAGGGGCTATTTCTTCTTCTTTGTTGATTTTCTTAAATAAAAAATTCTTTTTACCATAGTCCCATTGGAATGTATTTTACACTGGGAAGACCACTAGTAATGGAAGCGATGTATTTTCGTTCCCCAATACTTCTTCTTCTTCTTCTTCTTCTTCTTTTTCTTCTTCTTCTTTGTTGCTTATATCCTTCTTCCCATTGTATACGCATACAACCTCAATAGTTTTCTTTAGGGAAACCTTCTCCATTCAAGAGGACAATTTCTTCATAGGGGACTCATTATGTCCTCTATGACCTTTCTTCTGGTCTAGGTCGTCTCTTTGCCCTCTATCTCAGGTGTTCTAGGTGCGCTGCCCCTTTTTAATCAACTCTTCACTTACATCCTTTAGGTGGGTGCATTCATTAGTGTCACTGTCGTAACTTTTGTTGAAATAAAAGTACATTGATTTATCAGTATCAACTGATTCCCTAACTAGAAAGGGGTTTCTGAGCCTGATCTATTTGAGCATAGTGTTCGCACATTCTTGCTAGATTTTATCCCTCAATGTATATAAAAGAGTGTATGCAAAAAATTTGGATTCATCCTCGCTCCCCATCATCTCTGTAATAGTTACAATCCTTTTCTGGAGCCCGACCATGTCTGGTGTTTCTCACTCGAGATCTTATTTGTAGTTAATATAGGATTATGCCATATTCATCGTGTCGTTTAAACTACAAGCTCCTTCCAACACTAATTTTTCTCTAAACATGCTGTCTGATCTCAATCCCTTTTTAAAGATCTAGTATTTCAGTCGATCGACTGAACCTCCTACCACTACTACTACCTTGGTAAATTTATATATGTACTCACACATAGTTTATTTCTTCTTTTGTATGATCCCTCTGAGTATGGCCATGATAGTAAGTTGATGCTTTCATGCAGTGAGCTAAGTAGTAAACATATTGCTTAGTTCCTTCCGCGGATCTATGCTCCTGCCTGGGAGGGCTTTTAATCAAGTCTTGGCACCTCCATTAAGGGTTAATGCGAAGAGGTTACACTTCACGACTTTCTGAGTGTGGTAATAATACATCATGTTGTTGACATGTTTGATGTGTTTGTTTGAATCCTCAATGCAGTCATAACTTTCTAGCTTTAGGGGTTTCTCAAGGGACTGTGGAATCCTTATGTCAAGAACGCGTGCAGAAAGTGGGTTCCTTTTCTGCTCAAAGATCGCTCATATGCGTTATACCTTTCCTTTTTTCAGGAATAACGTGTTAATGAGCTATAAGGCCAACAGATCTCTGGTGTAGTGTGACTATAACTCCCCCTCGGAGTCAGGTAGGGGAGTACAATGTCTTCTACTTCACTTATGAATTAGTGACCTCAAAACTTCTCTATGTGGCAAGGTTGTATCTACTAGAGTAGAGTGTAATATGACTTTGTGGTTGTCGTGCGATACTGCCTCACACGTAGCGTTGGCTCATATAGGAGTGCTTTGCCAATTCCCTTTAATTAGGAGTATCATGTTAGCCATGGCTTGGGAATTTTGTTGGTGTACTAGGTTGTAGACGATATTCAGTAGGTTGGTTTCTCCTTGCACTCCTAAGTTGGCTTGTAGTTGATTGTTTGAGAGCATGCTGTTTCCAAACATTAGTTGTTATGAAGAAGGTTACTGCGAAGGTTGACATTTGAAAAACTGTTGCATAGGTTGGAAGAACGGTAAGGCTTGGAACATTCTGCAGTCAATTCTTGGAAGAGCAAGTGTTGGGTAAGAATGTATATACAATAAAGTTGTGGCGGGGGGGGGGGGGGGGGTTGAATGGACTATTCCCCTTAAAACAACCAAATTCAAAAATGTTTTCTTTTTAGAAAATCATAGTTAAAGCATGAAAGAAAAAGATAATGAGCGGAAGAAAAATGTGGCAAATGGTTTCAATAACATGTGTTTCCTCATTATCATAAAACCAAAAGTTCAAATGAAATCATCAACTCAAGTACACTTGAAGTTGTTTTAACAAGCAAGTTAAATTCAGGCAATTATGATCAATACAAACCTAACTCAATAGACGAGTATTCATCAAACTTAAATACATCACATACCTACAATTACATGATAAAACACTATAAATAAGATTTAACTCTATATGACATATTAATGATGAACTTATACCTAACATACATGATATGATGCAAAAAATTAAAGAGATAAGGATAAAAAAATCTACACATGATATATAGTGGTTCGATAATTTGTCATCACTATGCCTACTCCACTCTTCGATATATTCACCATCGAAACAGTAACGTTTTCCACTATGTTAAAATTTAAAGATATATGTATTTTGGTACAACAAAGTATTATCAAACTAAACACTAACAACCAAATGCTTTAGCCAACACAGATCTAAATTAATAAATCATCATGTTGATGCAAATTACTAAACTACTAACATTCAAGATCTTACAAGGATCTTAATCCACAAAACTTGATAGACCCAATGATCTGCTTCAAGCTTCAATTATACAACATCCTTTACTCGGATCTGACAAAGACATGTCTGAAGGATTGTTCCATCACTGAATGAGGATAACTCCCAACTTTTTTCTGCAAAAACCTTTACTCAAATCCACCAAAGTCTTCCTTGGAGTATAAAGAAAAAATCTTCTCTTGCTTGATGAACACCAACCAATAATTAACAAGAAACGATTCTTTATCCTAATACAAATAACAAAATTTTACATAAAAAAAACATTATATTTCATAATGTACATCAATCTACCTCTCACGCTCAATCTTTAAAGTTGAGACCCCATAACAATGGTTTCTTGGTATGAGGTTGAAAATTATGAACAATATCTAAAGATTCTCATACAACACAACTATATAATCATCACACTCTTAACATTATAGGATTTTTCTCACAAGGTTGAATTTCGGAGATAGTTTGTTGGTGAATAAAGAAATATTTTCATGATTTCTCTAAAAAAATTTGATAGAGAAAGATTGGGTTTAGATGATTTTTTTGGGTTTTCAAAACAAAAACATTCAATAGCTTATCAAGATGTTTCTCTCAATTGTGATCACCAACCATTATTGTGGCGTCATCTCAATTAGAAACTCATCAATCTTTAATGAGCGAAAACTAGATGTTTTAAATATGTGCTAAAGGCAAGGCTCAAAAAGAAAAGAAAGAAACAATGAGATTGAGTCAAATTGTGAGTTATTTTGGTTTAAATCAAAGAAAGAATGAAAGAAATCAAAGTTAGTGAAATAAGAGGTTTGTTGCTAGTGATTAGAATCAAGCTTAAACGTGTGAATACAGTCAAACAACGGGTGATTCAAATCACATTTAGTTTTGAAGAAGTTTGGATGACTTTTATTCAAGTCACCAATCATATGTTTCGAGTCAAGAAGTATTGTGATTTGAGTCACAAACTTCTCTAATTCGAATCACACTAGTAGAGGCAAACTTTTTACTTCCAAGTAAGTTTATGATTCGAATCACAACATGTGTGATTCGAATAAAGACTTCCAAAAACCTTGATTTCAAACTTCTAACTTGAGATTCAAGTAAAAAGGCTATAACACATTTATATGGACTCAACTCTTATATATTAAATGGAAAGGTAATTTATGGTACATATCTAACAGATGAGACATGATATTACACGTAAATTACAAACAATTAATACAAGCACGATAAATCAAATTACAACCCACATAAAAAAATAATTGACAAAACATCAAAATAATGATACCGACTGCAATGCAATTTCAATAAGATCTTCTTATGCAGGAGGAGACAAAAAGGTCTTGAAGATAGGATAATTCTCTACTAGAGAAGGAGGTGGAGCTTTGTTAGCCTCACTGGCTGCCGTAAAGGTGTGACGTTGAGCGAAAGATTTGGTAACCTTCGAGGTCACCATGGCTTCAAGAGTTTGTTATTTGATTTGTTTGAGAGAGAGGCCACTAATTTGAGAGAAGAAGCTCAGTGATTTGTGAGAAGAAGATCAATGATCTATCTTTGGTGAAGAGACAATGGTTTTTATGGAAAAGCAGTAGGAATCAATAGTTGCTCCCCATAAATGTCGTCAATGTTTCGTTCGTGAACCAAAAATATGTAGTAAAGTGGTGTGGATAAGCCTTAGTGCGGTGGAACAAACTTACAATATGATAAAGAAAGGGTTGACATGCAAGATTAGCACTGCAACGTCCAAGTCAGTCAAAAATAAAAAGTAGTATGAGAGTGAGAATGAATTGAATACTTAAAATGCCACAATCAAGTCTTTATATATAATCTTTATATATAGTCTTTATATACTACATCCGTTTCTTTTTATAAGAGACAATTTACTTTTTAGGTTCATTGAATAATCAATGTATCTAGTCTAAAAACTGTCCAAATACATTGATTATTCAATGAACCTAAAAAATGAGTTGTCTCTTATAAAAAGGAACGAAGGTAGTATAATATGAGCGATTAAAACCACTCGTGCGCCGTTAACGCCTTTTGCGGATAGATGTTCGACTGGGTACCAATGATAAAATATACGACATGGGATATGACCATATTTCTTTAACAAAGACGAGAGTCCACCTATTCAATGTGTCTTCTCCTTCAACTTTTGGTATTGAACCTTCTTTTCAGTTTGTGACAGTCCAAAACAATTATTATGTGTTTTTATTCAACTTATTATCCTATGTATAAAATAAAGGTGAACACTCTAGTACTCTTGGATTCAGTTAGGAATCAGTACCCTTATTTAATGAAACATTCACATTCAATGTCATATCATTATTTATATATTTTAATTGGAAATAAATTAATATTTTAAATCAATTTACACTAAAGGTATTTGTACCAAACTATTTATAATTATGGGTGTTCGCGGTTCAGTTTGGATCGGTTTTGAGATAAAAACTTATCCGATCCAAATATAAATTTACTTGCGGTTCGGTTCGGTTTTGGATCATTGATTAAAAAAATCCGATCCGATCCAATTTCATGCGGTTTAATTTGGATCGATTTTTGAATATTCAAAATATAAATTATATTTTTTTAAGATTCTAAAAATGATAATAAATAATAGATTTGATATAATATATAACATATAATATATTAAAAATGAATATTATAAAATGAGAATGATAAATTATAGTTGAAACAAATGAAATAATAAATATAAATAGATTAAACTAAACTAATAAATAATCTTAAAAGAATAAGTATCATCAAACAACAAATTATAACACCATATCATATTAAAAATAAAAATAAAATATATACATGCGATTCGATTCGGTTTGGATCAGTTTTGAAAAGTTAATCCGAATTTCGATCCGAACCGAGCGGATTTTGCAAAATGACATCCAAACACATTAAATAATATTAGGTTTTTTTGCGATTTTTGATCTTTTTTGAATTGGTTTACGGTTTTTATTTAGATCGGTTTGAATTTGAACATCCTTACTTATAATGGATATTTAAGAATTTGCCTAAAATAAATTCTTAAAATTTATTGAATTTACTTATTTATTTATAATACTCCCTTCTTTTCATTAAAAAATATCTTATTTGCATTTTTTCTATGTTTCAAAATGAACGTCTTTTAGAATAGCAATACAACATCTATTATGAGTCCAGATCCACTTCATTTACTTATTATCCATTTATTCAAGTTTCTTTAACAGATTTTTGCCATGTGGTATTTATTAATTTGAACGGTCAAGATTAAAAACAAAAATGATTATATATTTTAGAGAGTTTAATTTTTTTTGTTAAACCATGTATTCTCTTTTTAATCTAGGTCATTAAAATCCATTAATGTCAAATGGCAAAGATATGTTAAATGAATTGGAATACAAGAAGGATAAGAAAATATAGCAGATCTAGACTCATCTATTATATTCCTATTTATAGTAACTTTTACGCTTTTTAACTACTCTACTAGTTATAATAAAAAATACTAATTTTATCATTAAAATTAACATAATTAAAATTATTATTTTAAAATCGTAGAGCTTAAATAAAACCCTTATTATAAAAAGAAGAGATTAGCAACCAACCACTCAACTAAACTACAACAAACAAGAGAGTGTAACTAACTGTCATAACCATGTTTTTTGATTACCCAATCATTAATCCAAAACATTTTCTAAAAAAAACACTCATCAAAATATTCATCAATGATGCAGTCTCAAAACAAAAATCATGCACCCAAAAGAGAAATTATAGCAATTATTACCATTAGAAAATACTCCCCCAATAACTGCCGTGGAAAGAATAAGAAAACCCAAAGACTAAAACACACTGGAAAATGGAAATCCACATGGATGACCTGTCCCATTCCTTTTTCCCTTACAAAATGATCTGTAACAATCAACAATAAAAAAATCAAAAAATCAAAAAAATAAAAAAATAAAAAATACGCCACGAAAAATCCGCAAAAGTAATAAAAAACCAAAACTAACGCTTAAATAAATAATAAATAAATAAATAAAACCGTCATGGCGCGTAACAAACTCTCGCTTTTCCTATAAAACACATAACCCCTACTTTTTCTCCCTCAAATCTATCTCTCTATCGTTACAATTTCAGCATTCGTTCCTTTTTCATACATTTTCCCTCGATTCTCTCTCCATCGTCAAAACCCTTTCTATTATGTCTACCAAAACCATTCTTGTTACCGGCGGTGCCGGTTACATCGGTACCCACACCGTTCTTCAGCTTCTTCTCGCCGGTTACAAAGTCGTCGTTGTAGATAATCTTGATAATTCTTCCGCCAAATCCATTGACAGAGTCAAGTCTCTCGCCGGTAAATTCGCCGGTAACCTATCATTTCATAAGGTAAGAAACACACATTCTCTTTCTTTCTCGTTGCTCAGCCTTTTTCAATTCTATCTTTCTTTATGATTCGGTTGTAGTGTCCTTTGTGATTTGATTGCTGTTTTTTATTTTTCTGAATATGGTGAATTTGAATTATAAATTGTTTAATTCATAGCGTTGGATTTTAGTGATTTTAGTGGTTTTAGTGATTTTAGTGATTTTGGTGATTTTGTGATTTAGTAATTTTTTTTTCCGGTGGACCCAACCAGAGAGGTAAAAGTGAAAGCTATGGTTTATGTATATTTTGCTGTGGTGTAGTAAATAAATAGACGGTAGAAGATTCAAGTTATGTATGTGTGTGTTTTTACAATTGGCCCGACAAGTACATAACATACTTTTTGATGTGATGTTTGGTTTGTTGGTTTGTTACTACTAGATCCAATCTGGTTCCATACACACCAATTTCTTTAATCTTATGTACTTAGAAGGGGATAGTAAAATAAGAGCAATCATGTATATGTTAAAAAACAACTTAATAGTAAATACTTATTGTAAAAATGAATATAAATCAAATAGTGAGTGTAGTTGAATTATTTTGCAAGCTACTTTTATAAACAACCGTGAGTAGTTTGGTTGACTTCAAGTCCACGCATGCCACTGCGGCTACGAGGTATTGTTTGCTTTGGGTGTGAGAACTATCTGGACGGCTTTGTTCTTTAGAAAAGGTGTCTTGTTGGGTTGTGGGACTATTTTGGCCAGCTTGAAACAGTTTACCTAGTTAAGGTTTTATCTGATTTTATCTGCAATAGACATTGATAAACTATTTCACCTTACATCATAGTTTTTTTTTTTTTTTTTTCAGTTTGTTACCTATGTGAAATTGATGTTTGATAATGTAGACAATTACGTTTTTGTGATGTTGACAGACGTTTTTTCATTATACTTTTTCATGCTGCAGTTTGACCTGCGGAACCGAGATGAATTGGAGAAGATTTTTTCTTCCACAAAGTAAGGATTGTGCAGAAGCATCTGTAGTTTTTCTTTTTATACAATAGATTGCACATTTGTTAATGTTTCAAGTTCTCTTATAATTTCACTTGATCACTGGTTTATTAATGTTTCATATATATGTTCGTCTTTTCCTCCAGGTTTGATGCAGTCATACATTTTGCTGGCCTAAAGGCAGTAGGTGAAAGTGTGCTGAAACCAATGATGTACTATAACAACAACTTGATTGGGACAATTGTTCTATTTGAAGTCATGGCCGCCCACGGATGCAAGAAGGTAACTCCATTTTATAAAAGACTAGAATGAGGTTCACATTGTACAATCTCAAGTGATGCTAATGGGTCATTATACATTAAGTAATCGAAGTGGGAAATTATCAAGCCATCTATTTGCGATTGTTTGTTGAAAAGATTCAGTAGAAGCTTTATCATAAGTTATAAATATAATCTAGACATTTCTTCTTGTAGTGCCGTGATAATACTGCTACCTAAAAGTGTATTGTGAGATTGGTTGCTGTTATCTGATTATTTAACACGATTCTATATTTCTTGAATGTTTTCAGCTTGTGTTCTCCTCTTCAGCCACTGTATATGGTTGGCCCAAAAAGGTCCCTTGTACCGAAGAGTTCCCTTTATCAGCTGTAAACCCATATGGACGAACCAAGGTATGAGTAGGAAACTGTTTAGGGTCAGATACTTGGGTTGGGATGGTGAAACTATATTCCCTTTTCAATCTTGTTTATATTTGTTGTATATTACATATGTCTTGATGTATCCTATCAGAATCTAGCAATGATATATCTAACCAGAGTTTTTTTTTTTCAGCTTTACGTCGAAGAAATTTGTCGTGATCTCTACCATGCAGATTCAGAATGGAAAATAACACTGTTGAGATACTTCAACCCAGTTGGTGCACATCCTAGTGGTCATATTGGCGAGGATCCTCGCGGAATTCCTAATAACCTCATGCCTTTTGTTCAGCAAGTTGCAGTTGGCAGACGCCCCGCATTGACAGTTTTTGGAACAGATTATAGTACAATTGATGGAACCGGAGTATGTTCTCTTTGTTTTTGACTTGTTTTACTTAAAATTTGACTTGGAAAGTTGCATACTAAGCTCACAGTCTATTCGCTATATCCCTTTGATTTGGATTAATTTGATTGATGATGATGTGTGTATGTGAAATTGTGAGGAACCACAATCACAGTTAGTCCATTCATACATGCATAATTCCCCATCAAACCAACCCCTTTTTCCCTCATTGGATCTGCTTTATCTTTCCCCATTTCTTAAGATATGCCTTTGATTTCTTTTGAGGATCTTACATGATAAGTCTTTCTTTTTCTCAGGTTCGTGATTATATTCATGTTGTTGATTTAGCAGATGGGCACATTGCTGCATTGCGTAAACTAGATGATCCTAAAACAGGTACTATTCAGCCCATTCATTTTGGTAGACTCTGTGGGAATAGAAACTGGTTGTGAATTGACATTGGATTCTTATAATCACTGATATTTTTTTCTTCTTTGACACGTTTTTGGATTTTCTGTAAAATATGTTGTTTTGTTAAAGCTTTCATGTCTGCATATACAGGTTGTGAGGTTTTCAACTTGGGAACAGGAAAGGGAACATCAGTCTTCGAGATGGTTACAGCTTTTGAAAAGGCCTCTGGAAAGGTAACTACTCACGATCCTTTAGCTTGTGCTATCCTTTGCTTATCCAAAAACGCATAAGCTAGTAAAAAAAGTATACGCTCAGTGATAAAAAAGCGTTAATAAACATGTTTATTTTAGTTATGAGTTTATAAGCGATCCACTATAAGATCAAAAATTTGTTTTGCCAAATAGCGTCTATGATATCCAAGTTGTTGTACAAGACTAATTAATCAATACAATTTTTTTTCTGTTTAGAAAATTCCAATTGTAATAGCTGGTCGAAGACCTGGAGATGCCGAAACTGTTTATGGATCAACATCAAAAGCAGAAAAAGAACTAAACTGGAAGTAAGTATGATTTGCTCAAACCAATAATTTTGTGATATTCTACTGTTCTTAAACCACTCTGATGTTTTTTGGTTTCTTTAAATTTGGCAGATACTATATTCAGAATATTTTCTTCTTTCGACAAGAAATTTGTGCAAGTTTTCACAAATTTATTCTCCTTTTGCAGGGCTAAATATGGCATCGATGATATGTGCCGTGATCAATGGAATTGGGCTAGCAAAAACCCTTATGGCTATGGTGAATCAACAGATTGAAAATTCTTTCAAATCAATCCATTTGACATTGATCATTTATTTATATTTATACAAAATAAGTGCTACTACAAGTTTAGTTTTCTCTAGAGTTTTTCTTGAGCGATTCTAAGATGGAAATAACTTTGGTAATTATGAATTTTAACTATAATTACAAGGCAAATAAGTAGTAGTAGTACTACTATAAATAATGATTCTTTAGGTTCCAATTTACATGTTATCAAATGGATTCTCTCATTTTAGAGCTAGATGAATTACAGATATATTTTTACTTCATGTGTTGTTTTTTCTCCTATTTTTGCTTCGAGTTGCGAGTATATACAACATATTTAACTTTTAAATAAATAATGATGTTTAAAATCATTAATAATGTTTAAACACTCGTTAGTAAGACACGGCAATAGTTTGAATTATAGTTAATTTGAAACCCAGCATAGGAATGCGGTACTAATATTACTGATCAATTCACCACTTATTTTAAACACTAAAATGGTTTGTTAATGGCTTCTATAGCCCATGAATTCAATTCCACCCAATTTTCTTTATATTCTTATAAAATAAAATTACTTCTTTAAATTAATAGTGTCATGTAAAAAGCAAGATAAAATGCATATGAACAATTTACATCGGAAACTATCTGACGGGGAAAGATAAGGTGTTATAGAAACTTGGACAATTAAGGTGCTAAATAACCATTAAAGCAAAAAACTTGGACCATTAAGGTGCTAAATAACCATTAAAGCAAAGGGATTGAATTACATGTAAAAACCAAGATGAAATGTATAGGAGCAATTTACATCGGAAACTATCTGACATGAAAGATAAGGTGTTATGGGAACTTGGACCATTAAGGTGCTAAATAATCATTAAAGCAAAGAGATTGAATTATATGCAAAAAGCAAGATGAAATGTAGGAACAATTTACATCGGAAACAATCTAACGTGAAAAATAAGGTGTTATGGGAACTTGGACCATTAAGATGCTAAATAACCATTAAAGCAAAGGAATTAAATTACATGTAAAAAGCAAGATGAAATGCATAGAAACAATTTACATCCGAAACTATCGGACGTGAAAGATAAGGTGTTATGGGTACTTGGACCATTAAGGTGCTAAATAACCATTAAAACAAAGGGATTGAATTACAAATAAAATAGATGACTAATATTAAAAACTACTATTTTTAATGACACTAATAAATATGATACGCATGGAACCCGCACCCGGTTTGATAGGGAAAATCCATTTTGGTTTTTCTTGATTACAAAACATGAGAACGAGTTGAATAACGGGATACTAATATTCACAATGAATCACATTAGTTTCTGTTTTATTGTATAGTTTTGATAATTTAAAATATTAGTTGTATGGTTAATATTTTGATATTTTTGGTTTGTACTTTAATATTTTAAATATTTAAGATGTGTGTTTGAACTTTTTCAAGATTGTTTTACTTTATTATTTATAATGTATGTTAATATTTTTTAGGGTTTAAGTATTAAAAGAAGTTTAATGTACTAAGTATTATAGTAATACATCAGGTTAATTATAAGTATGGTTTTAAGTAAATCCATATTTTAAATTTGATATTGTTCTGGACTGGGCTTGGGGCTGGCCCACGGTCGGGCACAGTCCAGTCCAACTCTGCGTCGAAGAAGGTTCAATGCAAAGGCCATATCCCTCCTAGTCGTTGGAGACACGTTCCCCACGCGCTCCTCACACGGTTCTCACCTGAGGACACGTGGTCAGCTGATCCCGCGTATCTCGTGGAAACGTTCTGTCCCTCGTAACGGGCAAGTCGCCCACTTTTTGGAGAACGTGGAGCAGTTGACCCAAGATGAAGACCACGTGCGGGTCTTCCCTACTTTCACGTAGGATCCTGACAGTCATACGTTGTGGGTCTAACAATCCAGCCCACAACAGATGACCTTTGGCCCAGTGCCGGAGGCACACTATAAATACCCTTCTCTGCATGAGAGTCAGGTATTCTGAATTCATTCTCACTACCCTGTACTTGTTCTTTCTCTTTTCACTCTGAAGCTTACTTGTTCTTTCTCTTTTCACTCTGAACCTTACTTTGGCATCAGAGTGCCTTGCAGGTACACCCTGTTAGAGGAGTTTTACACTAGAGAGCATTGACTATTAGGTCAAGAGCAACACAAATGAGAGAGACACCACATATTCACCCAAAACCTTAAGGTGATAGGTGTATGGATTCTCCCACTTATAAATGCTTAAGTCACCACATTCTTATCCAATGTGGGACTATTTTCCATACTACTCGCACTTATTATATTATTTCCAACACTCCCCCTCAAGTGTGAGTCCACAATGCTCCCCCTCATGTGGAAATGAGTTTTACACTAGGGAGCATTGAATATTAGGCCAAGAGAAACACAAGTGAGAGAGATACCACATATTCACCAAAAACCTTAAGGTGATAGGTGTATGAGTTCTCCCACTTGTAAATGCTCAAGTCACCACATTCATATCCAACTTGGGACTATTATTCATACTACTCACACTTGTTATATTATTCCCAACACCCTCCTCTTCTCCGTCACCGGCGAATTTGGAGTCCACGACGTGTTGCTAGCCACTGATTAAATCTCTGATCCCGGTAAGATCATATATTAATATGGTTTTAACCAAATCCATAATTTGGACATCCATATCCAAAATAAAAACCAAATTAGTCATTTTTTTATAAAAAAAATTGACAAAAAAAAAACTTTTTCTTATTTTGAAATTATTTTTTCAAAACAATTTTTTTCAGTAAATAAAAAAATACTAAAATTTTTTTTAAAAAATGATTTTTAAAATTTTTTTTTTCCAAAAATTATAAAAAAAACAATTTTTTTATTTTTGAGCATAAATATTTTTTCTTAAAATAAAAAAAATTCTTGCAAAAAATAATTTTAAAATAATATTAAATAAAAACGAATTATAAAATTGGTATGGATATAATCGATTTATAACTATTTTACAAAAATGAAAACCGGTTATGACAATTAGTATTAATAACCGGTTATAACATATGAATTATTTATGGTTATGAAAATTAACCGTCCATGAGCATCTCTAACTAGTATAATAGTAGATAAAAATAATTGATATGCACCAGTATAAACACAATCGCCACACCATTGTATAAACTTGGTCAATGAATGCAAAAGTACAATGCACTAAAACTTCCATTATGATTGTTGGGTCATAAGAAAAAGCATCAATATTGGGCTAAGAGCAACAAAGTGAGAGAGATACCACATATTCACCCAAAACCTTAAGGTGATATGTGTGTGGATTGTCCCACTTATAAATGCTCAACTCTCCATATTTATAACCAATGTGGGACTCCAACTCACACTTGACATATTATTCTCAACAATGATATCATTCACATAGTTTGATCCACTTTCACTTTCTAACAAACTATGTTTCTATTATAACTAATTTTTAGCTACATTTCTTCACAGGTTCCAAGAACTTGTCCTTCATCTTATTTATTGTTTCATCTCTTCTAATGCAGTTATGGCTGAGCCAACTCAGACTACAACAATTACAAGCTCAATTGAAAACTTGCAGTTAGTCATAGTTGGTATCTATGATTAGAGTTTATCACATCACTTTGGTATAAAGCTTTTAATCAAGTTGCAAGACAATAACTATCTTATGTGGAATCATTAGGTTGTTGGAGTAATTCTCACATAAATAATGCATAATCTAGTGGTGAATCCTCAAATTTCATAGAAATTCAAGAAGAATCAAGATTGAGTTGAAGGCAAAGTCTCTAAGGTGTATGAATCTTAGATAATACAAGATAAAATTGTGTTCATATGGTTTCTTTCAACAATTTCTGAATTGGTGCTACCTTGAGTCTTGTCATGTAAGCATGCTTTTAAAGTATGGGACAAAATTCACAGTTACTTCAATGCACATATGAAGGTGCAAGTTAGAAAATTGTGAGTTTAGTTAAAATCAATGAAGAAATGTAACAAATCCATTATTGAATAAGTGCTTAGAATCAGTTATTGCTAACTCCTTATATTTGGAGATGCTATCACATAGCAAGATCAAGTTGATTTCATCCTTGATGGCTTACCAACGGAGTGCAATCCGTTTGTAATCAAAATGTATATGAGCTTTAAATCAACAACACTCCATGATGTTAAAGCTCTCTTCCATGCCTGAGAAGCTTAACTTGACAAGTTTTGGCAAGAGTTAGTTGTGTTGAATATCATTGCAAAATTGGCACACGCAAATCAACAAACAGGTGGTGTGTGTAACACCCTAAACCCCCGCGACAGTTAATAATAAAATATCAGAGTAAAATAAAACATACAACGTTTAGGATGCTACTTTCAACAATACTCTTGCTCATGCATTCGACATGTAACACATAAATATCATCAATAAAACCATACTTAATTGATCTTCTCATATAGCAGCGGAAATTCAAGGAAAACATAACATGTTTAATACCATCGTCACTTAAATAAAAGCAACAACAGACAATAAAAGAAATAACGGGAAGCATTCCAAATCCCCAATGTTACACATCAGAGCAGACGCCGACTCAACGAAATAAAATAGAAGACTTCATCTTCACTAACTTCAACTCCGCACTAATCTTGATTATCTGCACGTTACCCACGTAGAGGTAACATTCAAACAGAAGGGTGAGATTCTCAAATCAACAAAAAAATGTATAATATAGATATAAAAGCATTTAATCAATTACACCATTCGCTCTATCATTACTACATCAACGAAATCACACTTTTCCATATAAGCAGATAATCATACAATTCTCAAATACAACACAACATAATGCAATGAAATGAGACTCACGACTCGACTCAATGCATGTGGTACCAATTCGATCCCTTTTTCATGATCATAATTCCCGTCGGAATTTCCATATAAGTCGCTCACACCCCACATGGGCACACGACATTCGTGATCGCTCACACCCCACATGGACACACGATCACCTCAACAACAACAACCACAACACGATTCTATTTCAAAGAATCTGGATAAGACGCTCACACCCCACATGGGCGGAAATTTTGAATTGAGGATTGATCATAAGTAAAGCATATTAAATTTTCTTACTCTCAAATAAAATGGTTCTACAAAAATAGATTACACAAAGGGGAATTTATACACATGACATTTTTTGTTGAAGAAAGTAACATCTAATCTAAATTTAATTTTGTCGCCAGATTTGAAGTCATTAGACATACAAAATTCATCCCATTCATATGCTAATTTAGTGCGATGTGGGTCTTCAATGTTCAGTAGTATCATCCTTTTTGTTTTTCCGTTATCACCGCACAATGTAACATATTCGTACTCATAGTCTCTCAACATTGTTGCAAAATCTACATGCAGTTTCTGAAGTTTAAAAAATGATTAGTTATTTCTAATAAGGTTTTAGAATTATTATTATATTTCATTAATATATACTGTATAATGATACTCAACTAATTTTGGTAACGATACACTTATGGGAGTCAAAGTAATGTCAAATGCAAATATTTCTTTGTGGTACATATTTATACTATGAAAACGCGATAAGTCTTAAAGTTTCAGCACCTCCTTAAACCCGTTTATTCCAAAATTGTTGTTACCATAATAACCAATCTCAACTACAACTTCACTTGGTAGATTGTAATAAGCTTCGAGGTATGGCCAACCACTTATTATGATTGGAAGATCTGGATGTTTGTTATACATTAATTCATGATGGACACCTTAGTTGTTCAATATCGTCCAACTCAGGGTCGGCCCAACCGATATAAAGGCCTAAGGCGGATTTGAAAAATGAGGCTTTTAAATAATATTTTTATAAAATTATTATAATTTTATTCAAACTTATTTTTTTATGTAAAAATTATTTATAAATATATTTTAAAATAACTTTATTTAAATTTTTTTAGATATAATAAATTTTAACTTTTAAACAACTTTTTTTTTAAGTTTTAGATGAATCTATTTAAATATTCTAATTGATATTACTTAAGATTAAAATAAATAAAAAATTCTATAATAGACCAAGTATAAAAGTGAAAAAATAAAAAAATTATATATTGATATTGTTCTGGACTGGGCCGGCGCCTGCCCTTCCGTCGGGCAGGCCTAACCCGATACTGCGATGCGGCCCAATAAAGCCCCAAGTCTGCCTGTCGTCGAGCACACCTGAACTTCTCCGTCCTCGAGCACGTAATGATCAGTCAGTGTCGAGCAGAGGTTACATACGTCGGGGAGAGGTCACACCTCTTCCCCCACGATCTCCATGTGCTCCTCCCCGCGAGGACACATCATCATGTAACTTTCCACCTCCGAAAGAGTCGGTCTGCCCACCTTCCAGAGATCTCGGGACCGTTACTCTAGGGCGAAGAACACGTGCTGGTCTTCTCTACGCCACGTAAGCCCTGGCAGTCACCTGCATTGGGCCTAGCGATCCAGCCCAGTGCAGATGACCGTTTACCCCGCGCTGGAGGCAGCCTATAAATACCCTCTCATTTGGGAGAGTCAGGTTGTATCGGAGTACCTTGCAGGCACACCCCCCGGCCGTCTCATCATCACCGGAGTTGCGGAGCTCACGACGTCGTTGGCCACTAATTTCCTTTCTGATCAGGTACGATCAGATATTAAACGTGAAAATAAAATAAAATACATTATCAAGATATTATTTCATATAAAACCACTCTCACCAATTTGTTGATGAACTAATATAATAAAAATTTTCAAACAAAATATGATATATAAAATATTAATTTTTTTTTAAATAAAATATTTTTAAAATTTATCTATTTGTATATAAATTTTTTATTCACATGATTACATGATCATTAATAATCAATTGAAAAAAGTTAATCACTAATAATATTATTAAATTGTTATCGCTATGTATTCCAAATACTTAAAGCTGTATAATTTTGCGAATTAATAATTGCACTAGACATGAATAATTGTACCACATAGGAAAAGAAAAAAAAGTAGTAATGATTATGTGTATAAACAAGTAAGAATAGATGTAAAAAAAATTCATTAAAATAACACATTGCCATACATATATTGGTAAAAGAAATAGAGGCCCTAGGCAAAGGCCTTATTTGCCTGTCCCTAGGGTCGGGTCTGGTCCAACTTTTTTTATTTCATCTTCATACTGTTTAACAAACGAATCGTCAATTTCGGCATACGACTGTAATTTTAATTCATGTTAAACAAAAATTCAATCTCGCAGTATGAATCTTTAAAACCATACTATCCAACAAATACATTTCTAATTTTTATATAACATACCTATGTTGATAGTTTCGCTATTGCAAATGACCCAACCAACGACAAGTGGTTGAGAATTCCACCTTTCTTCATCTCTGCGTTTTTTAAATACCTATACCAGGATAACACAAGTCTGATTTTTGCAATCTTGACTACTTAAAAATTGATGATCACTTCCAGCGTCAAATGATGTTATTTATATATGAGCTTTGGACATGGATCCTTTCCTGTCCTTTTGGTGCTACCATCTCTCTTTTTTCAATCCAATGGTTGATTGGTCATCAAAGAAAAATTTAAAACACAAAAAGAAACAAAAATATAATGATTGAATGGTTGATATTAGAGCTGAATGGAAACCTGAGACAAACAACAGGAGAGGATTCAAATCCATGAGCTTTGTACACGCCAACAAACTTCATTCATGTTGGAAATTCACCACACCCTATGATGATTTCACTTCAATCTTGATCTCAAGATTGATCACCAACCCACAAACAATACGTAATGACAATGAAGAACAAAGAAAGAAGAAGAAGAAACAAACTAACAGCAAGAAAGAAAAGAGAGAGAAGAGAGAAATATTGGAGATGAGAATGTGTTACCCACGAACTGTGGGATTTCAAAGTATATTGATCACTTGCGAACTGCAACTGTGATTACAACTACTAGCACTGTGATAATCTTCACTGCTTGTTGTGTTGTTTTCATTCTACAACGTACAGGTATTTATAGATTTAGATTTACAAGGCCCAAAACTCTAAAGGCCCAAAATATCAAATCTAATCTAAATCATATCAAATCTAATCAAAACTAAATCTAACACGATTCTGTCGAAACTATTCGACAACACTATGAATGCTTTTGACTTTGACACTATGAATTACATTTAACACACCACCTAATTCATTGTGTCTAAACTATCTACATTCATCATCGATCTTAGTCTTCTGAAGGCTTCGACCTGCACTCCCTTCGTCATGGTATCTGCAATCTGATTCTCAGTTCTGCAGTGTTCCAAATTCATCTTCCCTTCTGCTACCTGCTCTCGAAGATAATGAAACCTCATTTCGATGTGCTTACTTCGACCGTGAGCTATTGGATTCTTCGCCAAATTGATAACTGACATGCTGCCGATCTTCATGGTAATTGCTCCATGATTCTTCCCTGTAATCTCTTCGACCAAGTTCACCATCCAAGTTGCTTGACATGCACAAAGAGAAGAAGCTATGTATTCTGCTTCGCATGATGACAATGCCACTACTGGCTCCTTTCTCGAACTCCAAGCAACTGGTGCACCACCTAACATAAACACATATCCAGCTGTGGATTTTCTATCCTCTGCATCACTACACCAGCTAGAGTCTGTGTATCCCACTAACTTGCATTCTTTCCCTTCATCAGCTGCAGGAAATAAAATGCCATAGTCGAGAGTCCCTTTCAGATACCTCAGTATCCTCTTTGTCGCTGTTAGGTGTGATGCCTTTGGCTTCTGCATGAATCTACTTACCATACCAACACTGTATCCTAAGTCAGGCCTTGTGTGACAAAGGTATCTAAGTGACCCAATAAGTCTTCTGAATTGTGTTGGGTCGACATCATCTTTGTCTGGATCCTTCGACAGTTGCAGTCTAGTCTCAGCTGGAGTCGAAGTTGAGTTGCAATCTTGCATCTCAGATCTCTTGAGTATTTCGCCTGCATATCTTCGTTGGTGCATCATCAAACCTCTACTAGTCTTGTAGAATTCGATGCCAGGGAAATATGAGAGATCTCCTAAGTGTGACATTTCAAACTCCTTGCTTAGATCATGTTTGAAATCTTCGATCTCCTTCTTGCAACTTCCTGCTATCAACAAATCATCGACATAGAGACATAGTATAAGCAATTCGCCATTGCTTCTTCTTACATATACTCCATGCTCAGTTGTACACTTCACAAATTCCTTTTCCCTTAAAAAGCTGTCGATTTTCTTATTCCAAGCTCTTGGAGCTTGTTAAGTCCATACAGGGCTTTATGCAGCCTGTACACCTTTCCTTCTTCACATTGTTTCACATACCCAGCTGGTTGTGCGACATAAACTTCTTCATCTAGGGGACCATTAAGGAATGCACACTTCACGTCCATCTGACATGTGTGCCAATTATTCATATTTTCTAGGCCAACAACCAACCTGATTGTTTCGATCCTAGCAACAGGTGCGAACACTTCATCGAAGTCGATTCCTTCCTTCTGAAGAAATCCTTTCGCCACAAATCTTGCCTTGTGTCGAGTTACTTCTCCTCTAGGATTCACCTTTACCTTATAAACCCACTTCACATCAATTGCCTTCTTGCCTTGAGGCAATTCGACAAGTGACCAGGTGTTGTTGACTTCGATGGATTCTAACTCTTCATTCATTGCTTTCAACCACTTCGAATCTTTCAATGCCTCAGCTGCATTGACTGGTTCGACATCTGCGTAGAAAGCATAATGTACCAGCTCACCCTCTTCATCGACCACATCATCTGATGTAATTACACATTCTTGCAACCTTGCAGGCATGTGTCTTGTTCGTCGAGGTCTGCTTGAACCTGCTTCATCTGCAACTGGTTTCTGTCGAACTTCTCTTTCGACTTCAGTGACTGGTTCTTCACAATAGATTCTCACTGAATCCTTCTTGGCTTTCTCTTTCCAATCCCATTCTTTAAGCTCATCTATGATCACGTCCCTGCTGATCACTACTTGCTTATTCACTGGGTCGAACAACTTGTAACCTCCAGTCGAATGATATCCTATCAAGATAATTTGATTTGACTTGTCATCAAGCTTTCTTCTCAACTGATCTGACACATATCTATGTGCTATAGATCCAAACACTTTCAAGTGACTGAGACTAGGCTTGTCACCAGACCAACATTCTTCTGGTGTGACTCCTTCAAGCTTCTTCGTCGGACATCTGTTCAAAATATACGTTGCTGTCGAAACTGCTTCTCCCCATAATTCTTTGGGTAGATGTTTTCCATTCAACATACTTCTTACCATGTTCATGATGGTTCTGTTCTTGCGTTCTGCAATCCCATTCTGCTATGGAGTGTAGGGTGGCACCACCTCATACACAATCCCTTCTTTTCTACACAATGCATCGAACTCTTTCGACACATATTCTCCACCACCATCAGTTCTCAGAGTTTTCAACCTTCGACCACTCTGTCTTTCGACCATGGATTTGAATCTGACAAATACCTTAAACACATAACTTTTCTTCTTGATGAGGTAGGTCCATAACTTTTGACTGAAATCATCTATAAACGTGACAAAATATCTGTTGCCATCAATCGAATCCACCTGGATTGGACCACATACATCAGAGTATATGACTTCAAGAATTGCCTTCGACTTCCTTCCTGCATCCTTGCTGAAGCTATTCTTGTGTTATTTCGACTGAACACACTCTTCACAGACTTCACTTGGAATGTCAATTTCTGGTAATCCTGAAACCATATTTCTTCTCTTCAGTTCTCTGATGTCATTGAAGTTGAGATGGCCTAGTCGAAAGTACCATAACCACTCATCTCTGCTGGCTGTTGTTGCTAGACACTTGTGCTCCATCACATTGAGTTCAATCTTGAAGGTCATATTCTGAGACATTGGAGCCTTCAAGATCAACCTACCACTTGTGTCGAGAACTCTCATCATCTTGTCTTCGACAACTACCTTGTAGTTCTTTTCGACTAGCTGCCCTATACTGAGCAAATTACTCTTCATACCTGGAATGTACAACACATTGGAAATTGTTGACCTTTTGCCATCTTTCCTCATAATCAGAACATCACCAACACCTTCAGCTGCTAGAGTGTTGTCATTTGCAAACTTCACCGTGTTCTTCGATGAGGGCTTCATGTTGACAAACCAATCTTTCCTTACAGTCATGTGTGATGAGCATCCTGAGTCCAAGTACCACTGATCTTGGAATCTCTCTTCATCTTTCGTTGTGACCATCATCAACGTCTCTTCTTCTTCATGCTTCGCCAGATTTGCATCAGTTTCTTGATTTTTCTTCTTTTCTGGACAGTTACTAACATAATGGCCACACTTCTGACAATTGAAACATTGAATGTGACTTTTGTCTGGCTTTCGACCACCACCTCTTCCTCTACCTGCAGCACCACCTCTTTGGTTGCCTTGGTTCCAAGGTTTCTTCTGAGTCAAATTACTGCCTCCTCTATCTTTGTTTCCATTCACGTTTCCTTTGCCTTTCCTTTCCTTTTCTGACTGCGCCTGCAAAGCCATATCACTCTTCGACTTTTCTACAGCTCTCTCAGCCATCCTTTGTTCATGAGACTCAAGCGTCCCTTGAAGCTCTTCTTTCGTCAATACTGACAAGTCTTTCGACTCTTCTATGGCTACTACCACGTGGTCGAACTTAGGAGCCAACGATCTCAAAATCTTTGAGACTACTGCTTTCGTCGTCAGCGTTTCTCCATATACTTTGATTTGATTCACCAATTTTGTAACTCTGGTGAAGAAATATGTAATACTTTCGTTGTCTTCCATCTGAAGCAACTCATAGGTTCTCTTGTGAGTTTGTAACCTCACCTCTTTCACCTTCTCTACACCTCCAAATGACTTTTCAAGAATCTCCCATGCTTCCTTTGCTGATTCTGCATCGCTAACTTTTTCAAAGTTATCTGGATCAACACATTGATGGATTATAAACAGCGCTTTATAATCTTTCTTCGTCAATTCTTTGAGTGCAGCCTTTTCTTGATCCGTCGCATTTTCCCCAAGTGGTGTTACTCCTTCCTTCACAAGATCCCACAGATCTTGATAACAGAAAACCACCTTGATCTGTTTGCACCAATTCTCATAATTATCTTTCTTGAGAATTGGTAGGGTCGCCGGAAAGTGTCCATTTGAATGATTCATAGCCATCACGATTTTCCTCCTTGAATCGCAACCGGAGCTCTAGATACCAGATGTTGGAAATTCACCACACCCTATGATGATTTCACTTCAATCTTGATCTCAAGATTGATCACCAACCCACAAACAATACGTAATGACAATGAAGAACAAAGAAAGAAGAAGAAGAAACAAACTAACAGCAAGAAAGAAAAGAGAGAGAAGAGAGAAATATTGGAGAAGAGAATGTGTTACCCACAAACTGTGGGATTTCAAAGTATATTGATCACTTGCGAACTGCAACTGTGATTACAACTACTAGCACTGTGATAATCTTCAGTGCTTGTTGTGTTGTTTTCATTCTACAAAGTACAGGTATTTATAGATTTAGATTTACAAGGCCCAAAACTCTAAAGGCCCAAAATATCAAATCTAATCTAAATCATATCAAATCTAATCAAAACCAAATCTAACACGATTCTGTCGAAACTATTCGACAACACTATGAATGTTTTCGACTTCGACACTATGAATTACATTTAACAATTCACATGCATACAATAACTTTTTTTGTCCATACTACTCAACACTATTTGGAAAATTCAGACTTTTTATTGTATTCATCCTTCACATGTGAATACTATCTACCAAACAATTTGATATATTTATGACATAGTAATTTTTTTATTATACTATCACTTACTAGGTCTATAGCATGGTCCCACTTTATATTTATTTTTTCCAAATTTAATATCCCACATGTGATAAGGAAGATTTGGTAAATCTTGCTACACATTCCAAAACGCCACATGACCACTAGGTGAAAGTTTCAAGAACATTAATCATTTTTACTATTGAAGCTATATAGTAATAGTTATTATTACCTCTGCAAAATGTGCCTTCCACACACGTTTTCTTACTTTAACTTAACTACTACCAACTACATTTCATTACAAGTTCCACAAACCTAATAAATTATATAAATTTTTTCCCCAACTCAATCAAACTAAATATATGACACTCATTTTTTAGAGACAAATATATAATTCCAAAAATATACTCATATCACAAAAAAAACATATCAAACTGCAACAAAACTATATTATACCAACAAAATGACATTTTCATTATCATACTGGATTACACATATGTCACACTACATATTCATAGAACATTAAATTTCAATGGCATTTGCAGGATGAATACTACATTTGTATTCCAACTAACACATATGCAACAAAGCCATACTACATATTACATTAATCTTAATACTTTGACAAAACAAGTTTCTACTGCATTTCAAACTTAAACTTATAACCAAGGCTTCTACTACGAACCATACTACACAATACCCACATTACAGAGTCAACAAAAACACTTTCATAAACATGCACATTTATCGCACATTCATCATTCAGCTCCCCAAGATTTCAAACCAACTTTTAATGGTTTAAGATGGACACAAGAATTCGTGTTACCGGAGGCTTCCGAACACTAAATCCCACCGTATCCCCTCTTTGCATACCTCTCTTCTTGGCAAATTTGTACCACCCATGACCAATGATTTTCTCTACACAATATTTCCTTTCTGCAATGTGAAGTTCACAATCATACACTTCTCCTGTGTCTGAGTCAAACAACTCAATTCTACCGGGCCCCCTTACAAAATACGCCTTAATAACATGTTGTGGGATTTGATGCACATTTAAATTGACTTCAAATTATTACATTTATCTCAGTTAATAACGTAATATAAAAAATGTACTTCTATACTATCATACTTACAAGAACATTTCTTTGAGCACTCTTTCCACAATTGATTTTCTTCTCCCATACAATATACATAAAGCGATTTAAATTCGGTAAATATCAAAGTATGACTAATATAAAGTTTTCCTAATAATATATATCCTACATTAATATATAATAAAAAATGCTTTTTATCTCACAATGTCTAGAGATTTTGGGATGAAAGATGGTACACCTAAGGATGATTTTTTCTGTTTCTTCTAATCATACACTTCTGTCAATCATTTCGTTTTCTTTTCTTCATGCATGTTCGGTATACGACTCTCTGGACCACCAACTCCTTCTTCGGTGACAACCCCTTTACCCTTATGATCTTGAGTTCCTTCACCAGGGATCGAATCTGTTCCAGTTGAAGAATCCCTATTTTTGACAAGAACTGGTTTAGTCTCGACACGATTTGCACTCTTGCGGATTTCCTCATACTCAAGGTAGGCCATATCCAACCTTCATCTTCGCCATGCATATTCGTTCTCAATATCGCCAATGGATCTGTAATAATATAAGTAAGAGAAAAACAATAATATTAACAACATTTTCAATTGGTTGGGATATTCACAAATAAATTTTCAAAAAACGAAAGTAAGTTGGAAACCTGGGAAGTGAAAACGACATCTTTCGTAAAATATTGCTTCTATTACATTTCTTTTGACATCTTTGGCACTCAACATGTTGCTTATATAGGATTGTGATATTATGTTAACTGACCAAAATACCCTTAACAAATCTAATTTGTATCACACTCTTTTTATAGGAACTTCAAACGATGCATCATTTCCCCCACTAACTTTGTCTCTTTATTGCTTTATCTTTTTTTTTGGTAACCTCCTTTTACAATTGAAACTTCATGTCTAAATATTACACTACATTACATCCAATATTGCAATAATAACTGAGCACGAGTTATAATACTTCTTTCTCATTACCCAAAACACATAGTTAACCAAGTTGCATAACTCACTAACATAAACATTCAAAACATCTAAAGGATTTTAAATTCGCCGTGCATTCCATCGCCAGGTTTTCAAACATTACTTGTCACGACACTACGCCTAACCAAAGACACATACAAATTTTCCGCCGGATACAATATCTTAAAACCAAGTACATCTCGTATACAAATCTTCTTTTTCTTGGCATAATGGTACCAATCCTTCCCTATGAATTTTTCCTTCCAAATATACTTACCATTTTGCCTAGCAGTACAGATTTCGGCGTCGTATGTGTCACCGCTATCAGTATCGACCAACACAATAGACTTCTTATTTCATTGCAAACACTTCAGCGTAACTTCCCTAGGAATGTGCTGATTCAAACACAATAACAACTTAGGTCAGTAACTAATGTCGGTGTTATACTAAGAACAAAACATGTTTAAATAACTGAATGAATTCATTCACATACCAACACATTTTTGCTACTGATATTACCAAAAGTAATTTCCTTCTCCCATTTGCATTCAATGTGTTGGACTTCATTCTCATAGGAACTTATCATACCCCAAATTTTGACCACTAAGACACCCATCATTGTTCAAATCATCATCACAATATGGATGAACCATTAGTCTCCCAAAAGAGGGGCGAACCTTCACTACAATCAGAATTAGGGTTTCAAGCCCTCTCTGAGCCTTGGATAAAGGATCAATCAAGAAATGACATGATCTTCAACTTGTCTAGCCTCTTAAACATCCCCAATGGATCAAGAGGACTCCCACTTCAAGAATCAAGCACAAGGCTGCAACATTCTGAGTGGATTAAGCCTCAAGATCGCCAGTGTCACCAAATTAGGGTTTTGGTCGACCAGGGCCTCCAGATGGGAATTTTCCTCTGGGCATGAACCAATGTTTCAAAGCATAACCTATGATGCTCCAAAGGACATCATGAACCCAATCATCAAGTCAATTTATCCTCAGGGGATGCATTCACCAAAAATCAGGAATTAGGGTTTCTTGACCTAATTCACCCCTAAGTTGACTTTTGGGACAAAACATGAGCCAAGACCTCAAAGGAGGATTTGAGGGTTTCTAATACACCACATTGATCCATTTGCAACAATGGATTGATCCAAGAAGCTTGATCCACAAGTTTCAAATTCATCAGAACCACAATTAGGGTTTCGCGAGAAAAGTCAATTGTGCCTTTGACTTTTGACCAGGACATGCTCCCAAACCTTGGGACATAATTTAATACACCCTATAACACCTATGAAATCAATCCATCAAGTTTGATTTAGGTCAAGGACTTGATTTCATAGAGGATCGCACAGTTTGAAATTCATCTGACAAAAAGTCAACTGTGCACAAAAGTCAACTTTTACTTTTTGAGATTTTTCACAATTATGGTTCCTTAACCCTAAAATGATGTTAATGTGTGATTGGAATCATCATTCATCAAGAAAAATCAAGAAAAGTGGGATAACTTGTAAAAGGGGTAACCATAAAAAACTTAGAAATTTTCTAAGTTATGGAACAAAGTGGCTAGGGTACCAACTTTAGAGGATCATAACTCCTAAACAACAAGGCCATTTTTCTCCATTCAAAGATGGATTTGTCGCTCTCATGGCCCTCTACAAAAGCTTCAAACATAACTCATTCCAATTCCTCATGGATTTTAAGTTATGGAATTATCAAAATCATAAAAAGTGAAAATGTCACTTTTTTCCAACACTTAATGAAATTTTCACTAAGTCAGAATCTGCCTTCACTTTTTTCCAAATGTAAGGGCATTTTTCACATGGATCCAAAAAGTATAAAAACCAATTATGATCAAAAAGTTGCTGTATCATATGAGGGCTTTCCAAAATGGCCAAGAACTCCATCAAATTTCACTTGAGCCATGAGATATGACAATGGCAACATGCCTTGCTGAAAACTGCCAAAGCAAGGCAGATTTGTGCATTTTGCTCGATTTGCCAAATTTGTGCAAATGACAAACACACTTATCCATCTTAACACCTCAAGGGGAGACCAAGGAGGAACCAACTCTGATCTCAAGCCTCCCAAGTCCTTGGAACTAAAAATAGCATGTCAAACCTAGAAATCCCTAAAGAGGGGACAAGACTCCAATTTTGTTTTGGAGCATTCAATGGATGCACCAAGGTGGCATGGGGTGAGCCATTTCCAACTGAATTCAGTCAAGACTTATCCAAGACCAAGGGAACCAGTAGCCTGTGCCCTAACCTCTAGTCAATGGCTAGAGGAGACTTGGATTCGCATTGGTCAACATTGGCCAAACCTATGCAGCAGTTGCCATTCACTATTCCTTGCAAAACAAACTTGCTCTACTATAAATAGAGCTCATTTGTGATCAATTTGAGTAAACCAAAGCCATCAAACAGATGCTTTCCTCAAAATCTCTTCCTTCACTCCAAAATTGCCTTCCAAAGCAAGTCACTATCGGGTTTTGAGTTTGAGAGTTATTCCAACTAAACCAATCACACATACACACCTCATAAACATCATATAGAGGTGATCCAAACACTCACATAACATCTGGAACACCAGATTCTCAAAATCACCAGCCATCTGTACAAGCCTTTGACAGATTTGCAGTTGAGGTGCCAAATTAAGTTCCAGCTCAATTCAATCCACTCCAAGCACCCAGACACACTCCATAGCACCTAGGGAAGTTGTCCATATCCTTGGAACCAAGCTGTAACACCTCTAACACAAAACACGATCACCAGCTGCAAGAGGTAAGCATGAGCTCTTCTAACTCTATGATCCATGCAATTTTTGCTGCACAATAATTTGGCCATATGTTCAAAATCATGCATAAAGTGTTTACCCTCAATCAATTGTTTTGTTTGAATCGTGTATGGAATTTCAGAGCCTTCATGCAAGTTTTAGGGTTCTTGAGGTTTCTCTTTGATTTCTTGTTCCATGCTTAAAATAAATGAAATTAAGGACCATAGACATGATCGTGAGGTGAAAACGAGTATATTGATATGTAGATTGCATGTTATCATCAAGTATTCAGTGAGATTGGATAGAAAACGCAAATCTGCAGAAACAGAGGGTGGCGCGTGTTCTTGCCATGTTCTTGGCGCCCTTTTTGAAAATTCAAATATTTAAATTTTGTGATTTTATTTAATTGATTCAAAAATTAAATTCTCTCTGAATTTTAATGATTTTGAGTTGATTCTTTTTTTAATAATTCACAAAAATGTTAAAATATTTTATTTTCCCAAAAAATAAAAAAAAAATATTTATTTCATATACTTGATATTTTTGTAAAGAATTAATATTTTAATTGTTTTTTGGCATTTAAAATATTTTCTCCCTCTTGATTTTTCAAATTTTAGTGATTTTCAATCATTTTATGGATAGAAATATAATTTTTGAAACATTAATCCAAGATCATAATTTGTTCCCACACATGCTTAACAATTTTGATCATTTTAATTGAATTTTTATTCAATTAAAATACATTTTGAAAACAAATTAGGGTTTTTGATTAATTCAACCCTCATCAAACTTTTTCAAACATTTTGGGCCTCTATTAGAGTGTAAGACCCAACCCATTTTTTGAAACCAAAATATTTGGGCCTCAGTCATTGTATAAGACCCATTGTACTTTCAAAAACCTGCGCGATCGCCGTTTTCAAAACAAATAACCCTGGGTCTCTCCTTGAGTTGTAAGCCCCATCATTTCTACACAAACATTTTGGGCCTCTTGAGAGAGTGTAAGACCCAACCCTTTGTAAATACAAACCTTTTTGGGCCCCAGTCATTGTATAAGTCCCATTGTATTTTCAAAAACAACGGCGCGATCGTCGTTTTTTTTAGCAAAATCATCTGGGCCTCAATGCATTGTATAAGACCCAGTATGTTAAAGAAATCTCGGCGCGATCGCCAATTCAAAAAACAAATCATCTGAGCCTACCCTCATGTTATAAGCCTCATTCCTTTTCTTTAAACACCTTTGGGCCTCTTGAGAGAGTGTGAGACCCATCCCTTTGTACAGAAAACCTTTTTGGGCCTCAGTCACTTATATAAGTCCCTGTACAAAACAACAGTGCAATCACTGATAAAACTTTGGGCCTCTCCTTGAGCTGTAAGCCCCAACAACCTTTTCAAAGCACTTTCTCCTTTGATTTTGAATATAATATTGTTATCAAAGCTTTCTTTGTTGAACAAACTAACCAAACAACATGGAAGCTCTATAACCGAGTAAGTGTTTACCCGCTTTCTTTATCCGCTTTCATATATATAATTGTATTGTGGGGCTGCTCACTGTAAGTCTTCTTTCACAAACTTTTATATACTTGTCAAATATCAACTGTGTAATACTAGTATAGTTATTTAGAGTTTTTCCCGGCAACTACGTCTAGCACTAGGTAAAGCCCTGTTGGCCACTCTTAAATACAAACAAAACTAGATCCCCATAGGATTACCAGACATAGTCTTCCCTCCTCTTGGGGTTAAACAATATGGAGACGTGAAAGGCAACATTCTCAGTGAACCCTTTCTCAGACTGTCACCCTTAGAAATCGTCAAAGAGACTCTACTCCCCAGAGATGATCTTTTCTCTGTGAATGGCATCTCTTGAGTTTCTTCCAAATTCTCAGACTTTCCTGGCTTGATCTATTCTCGGTGAATGGCATGTCTTAAACTTCTCGGGGTTTGGGGACCCACAGGCTTCTTAAAAGTATCCCCGCCTCCTCTTGGGCGTTGTACAAGGACCTTTCGGCTTCTTAAAAGCTCTCATGCATTCTCTTGGGATTAGTACAAGGACCTAGAGACCTCTACAGGTATAGGAACAGAACCTAGTCATCAATTTGCTAGAGCTGTCTTTCCGAGTCAAGTGTCAGACCTATTAATGGGTTAACCTTCATCCCTTAACATACCAGCCTTCTCTTGGGCATCATACAAAGATCACTCACTACCTGAGAATTGATTTCTCAAAACACCAGTAGACTTGGACAGTCTTAATACCCCTTTGGATTTTCCATTTCCTTAAAGAGCAGGAAATAACCCTGATCCTCTGATCAATTCCAAAGCACAATAATACCTTTAATCATTCCCTTCATAAGAATTGATTTTCTCTTTTATCCAACATATTGGACCTGTCACTAAACTGAAACAGTCACCAGCACAATAGCCTCCTCTTGGGCTTTGTACAAATGATTCTCCCCAGCAGAGCTAACCTTTTAGCCTTCATCTCGAGCTTCGTACGAGATACAAAACCACTCTCTTGTTGAGTATAAAAGACTCTCTTGTTGAGTCAAACCTTTTAGCCTCCATCTCGGGCTTCGTACGAGATAGAAAACCACTCTCTTGTTGAGTATAAAAGACTCTCTTATTGAGTCAAACCCTTTAGCCTTCATCTCGAGCTTCGTACGAGATACAAAAACACTCTCTTGTTGAGTATAAAAGACCCTCATGTGGAGTCAAAACCTTTTAGCCTCCGTCTTGAGCTTCGTGCAAGACACATATAAAAGCACTCTCTTGTTGAGTCAGTCACTTGTTAGCACTCTCTTGCTGAGTCAACCCCTTTTAGCCTCTATCTCGGGCTTCGTATGAGACAGATAAAAAGCACCCTCTTGTTGGGTCAATAGCCTCCTCTTAGGCTTTGTATAAGGAAAACCCGGTTGAGTCAATCAACCTGTTAGCATCAAAATTTGTGCCTCGCTCACAGTATACAAACATCAACAACTTCTTTCCCTTCATTTAATTGCTGTAAGCGGCAAGCCTCTGGATTATTTACATCCACGCCACTGTCCCTCTTTTAGCATGAGAAATTCCTAAGGAAAGATGACATTGCTCTAAACTGAGTTAAAGTCTTCTCCTTCAGGTTAAAAATCTCCTATAAAGGAAATTATGGTATTACTGGATTCACATATCCCAGTTAAAGTAATTCTCCTTTATAATCAGTCACCCAACAATTGTAACAAATAGACCAAATATCCCCTTTTAGAGATGACAAATTCTCTCTAAAGTCAAGACCCTTCAGCTTCACATCTTGGGCTTTGAACAAGATACAAACCACATTTAGCTTCACATCTTGGGCTTTGAACAAGATACAAACCATATTTAGCTTCACGTCTTGGCCTTTGAACAAGACACCAAAACAACCTTTTTTTTCCTCCCATAGAATAGGAGGAACTACGATCGCTCTGATTTCCCTGTTTCTTTAAACGGGAATACGTAGGCATAAGATTGAAAAAATCTTAGCGAGCATACTAGTCAAAAACCCAAAATCTCGTACCTTCATACATCAATCGAAAAGCATCAGTCCTAACATCCTACCAATAGCCTAGACACTGTTTTTTTAACAAAATAACCTAAGAGAGACCCACAATCTTAATAGCATCTGTAAGCCGACAGTCATCTGTTTAAACTCAGTTTGCAAGCAGGGTTAATTGGAGACATCTATTTCCCTTCCTTCATCAACTTCAATAGGATAAAAAATGAATTTAACTATAGTACCCCAAAGCGATAGTGCTTCGCAACCACGCAAAAATTCGCGCTACAGAAAAAATGGTGACTCTGCTGGGGATCATAGAGATCTTGTTCTCATCCCATCTCTTAGGTAGAAACCTTAAAAAGTGCCACAGAAGAGTGGCGACCACAGTGGGAGGCATTCTTTCTTGCATTCCCAATGGATGAAACCCTAAATTCATGTCACAGAAATGACAACTCTGCTGGGGAGTCATTGTCTGTATAGGATCATAAGACTAGAGATCTAGGATGATTAAGACAAATATATATACTGCTTTTCCTAATTGATATCTGTGTTTATTTTTCTGGTAATGGGAATGTTGTGATGCTGCATGTGGAAAGATTAAGTATACACCTAAGATAGGTGATGGCAATGCGGGTAATCATACTGGGAGTGAATTCCAGTTAAGAGCCCCCGATCGACCATCAAACTCAGTGGAGACTCCCTTTGCAGATACATTACCTATACGACTTCGGTTGTTGAAAGTAGTGTGGTCGACTGGGTTATCTGAGAAGCTGTGGTTTTTAGTAGACTTAAGCCATTTTGTAGTGCGAAAGCTATCAGAAATAGTTGTCACACGATACTACCCTCATCTGAGATCACTCTAGGATACATAAGCTCGCTGGCGATCCGCTTGCTGTTGTTATCCCAGAGGGGTCAATGATTTTGCGGACAGGTACAAAAAATCACCAGTATAAACCTTTGGGGGGGGGGGGGTAGAGCCTTGACTTCATGACACGGACCCTTTGACCCCATGTTTTTTCTATGTTTTTGTGTGCTACATTCATGCATTCATTTAAAAAACATTAAAACAAAGAAAATCTTCTCTTCTAGTCTCTCTTTTTCAAATTAAACTAAGACAATAATTGCAAATATCAGAGAAAGGAAAGTGCGCTGATGGATTTCAGTAGAAGGAAAACCCATAAGTACACCTTCAAGGTTCCAAAGTTAGAGGATTTGAGAGGTTTGGCGAGAATGATCACCAACCACGAGGCTTTCAGAGCCAAGTATGGAGGACTACTGTCCTTGTTAAGGGTCCATGTAATCGAAGGAATCTTGTCCACACTAATCCAGTTCTACGACCCGGTCTATCACTGTTTCACATTCTCAGATTATCAGCTTGCACCAATGCTGGAGGAGTACTCTCACCTGACTGATCTGTACATTACTGATCAAGCTCCATTTTCTGGACTGGAAGAAATTCCAAAAGATCAAACTATTGCAAGAGCAATTTATTTGGACGAGTCAGAAGTCAGGACTCACATGACCACTAAGGGTGGCATCCAGGGTTTGCCAGCCCAATTATTGATAAAGAAGGCTCTATACTTTGCTAGTATAGGGAACATGACCGCTTTCGAGAGCATTTTTGTTTTGCTTACCTATGGGTTATTTTTGTTTCCCAACATCGATAACTTTGTAGATATCAGTGCCATTAAGATTTTCCTGATTGGAAACCCCGTACCGACCTTACTCGTAGATGCGTATCATTCGGTACACTTAAGGAATTTATACAGTGGAGGAATGATCACGTGTTATGTACCCCTGCTATACAAATGGTTCACTTCCCATTTGCCCAAGTCTGTTGCATTTTGGGATCAAAAGAATACTTTACGTTGGTCGCAGAGAATCATGTCTCTTACCAACTCTGACATCGATTGGTACAATCGAATCTACGACGGGATCAGATTCATTGGCCGTTGTGGAAATTTCCCAAATGTACCCCTTATAGGAACTAAGGGGGGAATCAACTATCATCTAGTGTTAGTTCGTCGTTAATTTGGATACCCAATGAGGCATGTCCTGCGCAATGCTCATCTGGATGGTCTTTTCTTCAAGGAAGGAGAAAATGACAGGGCACTAAAGATGGAAATAGTGCATGCCTGGAAACACGTTCATAGGAAAGGACGAGAGTCTCTAGGAAAACCAAACTGTGTCTCGGTGGAGCCTTATCTCCACTGGGTACAAACTAGAGCTCTCAAGCTGAGGATGCCTTACCCTCGCCTGAAAGTTCTTCCATTAAGGGACTTTTCCCTTTATTTCATGTCTGAGACAGAAAAACTTCAGGTTACTCTCAGTAAAATTCAGCAGGAGAAGAGGTCTTGGAGGAACAAGTACCGTATTCTCAATGTGGAGTGCAAGAAAATACATCAGCTATTAAGAGAAAAAGATGCTCTGATTGAGATTTTAGAGCAACATGCTGTAGAAAATTAGGATGACCAAAGGAATTTGCTCGCTCCTTTCGCTTGGCAAAGGAATGAGAACCCGACAACGGCCCTGGAGCCCCGGTCAAAGAAAAGGAAAGTGCCCGAACCAGCACTTGAGCTCTCTTCAGAGAGGACTCAGGATCCATTAGTTTATATTTCCTTTTTCAGCACTTTGTAATCTACTGTATTTCCATTTCCACAATCCTTTGAATTCAATAAAACGAGGTTTCCCCACTGTTTGATATTTGCAATCTAATTGTCGAAGTTTACTTTGAATAAACAAAAATAATTAATAATCATTGCATTCATCATTCTCAGAAACACATTCTTCTTACCTACGAATCTCACGTTTGCGTCTCGATTCTAGAGTCAAACTGTCTCATTCATACAATACTCGGGTCAATCGTCAGAAAAAGATGGATGATCTCGAGGAAGAGAACAGAGAGTTGAGAGAAGAGATCGACACTCTAAAAGAGGATCTGAGAAAGCTTCATAACGACATGCAAGCTCTAGCAAAGCTCAAATGCAACAACAAAGGACTGTGATCTCGGAGATCACATCTACGCCCATAGTGGAGAAGTATGATCCTAGGTATAAAATGCCGAAAGATCGTCCCTGGGGCATGCCTATTAACTATATCCTGGGAGGAAATGTTCCGCCGATCGCTGAGGATCAGGGAACCGCAGCAGGAACCGCTGGGCCTGAAGGTTACAAACTTCAGAAAAGCTAAGATGCCAGGGGCATGGCAGCAACTCCTAAAGGTTACAAACTTCGGGAGGCACTGAGAGTCTCGACCATAATGACTATACCACTACCCGTGCTACACACTGTCCCGGAAGGACAGATTTCGCAGATACCATATGGTGGAAACGAAAGCATGTTTGACAGAATGAATGAGTTCCAGGAATAATTCCTGGAGATGCAGAAAGAACTGCCAGCCCTTCGCGGTGAGGATTTATTTGGAAAGGACGCCGCAGACCTCTGCTTGGTCCCCAATGTGAAAGTTCCGCACAAGTTCCAGGTACCCGACTTTGAAAAGTACAAGGGTAACTCTTGCCCTCAGAGCCACTTGGTGATGTAGGCTCAGCGAATGTCAGCTCAGACAAAGAACCAAGAGCTACTGATTCACTACTTTCAGGATAGTTTAACTGGTGCCTCATTAAAATGGTACATGGGTTTAAACCGCGCTACGATCGACACGTTCAGAGATCTTGATGCTGCTTTCGTTCAACAATATAAATACAATTTGGACATGGCCCCGGACAGAGATCAACTCAGATCAATGTCACAAAAGGACAAGGAAACCTTTAAGGAGTACGCGCAGAGATGGCGTGAAATTACCGCTCAGATTTCTCCACCTCTGGAGGAAAAAGAGATGACAAAGATCTTCTTAAAAACCTTGAGCTCATTCTACTACGACAGAATGGTCGCCAGTGTGCCCAGTCACTTCACCGAGATGGTGGGCATGGGAGTTCATCTTGAGGATGTAGCGGCAAAATCGTGAGTGTAAGCTATTGATTAACTTAACTCGAGAAGCAAGAGTCGCCACCGCACTTTTATTTTATCCCAAAAGGAAAGGAAAATGAGCGAACAAAACCTACACAAGCTCTAAACAAGAACAAGTGAAGAGAGTCCGGGTAAGGGGGTTGGTTACGCATTGGGAAGGTGTTAGCACCCAAAACGTCTATAGTACTCTATAGGAGCCCTTTGAAATATCTACCGCTTTTGGTCTGAAAAAGGTTTGCTTGAAAAGAGATTGAGGAGATGAGAAGAGAAATTGTTTTTTAAGATTTTTTGTGTTTGGAGAGACTTATCGTCTCATGCCTACGTACCCACGATGTGCAATGTAGGATCAAAACCCCGTAGTTCGTGGTACAAAGAGTGAAATTTGTTTGTTTTGGTTGTTTTTAAATGTAAAGACAAGTCGTCATTTCTAAGCGAATAATTCCGCTTAAAGAAATGAATCATGTCTAAACTTATGAAAAAGTTAAAGGAAAAAGTGCACGAGGGCACAAAAAAAAGAGAGTGATGAGTTGGATATTTTTTAAGTCTTTTGAAAGAGATGTCAATATGCTTATGTAGTTTAGCATTTGATTAAGAAATGAAAGGAAAATAGTAAAATCACTTGACAAAGTCAAGGTTTGTTTATGAAAGCGGTGAAAGTTTGAAATCAAGAATGTTTTGAAAAAGGGAGAGAGTTTTGAAAATTGAAGAATGGGGTAGAGAAGAAGAGACTATCCTAAAGCATAAAGTAAAAGCTAAGGAAGAGAATAGCCTAACCACACAAGTAAGCTCCAAATCTTTGAACCATAATTCCGAAGCAAAGGGAGAAAGGTCCTAGGTCTAAGTCCAAGGTTCCAAGAATTGCATTGGATGTCCAAGGTCTAAGTGCAAAGCTCCATGTCCATTGCAAAGGATAGTAACCGTAGTCCAAGATTAGAAGCACAAGTTTTTTTTTTAGATTTTAGCCTTTATTAATGTTTTTGGTCCAAGTGGACAAAGAGAAAAAGGCATAAGCATAAACATGTGTCCAACGGACAAAGGAAAAATTGCGAAAGTATAAACATAATATGATATGATAATAATGAAGCATAAAAGTAAAAGAGAGATAAGGGATAAGAAGGAAACAAGATATAATAAATGATTAGTACAATAGAAATGTTAGTGAATAATGGTATGGTGAACTTAATCATCCACAATCAAAGACAAAGCAAATAGTGTCAAAGAGAATGAAAAGGTAACCGGTTCCGCTTCATATCTTGCACTACGGTGATTAATTAATGCAATTAGTCCAAATTTAGCGAAGACTTGAAAGAAGATTGGGATACCCAAAGCAACTACGCATCAAGCTTCAAAGTTTATGGAGCTAACACAAACAAATAATCAACCTTGGGATGACGCGACTAATCAAAGTCCGGTCCACGAAAGTACAAGTGTTGAATTGGATTTATTCCGAGTAGGGACAAATTTTGGTCTATGTTAAGCGCACACCGAGTAATTTGTTCGAGCAATTACCCTACGAATGAGGCCGGCCATGAGATATATGTGTTGATGCACGCGAGATAAACGATATAGGGATCGTTATCCTAAAGCGGTGCCACACGAAAAGAAAAGGTAGAAATGATCTCGTCTCGATCGAATTTCAACAAAGAAATTTCACGATCACTTCGACTTTCATCGATCAAAAAGAAAATAGATGAAGAAAAGTGGATCTAAAAGTTATGATCCACACACAATAAAAAATGAAAGAAAAATGAGAAATCAAAATAAAATGAAAAAAACAAGAATTAAAAGATAAATCACATGATAGAAATTTTTTCATGACTTTTTTCAAGAAATTTTTATAACCAAAATTCTAAAACCAGAATTTAAGAAAAAAATCTAAATCAAAAGTTACTTTAAAAAAAATAGAAACAAATTGGAATTATTTTTTAAGAAAATAAAAGAGGAGAGTGTAAGAATGGAATGGTGGTGGTGTAGATAGTCATGCGCATGGTTTTCTAGGCCCAATCAATTTCATTAAAAAAAAGAACAAAAAAGAAAAAGAAAGCATTAAAAGAAAATGAAAAGAAAAAGTCAGAAAGAAAAAAAAAAGGCAAGTGTATCTTCTTCTTCATCTTCCAACGAGCACTATTTACCACCACCATAGCCAACACTCAAAACTCCACCAAATCGGAAGCGGCGGGACACAAAATTAGCACGGTTTCGATCGGAAACGAAAGCTCTACGCAATGGTATAATCGGTTTCAAGAATCGTTACCGACGGATATGACTCGAAATTACCGAAAAAAGCGTCAATCTACCTTCAAAGTGGTGAGTAAGTAGCAAATGATCTTCCTCCTTCTTCTTCCACTGATTATGGCTTGAATTTGTTGTCGATTGTGTTGAAATGTGAAATGGAATTGTTGCGGATTTGTTGATATTGATGGTGTATGTGCGCTGCGGTTGTTGATGTTTGTGTTGAAATGTGGTTGTTGAATGAATTGGTTTATTGAATGAAATTGGTGAAGGAAAATTGAAGAAGTGATAGATTGGAATTGAAGAAAACTAATTGAAGCTTGGTTTATTGGAGATTATGAAAAATTGTTGAAGGAAGGTTGATGAATTTGGAAGGTGAAGGTTGAGTATGGATTTTGGCAGAATTTTTGGGGTTGTCCAAGCTTGAGAAATGAGGAGATGAAGGCTTTATTTATAGATGAAGAGGTGAGTGATATGCTGCTGTTTTATGTTGATTTATTTGCGTTTTAGAATGCTCTGTGTGTAGGTTGTACTCACGGCTTGTATGCGTGCCGTTTTGAGTTTTTTTCACGCGTTTTGGTGATGTGAGCTGAATGTGTGCGTATGGGTTCGGCTAGGACATGGCGTGATGGCTGGAATGGTGAAGCTGAAAGTTGCTTTGGCTCGTGTGGAGTTGAAAATAGTATGATGGGCTGAGTTTTTTCATGAGCTTGTTTTTTCATTTTTTTCATTTTTTTGATAATGTGGGCCTGAAACAACAAAAAAAAATGGTTAATGGGCCTTAGTATATTTTGGAATTGTGGTGAGGTTTAGTATAATGAATTGATTTAGAGATGAAAGAAAAATGGATTGGAAGTATGGATTAATTAAATGGTCGAAACTTGGATATTAAAAAATGGGAGAAATATGGATATGGTAAAAAAATGATAGAACCAAGTTGGGTATTAAAATGGACTTTTAGGAATTGGAATTAAATGAAAAAAAAAATGGTTTAGAGAATGGACATGGAAAATTTGGTTTAGAAAATGGGTTATATATAAAAAAAATGGTTTAAATAGCAAAAAGTGGAATATGTGAAAAATGGTTAGAATGTGAATAGTGGTTGGAAATCTCTTTTTTTTTTAGCCCAAAACCAAACTTGAATTTATTTCCACAAGCCTCCGATAAACATATGCCACATAACCAGCCACAAACGAAACTACGGCCATCTAAATCTGTCTGAACCCAAAACTCATATGCACCACTGCCTGATAAACTGAAGAATCTCAGCATAAGACATTTTGCTTTTGAACAACCACATGTGACTTGAGATCACTTCATTGTCTTTGACCAACCTGCACAACACACATAGAGAGAAACCAGCAAACAACAGCATATTTTTTTTGTATTTTTGGTTAGAGGTTAGATAAACAGAAACAAGTAAGCAACAGAGAATCACACAGGTGCTCAGGAGAAGCACAAATTGTGATCTTGCTTGTGGTTATGATATGCAAATGAGAATGTGCGAAATCTTAGGGGTAAAAATTGGGGTCTTACAGCTGCCCCTATTTAAGTTTCTTCAATCAGGAGATATGAAGGTTGAAAACTTCGTCTCGACAAGATTGAAGATACTTAAATACAGAAAACCAAATTTTTAGCCATAAGATGTCACAAGATGATATGAATGCAAAGGATGAAACAGACTGCAGGGAAACTCGAGACAAGGGTTTTAAGGTAAATTGAGAGAGATGATGCGAAAAGACACGCCGGGGAACACAAGCTATTTCTGGAGATTTGTCAAGGTGACAAGAAGTATCCATCAATAGTTGGGAAAAGAGAAGGACAAGACCCTGGGAAGACAAGTAGTGACATCCAAGAATAGCATTGGATGGAAACTACAAACGAGACAAAAGGGATGCCAAAAGATGTCCAAGAATAGCATTGGACAGCAACAAGAAAGTTTCTGGTAAAAGCAGCAGCGTCATCCAAGAATAGCATTGGATGGAGGTGAAAAACACTCTGTTGGGTAAGATATCCAAGAATGGCATTGGATAAAGGCACTGCAACATTCAAGAATGGCATTGAATGAGGCAACAACAAGCACCAGAGACATCCAAGAATAGCATTGGACTCAGCTGAGGAAAAGATATCCAAGAATGGCATTGGACTTAGCTGGGGAAAAGGTGTCCAAGAATGGCATTGGACTCTGTTGAGGAAATCATATCCAAGAATGGCATTGGTCAGAAGAAATCACAACATCCAAGAATGGCATTGAATGTAGTGAGAAAAGTTCTGGAAAATATATCCGAATTATCCAAGAATGGCATTGGATAAAAGGTTCACAATATCCAAGAATGGCATTGAATAAAGTGAGCAAGGCCCTTCAGGAATGGCACTGAAAGGTAAAGATAAACTCATTCAGGAATGACACTGAATGAACAGGTAAAACTTTCAGGAATGGCACTGAAAGGCAAAGGTAAATCACTTCATTCAAGAATGGCATTGAATGACAGTGAAAAACACATCTAGGAATAGCACTAAATGCAAAGGAGAAAACTCATCCAGGAATGACACTGAATGAACAGGTAAAACTTTCAGGAATGGCACTGAAAGTAAAGGTAAAAACTCATCCAGGAATGGCACTTAAAGATATCCAAGCAGATCTGTTGGGGATTATAGAGGAGAGAAAAGACTTCCAGGAATAACACTAGGAGAAACAAGAGGAATAAGGTATCCAGGAATGGCACTGGAGATCAAAAGAGACAGACATCCAGGAATGGCACTGGAGTGAAAGAATACAAAGATCCAGGAAAGCAGGACGTCCAGGAATAGTACTGGGTGAAAAGACAGGTAAACGACAACATTCAGGAATGGCACTGAATGAACAGGCAGGTAAAAGTTTTGGTAGGTGCCAAGTAAGTTGGACTTTGATCGCAAGGTAAGATGTTGAAAGCAACAGGACCTCGGAAAAATGCATATGAGCACGAAGCACACTTCGAGCTATGAAAATGTTTCTATGCAATGATAATATGAATGATTTATGTATGCAATGAAAATGATAGAGACAACTGAGATAGACTCTTTTGTGAGGGAAGAATGGAACTCTGATTCCTCAACACGGGGAACACTGCCCACTCTGCTTGGAGAGAAGATGTTGAACACATCTCTGTCACACTTGTGAATTGTATCCGACTAATGGTCTTTTGAGGAAAGACATCTTGAGGATTCTTGAAGAAGACTGCCCCAAATTGATTGACTGATGAGGATAGACTGATCATAGCTTCAGTTGCTGGGGATGAACTGATCATGGCTTTAATTCTTGAAATGATTGTTGAGAATAAACTGATCATGGCTTCAGCTTGTTGGGGATGAATGAACTGATCATGGCTTTAGTTTTTGAGATGATTGTTGAGAAGGCCAAACTCGGTATGAATCTTGAAAGAGATCTTCTGGTTAACCAAATCTGAGATTAACTTGCACTGAGCAACAAATCTGATTCACAACAAGATCTGGATGTAATGTGCCCCTGATAAGATCACTGACCAGGTTTCTCAACTGTTTGAAAATTCCTTGATGAGGAAAGTTTGCCTGTAAATAAGATTATTCAAACAGACATGGTAATTTTTATGCAAAGCTTAATAAAATTTTGAAAGCAAAAATCATTTTTGGAATGATATTATTGATGTAAATGAAACACTTGTCAAAACACGGCGGTTAAGACATGCAAAGTGAAAGATAAAGCAAAGGTATGACATCAAAGCAAATGATTGGCAACAAACATAGGAGTCAATTTACGCAACCTTGCCGTAGTATGCTTTCAAAAGAAACCTGGCTTCAATTAGGTCTTCTGAATGTTGTAACGTGGTATGGTTCACGGTTTTTGAAACAAAGGATATAGGCTCAAAGTTTATTTGTACCCAACCCATTCTTTGTGATGATCTCCAGTCCTATGCTCAGTTAATTCAAACTATGCATTCAGGTTCCAGGTATTTTGGAATTGTAACACTGTTATGAAGATGGCTCAAGGGATTTTTGAGATGGCAGTCACTATTTCCTACAACATTTTGTTGTTTTTGATGAGTACCTTAGTCAACTCGTTTTGTCTTTGAGGATTTTGGTAACCTCTTGATTTTTATTTTGTTATCCCTAACTTTTGCCTGAACTGTGTCATTTGAGCTTACAGTCAGCGGGATGCCCCAATTTTTTTTGCCTAAGTCTCCTTCATAGGTTTTGACTTAGCGGGCTTTTCTTTTTGATATTTTTCATTCTCTGTTTTTTTTTTAAAGACAGTGACTGCCTGGCTTAATGATTGCGGTGAACCATCATTTGCTTTTGATTTGAAAGACATCTTCGACACTTCTTTGATGTGTGCGAAGGAAAGCATGTGATTGTAACCTTTATTGGAAAGTGTTTTGCATGCACAATCAAATTAACTGAGAACCATCCATTGCCAGGTCAAAATTGCGGGTTTTTTCGTACAGAAAGAAACTCCAACTTCTAGGCTCGAAGGGCTTGACAAGGGATTAACTTCCTTATTTCTCCAGTGTTTGGGAGTTGAAACAATGCCTGTACATCATCAGCCAAGTTTTAATTGAAAGCATACAGTTTAGCAATTTCGGGTATTTCGTTTTCATCATCCTCCCTCCAATCTTTGCATAAACAAAAGCTTGATAAAGAAATTGAACAGGAGATATATTTTTGAAAAAGAAAGCATAAATATGCACACAGTGGATATAAATGAATTGAATCAAAAGTTGCAATGCTCATTTCATTGAAATTACCATGAAAGTATAAATAAAGTTCAAAAGCAAACAGTCAATACAATCAAAGGAAAATGCAAACAGAAAGAAACAAGGCCTAGTGACTAATCAGCAACAAGGATAAGCTGTCCTGTCCGAAGCACTGGCTTTAGGAGATGATTCGTCTGAACTCACTTCACTTGGCATGCTCTGGAAAAGGGTTGTTGACAACATTGGGATTATTATCAATAAAGTCCAGAATCTTTAAGTTCACCAACTCTTGCACTCTAGCTTTTAATGCGAAACAACCTTCCAGGTTATGACCTGCCCCACCTTGATGGAACTCACAGTGAAGATCAGCCCTGTAGCCAGCTGGAAGAGGATTTGGAGGAGGAGGTAGAGCCCTCATTGTAATCAAACCTTTCTCTACAAGACATGGATACAGCTCGGGATAGGATCAAAGTTAACCCTATTGCGAGTCTGATTTTGTCTAACAGTCTGACGAGGAGCTTGAGCTGGTTGAGCATTAACAACTAGAGCAACTGCAGCTACATACTGTTGTCTCTGACGAGGCTTCCTCTCAACTGAAACAGCATGAGTATCACCATCCTTTTTCTTTTGAAAATTCCCGGCATACTTTTTAGCACTACTGAAAGCTTCAGCATTAGCAATCCTTCCTTTCTTGATACCTTCTTCTAGTCTTTCTCCAATAGTGACTAGGTCAGCAAAACCAGATGATACACTGCCTATCATCTTTTCCCAATAGAGTGGCTGAAGGGTGTCCATGAACAGACCAGTCAATTCTTTTTCAGCTAAGGGTGGCTCCACTTGAGCAGCTAGCTCTATCCATCGTTGAGCGTACTCTTTGAAAGATTCTTTTTCTTTTTGAGCCATATTCTGCAATTGACGGCGGTCAGGTGCCATGTCCAGATTGTACTTATACTGCTTTAAGAAAGCATCAGACAAATCCATCCAGCTTTGGATACGGTTCTTATCAAGTCCCATATACCATTTCATTGAAGCCCCACTCAAGCTGTCTTGGAAACAATGAATGAGCGGTTTGTCATCTTTTGCATGAGCGGCCATCTTGCGGCAGTACATCACCAAGTGGGTTATGGGACAAGTGTACCCCTGGTATTTCTCAAAATTAGGAGTTTTGAATTTTGGAGGAATAACCAAGTCGGAAACCAAACACATGTCCATTGCAGCAGCATTAAAGACATCACTTCCTTCCACGGCTCTTATCCTTTTGTCCAGAGTTTGCCATTGCTCTCTGACTTCTTCAATGTATCCAGGTTCTCCCTGACTTTCAGATTATGGACCAGCAGCATGGTACACGAAAGGATTCTCAGGAACAACTTGAGCAACAGAATGCACAACAGGCTGAGGTTTAGTGAACAAAGGAGCTGAAGATACTGGTGAGACAAACACAGGAGTAGTTGCAAAGGGTGGCGAGTAATTCGGAGGTAACCCAAATTCTGGCTAAGTAGAAGCTGGTTGCTGAGTCAGTGGAGGGTCAACGGCAGCAGTTGATGTTTCAACAATCACAGTCCTCTGAGGTGGTTTACCTCTAGCAATCAGAACTTGCAGCATTTCTGTGAGCTTGGTCATGCCGGCCTTCAACTCATTAATTTCCATTCTGACTTCGGCGTTGTGTTGTTCTTGGTTTTCCATTCTCAATCTGACAGCAGCTCTAGTTCCGTAGTTGTGTTGAGGAAACAGCTTGACGGTGAACAGATAACTGAAGAAGGAGACAGTTGAAATGAGTTTCTGAGACAACTGGGAAGAAATGCATATGTATGCTCATGGATGTAAGAATACATGAATGCAACAACCACAAACAAGATCACTCAAAGCACAGGGGTCCAAAGGTTCGCTCTGAAGAGAACACCGGAATACCATGTTGATAAGTCCACACTGATAAGAAATCCAAAGTACCGGGCATGTTGGAAGTAAGGGTTTCCTGCAAACCTGTAAACACCCGCCCATTCTCACATGCGGGTACTAAAAAGCCGGGATCCTCAGTTTCAGATTCTCGATTTGAGAAGCAATAGTACATTCATCCCTCGGGGTACAATACTATCGCCAAACAAAGAGGTCGTCCACTAATTCCCCCCAAAAAAAAAGGAGGGGTCATCCTAACAGGTCATCCAGACTTAGCAGCTCTTCTAGATAGCTATACCGTCGTGGGAAATCCACAACGCGGAATTCTCTAGAGAGAACCACATCTAGATTGTGTTTCATATTACCTCCTCGGACCGAGATGGAACGCGAGAGGATATGAAACACGCTAATCATAAGTGCACTCAGGCCTGGGTATTGAGCATATCTCTCAGAATATCCTAACCAGAACAGACAGATAACAAGCAAGTCAGACAAAAAGCAGTAAATAAATCAAAGTAGGCTAAACCCCTCAAGGGATGGACCAGCAAGAGGTCAATCTGTCCCCAGCAGAGTCGCCACTTTTCTGTAGCGGCAAAATCGTGAGTGTAAGCTATTGATTAACTTAACTCGAGAAGCAAGAGTCGCCACCGCACTTTTATTTTATCCCAAAAGGAAAGGAAAAAGAGTGAACAAAACCTACACAAGCTCTAAACAAGAACAAGTGAAGAGAGTCCGGGTAAGGGGGTTGGTTACGCAATGGGAAGGTGTTAGCACCCAAAATGTCTATAGTACTCTATAGGAGCCCTTTGAAATATCTACCGCTTTTGGTCTGAAAAAGGTTTGCTTGAAAAGAGATTGAGGAGATGAGAAGAGAAATTGTTTTTTAAGATTTTTTGTGTTTGGAGAGACTTATCGTCTCATGCCTACGTACCCACGATGTGCAATGTAGGATCAAAACCCCGTAGTTCGTGGTACAAAGAGTGAAATTTGTTTGTTTTGGTTGTTTTTAAATGTAAAGACAAGTCGTCATTTCTAAGCGAATAATTCCGCTTAAAGAAATGAATCATGTCTAAACTTATGAAAAAGTTAAAGGAAAAAGTGCACGAGGGCACAAAAAAAAGAGAGTGATGAGTTGGACATTTTTTAAGTCTTTTGAAAGAGATGTCAATATGCTTATGTAGTTTAGCATTTGATTAAGAAATGAAAGGAAAAGAGTAAAATCACTTGACAAAGTCAAGGTTTGTTTATGAAAGCGGTGAAAGTTTGAAATCAAGAATGTTTTGAAAAAGGGAGAGAGTTTTGAAAATTGAAGAATGGGGTAGAGAAGAAGAGACTATCCTAAAGCATAAAGTAAAAGCTAAGGAAGAGAATAGCCTAACCACACAAGTAAGCTCCAAATCTTTGAACCATAATTCCGAAGCAAAGGGAGAAAGGTCCTAGGTCTAAGTCCAAGGTTCCAAGAATTGCATTGGATGTCCAAGGTCTAAGTGCAAAGCTCCATGTCCATTGCAAAGGATAGTAACCGTAGTCCAAGATTAGAAGCACAAGTTTTTTCTTTTAGATTTTAGCCTTTATTAATGTTTTTGGTCCAAGTGGACAAAGAGAAAAAGGCATAAGCATAAACATGAGTCCAACGGACAAAGGAAAAATTGCGAAAGCATAAACATGATATGATATGATAATAATGAAGCATAAAAGTAAAAGAGAGATAAGGGATAAGAAGGAAACAAGATATAATAAATTATTAGTACAATAGAAATGTTAGTGAATAATGGTATGGTGAACTTAATCATCCACAATCAAAGACAAAGCAAATAGTGTCAAAGAGAATCAAAAGGTAATCGGTTCCGCTTCATATCTTGCACTACGGTGATTAATTAATGCAATTAGTCCAAATTTAGTGAAGACTTGAAAGAAGATTGGGATACCCAAAGCAACTACGCATCAAGCTTCAAAGTTTATGGAGCTAACACAAACAAATAATCAACCTTGGGATGACGCGACTAATCAAAGTCTGGTCCACGAAAGTACAAGTGTTAAATTGGATTTATTCCGAGTAGGGACAAATTTTGGTCTATGTTAAGCGCACGCGAGTAATTTGTTCGAGTAATTACCCTACGAATGAGGCCGGCCATGAGATGTATGTGTTAATGCACGCGAGATAAACGATATAGGGATCGTTATCCTAAAGCGGTGCCACACGAAAAGAAAAGGTGGAAATTATTTCGTCTCGATCGAATTTCAACAAAGAAATTTCACGATCACTTCGACTTTCATCGATCAAAAAGAAAATAGATGAAGAAAAGTGGATCTAAAAGTTATGATCCACACATAATAAAAAATGAAAGAAAAATGAGAAATCAAAATAAAATGAAAAAAAACAAGAATTAAAAGATAAATCACATGATAGAGATTTTTTTCATGACTTTTTTCAAGAAATTTTTATAACCAAAATTCTAAAACCAGAATTTAAGAAAAAAATCTAAATCAAAAGTTACTTTAAAAAAAATAGAAACAAATTGGAATTATTTTTTAAGAAAATAAAATAGGAGAGTGTAAGAATGGAATGGTGGTGGTGTAGATAGTCATGCGCATGGTTTTCTAGGCCCAATCAATTTCATTAAAAAAAAGAACAAAAAAGAAAAAGAAAGCATTAAAAGAAAATGAAAAGAAAAAGTCAGAAAGAAAAAAAAAGGCAAGTGTATCTTCTTCTTCATCTTCCAACGAGCACTATTCACCACCACCATAGCCAACACTCAAAACTCCACCAAATCGGAAGCGGCGGGACACAAAATTAGCACAGTTTCGATTAGAAACGAAAGCTCTACGCAATGGTATAATCGGTTTCAAGAATCGTTACCGACGGATATGACTCGAAATTACCGAAAAAAGCTTCAATCTACCTTCAAAGTGGTGAGTAAGTAGCAAATGATCTTCCTCCTTCTTCTTCCACTGATTATGGCTTGAATTTGTTGTCGATTGTGTTGAAATGTGAAATGGAATTGTTGCGGATTTGTTGATATTGATGGTGTATGTGCGCTGCGATTGTTGATGTTTGTGTTGAAATGTGGTTGTTGAATGAATTGGTTTATTGAATGAAATTGGTGAAGGAAAATTGAAGAAGTGATAGATTGGAATTGAAGAAAACTAATTGAAGCTTGGTTTATTGGAGACTATGAAAAATTGTTGAAGGAAGGTTGATGAATTTGGAAGGTGAAGGTTGAGTATGGATTTTGGCATAATTTTTGGGGCTGTCCAAGCTTGAGAAATGAGGAGAGGAAGGCTTTATTTATAGATGAAGAGGTGAGTGATATGCTGCCGTTTTATGTTGATTTATTTGCGTTTTGGAATGCTCTATGTGTAGGTTGTACTCACGGCTTGTATGCGTGCCGTTTTGAGTTTTTTTCACGCGTTTTGGTGATGTGAGCTGAATGTGTGCGTATGGGTTCGGCTAGGACATGGCGTGATGGCTGGAATGGTGAAGCTGAAAGTTGCTTTGGCTCGTGTGGAGCTGAAAATAGTATGATGGGCTGAGTTTTTTCATGAGCTTGTTTTCTCATTTTTTTCATTTTTTTGATAATGTGGGCCTGAAACAACAAAAAAAAATGGTTAATGGGCCTTAGTATATTTTGGAATTGTGGTGAGGTTTAGTATAATGAATTGATTTAGAGATGAAAGAAAAATGGATTGGAAGTATGGATTAATTAAATGGTCGAAACTTGGATATTAAAAAATGGGAGAAATATGGATATGGTAAAAAAATGATAGAACCAAGTTGGGTATTAAAATGGACTTTTAGGAATTGGAATTAAATGAAAAAAAAATGGTTTAGAGAATGGACATGGAAAATTTGGTTTAGAAAATGGGTTATATATAAAAAAAATGGTCTAAATAGCAAAAAGTGGAATATGTGAAAAATGGTTAGAATGTGAATAGTGGTTGGAAATCTCTTTTTTTTTAGCCCAAAACCAAACTTGAATTTATTTCCACAAGCCTCCGATAAACATATGCCACATAACCAGCCACAAACGAAACTACGGCCATCTGAATCTGTCTGAACCCAAAACTCATATGCACCACTGCCTGATAAACTGAAGAATCTCAGCATAAGACATCTTGCTTTTGAACAACCACATGTGACTTGAGATCACTTCATTGTCTTTGACCAACCTGCACAACACACATAGAGAGAAACCAGCAAATAACAACATATTTTTTTTGTATTTTTGGTTAGAGGTTAGATAAACAGAAACAAGTAAGCAACAGAGAATCACACAGGTGCTCAGGAGAAGCACAAATTGTGATCTTGCTTGTGGTTATGATATGCAAATGAGAATGTGCGAAATCTTAGGGGTAAAAATTGGGGTCTTACAGAGGAAGCCGTCCAAGAAGGACGTTTAGTAAAAGTTGTTGGATCGTCAAGCAGTACCAAACGATACGGTAGTGCTCTCCCTAAGAAAAAAGAACAAGATATTGGGAATATCTATCTCGAAAAGCAAAGGCGACGTTACCAACCAGTAGCAGCCGTAACTCCTGCTATCAACCCCACGCCTGTTCCTACATATCAACCTCAGGTTGCGCAGAGCCAACCGAATCAACAACCTCTTCAGCAGGCTCGTCCTTAGTACAACAACAACCGTACAACGCGACCACCAGGGTTCGACCCTATACTGATGTTGTACGTGGAACTGTTTCCATTATTATTGGTCAAGGGGCATGTCCAAACTAAGTCTCCTCTTACAGTACCGAAATATCCACCTTTTTTGGTTCAAAACGGATCAGACATGTCCTTACCATCAAGGAGGACCAGGGCATAACATAGAAAACTGTCTCAGTTTCAAATCCGACGTATAAAAGCTTGTTAGGAGCGGGGTCTTATCTTTCAAAGATACGAATCTGAATGTTCTCACAAACCCGCTGCCTCAACACGAGAAAGATACAGTCAATTTGATAGAGGGAGAGTCTAACAACATCTATCAAATTCATGATGTACACTCTTGTTAAGGGCTAACTTGGTCCAGATGCATTATAGACAGAGCGGATATGGCCATATGCCACCTCATAACTATCACCAGTGTGATATCTGCTCTAAGAACAATCAGGGATGTTTTGTGGTGCAATCAGCTCTACAGGAACAATTGGATCTCGGATGGATCCAAGAGCATCGAGTTCGTGGAGTCAACATGACCTTTACGAATTCCAACATCATTCAGAAACACGACATCCGTGCAATGAATGTCAACTTGGTGGCGATGCACTCAAGGCAAAGCCAGCATCATAATCTGCCGCGGTACGATTATAATTCCTGTATGACTTGCTCGGTAAATAAACAGGGATGCTCTTTTGTACAAGAGACCCTCCAGCGTCATATGGATCTTGGATGGATCCAGGACTACCATGATAGAAATCCTTATCAGATCAACATGATTCAAATCTTTGATATTCGTCTGATGAATACCAGTTTGGTGGAGTTACATTCCAGGCAGGTTCAACTCGGTTTTCTCACTTCACATGATTATCAGAACTGTAAGGGATGTTGTGAGAGTAACCAAGGGTGTGCTCTCGTTCAGAGAACTTTACAACACTTGTTAAACCATTGGGGGCTTCCAATCTATATAGATGAAGACACGCAACAAATTAGTGTGCTTAATGGAAACCCTACTCGGCGTCATAGCCAGGATGTCCGATATATAGAAATAGACCTAGTGACGTTACACTGCATTCAGAGCGGACGTGGCCAGGTACCACCACACAAATATGAACCCTGTAGAGTCTGCTCGGAGAATAACCAAGGATGCTACCTTGTGCGGGCAGCCCTTCAAGGTCAGTTGGATCGTAAAGAGATTCACCCGTGTCCGAGTTCCGAGCCAATCAACTGGACGCCGGACTACTTCGTTGATCAAATTAAAGACGTAGTCATAATCTCTGATCATCAACGGAACAAGGATGTTTGTACCATTATCCCTCTACTGGACAAATCAAAGGTTCTTAGCCAGGAACTGATTGAAGTTACTTACGACAGTCAGAAAAATCAGAAGGCTCCTGTAGTTATTTATCTACCGGGACCGTTACCGTATGAATCAGCTAAGGCGATCCCTTACAAATATGGTGCAACAATAATTGAGAATGGAAAGGAAATTCCATTACCCTCCGTCGTGAATATTGCAGACATCAGTCGAGTAACACGGAGCGGTCGAATCTTCAACCGAGGGGTTGGAGAACCTAACAGAGAAAAGGAACTTCAGAAAGAAGCTCCTGATCCACCAGTCGGTCAATCCAGTAATCCTGACCTTTCAAAGAATGACGATGATATGTTGAAGCTTATCCAAAGGAGTGAATACAACATTGTTGATCAGCTGTTACAAACTCCTTCAAAGATCTCAGTGCTATCACTTTTGCTCAGTTCCGAAGCCCACAGAGAGGCTCTACAGAAAGTCTTAGAGCATGCCTTTGTGGAACAGGATGTGTCAATACGACAGTTAGATAGCATCATCTCTAACATTAATTCCTGCAACAACTTAGGATTCAGTGATGAGGACTTGCCATAGGGGGGTAAAAGTCACAACATGGCGCTCAATATCATAGTTAACTGCCAGGACGATGCTTTAGCCAACATACTGGTAGACACAGGATCTGCCATCAATGTTATGCCGAAGTCCACTTTAATGCGACTATCATTCAAAGACCCCCGATGAGGGGCAGTGAGGTCATCGTCAAAGCATTTAACGGGTCTCGGAAAGCAGTTATCGGCGAAGTCGACCTTCCCATAACTATCGGTCCTCACACTTTCTTAATCACTTTCCAGGCCATGGACATCTGGGAAACATACCGTTGCTTATTAGGAAGACCTTGGATACACCAGGATGGGGTAGTCACTTCGACACTTCACCAGAAACTGAAGTTCGTCAAGAACGATCAACTCGTCACGGTCTGTGGAGAATAAGCCTTGATCGTGAGTAACCTGTCATTATCTACTTGTGTAGAACCCGAGGAGGTTGTTGGGACTCAGTTCCAAGCACTTTCGGTGAGCAATGAGAATCCATCAGAGAAAGGAACCTCGATTTCCTTATACAGAGCTCTCGAAGTGATCAAGAATAACAATGCAAAAGGATGGGGACAACTTGTCATTCCTACTGATAATAAAACAAAGAAGGGTCTTGGTTTTTCTGCAACCTGCACCCAGATAGCTGCTAACGATGAAAGTCTTCATCCCATTCAGGACTTCTTCCACAGTGGAAGTTTCCTTCACCCAGTGCCTCAAGCAGTCCATACCATCAACGAGGGAGATCCTTCTTATACGGATGAAGAGTGGAAGTCCTATCTTAACGAGGACGGTTATATGTCTCAGGAAGAGGTGCCTACGCCCTTTTGCTATCTCGCACAGAGTCCGAGATTTATACCGAGGTCAGATGTCGAAATGATATACGGAGATTGTGATCCAGAAGGATGCCAGGCTCCACCAAACTCACTAGAGGAGGACACTCGGATGAAGGATAACTTTGACCACGACTATTATGGCCCAATGGATGGCCGCCTATGTGGCAACCGTACCCAGGAGACTTGGGGCAAGAAAATCAGCCGAACAATGAAAATCAGCTGAGCGTCATTGAACAGAATGCCTGCGTCCCCACCATGTCATGGGATCAACACTCAGGGTATTCAGAACCTATCCAGCACGACGATGAATTCACAAAGTTCGTCGGACTAGAATTCATCAACTATGCTTTTCCCGAGGTCAACGTCATCGAAAGAGATGACTCCTCCAGTTCCAGAGAAGTGTGGGACACCTTAGGACAACTAAGTGGAAAATTTGACTTCATGGTCAAGTACACCGCTCCCAAAAGCTCTCGCATCAGGCTCGAAGATATCCAGCCAACTGGATGGGGAGATATACCTGAGAACACAATACTATGCAAAATACAACAGAGGAATCCTCCTATGACAACTCTGTCTGGGAGACAGATTCCAATGATCCTGCTCCACCAGAAATCAACGTCATTTCTGAAGACAAATCAAGGAAAGTACCAGACTTTGTGATTCACCGAGGAGTTCACCGCCAATGGGTCGTTGTTGATGTTCCGAAGATTGTTCAAAAGTCAAAGTAATTTCCGTCTTTAACCTTTCACCCTACCCAGGTGAAATGGATGTTTTGATAGGGCTCACTTTCTTTAAATTTCCCTCTTCGCTTTGCCCAAAGTGACGGAGTTTTGTTTTATAGGGTTGTAGTTTCAAGAATCGACTTATTCATAAATAAAATAACGTCGTTCTGTAATCTCCGCATTAATTGTTGTTTTCTTTTTTCTCTTTTCTCAGAAAATGGTAATCCTAAAAAAACAATTCAAAATAAACAAGCAGTTTTTCAAGAAAATACACTGCACACACTTGCATTTTCTCTATCTCTTCTAAACACAAATCATCACGTCATGTAAATTGCTTGTTTTAAACCCCGTTGAAACATACGATCCGATGCCTTCTCCCGACTTTGAGCCGTTGGAAACAGTAAACTTGGGTTCAAAAGAAGAGAGAAAAGAAATCAGGATTGGGGCACTGCTCAGTCCAACTGCCAAAGAGAGTTTGACAAAGCTTCTCAGAGAATTCCCCGATGTATTTGCTTGATCCTACCAGGACATGCCAGGGTTGGATACCAGCATCGTGGAACATCATTTACCATTGAAATCAGAATGTCCTCCAGTCAAACAGAGGTTGAGACAGACTCACCCGGATATGGCTGTCACACCCTAATTTTTGACCCTAAGATTTTGTTTGTTTTCATTGTGCATCATTTTGCATATCTGCATGCTTTATTTCTAACAGGTCGGTGCAGGAATAGTGGTTTTAAGTGGAGTTGGTATCGTGGCATTTGCATCGGATCTTAATAACTTACATTGCACCTATATCTAGATTCAAAGCATTATTCAATTCATTTGCATTAAGGCTCCATGTTTAGGTTGGTAACGATGAAAGGCATTGTTATTTTAATCTTTACAAAAATTTTGAATATCTTTAATCAGGTGGCAGATGAAATTGGCAAAGGATTTGATTATTTCACATATAGTCCTCTGATCATGTGCACTTGTGTTTAAAGAACTATATCTATAACTCCTACTGTCACAAGATGTAAAATGTAGGTTAAATGTCAAGAGTGGTTATGTTGGTCCTTGTGGTTGGTTCGTTTTGTTTCATTGATTGGCACTTTACATTAATCCTTAATTGTCATTCGCTTTCATTTACATGTATTATAAACAAAGGATAAAGATCAGAGGTAGCCATTTGGCGCTAACCTCCCTATGACTGTATTTTGTTTTAATTCAAACGTTGAATGAGACAAAGTAAGAGTTTCAGAAGAGAATTTTCCAATGACATATAGTACATAGTAATATCACATGTGTAATACAAAGAAGAAAAAGAGTGTTGATTAATGCATTTACGGCCCGAGCTTTATGCGATACCTTTCCACCTGCTATAGGAGCAAGCGTCATGGCTTTATGTGCCACCAGCTCTAACTATGACATCACTAATTCCCACTCGGATTCTTCCTAATGTTGTTGTCATCACAATTGATCCTGACAGTGATGTTCGATCTAAGGCATTTCAAGCTATTGATCAATTTTTTGATGGCAAAGCAACATTATGAAAAGACAAACATAGGAGAGGCTACTGGGGGTGTAGGCACGGGAAGCTCATCAACTCCAGAAAATGCAAGTTTACTTGAATGAGCTATGCGCTCCTTGACCCTGAAGGGCAAACCTTGTGATCATGCTCCAGTTACTTCTGTTAGTTCTAGTGCCCTTACACCACCATCTTCTAACGCCAGCTCAGCTGTAGATACTCTTCCTACAGCACCCATCTGTATAAGTCCACAACAGAGTTTCCCAGCATGCTATTCCAAACCCATCTTCAGCAGCATAGTAATTGTAAGCAACCTGAGGTCATCCATGTTCCTGAAGAAATTCCACCCAGTCAAACTGTTACTGGCACTATTATCAGTAAAGAAATTAGCCTACCACTGGAGGATGGAAAATTACCTGCTCCTGAAACTGTGATTTCTGTCAGTCATGAGGCCGGTCTAGACTTTGGTGGATTATCAAAAGAGTTTTTGACCGACACACCGAAAGAAGCAGTGTCTCTTGAATACAGACTTCCTATTGCTTCCGCAAGATCACTGGGCACGGTATTCCGATGTTTGAACTCCTTGGAAGAATAGTTGGTAGAACTCTTTATGGGGGAACGCAACTTGATTACTCTTTCTCTCATGTTTTTGCACCAGAGCTGCGGGGTGATAAAGCTTACTTGCAGCATTTGTCCTGCTAAAATAAAAAGACAAAAACAATGTTGACAGGGATGTAATCACAAAACACCATCATCAAATCAGTTTAGTTCTTTCCAAAAGAGTTTACACAGAATCTTTACAATCAAATCAAGAATCAGTAGGAAATAAGGGAAGAAATCGGAAGCATTCATGGTCAATTACAATTATCAATCAGTAATTGTGATTCATCAATACCGAATCGACAAGTTTGGAAAGAAATCGGAATCACACAATGAATGGCTATAGAATTCCCTTATAAAATCAAAATCAGAAACAAATCCCGCATTTAAGTCGGAAGTTAATGTCATGGACTCTATGAAAAGAACACATGCCCAGCCAGAATAGAGGACATACACAGCCTTCCTCATACAAATCATATGCACAAAACAACAAACATTCACCAGAAAAATCACGATTCACCAATCTCACAAAAATACACATACACTGTCAAAGGAACATGAACATCCATACACGATTTACAGAGAAAATAGCAGCAACAGAGAAACTCATAAAAAATTTCAGAGCAGCATCAACAACACACACATAGCAGAGATACCAAATTTCACAAAAAAAAGGAGAATTAGACGTACCCGCAAAATTGTCGACGCCGACGTTATGCCAAAAGCTTTCGAAGCGCGCAGCCGCAAGCTGAATCATCCTCAGAGCATCGCATTGCAACCACGTTTGCTTCCAAGCCTCGACATTGTCACGACGAAAGTTCTTCAAGTATCAGAAAGGAAGAAATTCGCAGAAATCACAAACACACCCAAGGAAGCCGTCAACAACAACACAATAGCTCGTGTGAAAAGACGAGAAAGGCGAAGAAAGGTATTCGTAAAGCTACTGACCTGCGCATCGGAGCAGAGCGAGATTCGAAATCACACAAGCAATCCACCCAGATTCAATCTCACACCACGAACCGTCGTGACAGCTGCTCATTCGACGCCGTCGACACTCGTCGATCACCATCGCGCCATAGCTAAACCTCATTCACGTACGTTATCTTAAATCTCTTAAGTACTTTGATTTTTATTGTTTGAATCGTGATCTTATTCAGTTTGGGTGTAAATACTTGTTGTTGTGCTTGTTTGGTGCTGTTTTTTTTTTTTTTTTTTTCTTTTCGAGAAGATGAAGGGAATGGTGAGAATGAGAGAGATGGAAGGACCTTAGCCGTTGAAAGAAATTGGGTTAGGGTTCAGTAAATGTGTATCTTGTTTTTTCTATTTTGAGCTAACCGGGTCGGGTCAAACCCTCTCTTTTGGTCCGCCCCCTCTCTGTTGGGCCTGGGCTTAGTTCTTCTTAGAGAGAAATTCAGTATTGCTTTTCTTCTTTTTTTAATTTAAATTAATTACTAACATTTAGTATGATTATGTTTTAAATAAAGTTTAGTTTTTTTTAGTTTAATTAAGTTAATTAGAATTTAATTTTAATCAGGATTAATTAGTTTAGATATTAATTAGTTAGTTTTAACTAAATTAGCTTTAATTAGAAAATTAATTAATTATTTAGATTTATTTAGAATTTTATTTTAATCCTTATTTTTAATAAATTGTTACTATATTATTTTTTTGTTAGTTAATTTTAATTTAGGACTTAACTTCTCATTTAGTTTACTTGTTAAAAAAATTGAAGAAAAATGTCAAAAAATATTTTCTTTTCTCTCTTGATATTTTGTTTATATTTTTTTATATTTAAAAATCCAAAAAATATTTTTGATTAGTTAAAAAGAAAATTTCTACTCTTATTTCGATCTTTGTTCTGTATATTCTCTCACTCATATCTTGCGCTCATGATGTAACAATGTCGTGTCGATCTTTGTTTTTCGCCCATATATTCAAACCATTTTTCAAAATAAACTCTCGATTCACATCGAGCCTTTTTTCCCCTTGTAAGTCGATTGCCTTTTAAGCATCGCCGTCAACCTTTAGGTCCTTTCCCTTAGCACATACCCTTAGTAAGCAAGCAATAGATAACATAATAAAACGAGAGGTTCCCGTAGAGTACTACGGGCGTTTAGGATGCTAATACCTTCCCTAGGCGTAATCAACCTCCGAACCTTAGATCTCCCCCTTTAGGTTTTTGACCTTGAACCTTTCCTTTGGATAAATCAAAGTCGGTGTCGAAATAAATGTGATCCTAGTTCACTAATAACTATGGTATCTAATTTTTACCGCGACAGAAATGGCGACTCTGCTGGGGAAGGTGTGTTTTTTTTATTATTGAGGGTTTCCCCTAACTTGTTTATTTATGTTATTATATATTATTATTTGCTTGCTTGGTTTTCTTTTTGTGCAGGTTTGGGAACTTAGTGTGGTGAGACAAAGTCCTACACCCGGACTAGAGTGACATTAAGATAGGAAAACGGTGAGACTTCAATGATGCTTTGAGGGAGTCGATTCCTGAAAAAGTAAATTGAGACTTCACCACTCAGTCTAGGCCCTCTCGAATAAAATATTTGTCCAATGAGTTCATTCGTGAAGACGGTATGGTTTCGATCTAAAGGCCCTCGGGACTGGGGACCGTAGTTACCTTTAACCCAACTTGGCCTATTAGGTAGTGCGGGGACTATGCGGGAGTCTATTTCCGCGATAGTTGCTACGCGATACTACACTCAGACGAGATTCTCTTGAGAATATTATTGACTACCAAGTGATTTGGAAAATCGATAATATCCGAAAGATGAATTGTAGACTCTTGGAACTTTGTAGAACCCGTTCGGCAGGTACATTTGAAACTATAGTGCACACCTATTGGGGTGGGTAGACCTTGGCTCCATGATCGCGACCTTTGAACCTAGGACCTTTGTCTGTGTGTTTGTGAATATGTGTTTGTGCATCCATGCAATCATGCACCATAATTTCTAACCTTTCAAGGAATTTAAAGTTATCTTGCAAACATCATAGGTTTTACCATGGATTTTGGAAGTTGTACTTTATTTTGTAACCCTTCAAAAAAAAATCAATGAAATGAGACCTTTTCAGTCATTCAAAAGTTGTATCCACATTATGGTGTTTGTAACATAACCTTTGAGTTTCTTGAAATTCATTTGCATTCCGCATTTGCATACATCATTAGCATCACATCCTTTGCATTCCAAGTTCTCACTTTTGTAGTCGAGTCATCATAAGCACGGTACTCAAGCCAAGAAGATGGATCATTTGGAACAAGAAAACCACACACTTCGAGCAGAGATTTCCACTTTGGAAGCTAACATGGAAACTTTTTCTACCACGATGAAGAATCAGAGGGAAACCTAAGAATTGGAGAATCAAGTACTTCGCGACAAAGTTGCAAACTTGAAGGCTACCAAGAAGAGCCTGATGAATTGGGTCAAAGATTTGGTCATATCCCGACGCCATGATGGTTTTTCTTCCTCCTCCACCAATCGGCCAACTGAGCAAAGCAGTGATTCTAGGGGTATCCCTATGTCGTACGTCGAGTTGTTCCCTATCCTCTTGCAAAATGGTTTGATCAAGAAGGAAACTCCGCCAGTTATCCTAATGGCCCACAGGAGCTACTTCACAGTTGATGCCTTCTGTGCCTTTCATTAAGGGGCACCCGGCCACGATATCGAGGAATGTTATGTCTTCAAGGAGAAAGTGAAGGAGTTGATTCAAAAGGGGGTTCTGTCCTTCAAAAAGGCGCAAACTCCAAGTTCAGATCAATCTTTGCTTAAACAAGAAGCAATCCCCTCTATGCACGTGGTGGACTAATGCAAAAGACTTGTTCTTTAGGCTATGTCTTGTCAGATTTTAAGCTTATTTGTTGTTTTTCATATGTAACTTTCTACGTTCGTTAATGCATTTATTTTGGCGTTGTAAGGACTTGTTATTTTGAATAATTAATGCAATGAATAATGTTTGTCTTGAAGAAATCCATTCGTTTCACTCATTTTAAATGCTTTCAATTTTATAATACCAATGCTACCCGATCTCTTGCTTAGGCAGAGAATTGGAGGGAGGATGACGAATCAAAAACGCAAGATCTCTTGTTGTATGCTTTTGAATAAGACCCTGCTGAGGATGTAAGGCATTGTTTTAAATCCCAAACACCGGAGATATAAGGGAGATAAACCCTCTTTAACCCCTTTGAGCCTTGAAGTAGGAGTTTTCTTTTCCAAAATAAAAAATAAAATAAAATAAAAAAACCCTCAATTTTAACCTGGGGCAGGGTAGTGTTCAGTTAAGCTGATCGAGCACCCAAACTTTCAAAAAAGGAGTGAACATCCGAGAATCCACTTTATCTATCCCTTACAAGTTAAGAGGCTGGAAGTCAAATCCACAATGATTTTCCCTTGACTATCTAAAGAGTGAGGCAGTCACAATCCTTTCAAAAAGGTCAAAATGACTTAGAGTCACACGACTTGTTCATAAATCAAAAAGAAAAAAGAAAAACCCGCTAAGTCAAAACCTATGAAGGAGAATTAGGCAAAATTGGGGCATCCCGCTGGACTTCAAATTCAAATCCAAAAGATTTCGTCCAGGCAAAAGTTAGGGAATAAAACAAAGAATGTGAAAGCAAAAATAAAGGATCACAAAGAAAAATCTTCAGTAAAGAACAGAGTCGTGTGATCAAACACCAAAAGCAAATAAGTGAGTGACAGTCATGTCCAAAGCCTCAGTGGTTTCTCAACCACATCAAAAAAAAAACTCCTTTTGAGAGATGAGTGTTCGTGTCAGGTTAACTGAATGTAGGGCCAAAGAACATCACGAAGAATGGGTGGGTAAAAATAAACTTTGAGCCTTTATCCTTTGTTTCATAAACCATGAACCAAGCCACGATACAACCCTTAAAAGACCTAATTGAAGCAGGGTTTATTTTGAAAGCATACTCGATGAGATAACGTTTCCCGACTCCTATGAGCTATGCTCAAAATTTGCGTTGGCTTTGTAAAATAAATCAATTTCATATCCCAACTGGTGATTCAGTCACAGGTTATTGCGGTTTTTTTTTCTTTTCAATAAAAAACTTCAAGACAAACATGAGTGTTGCATTAGCAATTTCATAATTAAACATTTTCTGCTTGTTAACATTGCTTGACATCATAGAAGCTTGTATATGAACATCAGCGATGAGTTTAATCTTGCGAGACTTGAAAATCTGATGAGTAAAAGGAAAATTATTTCAAAAAGATGATCATATCCAGGGGCATGTCGCCTGAAGACTTTGCTGAGCAGGGGCAAGTTTGTTTCCCAGTTGTTACTCTCATATTTTGAAGGACAAGTTCGAGGATTTTGTTGTGCAAATGCAGTCGATCAGGGACAGTTACGTCGAGATTCGACGAATCTCTATAAGAGTTTGAAGACGCTAAGGCATTGTTATGGCCTGTTTTCTGTAAAATCCTCTTGAGATGTTTTCTTCTCATAAACTATGTGGGACACATTTGCTTGGGAACTCTACTAAGCAGGCAGGGGCAAGATTGCTTCCCATTTGTTACTGGCGTTGTTTGAATCTGATTGTTGTTGGTATGCAAAGTCCAGTCATCACCAATTTCCTTGTTCAAGTTGTTTCTCAGTTGTTGCTCTCACAGTCTGACCACACTCAAGGGGGCAAGTTTGAAGCTTCTGTTGTACAGAACACCGTCAATCTGGGGCAGTTAAGTCAAGATTTGATAAATCTCTCAAAGAGTTGGAAAACATCGGAACATTCTGGATGCCAAGTTTTCTGTAAAATCCTCTTGAGATGATTTCTTCTCATAAACCATGTGATCTGGGGCATTTGAGAATTGAAGACTATTTTATTCATTCACAACAATTGTTTTTCGAAATGGCGACTACCACACAGTTTATCAATGCAGATTTACATTATTCTCACAAGGAGTTTATGTCTCAAGTGGTGTGATGATTCCCCAGTAAGCCTCTACTCCGGTGGTCATGACAATTCCCCGGTGAATCTCTACTTCAAAGCAGTTATGGCAGGTTTGATGCAAAATTTCCCCAGTCGGTGACCTAAGAATTCCCAGTGAATCTCCTTGGCTTCAACCTTCCCAACGAAGTGGATATTTATTTTATCCCTTGTGTGACCTCAGCTCTGGCATCTCCAAGATTCTCATTCAGACTGCTTCAGTTCGCAGTGGATATTTATTTCTTTGATCCTTTCCCAGTGGATCTTTCTCATCCCCAACAGAGTATCTAGATTCATCTTGACAATCCCTAAGTGAAGTCATGATGTTCATCCTCAAGTGGACTGCTTTCTTTTCCCCAGAGAAGTTTGAAGCTTTGAAGCAGGATTTTGTTTCCATATGTGGTTTTCCATTTCATCCCTAGTGATGCTTATATTGGCTGAGTATCCGTGTCGAGATATTTATTTCATCTCCAGTTTACTTCTCTTTGTCTGCATAAGCATAAGCATAACATACATTCATTCAAATAGATACATGGCATCGATGCATTTTGCATTTTTGTGCTTGTTTGTTTGTTCTTTCACTTTGGTTGTGTTTATCCCCAAGTGATTGGGTTTATCCTCTCCCTCAAATTAGAGTCGTCAGCCCTAAGCAGAAATAGCACATCATTTCCAATTCCCCATTGAGCTCGATCCTCGTGGAAGATGGTTGCTTTAGTTTTCTTTTCCGTTGAGTTCATTCCTCACTGGATAGAGTCTTGCTTGACCGTTTCTTTTCAGTTATTTCCTGAATTGAACTTTGGTCCCTGACAATCACAATTTTTAAATCTCTCTAGGCTGTTAAACCTAAACCGAGTGTGCATTTATTTTGCACTTTGTCTCCCCAGGAAGAATCTAATTGATCACCATTGAAGACAAAAATATTTCTCCGACAGTGTTGTTACAACATTTTCTCATAAATTATACCCAGACAACAAGTGGCAGCCTCTTTATTTGAGTAGCTTATTTTGTTTTCAGGTTTTCTATTTGGATGGCAAATGGCAGTCTCTTTTCAAGACAGTTTGTCTATCCCCAGAAGTTATCAAGATCATCAACTTGTTCTCCATCAAATGGCATCTCTCCGGAAATCCGTCAGAGAAGTTTGTTGAGTACTTTACAAGTGTTTCTCTTTATTTGAGAATTCCTGTTACAATGATTTTATTTCAAACTGCAGTGATATTGCTCCTCAGTGATATTCTCCTAGTGAGTCCACTATTCAATTTACTCCCATCAAATGGCATCTCTTCGAGAAGTTTGGTGAAGATTCAGATGATCTTTCTCTTTATTTGAGAAGACATGTTTACAAGCCAACCGGACCTTCATCTCTTCGGAAGATCCTTGGTGATATTTTCTGATCTCCAATAAGTTATGGGTTCCCGCTGAAGTCTTCAATCTCCATGAAAATCCAATCCCCATGTGAAGTTTCTTTCCAATAAGTATTCATCTTTCTAGGAGGAATTCAACACTTTTGCTCGAGGCGAACAACCTCGTAGCCTTTTATTTAAAGACTTTGCTCGTGGCATAAAACCTCGAAGCATTTATTTTCAGACTTTGCTCGTGGAATACAACCTCGAAGCATTTATTTCAAGACCTGCTCGTGGCATACAACCTCGCAGCATTTTATTCAAAAGCCCGTTCATGGCATACAACCTTGAGGCGTGGGGAAATATCTACTCTTTCTAAACGTAACACTTAAAGAGAAGCTGAATCATCATCTTAATCTTTGAAGCGTATTTCAGTCTATTACCTTTGCTTAGGCTATTAGGTGTGATGGTAGGTGATATGTCTATCCTTTGGTCAGATTACCTCTGCTTAGGCTACCGGGTTGGTAGTAGGTCATCTTTCCTTTTGTGTTTACCTTTGCTTAGGCTATCTGTTTGATAGTAGGCAATACACATTATTTTTTGTGTTCACCCTTGCTTAGGCTACCGTGTTTGGTAGTAGGTGATCTCTCCTTTCAGGTTATTACCTCTGCTTAGGCTATCATATGTTTGATAGTAGGTAATATACCGTAACTTTTTGGTCTGATACCTGTGCTTAGGCTACCATGTTTGGTAGTAGGTCATCTTTCCTTTTGGTGTTTACCTCTACTTAGGTTATCATATGTTTGATAGTAGGTAACACACCTTTCTTTTGGGTCATACACCTTTGCTTAGGCTACCGTGTTTGGTAGTAGGTGATCCTTCTTTTCCAGTCTATTATCTCTGCTTAGGCTATCGTGTTTGATAGTAGGTAATATGTCTTCATTTTGGTCAGATACCTTTTGCTTAGGCTACCAAGCTTGGTAGTAGGTCATCTTCCCTTTTGTGTTTACCTCTGCTTAGGCTATCATATGTTTGATAGTAGGTAACATATCTTTTCTTTGGGCCAGACACCTTTGCTTAGGCTACCGTGTTTGGTAGTAGGTGATCTCTCCTTTCAAGTCTATTACCTTTGCTTAGGCTACCATATACTTGATAGTAGGTAATATACGTCATTTCATTTCAACTGGATACCTTTGCTTAGGCTACCGTCTGTTGGTAGTAGGATTATTCTTTCTTGCAAGTTTCTTGCTTGTTGTAGGCAATACATACCTTTGTTTTATTTGGAGATGCCTTGTGATTGTCAGTTGATAGTCTCTTCCCCAGTGGAGTTGGGACCTTTCCCCGCGGAGTCTTGCTTTGCTAAGTCGTCCTTGTCGGGTCTTCTATTCTTTACCTGTGTTTCAGCGTTTTCTGCATACAGTTATCCCTGTGACATCATTCTCCACAGGATCTTTGTCTTGCATTTCATTTGATATCATATCATGTGCATCTTGTGGCATCTTAGGGCCAAAAATTGTGCATGCTTGTATTTAAGTATCTCCTATCACGTCGAGACGAAGATTTCAATCTCCATATCTCCGAATAGAAGAAACTTAAATAGGGGCATCTGTCACACCCTAATTTTTGACCCTAAGATTTTGTTTGTTTTCATTGTGCATCATTTTGCATATCTGCATGCTTTATTTCTAACAGGTCGGTGCAGGAATAGTGGTTTTAAGTGGAGTTAGTATCGTGGCATTTGCATCGGATCTTAATAGCTTACATTGCACCTATATCTAGATTCAAAGCATTATTCAATTCATTTGCATTAAGGCTCCATGTTTAGGTTGGTAACGATGAAAGGCATTATTATTTTAATCTTTACAAAAATTTTGAATATCTTTAATCAGGTGGCAGATGAAATTGGCAAAGGATTTGATTATTTCACATATAGTCCTCTGATCATGTGCACTTGTGTTTAAAGAACTATATCTATAACTCCTACTGTCACAAGATGTAAAATGTAGGTTAAATGTCAAGAGTGGTTATGTTGGTCCTTGTGGTTGGTTCGTTTTGTTTCATTGATTGGAACTTTACATTAATCCTTAATTGTCATTCGCTTTCATTTACATGTATTATAAACAAAGGATAAAGATCAGAGGTAGCCATTTGGCGCTAACCTCCCTATGACTGTATTTTGTTTTAATTCAAACGTTGAATGAGACAAAGTAAGAGTTTCAGAAGAGAATTTTCCAATGACATATAGTACATAGTAATATCACATGCGTAATACAAAGAAGAAAAAGAGTGTTGATTAATGCATTTACGGCCCGAGCTTTATGCGATACCTTTCCACCTGCTATAGGAGCAAGCGTCATGGCTTTATGTGCCACCAGCTCTAACTATGACATCACTAATTCCCACTCGGATTCTTCCTAATGTTGTTGTCATCACAATTGATCCTGACAGTGATGTTCGATCTAAGGCATTTCAAGCTATTGATCAATTTTTTGATGGCAAAGCAACATTATGAAAAGACAAACATAGGAGAGGCTACTGGGGGTGCAGGCACGGGAAGCTCATCAACTCCAGAAAATGCAAGTTTACTTGAATGGGCTATGCGCTCCTTGACCCTGAAGGGCAAACCTTGTGATCATGCTCCAGTTACTTCTGTTAGTTCTAGTGCCCTTACACCACCATCTTCTAATGCCAGCTCAGCTGTAGATACTCTTCCTACAGCACCCATCCGTATAAGTCCACAACAGAGTTTCCCAGCATGCTATTCCAAACCCATCTTCAGCAGCATAGTAATTGCAAGCAACCTGAGGTCATCCATGTTCCTGAAGAAATTCCACCCAGTCAAACTGTTACTGGCACTATTATCAGCAAAGAAATTAGCCTACCACTGGAGGATGGAAAATTACCTGCTCCTGAAACTGTGATTTCTGTCAGTCATGAGGCCGGTCTAGACTTTGGTGGATTATCAAAAGAGTTTTCGACCGACACACCGAAAGAAGTAGGGTCTCTTGAATACAGACTTCTTATTGCTTCCGCAAGATCACTGGGCACGGTCTTCCGATGTTTGAACTCCTTGGAAGAATAGTTGGTAGAACTCTTTATGGAGGAACGCAACTTGATTACTCTTTCTCTCATGTTTTTGCACCAGAGCTGCGGGGTGATAAAGCTTACTTGCAGCATTTGTCCTGCTAAAATAAAAAGACAAAAACAATGTTGACAGGGATGTAATCACAAAAGACCATCATCAAATCAGTTTAGTTCTTTCCAAAAGAGTTTACACAGAATCGTTACAATCAAATCAAGAATCAGTTGGAAATAAGGGAAGAAATCGGAAGCATTCATGGTCAATTATAATTATCAATCAGTAATTGTGATTCATCAATACCGAATCGTCAAGTTTGGAAAGAAATCGGAATCACACAATGAATGGCTATAGAATTCCCTTCCAAAATCAAAATCAGAAACAAATCCCGCATTCAAGTCGGAAGTTAATGTCATGGACTCTATAAAAAGAACACATGCCCAGCCAGAATAGAGGACATACACAGTCTTCCTCATACAAATCATACGCACAAAACAACAAACATTCACCAGAAAAATCACGATTCACCAATCTCACAAAAATACACATACACTGTCAAAGGAACATGAACATCTATACACGGTTTACAGAGAAAATAGCAGCAACAGAGAAACTCATAAAAAATTTCAGAGCAGCATCAACAACACACACATAGCAGAGATACCAAATTTCACAAAAAAAAAGGAGAATTAGACGTACCCGCGAAATTGTCGACGCCGACGTTATGCCGAAAGCTTTTGAAGCGCGCAGCCGCAAGCCGAATCATCCTCAGAGCATCGCATTGCAACCACGTTTGCTTCCAAGCCTCGACATTGTCACGACGAAAGTTCTTCAAGTATCAGAAAGGAAGAAATTCGCAGAAATCACAAACACACCCAGGGAAGCCGTCAACAACAACACAATAGCTCGTGTGAAAAGACGAGAAAGGCGAAGGAAGGTATTCGTAAAGCTACTGACCTGCGCATCGGAGCAGAGCGAGATTCGAAATCACACAAGCAATCCACCCAGATTCAATCTCACACCACGAACCGTCGTGACAGCTGCTCATTCGACGCCGTCGACACTCGTCGATCACCATCGCGCCATAGCTAAACCTCATTCACGTACGTTATCTTAAATCTCTTAAGTACTTTGATTTTTATTGTTTGAATCGTGATCTTATTCAGTTTGGGCGTAAATACTTGTTGTTGTGCTTGTTTGGTGCTGTTTTTTCTTTTTTTTTTTTCTTTTCGAGAAGATGAAGGGAATGGTGAGAATGAGAGAGATGGAAGGACCTTAGCCGTTGAAAGAAATTGGGTTAGGGTTCAGTAAATGTGTATCTTGTTTTTTCTATTTTGAGCGAACCGGGTCGGGTCAAACCCTCTCTTTTGGTCCGCCCCCTCTCTGTTAGGCCTGGGCTTAGTTCTTCTTAGAGAGAAATTCAGTATTGCTTTTCTTTTCTTTTTAAATTTAAATGAATTACTAACATTTAGTATGATTATGTTTTAATTAAAGTTTAGTTTTTTTTAGTTTAATTAAGTTAATTAGAATTTAATTTTAATCAGGATTAATTAGTTTAGATATTAATTAGTTAGTTTTAACTAAATTAGCTTTAATTAGAAAATTAATTAATTATTTAGATTTATTTAGAGTTTTATTTTAATCCTTATTTTTAATAAATTGTTACTATATTATTTTTTTGTTAGTTAATTTTAATTTAGGACTTAACTTCTCATTTAGTTTACTTGTTAAAAAAATTGAAGAAAAATGTCAAAAAATATTTTCTTTTCTCTCTTGATATTTTGTTTATATTTTTTTATATTTAAAAATCCAAAAAATATTTTTGATTAGTTAAAAAGAAAATTTCTACTCTTATTTCGATCTTTGTTCTGTATATTCTCTCACTCATATCTTGCGCTCATGATGTAACAATGTCGTGTCGATCTTTGTTTTTCGCCCGTATATTCAAACCATTTTTCAAAATAAACTCTCGATTCACATCGAGCCTTTTTTTCCCTTGTAAGTCGATTGCTTTTTAAGCATCGCCATCAACCTTTAGGTCCTTTCCCTTAGCACATACCCTTAGTAAGCAAGCAATAGATAACATAATAAAACGAGAGGTTCCCGTAGAGTACTACGGACGTTTAGGATGCTAATACCTTCCCTAGGCGTAATCAACCTCCGAACCTTAGATCTCCCCCTTTAGGTTTTTGACCTTGAACCTTTCCTTTGGATAAATCAAAGTCGGTGTCGAAATAAATGTGATCCTAGTTCACTAATAGCTATGGTATCTAATTTTCACCGCGACAATGGCCATCAAAATCAAAAAGGAGGTACGGAAACAGATTGACGCGGTTTTCCTCGCCACATCAGAGTATCCTCAATGGTTAGCCAATATAGTACCAGTTCCGAAAAAGGACGGAAAGGTCAGAATGCGTGTAGACTACAAGGATTTGAACAAAGCCAGTCCAAAGGATGACTTTCCCTTACCGCACATTGACATGCTGGTAGCCAGTACAACAAAGTTCAAAGTTTTCTCCTTCATGGATGGATTCTCGGGCTATAATCAGATAAAAATGGCGCCGAGGGACATGGAGAAAACTTCGTTCATTACCCCATGGGGTACCTTTTGTTACAAGGTAATGTCGTTCGGTTTGAAGAATGTCGGGGCAACCTATCAAAGGGTCATGACTACTCTGTTTCATGACATGATACACAAGGAAATCGAGGTATATGTCGATGACATGATTGCCAAATCTAGAACAGAGGAGGAGCATGTGACCACTTATCAAAACTATTCAAGCGGTTGAGAAAATACAAACTCCGCTTGAATCCCAACAAGTGCACCTTCAATGTCCGTTCAGGGAAACTTTTAGGGTTCATCGTCAGCCAGAAAGGAATAGAGGTTGATCCTGACAAGGTCAAGGCCATTCAAGAAATGCCTTCTCTGAAAACTGAAAAGCAAGTCAGAGGATTCCTGGGACGTTTAAACTACATCTCCAGATTCATATTCCTCATGATCGTGACATGTGCGCCAATTTTCAAATTACTCAAAAAGAATCAGGAATGAGTTTGGACAGAGGACTGCCAAACCGCCTTCGACAGTATATAGGAATACCTCTTGAACCCACCGATTTTATCCCCTCCCGTGGAAGGAGGCCCCTAATCATTTACTTAACAGTATTGAAAGACTCAATGGGTTGTTGTTGAATGCAGAATAACGGCAAGCAAGCAAAAATATTTATTTTCGGAAAGAATTCCCTCCGCGATTTATGTCGTGTCCACAGAGATCGGTTCGAGGGAAAGAATGTCGTTCGACAGTCTCTCGCGTTTATGAGTTTGGGTTTAAATGGTTTAAAAGGAAATGCAGAAAAATAAACATTAAAACATAAAAAGAATTCATTCTTCAAAGATAAAAAACTTATCAGGCGTGCACATAATCGACTCCTCACAAACTCAAACTTACCGACCAGTTATACTCGACCTACAATACTCCTCAATATCACCCAGCATCGCTCACAACAAAGGTTATGTCTAACGCAAAGTTGAGAAAACAACCGTGTTACCCTCGTCGATACTCTCGCACGCTAGCTCAAGGCACGGAGCCATTAAGATTCGACGCCTATTGAAGATTGTTAGCTCCTAAATCTATCTCTAGAGTCCAGAAACTAACAGACAATCATCCTTAATCGAAGTTCGTGAGGGTTATGTCTAACGCAACCTAAATCCCGCGCATAAAGCAAATATCAGAGACAATCACCAATAGAGATTTGTAAAGCAAGTTTTATACAACACCATGGGCGACAAATATACATGTGTTCAGAACATATACATATACACAACCCAACAAATGAAGAAAACACAAAGAAAAAGAGAAATGAACCAAACATCTTGCGGTTTGTCAGAGCCGGTCGACGATCAATCCACCCCGGTTCATCCGTATGCAAGCTTCATAGTTGTTTTCTAAGCTAATCTACTGAAAAATGAAGTTTGATGGAGTTGGAGCAAGAATCCCCAAAACCATACTCTAAAAAGTGACTGAAATGAACTACATACAATTTCAATTCTGTACTGTTCGCACAACGAACACTTCATTCGCAAAGCGAATGGCTCAAAAAATGGCACTTAAAGTGCCTCTGATTGTCAAACTGCCTCAGCTTTTCTTCGTGAGTTCGCAGTGCGAACGAATCATTCGCAAAGTGAATGCTCGCTGCTTAGTTCGCAAAGCGAACTTTGGTTCCTTTTGGCTCTGCCTTATTTTGGGACCATTCGTTGGGGAACTCGCCAGCCATTCGCAAAGCGAATGTTCGCTGGCTCCTTCGCAAAGCGAACATGCTGAACTCTGCACTACTTCAGCTTCCTTTTATTTCCTCTAATGACACATCTTGGAGCCTTTATTTGCTCAATGCTCCAACAATGCTTTATCACCTACAAAATGAATGGAAATCCATTAATCTTTACATAAATGAATCAAAAACACAAATATATCCTAACTAACGTATTTATACACAAAGTGGGGTTTATTCGACCGATATTTAACAAAAAGTATCGATAAGTGCAACAAAACATATATACAAAAATAGGTACAATTTGCACTTATCAAACTCTCCCCAACTTACCTAATTGTTTGTCCACAAACAAGAATCAAACAAACTTGAAAATGCACAAGCAATATCCAAAGAAAGACGAATCAACAGGTTTTGAAAAACGGAAAACAAATGTATGGTTCCAATGAAAATGGTACACACAAAGTAAATACTTACCACTAAACTACAACGATAACATAGTCACGAAACAAATGCAAAATACAAAAATCATGCCAAAAATTCTAAAACAACACAAGTTCCAAAGTGAATCACACATAGTAAAAACAATCATCGGTAGATGAAAAACACACAATAAGGTACTTTACACTCACACAACACTCATACAAACAAAAGACTAAATTATGCATACATCCACAAATTCATATTGAATATACAAAGGCAAGAATCACAAGGACTTTCAAGGTTGCAATGTGGTCGGGTAAACGAACAAGGGGCAGTTTCTAAAGGTAATTGAAACAAAAACTTGCCTAAACCTAAGGGAGTGATCAACTCACAAAGACTCAAACACCAAATTCCAATCAACTTCTTCCACAATCCCAAGTGTTACACAACACACAATACTTATTTAGCACAATTATTGAAACTCTTTTTGTTTCCTTTTTCAAGGATTTTTCTTTTTCTTCTTTTTTCTTTCTTTTTCTCTTTCACAAATTTTTCTCTTTTTTCTTTTCTTTTTCAATCCGCATAGAATCCAACCAATGAGTACATACAATCATTCTCTCCCCAACTTGAATTCAACCGCACCATCATGTGAATACTCCCTACTTTCTAAGGCAAGGAAAAAATCCATACAACAACACAAAATTGAGGTCCAAGAAAAAACAAAATCCATTCAAAAATAAGTGAACTAAATACTCATAGACAAACATTAAGTTCAAATAGAAACATGGATCAAAAAGCTCAAAGGGGTTACGAATTCTCACACACTCACAAGGTGAATTGACTATTTGGCTAAGGTGGTTGTGCTCAAAATGAAACAATTGCCTTGATCCTTTTCATGCATTCATATAAACAACACAAACAACAGATTCAACATAATAAAATCCAGTTAGAACACGAAAGTTGGTACTCCGTGCATATATAAACAATAGAAGGCTACCTCACAAAAAGGTTGGGAACTAAAGTGATTCACAATAGAACAAGTATACAGAAGAATGAATGGCATGGAAGTTTGTAAAATGCCTAAGTATCATGAATATGCTAAAGTATAGAAAGCGATAAATACATACCTCAGATGTGTACTAAACTTAACAAAATCATTACTATACATCCGCAAGTTGAAACGAACCAACTTGGAAAATCACAAAAGCATCCTCAAATAAGTCGACCAAGACTTGCAACCAAACAACAAACAAAACTTTAGAAAAGAAAAATTATATAACATGTTTGTTTTATGTCGTAAGCTCGACGCCTTTACAATGCTTAGCTGTCAACTTCCTTCCTTCATGCCATGGTGATGTCTCACCGCACAACCAAAAGCAAACGTCCTAACCAAACACTTGAACAAACGTTAAAAGGAACAAAAATGTACAAGTATCAGTATAGACAAGTGAAAATATACAAAATATACCATATCTACAAAACTCAAAAACAAAGAAACTATCGCAATGCGATTCAATTTCAAAACCAATCCCCGACAACGGCGCCATTTTGTTGAATGCAGAATAGCGGCAAGCAAGCAAAAATATTTATTTTTGGAAAAAAATCCATTCGGGATTTATGTCGTGTCCACAGAGATCGGTTCGAGGGAAAGAATGTCGTTCGACAGTCTCTCGCGTTTATGAGTTTGGGTTTAAATGGTTTAAAAGGAAATGCAGAAAAATAAACATTAAAACATAAAAAAAATTCATTCTTCAAAGAGAAGAAACTTATCAGGCGTGCACATAATCGACTCATCACAAACTTAAACTTACCGACCAGTTACACTCGACCTACAATACTCCTCAATATCACCCAGCATCGCTTACAACAAAGGTTATGTCTAACGCAAAGTTGAGAAAACAACCGTGTTACCCTCGCCGATACTCTCGCACGCTAGCTCAAGGCACAGAGGCATTAAGATTCGACGCCTATTGAAGATTGTTAGCTCTTAAATCTATCTCTAGAGTCCAGAAACTAACAGACAATCATCCCTAATCGAAGTTCGTGAGGGTTATGTCTAACGAAACCCAAACCCAGCGCATAAAGCAAAAATCTGAGACAATCACCAATAGAGATTTGTAAAGCAAGTTTTATACAACGTCATGGGCGACAAATATACATGAGTTCAGAATATATACATATACACAACCCAACAAATGAAGAAAAAACAAAGAAAAAGAGAAATGAACCAAACATCTCGCGGTTTGTCAGAGTCGGTCGACAATCAATCCACCCCGGTTCATCCGTATGCAAGCTCCATAGTTGTTTTCTAAGCTAATCTACTGAAAAATGAAGTTTGATGGAGTTGGAGCAAGAATCCCCAAAACCATACTCTAAAAAGTGACTGAAATGAACTACATACAATTTCAATTATGTACTGTTCGCACAGCGAACACTTCATTCGCAAAGCGAATGACTCAAAAAATGGCACTTAAAGTGCCTCTGATTGTCAAACCGCCTCAGCTTTTCTTCGTGAGTTCGCAGTGTGAACGAATCATTCGCAAAGTGAATGCTCGCTGCTCAGTTTGCAAAGCGAACTTTGGTTCCTTTTGGCTCTGCCTCATTCTGGGACCATTCGTTGGGGAACTCGTCAGCCATTCGCAAAGCGAATGTTCGCTGGCTCCTTCGCAAAGCGAACAAGCTGAACTCTGCACTACTTCAGCTCCCTTTTATTGCCTCTAATGACACATCTTGGAGCCTTTATTTGCTCAATGCTCCAACAATGGTTTATCATCTACAAAATGAATGGAAAACCATTAATCTTTACATAAATGAATCAAAAACACAAATATATCCTAACTAACGTATTTATACACAAAATGGGGTTATTCGACCGAGATTTAACAAAAAGTATCGATAAGTGCAACAAAACATATATACAAAAATAGGTACAATTTGCACTTATCAGTTGTGTACTTGGCCAACAAGATGAAACCAAAAGGAAAGAGTCTACCATCTCCAATTTGAGCAAGAAATTCACCGAATGCGAGACTCGGTACACGATGCTTGAGAAAACATGCTGCGTTTTGGCTTGGGCAGCCAAACGTCTTCGCTAGTATATGATTCGTCACACTACTTGGTTGGTCTCCGAAATGGATCCAATCAAGTATGTATTTGAAAAGCCTGCTGTCACGGGAAGAATCGCCCGTTGGAAGATGTTGTTATCAGAATACGTCATCGAATACCACTCTCAAAAAGTCGTTAAGGGAAGTATTTTAGCCGATCATTTGGCTCATCAACCGATCGACGATCAGGAATCAATCGGGTTTGACTTCCCAGACGAAGATGTCATGTATCTAAAAATGAAAGACTGCGATGAACCGCTACCCAGTGAAGGGCCAGAACCAGGTTCCCAATGGGGACTAATCTTTGATGGAGCTGTCAATCATTACGGAAATGGAATTGGGGCAATCATCATAACACCTCAGGGTACCCACATTCCTTTCACTGCTAGATTTACATTCAAGTGCACAAACAACAAGGCCGAATACGAAGCTTGTATTATGGGTCTCGAAGAAGCGATTGATTTGAGGATCAAGAACTTGGATGTATATGGCGACTCAGCTTTAGTCGTCAATCAGATCAAGGGAGATTGGAACACATACCAATCCTGATTGATTCCTTACAAAGATTACGCGAGAAGGTTGTTACCTTTCTTCAACAGAATCGAGTTTCATCACATCCCTCGTGATGAGAATCACATGGCTGATGCCTTATCCACCCTTTCTTCCATGACTAGTGTAGGTCAATGGAATGACCTACCTAAGATCGACATAATGCGCCTTGAATGGCCCGCTTATATCTTCACGATTGAAGCAGTCATAGACGACAAACCTTGGTATCACGATATCAAATGCTTTCTTCAGAAACAAGAGTACCCACCTGGGGCACTAAGAAAAGACAAAAAGGCCCTCAGAAGGCTAGCAGGTAGCTTCTTTTTGAGCGGTGATACACTCTATAAGAGAAACTTCGACATGGTCTTGCTCTGATGTGTAGACAGACCAGAAGCAAACATGCTGATAAAAGAAATTCACGAAAGATCCTTTGGCACTCATGCCAATGGACACACAATGGTGAGAAAAATTCTGAGAGCAGGGTACTACTGGTTGACAATGGAATCCGACTGCTACAAGTACATGAGGAAGTGTCATAAGTGTCAGATATACTCAGATAAAATCCATGTGCCGCCAACGCATCTCAAAGTTCTCTCTTCCCCATGGCCTTTTTCCATATGGTGAATCGACATGATCGACATGATTGAACCCAAAGCTTCGAACGGACATCAGTTCATCCTGGTAGCCATTGACTACTTCACCAAGTGGGTTGAAGCAGCATCGTACACCAATGTAACTCGATAAGCGGTGGTCCGATTTATCAAAAACAATATCATCTGCTGTTATGGTGTTCCGAGCCAGATCATTACTGATAATGGGTCTAACTTGAACAACAAGATGATGAAATAGTTGTGCACAGAGTTCATGATCAAACACCATAACTCATCTCCCTACCGACCCAAGATGAACGGCGCGATAGAAGCGGCTAACAAGAACATCAAGAAGATTGTTCAAAAGATGGTCGTAACCTACAAAGATTGGCACGAGATGCTACCCTTTACTCTTCACGGTTATCGCACATCTGTCCGCACTTCAACAGGGGCAACCCCTTTCTCTCTAGTGTATGGTATGGAAGCAGTGCTCCCCATAGAAGTAGAGATCCCATCAATCCGGGTATTGATGGAAGCTAAGCTTACGGAAGCTGAATGGTGTCAAAGCAGACACGACGAACTAAATCTGATCAAAGAAAAGAGAATAACGGCACTATGCCACGGTCAGTTGTATCAACAAAGAATGAAGAAGGTGTTTGACAAAAAGGTTCGACCTCGCGTCTTTAGGAAAGGAGACCTTGTGCTCAAGAAGATACAATCATTTCTCACTGACTCTCGGGGCAAATGGACTCCGAATTATGACGGCCCCTATGTGGCCAAGAAATACTTCACCTAAATAAAAAGGAAAAAACGTCTCGGTGGATTGAGAGGAATTTTCCTACCCACAAATGTTGACGTAGTCAAGAAATACTTCGCCTAAATAAAAAGGAAAAAACGTCTCGGTGGATTGAAAACCCGAAAGGGCGGTCCAGGCAAAAATTAGAGACATGATAAAAAAATCATCCCGGTGGATTGGAAATTTCAAAGTACAATCCAGGCAAAAGTTAGGGATACTGGCAAGTAACTACGTCCAACAGTGGGAAATCTCCCAGCGGCAGTCATGCCACCCGTCAGAAAACTCCAGTCAAGGTCATCTTCGACAGAAGCTCAGGATGCCCCAAATTCAAAGTTGGTAGAAGGATAGTGGTCATTATGTTTCAATGTAGCCCTTTTCCCTTAAATTACTATTTTCTAAACTTTGTAAATACTCTATGGAATCACGCGTTTGGCTGATTTCCATCCTATCAATAAAATTTGAACCCTTGTGCTTTTGTTTGCAATTCGTATTTGTTTTAGCTTTATAGAACGACATTTTAACATGATCAGCGATTCTTGAAATAAAACAAAAATGAATTTACTTGTAAAACTTTTCTGCTTTTAAAATAAAGATGGCAATTTCTTTTGACTGTTGAACATCGAAAGAACATCGATCGCTTCTCCAGAAGTAATCGAACCTCAAAGTGCAGAATCAAAATACTCCTTCTAAACCAGTGTGCCTGAATGAAGGATCAGTTATGTCAGAGACCATGTTTCATCTAACACCCCCTCGGCCGAGTTCTCATCTCCTAAGCCCGATCAACGGTTGTTCCCCCCACAGGGACTATCTCTCCTGAGCAAGGTAGAATTGGTATCTTGAATCAGTGATACTTTTTATCTCCCACTGTGGCCGAGTATCCAGCCGTGTTCATCTATTAGTTTGTATGTCATGTCAGTTTTGTCAGCATATACATACATGCATCGTGCATTATTGATTTACATTCATATTCATATTGCATCACTATCACTCTAGTCGGTCTTGTCCCCTAGTGATAAAAGTCTTCACAATCGAGTTGTCAGTTCTTTCCTCGTCAGAAAATGTTGCGTCTGAACAATCTCTCTCCACCAGTTTATCTCTGGATTAGAGTTGGCCCTTTACCACTTTGATAACTTGAACCTCTGAGAAGACTAGAGAAACTTCCGACAAATGTCACTCTTCGCCATTGAAGATGATATCTCTGCTTTCCTGGATTAAGGAAAATCCCCAGAGAAAGCCTCACAACTAAAGATTTTCAGCAACACATTGATTTTGCTCTCCGGAGAGTCGATGTTAATGAAGTCATCAGCACCTCAAAATTGGATCACATCATATGCCATTTCTTCGAGAAGATCTCCGAGAAAAGTATGATGTAATATCTCCAAGCGGAAACAGTCTCTCAAGAGACTCGTTTTCCCCAAATAGAGTCAATAAATGGCATCTCCAACAGAGAAGTTTGTACCCTTCTATAATTCAGACAGATGGGTTCCCCAGCAAGTCTGACATCAAAAGTTTTTCTATCAAATGGCATCTCCCCAGGAATATTCGGCGAGAAGTTTGAGGAAAACCGTTACACATAGCGTCCCTTGTCAATAAAGTTTATTGACAAAAGAAACTAAGACCAGTCTTTGGTAGGAAACCAGGATCGAGGGGAAGTTTAAATCAGAAACTAAGACCAATTCCTTGGTAGGAAACCAGGATCGAGGGGAAGTTTAAATTAGAAACTAAGACCAGTTCCTTGGTAGGAAACCAGGATCGAGGGGAAGTTTAAATCAAAAACTTAGACCAGTTCCTTGGTAGGAAACCAGGATTGAGGGGAAGTTTAAATCAAAAACTTAGACCAGTTCCTTGGTAGGAAACCAGGATCGAGGGGAAGTTTACCTTTTCTAAGCATCATTGCTTAGCAAAAGAATAAGGATGCGCAAACTGCTATTCTTAACCGCTATCAAAATTTTGGGTATTCCGATATTTAATCCTCTTGCACCCCAAATGCCCGAATACCTTCGCCATTCACACCTTCGGGTCCAAGAAGATTAAATAGGGGCATCTGTCATACCCCAAAGTTTGACCACTAAGACACCCATCATTGTGCAAATCATCATCATAATATAGATGAACCGTTAGTCTCCCCAAAGAGGGGCGAGCCTTCACTACAATCAGAATTAGGGTTTCAAGCCCTCTCTGAGCCTTGGACAAAGGATCAATCAAGAAATGACATGATCTTCAACTTGTCTAGCCTCTCAAACATCCTCAATGGATTAAGAGGACTCCCACTTCAAGAATCAAGCACAAGGCTGCAACATTCTGAGTGGCTTAAGCCTCAAGATCGCCAGTGTCACCAAATTAGGGTTTTGGTCGACCAGGGCCTGCAGATGGGAATTTTCCTCTGGGCTTGAGCCAATGCTTCAAAGAATAACCTATGATGATCCAAGGGACATCATGAACCCAATCATCAAGTCAATTTAGCCTCAGGGGATGCATTCACCAAAAATCAGGAATTAGGGTTTCTTGACCTAATTCACCCCTAAGTTGACTTTTTGGATAAAACATGAGCTAAGACCTTGTCGCTCCCGAAAGATTCGCATCCAACGGTACAAACGCGAGAGTGGCGCAGAAGACACTGAGTCGCCAGTAATGTGTTTTTATCCCGAGAGAGGGAAAGGAAACACTGCAAAAACTTGAAGAGGAAGGGGGAAAGACATGGCCATCGCAACCATAGTCCGGGTTCGGGAGTCGGTTATGCGAGGGGAAGGTGTTAGCACCCCAAGCATCCATCGTACTCGATGGGATCCACGCTTGTTGTCTAAACGGAGGGTGAGTTGTCCTACTGTCTATGGCTGAACAAAAGAAAACGGGGATGAGGGTGACTAAGACGGACCCGGTAGGACATATTCGATGCCCTAGGCCTACGTACTCCCTCAGTGCAATGGGAAAGTCAGAGTCAACGTAGTTCGGACGGGAACTGTGGGGGAAGGTTGCTTGCCAAGACAATCGCTGTCTTGTGCCTACATATCCTCAATTGGACGAGAGAGAGGAATCAGAGCTAATGTAGTTCGTGGGTACGACCACAAATGGGTAAGTGTTTTTTATGAGCGACGTTAGATTCGCGTCCGACAGTTAGGGTCGATACCTGTTTGCGACTCAGACGGAAGGTAACGTGCCTTTTTCTGAAAATGGTCTGGAACCGAACAATCCCGAAGGACAAAAAGATTTGAATTTGTTTTTGTGTTTTTTAGACAGAAATGTTTTTTTAAGTTAGTTCATAACTTGCATTGCACCAAAGTCTAGGGCACAATGACGAATACTTAACGAATTGTCCCAAGACAGGACGCTCGCTAAGCACTCTAAAAAGATGAGAGGAAGCCCCTCATTTCTCATTCCCCACGCTTAAGGCTCGTGCGCAATACCCTTTATCTTTATTAAGTGTTTTCAAGAAGTTTTGAGATGAGAAGAGAGAAGACGGAAAGGAGACTCTAAAGGGAAACTAAGAGTCCTAATGTTATCATGCATGGATGACCTATGGTTAGTGAGGCTTAAGAGGGACAACTACCTAAAACCTAATGCTAATTCTACTCTAAGCTTAATCAAAAATTAAGTTGGACTAGGTAGCTCTAAAGGGAGAGAATCCAAGACTTAAACAAGTCTTGAGATTCATGGGAGGAAGAGAGTGAAAGAGAAGAATGAGAAAGAGAAGGAGAAGATGAGATATAATAAATGGCAGCAAACACATCACATCATAAATGTCCAACTCAAATCATCCAACATGTTTCAAAGATCAATGCAAAACAATTCAAGTAAGCATGCAAAGATAAACATAAAAAAAACAAGCATACTTGTATCGAATTCACTAATAAGCATACATGGACTCCATATCAAGATGAAATGAGAAAGATAAGATGAAGATGAAAGCAAGTCAGAACCAAGACCAAAACATCATCAACAATTCTTATGTGCAAAAGTGATTCATATCATGAAACATTATGATCCAAAGAAGTTACAAAGCAAATGGTAATGATGTTTATCATACAATTCAAACCCAATACATTTAACTATGCTCAAGTGAAATGAAAACCAAACTCAAGTCATACAAGCAACATCTTCAAGACATGCATCAAAGTAATCCACAAATGGAAACTCAAAGTCCAAACACTTAGCACATGCCAAACATGATTCATAAATTGAAAAAATAAGTCTCAAAGGACCTCAACCAGGGGTAAACATCATACCAAAAGCTCATGCAAAGAATCACAAAGGAACTCAATCAATTAGGCATGGCAAATCAACTTGTGTAAAGAGGTGTCAAGATATAGTCATGCATAAGTCATTTAAGCACAAATAAGCAAACATATATCAAATGACAATCAAAAATTGTGAAATTAAAACTCAAATGACCTAAGTCATAAGCCAATCACATGTCAAAAGATATCACAAAAATTCACAAGTTAAGTACCTCAAACAATTAGGCAAAGATCACATAGGAACCATGAACCAATATGCAAAGGAGAGGGACTAAAATACAATATGCAAGGAGTTTAAAAATATGAGAAAATATTTTTAGGAACCTCAACATGTCCTCTAACAAATGCAAAAAGAATGAGATGCAAATCATGTATAGATGATGAGAACAAAAATCAACAAGGCAGGGTGTGCATATATGAAACAATCCACAAAGAAATTAATTAAACAATTAATTCAGATGCACAAAATAAAATAAAAATGAAAAATAAAATTTGACCAAATTTTATAAAATGCTAAATATACTTCATGATTTTTTTTGGGATATTTGGATGCATCAAACTATTTTTAAAAATCAAAAATGAAAATGCAACAATTAAATAAAATAAAAAGAAAATAAAAACAGCCAGGGGTGCATACAAAGCAAATTACACGTTGAAAATAACAAATGGGCTGAACAGGGGGGTGGGGAAAGCAAGCCCAAACCAACAAATCCATCAGCATATTCCAAACAAAAAAAAACAAAGTCCAAGTCAACATGATTGACTCACAGACGCCATCAGATTCATCCAAGGACCCACAATCAGTCAACCAAAGCCAAAGGTAATCAAGATCAATGCTCAGGATCAAAGGCACACAATAATTAATGTATACACGCGCACACCAAATCATCAGCAATTAAAATGAAAACACGTGTGCTGGCAGAACAACAACCATCAGATCAATCATGTGTTCTAGATTAAGTCAAACAATCACAAAATCATACATGATGAGTGGTCAGGATTAAGAGCACATGATAACAAGCATAGACTAATAACACATAATCAATAAAATAAGAAATAAATTTAAATGATGTGGCTACGTATGAACCCTCAGACCTGGACCACCAACGGTCCAGATTTCATCTTCTCCAATGAAACCACCACCTGCCTGAAACATAACAAGACGCCGGAGCCCTAGCTCCGGTCGTCTTCTCCGGTGACCTGCACATCAAGAATCTCCAGAAATTGCAAACAAGTATACTATCTTGACCAGAATTCAACAAGGATCTCATATATGCAATTATTTTTCACAAACAACCAACACACAAGCCAAATCGAAGAGAAGAAGTTTAGATCCAAAACTTTCAAACTCAAAATACACACATGTTACACGTCCAAACTCAAAACAAAATACATCAGCATGCTCAGTGAACCTCATAGATCATTATGCACATCAGAAAAACAAGTTCTAAGAGAATGGAAAGTAAGCTTACCTGAGATCTGTAGAGCTTGAAATACACCAAGAACTCCTTCCAAAAGCTGCAGATCTTCCTCTTTTGAGCTCTATTTGCAAAATAAATGCAAATAGAGACTTGAATCTGGCTAGATCTAGGAGTTTGAACTTGAACCAACTTGAGATGCACTTGCTGAAAACCTTGCTCTTAGCTCAAAACAATGGTGGATTCTTACTCTACCAAGTGTGTAGATCAAGAATATGAAAAAATTTCTTCAGAAACCCTTGAGATGAGAGAGTTTCAAAGAGAGAAAGCTTGGTGAGAAAAATGAGATTCTGAGCAAATGAGGGTGCATGACCTAGCTTTGTGCGTGTGAGTTAGCTTATATACACCTCATTAGACCTCTGATCATGATTAAAATTGGATTAATCCCTTGGTTAATGAGTTTTGAGTGGTTTTGCAATTTTGCAATTTGTGTTCAACCCACTAATCCACACGTGCCTTAGTCATGAAGCAAGCATGATCCACTCACATTTCACTTGCTAATCACAATTCAAATTAACTTGGGCCTTGAATTTGCTTGGATGATGAGATTGGGATCAATTTGCAATTTGGTCATTTGTTAAATACACCATGAATAAGGCACGGTTTGGCATGAAACAAGGGTCAAAATTGGTGCTCATAGCTTGTACTTTGATGGTACAATATGACTTGAAGCAAATGAAGTGATTACAAGTCCTTTTGGATGAAAATGCAAATGATGGAAAATTGGTACATGTGGAAAACCTCAAAATGCACCTTGCCTTGCCTTAGCCATAACTTGAGTTCTACAAATGATATGGAGATGTTCTAGTACTTGTTGGAAAGGGGAGAGAATGATCTTCAACTTTTATGTTTGAGGAAAATTCATTTGGAGCTTCTTTGATGATGAAAAGTCAAGTTGAATGTAGTGTAAAAACTTGCCAAAAATGAAAACTTCTCATTATAGGTCATTTTCCAAATTTAGTAACTTTTGTACAAACCCTTGATTCTTGATAAATGGTATGAAACTTGACCCTTGAAGACCATACGAGGATGTGAGACCTTGAAAACCCTGAAGAGAACCTCAAAATTCCATGGTTGACTTTCCTCCTTACAGTTGACTTTTGCTTACTTCACAAGTAACTGATCCACTGAACATCTTCCACAATGAACCACTAGCCAAGCCTTCCTCTATGAGCACTTGTGAGCATATGGAATACCATAAGAACATGCTTGAATCCACAAAGTCTTCTCAAAAAGCTCTTTTGAAACCCTAATTTGTTCCCTCTGGTTAGGAGGGAAAGATTCACTTGAAATCCTTTGCCATTCTTGACCTTATGAAGATATGATGAACTCCTCAAACCACCTTGAGGCTTGAGACTCCTTTGAGATGAACCAAGTACCTTGATCCCATGCTAAGAACCAATGCCATGCACAAATGCTAATGCAAGAAATGCAAAGAAACATAAGCCAGTTAGCTAAAAGCAAGAAGGCAAATTTTGGGGTGCTACAGCTGCCCCTATTCAATCAACTTGGACCTCAAAGGGTGATAGCAACGGCTTTCAGACATTCAAGGTAGAAGGTGATTAAATACAAAAAGAACCCGGAAATTTGCAAACTGGTGGTAAGATACAAAATGAAGTGCTAACGAGAACGGCCAAAGACGAACTCGAAAAGGTAGACCGACCGAAGGTAGACTACGCTGGGGAGAAACAAAGTAATACGAGCACGACCGAGAGCGGACTCGAAAAGAAATACCGACCGAAAGCGGAATTTCAACACAAACGAGTACGATCGAAAGCGGACTCGAAAAGGATAAACAAGTACGACCGAAAGCGGACTCGAAAAGGATAAACGAGTACGACCGAAAGCGGACTCTAAAAGAAAGACCGACCGAAAGCGGAATTTCAAACAGCAGACGAGTACGACCGAAACCGGACTCAAAAAGGATAAACGAGTACGACCAAAAGCAGACTCGAAATGGATAAATGAGTACGACCGAAAGCGGACTCGAAAAGAAAGACCGACCGAAAGCGGAATTTCAAACAGCAGACGAGTACGACCAAAAGCGGACTCGAAAAGGATAAACGAGTACGACCGAAAGCAGACTCAAAACGGATAAACGAGTACGACCGAAAGCGGACTCGAAAAGAAAGACTGACCGAAAGCGGAATTTCAAACAGCAGACGAGTAGGACCGAAAGCGGACTCGAAAAGGATAAACGAGTACGACAGAAAGTGGACTCGAAACGGATAAACGAGTACGACCGAAAGCGGACTCGAAAAGAAAGACCGACTGAAAGCAGAATTTCATACAGCAGACGAGTACGACCGAAAGCGGACTCACTGGAGATATGAGAGCGAACGAGTACGACCAAAAGCGGACTCGAAAAGAAAGACCGACCGAAAGCGCTCTTTCGCCAACCACATGAGTACGACCGAAAGCGGACTCAGTGGGGATACAAAAGCAAACGAGTACGATCGAAAGCGGACTCGAAAAGAAAGACCGGCCGAAGACGGAATTTCAAACAGCAAACGAGTACGACCGAAAGCGAACTCGAAAAGAAAGACCGATCGAAAGCGGAATTTCAACAACCAAACGAGTACGACCGAAAGCGGACTCGAACAAGGATAAACGAGTACGACCGAAAGCAGACTCGAAAAAAGAAAGACCGGTCAAAAACGCTCTTTCAACAACGGTTATACCATATAGGATAACTCTACTGGGGATAACGAAATAACAAAGAGTGCGAGGACGACCGAAAGCGAACTCGACAAGAAAGACCCAACCGAAGATGGACTTTCCAACCCAAGATAAGTAGAATCAACGGATCTACAAAGATAACCCCGCTGGGGAATAGAGAAATCTAAACAGACAACTCTGCGGGGGAGCATAGGAAGGACCAACAAGAAGGACGAATCCACTGGTTGCGGTGCGATGCTAAACAACATCTCCTGAATCATGTCACTTTCTGCTAGGGAAGGGAACTGGTAAGGAAATCAAACCTGGCTTATGCTTCGAATGCATATGTTTGAATTTTTCTATGGCGTAATGCTCCATACGAAATGGAAATGCTACGCGTTTGGGAGGATGCCATGCAAGAATGCTTATGCAATGCAAAAGAGGTGCCTCAGCAAAATAAATGCTGAAGGCGAAGGCAAACTCCACTGGGGACGACAAAATAAATTGTCCTCCAGAATAAGAGACCCTGCTGAGAAAGACTTCACTCTGCTGAGGAAGACATTGATCACAAATTCTGCTGGAGATGAAAGCTCTGAGAGAAAACCCACTCTGTTGGGGATGGAAAGATCAACAACTCTGCTGGAGATGGACGAAACTCCGATAGAATACCCACTCAGCCGGGGAATATCAAGATCAACAATTCTGCTGGAGATGGACGAAACTCCGAGAGAATACCCACTCAGTTGGGGAGGGAGATGAATACTGAAGATGGAAACTCCTCCGCTAGGGATCACCAAATACTTCAGAACTTAGATTTGACTCCTGCCAAAAACGATTGGACTCAAGACCTGCTGGGGATACCATTTACCACCAGACTCTGCTTGGGGATATGAGCACCTTTAGGCTCTGCTTGGGGAGACAAGTCAATAATTTTGAACCTGATTGGGAGATACTCTTACCTTTACCCTGTCGGGGAATATTAGTACTTTTACCCTGCTGGGGATTAGATCAAACCGTTGTCGTTGAGACTATACTTTCTAACCAACTGAGGAAAGTAGACCCCAAGACTCTACGGGGATAATAACATCTCTGTCCACGAATCTCCTGCTGGAGATACAACAACATCCACCTTAGAGCAATCAACCTCTGAATGCTTGCTGGGGAATAATAATCCAAACACAACCTCGGCTGGGTATACAACCCTCTGCACTCCTACTGAGGAAAGATGAGCCAAATCACAACTCTGGCTGAGGGTAAACCTCTTATACCCTACTGAGGGGGACGATCCTCAATGGCTCCACTTGGGAAATCACTTCTTTATACTCTGTTGAGGAAGACGATCCTCGATACTTGACTGGGGAGAGCATCAAACTGCTGAGGACGATCAGACTTCAAAGTTGGGGAGCAAAACTCTACTGGGGAGGTACCAATGAAGATTAGACTTTGAATTACTTGAGATGACTAGATCTGACCGTTGAGGAAGAGAACACTCTGACTCCTCATCGTCTTCTTAACGATATTCTATCGTCTTACCTTGCTGAGAGTGAGGATTCTATCTGTACTGCTAGAGATAAGAAACCTTCATAAAAGCCCTTTTCGAACATATGACAATTCTCTGCTTGAGGAAGAATAATAATTCCCACACCTTGCTGGAAAAAGATACCCTCTGGCTCTTTGCTGGAGGGAAAAGACTCCAAAAGTCCCACACTGGGAATAACTCAGTGCTTCAAGTTTCTGCATATTGATTGACAAGAGCGAAACACAGTTCCTTTAACTCTCCACCTTGCCCCAGACCACAGGGTCTACTTGAAGTAATCATCTTAAGAGGATTTTACAGAAAACCTGGCGTTCAACAATGCCCCAGGGTCTTCAAACTCTTAGAGATGTATCCGGTCTGGACATAACTGTCCCATACTTCATGATTCATGAAGTAAACCACCTCGAGAGGGTTCGTAATGACCTGAAATGTTCTGCCACAGTATTCTGAACCTTGCAGAGGTGCTATTGATTGACTGTGTTCTGAAGGGAAAAACTTCTCGCGCCCTTGAAGTGACCTGCCCCAGTACAAGCCTTGCAGTACATTTGTCTCTGACCGACTAGTCTTCGAGAGATTTACCGAATCTCGACGTGATTGCCCCAGTTTACACGTTTGTGGAGAGATTTATCGGATCTCGACATAATTGCCCCAGTTCGAAGAAATTTTCTCAACATGAATGCCCCATGGTTGATTGTACTCTGAAAAGACCTTCTCAACTTGAATGCCCCAGCTTGGCTACATTTTGAAGAGATTTCCCGGTGTGATTGTCCCAGATTGGTTACATCTCAACACAAATGGCTGGGAACGCCTTTTTCCCACATAATCTCTCAGCAACATGTCCTCTGGAGTCTCAGGCACCTCGACTTGGACAGTTTAAGCTTCTCGACTGATGTTCATCGTGTAAGCTTCTTTGATGTCAAACAAATGTATGCAAGCAGAAAATGTTTATTCTGAGAATGATTATTCAAATGCAACACATATGTTAATCTTGAAGTCCTCATTGAAAATATGTCACACAACCGAGTTACGACACTTATTTTTGAAAGGAAAGCAATACGCACATGCAACACCAACAAAAATCTTATTAGCACAACTCATGGGAGTCAGGAACGCTATCTCGTTGAAGTATGCCTTCAGACTAAACCCTGTTTCAATTAGGACTTTTAAGGGTTGTAGCGTGACCTGGTTTGCGGTTTGAGAAAAAAAGGATTTATGGCTCAAAGTTTATTGGTACCCACCCACTCTTCATGATATTCTCCAGTCCTATGTTCAGCTAATTTGACACAAGCGCTCGTCTCTCAAAAGGTTTCCCAATTTCTAGGGAATCCATGCAACTGGTGATTCGACACCTGACGAGGTTTTGGACTAACAGTCGCCCCTTTTTGTCTTTTGTGTCTATAGTCACACGACTTTGTTCTGCTCAAGGATTTTCTTTGTAATCTTTTTGGCTTTTCGCTTTCTCATTCTTTTGCTTTTTGTTCCCTAATTTTTGCCTGGACTGACTCTTTTGAGTTTTCAACTTTGAAGTCCAGCGGGATGCCTTAACTTTTGCCTAAGTCACTTGCTTTCAAGTTTTTCGACTTAGTAGGCTTTTTCTTTTTCTCTTTTTTCTCTTTCTTTTTTTTTTAACAAGTCGTGTGACACCGCTTTGCCTGACTTGTTTGAAAGGGTTGTGACTGTTTCACTCTTTCGTTGGTGAGGAGTAACCATTGTGGTTCTACACCTCTTAACCTCTTGATAGTGGAATGGAAGGTAATGGATCCTCAGATGTACACTCCTTCTGAAAGTTGAACACTTGGTCAAACTAACTGACGCCTACCCTGCCCCTGGGTTAAAATTGAGGGTTTTTCGTTTTCAGAAAGAAATCCTACTACTAGGCTCAAAGGGGTTGACAAAGGTCTATCTCCTTATCTCTCCAGTGTTTGTGAATTGGAAACAATGCCTGTACATCCTTAACAGGGTTTTATCCAAAAGCGTACCATTAGAAATCTGCGTTCTTATTTCGTCATCCTCCCTCAAGAGTTCTAGACAAGAAAGGTTGGTATTGCAGTGCATATAAACGTGACATGAGTGCATAAAAGTAAGATGCTTCAGGAACGACACATCATTGCATTAAAATCAACATTCAAACACAAATAAGTTTTTACATGCAGACAATGTTTAAACAAACAAAGGAAAGCTACATATGAAAATGCAGTAAAGGAAGTTGATGATTGCCATTGTTGAGGAGACTTAACTTCGTTTGGACTTATTGCTTCTGATGACGCTTTTGCAATCTGGTGCTTACTCTGACAAAGAAGCTTCAATCCAAAGGGGTACCATCTGGAGTGATGACCTTTGAGTCGATCAAGTCTTGCACCTTGTGTTGGAACGCATTACAGTCGTCAATTGTGTGCCCAAACATTCCCGAATGGAACTCACAGCTAGCGTTCATGTCATAATTCGGAGGAATAGGGTACAGTATCGGCGTGGTACTCCTCGTTTGAATCAGAGAGTTCTTGAGCAGACGAGCAAATAACTGACTATAAGGGATAGGAATAGGATCAAATATCCTCTTGGGCCTTCTTGGTCTCGGTTGCCCCTGCTGCTGATAATTCTGCTGTCGATGCTGATTTGGGCGCCTCACCTACGTTTGCACTTTCCTTCCCACATTTGGCTGAGGCACAAACAAAGGTTGCTGACGTAGAGCTTCTGCAGCAAAAGGTTGTGGAGAAAGTCCATGACATGAGGTGGATCCTGCAAAGAGAGGAGGAGTCTCCACTTCTGATGAGAACTTGATTGCCCCTGAATCAATGAGTTCTTGGACCTTATGCTTGAACCTTGTACAATTCTCAACATTGTGACCAGGTGCCCCAAAATGGAAGTCACGCCTAGCATTCATATTGGAACCCAAAGAAAACCCTGTCGGAGTTGGTCCTAGAATGACACGCTCGACTAGTTTGAGCTCGAGCAAATAAGAAAGCAACTACGCATGCGACACTGGAATGTGATCAAACTTCCTCTTAGGCCTCACTGACTTAGGATCCTCTTGGGGAGCAGGAAGTGATTGCTGATGAGAGAGCTCAGAAACTTCAGATTGTCGAGGGGATTCACGAGACACTTTATGATCTAGAAAAGGCCCCAAAGAGATGAGAGGAGTAAGAATTTCTGTTGCGGATGCGAGCACAAGATCGTTTTCCTTCTTTAACACCTTATTCAAGATTTCCATGACCAGGCCCATCTGAGTCCTCATCTGATTGACTTCCTCTCTTAGCAATTTCTGTTCTTGGGACACGACCAGCATATCTTCCCCAAATTGCCTCATCTGAATCTTCATTTCAGTCACCTCTACACGGAGTTGTTCCATGGCTATCCTCTGGTTATCACAGGCTGAGTAGAATACCGATGAATACGTTGGTCGGCAATCCTGTCTGAGGAAAGGAGAACATAAGAAAGCCAGAGATAAACCTGTTATGCAGAAATGATTATGATCATGCAAATGCAAACATGTATAAACATCATCAAGGCGATCTATCCCTTGATTCCAGTTTTAATAACAGAAGAGAACTGAATTCCTGATCATATAAAGAGAATAAAAAGCAGTTCAATTCCTCTCCTTAACATATATACAAGCTTGATCAAACAAGAACTTCAATAAGAAACCCTTAGCTCCTTGTTTCTCCACAATATTACTGCTCAGAGCGGATTCACCAATATGAAGAGCCATGGCCATTTCTTTTATCCCGGGATGTTCTTCAGAAAAGAATACTATGTCATGCCTGATGGGGATTCCCAAAATAAATGAGAACTCCTCCAACGTTGGACCCAAGATATAGTCTGGGAAAGTGAAGCAACGCAAAGATGGATCATAGAACTGAAGAAGTGTATGAATGACATCCTTCTCATACTTGGAGATATTGTAGACAAACTTCAGAAGTCTTTCATACTCTCCACCGAACTCTGTACGAACTTCAGGACCAGCCATATTAATCATCTTGTGAATCAACATCAAGGTCGGGTCTGGGAACGAATAAGCAACAGTTTTCTTTCTCTGAACATCCATGTTAAGGCAACCTCAGAAAACCGAAATCAAGAGTAAGATGCAAGCCCTGAAAAATGTCAAACATGTTAGAATGCAAGAAAAATGATATGCACATGCAAGCACGGGATCAAGGCATCACTGCTGGATGTGCTGTGCTGCTAACTGAACGAGAACCACAACCCAGAAAACCAGAATTCTAGAATACCGAACCACTGAGATAACCAGAAACCCAGATAATCAAACACTGATGAGAAATCCAGAAAATCGGGTAGGTTGAAGGTTTCGGTTTCCTGCAAACCTGCAAACACCCATCCCATCTCACATGTGGGTTCTAGAAAGGCGAGGATCCTCAATATCCCGGGCTCTCAGGTCGAGAAATGATGATACGTTCACCATTTCTGGTTTGGCATCATCATCAATCGAGGAGGCCTCAACTGATTACCCTAAAAAATAAGGTTATCCTATGCGAGTCCCTCAGCATTGGGTCCTCGGATCGAGAATGTGCAATGGGTTTGCCACGGAACGTGGTCTGCCACTGTCACATCTCGGGAGGAGAGGCGCAACTGAGGTATCGGAGAAACGGTCACCAGAGTCGACAGCTCTCTAGATTAACACCCTAACATGCACAAGACACACACATCAGAATGCGTCCCAAGATAGCCTCGTCTGGTTGTGAATTTCGTGAACACACAAACGTACCAAGCGGGCACGTAGGTCCCACTACTTTCCACTATAGTCTTAGGGTGTACTCAAGCCTGGGTATTGAGCTTATCTCTCAGAACAACCCAACCTGCCAAACAGAAACTAGCCAGCACAGCACAGCAATATCCAGTATGACAGTAATAAAATACAATGCAATAAAAGCTGTAAAATAGTAATATACAACATAATAAAGCACAACAAATAAACACCCAACGAAAAAACAAACAAGCGCTAGAACCGACTCGCTAAAGGGGATTGACCAACAAGAGGTCAACCAGAGTCCCCAGCAGAGTCGCCAGCTGTCGTTCCCGAAAGATTCGCATCCAACGGTACAAACGCGATAGTGGCGTAGAAGACACAGAGTCGCCAGTAATGTGTATTTATCCCGAGAGAAGGAAAGGAAACACTGCATAAACCTGAAGAGAAATGGGGAAAGACATGGTCATCTCAACCATAGTCCGGGTTCAGGAGTCGGTTATGCGAGGGGAAGGTGTTAACACCCCACGCATCCATCGTACTCGATGGGATCCACGCTTGTTGTCTAAACAGAGGGTGAGCTGTCCTACTGTCTATGGCTGAACAAAAGAAAACGGGGATGGGGGATGACTAAGACGGACTCGGTAGGACATATTCGATGCCCTAGGCCTACGTACTCCCTCAGTGCAATGGGAAAGTCAGAGTCAACGTAGTTCAGACGGGAACTGTGGGGGAAGGTTGCTCGCCAAGACAATCGCTGTCTTGTGCCTACATATCCTCAATCGGACGAGAGAGAGGAATCATAGCTAATGTAGTTCGTGGGTACGACCACGAATGGGTAAGTGTTTTTTATGAGCGACGTTAGATTCGCGTCCGGCAGTTAGGGTCGATGCCTGTTTGCGACTCAGACGGAAGGTAACGTGCCCTTTTCTGAAAATGGTCTGGAACCAAACAATCTCGAAGGACAAAAAGATTTGAATTTGTTTTTGTGTTTTTTAGACAGAAGTGTTTTTTTAAGTTAGTTCATAACTTGCATTGCACCAAAGTCTAGGGCACAGGGACGAATACTTAACGAATCGTCCCAAGACAGGACGCTTGCTAAGCACTCTAGAAAGATGAGAGGAAGCCCCTCATTTCTCATTCCCCACGCTTAAGGCTCGTGCGTAATACACTTTATCTTTATTAAGTGTTTTCAAGAAGTTTTGAGATGAGAAGAGAGAAGACACAAAGGAGACTCTAAAGGGAAACTAAGAGTCCTAATGTTATCATGCATGGATGACCTATGGTTAGTGAGGCTTAGGAGGGACAACTACCTAAAACCTAATGCTAATCCTACTCCAAGTTTAATCAAAAATTAAGTTGGACTAGGTAGCTCTAAAGGGAGAGAATCCAAGACTTAAACAAGTCTTGAGATTCATGGGAGGAAGAGAGTGAAAGAGAAGAATGAGAAAGAGAAGGAGAAGATGAGATACAATAAATGGCAGCAAGCACATCACATCATAAATGTCCAACTCAAATCATCCAACATGTTTCAAAGATCAATGCAAAATAATTCAAGTAAGCATGCAAAGATAAACATGAAAAAAAAACAAGCATACTTGTATGGAATACACTAATAAGCATACATGGACTCCATATCAAGATGAAATGAGAAAGATAAGATGAAGATGAAAGCAAGTCAGAACCAAGATCAAAAGATCATCAACAATTCTCATGTGCAAAAGTGATTCATATCATGAAACATTATGATCCAAAGAAGTTACAAAGCAAATGGTAATGATGTTTATCATACAATTCAAACCCAATGCATTTAACTATGCTCAAGTGAAATGAAAACCAAGTAAGGAAATCAAGGGGCAGTAGCATATGCATCAATATCATATCAAAACCAAACTCAAGTCATATAAGTCCAAACATCAAGCAACATCTTCAAGACATGCATCAAAGTAATCCACAAATGGAAACTCAAAGTCCAAACACTTAGCACATGCCAAACATGATTCATAAATTGAAAAAATAAGTCTCAAAGGACCTCAACCAGGGGTAAACATCATACCAAAAGCTCATGCCAAGAATCACAAAGGAACTCAATCAATTAGGCATGGCAAATCAACTTGTGTAAAGAGGTGTCAAGATATAGTCATGCATAAGTCATTTAAGCACAAATAAGCAAACATATATCAAATGACATTCAAAAATTGTGAAATTAAAACTCAAATGACCTAAGTCAGAAGCCAATCACATGTCAAAAGATCTCATAAAAATTCACAAGTTAAGTACCTCAAACAATTAGGCAAAGATCACATAGGAACCATGAACCAATATACAAAGGAGAGGGACTAAAATGCAATATGAAAAGAGTTTAAAAATATGAGAAAAATATTTTTAGGAACCTCAACATGTCCTCTAACAAATGCAAAAAGAATGAGATGCAAATCATGTATAGATGATGAGAACAAAAATCAACAAGGCAGGGTGTGCATATATAAAACAATCCACAAAGAAATTAATTAAACAATTAATTCAGATGCACAAAATAAAATAAAAATGAAAAATAAAATTTGACCAAATTTTATAAAATGCTAAATATGCTTCATGATTTTTTTTGGGATTTTTGGATGCATCAAACTATTTTTAAAAATAAAAAAGGGTTAATACCTATTTTGCCCCCTGCCATATAGGCGTTTTTTGAAAAACCCCCCTACGAAAAAAAAAAGTTGCAAAAATTTCCCTAACATTTGAAGATTCTCTCAATTCTGACCTTCATTACATCCAGTCACAAAAAAGTATGATGTGTCATGCCATGTTGGCTTTTTGTATTTTTATTTTGAAATATTTTAATGCCATGTGGCACTTTATCTTATGTTTATTTATTATTTAGATTAGAAAATATGTTAAATGTTCAAAAATGTGTTAGAGATGGGATTTGAAACCACCACCTTTCTCTCAGTGCCTCAATGATTTACCACTAGGCTAGAAAGCTTTTCTTGAAATATTATCTCCTTTAATTGATTTTAATACATGTTTTTCGGTTTTTACTTTTAAATGATGTTAATATATTAGAACTAAATAATATATTTAGTTTTAATTTTTTTTAATGTTACATATACTGTACCAATTTTAGTTTATTAAAATGCTACAATTATTAATTTTTCAAAACTAAACTAGACTAATCCTTTATAAAAACTAAACTATTAAAGTTTAAACTATTCAAATAAATTAAATTAAACTAACGTTAATATAATTAAGAAATAAATTAGTTTATTAATTTCTAAATTAATAAATATATAATTAATAAAATGTAAATTAAATTAGTTTATTATTATTAAAACGTAAATTAAATTAGCTACGGTAATTATAAATTTATATATTAATAAATACTGTAATTAATAAAACGTAAATTAAATTAGTTTATTATTATTAAAACGTAAATTAATTAAGCTACAGTAATTATAAATTTATAATACTGTAACTAATAAATTTATAAATTAAATTAGCTACAGTAATTATAAATTTATTAATTAGTTTATTAGTTATAAATTTAGAAACTAATAAACTAATTAATAAATTTAGAAATTAATAAACTAATTAATAAATTTTTAAATTAGCTACAGTAATTATAAATTTATTAATTTATAAATTTATTAATTAGATTATTAATTAGTTTATTAAATTAGTTTATTAATTACAGTATTTATTAATTAGTTTATTATTATTAAAACGTAAATTAAATTAGCTACAGTAATTACAGTATTTATTAATTTAGAAATTAATAAACTAATTTATTTCTTAATTATATTAACGTTAGTTTAATTTAATTTATTTGAATAGTTTAAACTTTAATAGTTTAGTTTTTATAAAGGATTAGTCTAGTTTAGTTTTGAAAAATTAATAATTGTAGCATTTTAATAAACTGAAATTGGTACAGTATATGTAACATTAAAAAAATTAAAACTAAATATATTATTTAGTTCTAATATATTAACATCATTTAAAAGTAAAATTTCAAGAAAAGCTTTCTAGCCTAGTGGTAAATCATTGAGGCAATGAGAGAAAGGTGGTGGGTTCAAATCCCATCTCTAACACGTTTTTGAACATTTAACATATTTTCTAATCTAAATAATAAATAAACATAAGATAAAGTGCCACGTGGCATTAAAATATTTCAAAATAAAAATACAAAAAGCCAACATGGCATGACACATCATATTTTTTTGTGACTGGATGTGATGAAGGTCAGAATTGAGAGAAACTTCAAATGTTAGGGAAATTTTTGCAACTTTTTTTTTCGTAGGGGTTTTTTTCAAAAAGCGCCTATATGGCAGGGGGCAAAATAGGTATTAACCCAATCAAAAATGAAAATGCAACAGTTAAATAAAATAAAAAGAAAATAAAAACAGTCAAGGGTGCATACAAAGCAAATTACACGTTGAAAATAACAAATGGGCTGAACAGGGGGGTGGGAAAAGCAAGCCCAAACCAACAAATCCATCAGCGTATTCCAAACAAAAAAAACAAAGTCCAAGTCAACATGATTGACTCACACACGCCATCAGATTCATCCAAGGACCCACAATCAGTCAACCAAAGCCAAAGGTAATCAAGATCAATGCTCAGGATCAAAGGCACATAATAATTAATGTATACACGCGCACACCAAATCATCAGCAATTAAAATGAAAACACGTGAGAGGCATGCGGCATTTTTAATGTACTGGCAGAACAACAACCATCTGATCAATCATGCGTTCCAGATTAAGTCAAACAATCACAAAATCATACATGATGGGTGGTCAGGATTAAGAGCACATGATAACAAGCATAGACTAACAACACATAATCAATAAAATAAGAAAGAAATTTAAATGATGTGGCTGCGTATGAACCCTCAGATATGGACCACCAACGGTCCCGATTTCATCTTCTCCAATGAAACCACCACCTGCCTGAAACATAACCAGACGCCGGAGCCCTAGCTCCGGTCATCTTCTCCGGTGACCTGCACATCAAGAATCTCCAGAAATTGCAAACAAGTATACTATCTTGACCAGAATTCAACAAGGATCTCATATATGCAATTATTTTTCACAAACAACCAACACACAAGCCAAATCGAAGAGAAAAAGTTTAGATCCAAAACTTTCAAACTCAAAATACACACATGTTACACGTCCAAACTCAAAACAAAATACATCAGCATGCTCAGTGAACCTCATAGATCATTATGCACATCAGAAAAACAAGTTCTAAGAGCATGGAAAGTAAGCTTACCTGAGATCTGTAGAGCTTGAAATACACCAAGAACTCCTTCCAAAAGCTGCAGATCTTCCTCTTTTGAGCTCTATTTGCAAAATAAATGCAAATAGAGACTTGAATCTGGCTAGATCTAGGAGTTTGAACTTGAACCAACTTGAGATGCACTTGCTGAAAACCTTGCTCTTAGCACAAAACAATGGTGGATTCTTACTCTACCAAGTGTGTAGATCAAGAATATGAAAAAATTTCTTCAGAAACCCTTGAGATGAGAGAGTTTCAAAGAGAGAAAGCTTGGTGAGAAAAATGAGATTCTGAGCAAATGAGGGTGCATGACCTAGCTTTGTGCGTGTGAGTTAGCTTATATACACCTCATTAGACCTCTGATCATGATTAAAATTGGATTAATCCCTTGGTTAATGAGTTTTGAGTGGTTTTACAATTTTGCAATTTGTGTTCAACCCACTAATCCACACGTGCCTTGGTCATGAAGCAAGCATGATCCACTCACATTTCGCTTGCTGATCACAATTCAAATTAACTTGGGCCTTGAATTTGCTTGGATGATGAGATTGGGATCAATTTGCAATTTGGTTATTTGTTAAATACACCATGAATAAGGCACGGTTTGGCATGAAACAAGGGTCAAAATTGGTGCTCATGGCTTGTAATTTGATGGTACAATATGACTTGAAGTAAATGAAGTGATTACAAGTCCTTTTGGATGAAAATGCAAATGATGGAAAATTGGTACATGTGGAAAACCTCAAAATGCACCTTGCCTTGCCTTAGCCATAACTTGAGTTCTACAAATGATATGGAGATGTTCTAGTACTTGTTGGAAATGGGAGAGAATGATCTTCAACTTTCATGTTTGAGGAAAATTCATTTGGAGTTTCTTTGATGATGAAAAGTCAAGTTGAATGTAGTGTAAAAACTTGCCAAAAATGGAAACTTCTCATTATAGGTCATTTTCCAAATTTAGTAACTTTTGTACAAACCCTTGATTCTTGATAAATGGTATGAAACTTGACCCTTGAAGACCATATGAGGATGTGAGACCTTGAAAATCCTGAAGAGAACCTCAAAATTCCATGGTTGACTTTCCTCCTTACAGTTGACTTTTGCTTACTTCACAAGTAACTGATCCACTGAACATCTTCCACAATGAATCACTAGCCAAGCCTTCCTCTATGAGCACTTGTGAGCATATGGAATACCATAAGAACATGCTTGAATCCACAAAGTCTTCTCAAAAAGCTCTTTTGAAACCCTAATTTGTTCCCTCTGGTTAGGAGGGAAAAATTTACTTGAAATCCTTTGCCATTCTTGACCTTATGAAGATATGATGAACTCCTCAAACCACCTTGAGGCTTGAGACTCCTTTGAGATGAACCAAGTACCTTGATCCCATGCTAAGAACCAATGCCATGCACAAATGCTAATGCAAGAAATGCAAAGAAACATAAGCCAGTTAGCTAAAAGCAAGAAGGCAAATTTTGGGGTGCTACAGACCTCAAAGGAGGATTTAAGGGTCTCTAATACACCACATTGATCCATTTGCAACAATGGATTGATCCAAGAAGCTTGATCCATAAGTTTCAAATTCATCAGAACCACAATTAGGGTTTCGCGAGAAAAGTCAACTATGCCTTTGACTTTTGACTAGGACATGCTCCCAAACCTTGGGACATGATTTAATACACCCTATAACACCTATGAAATCAATCTATCAAGTTTGATTTAGGTCAAGGACTTGATTTCATAGAGGATCGCACATTTTGGAATTCATCTGACAAAAAGTCAACTGTGCACAAAAGTCAACTTTGACTTTTTGAGATTTTTCACAATTATGGTTCCTTAACCCTAAAATGATGTTAATGTGTGATTGGAATCATCATTCATCAAGAAAAATCAAGAAAAGTGGGATAACTTGTAAAAGAGGTAACCATAAAAAATTAGAAATTTTCTAAGTTATGGAACAAAGTGGCTAGGGTACCAACTTTAGAGGATCATAACTCCTAAACCACAAGGCCATTTTTCCCCATTCAAAGCTGGATTTGTAGCTCTCATGACCCTCTACAAAAGCTTCAAACATAACTCATTCCAATTCCTCATGGATTTTAAGTTATGGAATGATCAAAATCACAAAAAGTGAAAATGTCACTTTTTTCCAACACTTAGTGAAATTTTCACTAAGTCAGAATCTGCCTTCAATTTTTTCCAAATGTAAGGGCATTTTTCACTTGGATCCAAAAAGTATCAAAACCAATTATGATCAAACAGTTGTTGTATCATATGAGGGATTTCCAAAATGGCCAAGAACTCCATCAAATTCCACTTGAGCCATGAGATATGACAATGGCAACATGCCTTGCTGAAAACTGCCAAAGCAAGACAGATTTGTGCATTTTGCTCGATTTTCCAAATTTGTGCAAATGACAAACACACTTATCCATCTGAACACCTCAAGGGGAGACCAAGGAGGAACCAACTCTGATCTCAAGCCTCCCAAGTCCTTGGAACTAAAAATAGTATGTCAAACCTAGAAATCCCTAAAGAGGGGACACGACTCCAATTTTGTTTTGGAGCATTCAATGGATACACCAAGGTGGCATGGACTGAGCCATTTCCAACTGAATTCAGTCAAGACTTATCCAAGACCAAGGGAACCAACAGCCTGTGCCCTAACCTCTAGTCAATGGCTAGAGGAGACTTGGATTCTCATTGATTAACATTGGCCAAACCTATGCAGCAGTTGCCATTCACTATTCCTTGCAAAACAAACTTGCTCTACTATAAATAGAGCTCATTTGTGATCAGTTTGAGTACACCAAAACCATCAAACAGATGCTTTCCTCAAAATCTTTTCCTTCACTCCAAAATTGCCTTCCAAAGCAAGTCACTATCGGGTTTTGAGTTTGAGAGCTATTCCAACCAAACCAATCACACACACACACCTCATAAACATCATATAGAGGTGATACAAACACTCACATAACATCTGGAACACCAAATTCTCAAAATCACCAGCCATCTGCACAAGCCTTTGACAGATTTGCAGTTGAGGTGCCAAATCAAATTCCAGCTCAATTCAATCCACTCCAAGCACCTAGATACACTCCATAACACCTAGGGAAGATGTCCATATCCTTGGAACCAAGCTGTAACACCTCTAACACAAAACAAGATCACCAGCTGCAAGAGATAAGCATGAGCTCTTCTAACTCTATGATCCATGCAATTTTTGCTGCACAATAATTTAGCCATATGTTCATAATCATGCATAGAGTGTTTACCCTCAATCAATTGTTTTGTTTGAATCGTGTATGGAATTTCCGAGCCTTCATGCAAGTTTTAGGGTTCTTGAGGTTTCTCTTTGATTTTTTGTTCCATGCTTAAAATAAATTAAATTAAAGACCATAGACATGATCGTGAGGTGAAAACGAGTAGATTGATATGTAGATTGCATGTTATCATCAAGTATTCAGTGAGATTGGATAGAAAACGCAAATCTGCAGAAACAGAGGGTGACGCGTGTTCTTGCCATGTTCTTGGCGAACTTTTTGAAAATTCAAATATTTGAATTTTGTGATTTTATTTAATTGATTCAAGAATTAATTTCTCTCTGAATTTTAATGATTTTGAGTTGATTATGTTTTTAATAATTCACAAAAATGTTAAAATATTTTATTTTCTCAAAAAATTCCAAAAATATTATTTATTTCATATACTTGATATTTTTGTAAAGAATTAATATTTTAATTGTTTTTTGACATTTAAAATATTTTCTCCCTCTTAATTTTTCAAATTTTAGTGATTTCCAATCATTTTGTGGATAGAAATATAATTTTTGAAACATTAATCCAAGATCACAATTTGTTGCCACACATGCTTAACAATTTTGATCATTTTAATTGAATTTTTATTCAATTAAAATACATTTTGAAAACAAATTAGGGTTTTTGATTAATTCAACCCTCATCAAACTTTTTCAAACATTTTGGGCCTCTATTAGAGTGTAAGACCCAACCCATTTTTTGAAACCAAAATATTTGGGTCTCAGTCATTGTATAAGACCCACTGTACTTTCAAAAACCTCGGCGCGATCGCCGTTTTCAAAACAAATAACCCCGGGCCTCTCCTTGAGTTGTAAGCCCCATCATTTGTACACAAACATTTTGGGCCTCTTGAGAGAGTGTAAGACCCAACCCTTTGTAAATACAAACCTTTTTGGGCCTCAGTCACTGTATAAGTCCCACTGTATTTTCAAAAACAATGGCGCGATCGTCGTTTTTTTTAGCAAAATCATCTGGGCCTCTTCTTGAGTTGTAAGCCCCACCACTTGTACAAAAATAAATCATTGGGCCTCTAATAGAGTGTAAGACCCAATCCCCTTTTAACCAAAACTCTTTTGGGCCTCAATGCATTGTATAAGACCCATCATGTTAAAGAAATCTCGGCGCGATCGCCAATTCAAAAAACAAATCATCTGGGCCTACCCTCGTGTTATAAGCCCTATTCCTTTTCTTTAAACACCTTTGGGCCTCTTGAGAGAGTGTAAGACCCATCCCTTTGTACAGAAAACCTTTTTGGGCCTCAGTCACTTGTATAAGTCCATGTACAAAACAACAATGCAATCACTGATAAAACCTTGGGCCTCTCTTTGAGCTGTAAGCCCCAACAACCTTTTCAAAGCACTTTCTTCTTTGATTTTGAATATAATATTGTTATCAAAGCTTTCTTTGTTGAACAAACTAACCAAACAGCATGGAAGCTCTACAACCGAGTAAGTGTTTACCCGCTTTCTTTATCCGCTTTCATATATATAACTGCATTGTGGGGCTGCTCACTGTAAGTCTTCTTTCACAAACTTTTATATACTTGTCAAATATCAACTGTGTAATACTAGTATATTTATTTAGAGTTTTCCCCGACAACTACGTCTAGCACTAGGTAAAGCCCTGTTGGTCACTCTTAAATACAAACAAAACTAGATCCCCATAGGATTACCAGACATAGTCTTCCCTCCTCTTGGGGTTAAACAATATGGAGACATGAAATACAACATTCTCAGTGAACCCTTTCTCAGTCTGTCACCCTTAGAAATCGTCAAAGAGACTCTACTCCCCAAAGATGATCTTTTCTCCGTGAATGGCATCTCTTGAGTTTCTTCCAAATTCTCGGACTTTCCTGGCTTGATCTATTCTCGGTGAATGGCATGTCTTGAACTTCTCGGGGTTTGGGGACCCACAGGCTTCTTAAAAGCATCCCCGCCTCCTCTTGGGCGTTGTACAAGGACCCTTCGGCTTCTTAAAAGCTCTCATGCCTTCTCTTGGGCTTAGTACAAGGACCCAGAGACCTCTACAGGTATAGGAATAGAACCTAGTCATCAATTTCCTAGAGCTGTCTTTTTAAGTCAAGTGTCAGACCTGTTAATGGGTTGACCTTCATCCCTTAACATACCCTCATTCTCTTAGGCATCATACAAAGATCACTCACTACCTGAGAATCGATTTCTTAAAACACCAGTAGACTTGGACAATCTCAATACCCCTTTGGATTTTCCATTTCCTTAAAAAACAGGAAATAACCCTGATCCTATGATCAATTCCAAAGTACAACAATACCTTTAATCGTTCCCTTCATAAGAACTGATTTTCTCTTTTATCCAACATACTGAACTTGTCACTAAACTGAAACTGTCACCAGCACAATAGCCTCCTATTGGGCTTTGTACAAATGATTCTCCCCAGCGGAGCTAACCTTTTAGCCTCCATCTCGGGCTTCGTACTAGATACAAAACCACTCTCTTGTTGAGTATAAAAGACTCTCTTGTTGAGTCAAACATTTTAGCCTCCATCTCGGGCTTCGTACGAGATAGAAAATCACTCTCTTGTTGAGTATAAAAGACTCTCTTGTTGAGTCAAACCCTTTAGCCTCCATCTCGGGCTTCGTACGAGATACAAAAACACTATCTTGTTGAGTATAAAGGACCCTCATGTGGAGTCAAAACCTTTTAGCCTCCGTCTTGGGCTTCGTGCAAGACACATATAAAAGCACTCTCATGTTGAGTCAGTCACTTGTTAGCACTCTCTTGTTGAGTCAACCCCTTTTAGCCTCTATCTCGGGCTTCGTACGAGACAGATAAAAAACACCCTCTTATTGGGTCAATAGCCTCCTCTTAGGCTTTGTATAAGGAAAACCCGGTTGAGTCAATAAACCTGTTAGCATCAAAATCTGTGCCTCGCTCACAGTATACAAACACCAACAACTCCTTTCCCTTCATCTAATTGCTGTAAGCGGCAAGCCTCTGGATTATTTACATCCACGCCGCTGTCCCTCTTTTAGCATGAGAAATTCCTAAGGAAAGATGGAATTGCTCTAAACTGAGTTAAAGTCTTCTCCTTCAGGTTAAAAATCCCCTATAAAGGAAATTATGGCATTTCTGGATTCACATATCCCAGTTAAAGTAATTCTCCTTTATAATCAGTCACCTAACAGTTGTGACAAATAGGCCAAATATCCCCTTTTAGAGATGACAAATTCTCTCTAAAGTCAAGACCCTTCAGCTTCACATCTTGGGCTTTGAACAAGATACAAACCACATTTAGCTTCACATCTTGGGCTTTGAACAAGATACAAACCACATTTAGCTTCATGTCTTGGGCTTTGAACAAGACACCAAAACAACCTTTTTTTCCTCCCATAGAATAGGAGGAACTATGATCGCTCTGATTTCTCTGTTTCGTTAAATGGGAATACGCAGGCATAAGATTGAAAAAATCTTAGCGAGCATACTAGTAAAAAACCCAAAATCCCGTACCTTCATACATCAATTGAAAAACATCAGTCCTAACATCCTACCAATAACCTAGACACAGTTTTTTTTAAACAAAATAACCTAAGAGAGACCCACAATCTTAATAGCATCTGTAAGCCGACAGTCATATGTTTAAACTCAGTTTGCAAACAGGGTTAATTGGAGACATCTATTTCCCTTCCTTCATCAGCTTCAATAGGATAAAAAATGAATCAAACTGTAGTACCCCAAAGCGATAGTGCTTCGCAACCACGCAAAAATTCGCGCTACAGAACTGAAACAAATAAGGAATACATAGCGATTATAACCATCAATGTCATGACTTATTTCATATTATATTCTGATCTACACACAAAGAAAAATCACATCGCAACCAACTATTCTTCTATGATTCTATGTATTTTTGGGGTAATCTACAATTACATATTCAACATCGAAACATGATACATATTAAAATATAATTTTACTTGCACATATAATCCATTTTCGAAGATATTGAGATGTGAGACTTCTTGGATGACGACTTGCCCGATGTTTACACTTTCATCAAACACTACACAATATATCCTATGAAAAAGCATTAACTAATCACACAACACATATATGATATATAACAGACAAAACAATTGTTTAAAATAAAATTTGTTTTACCAAAAGATTTTTTCAATTCGACATAACATTTCTTTGGTTGGGAAAAACTGCTTCTTTCCAATTGCTAGGATACTTACTTTAGGTTTCAATAGTCTACAACAACAAATAACATGCATGCAACATCAATTTTCAATTTTCATAATATGAGTAAAAAATATAAAGATGCAATTTTGAAAATAATTTGATTTTGCATTACAGTTTCATCTCCTTTCCAATTTTCTTCGGAACCTTCTTCGTTGCCTCAACATTTGCCTCCGATCGTCCTTCACGCATCTTAGCTTTAGTGGCCATTTTTGGTTACTGTGTGACACTTAGGGTTACTTTTGGGGACCTTCACAAATCTTGTCGTTATGTTTTTAATCTTTGGCATTTCCTAATCGGTGGCTGCTAAATCTTAATAACATGTTTGATGGATCCATCCATTTTACAATATTTTTGGCCCATTTATTCTAAACTACTTTTCTTTTTCTTAACTTCTTTTTAACATATATTTAAACTGTTATTTTTTTTACAACCTCTTCTCCTATTAAATATTTATTATTATACCTTTACATATTATTCGTTTTTCATTCAATTTTTACTGTTATAATCCAAAAAATCAATTTTTTTATTCAAGTTCTTTTTGCGTTTCATTTTATTCAAAAATAGATTTGTTTTTTAACTCATATTTTTTATTAAAATAAATGCATGTCCCCGACAAAAACCCGTGCGAAGGCACGAGTATTCTGCTGATTTTCTAGATTTCTTTTCGATTTCATTATATTCTAGTTTTCTCTATTTTATAAATTGGACACTTATTTAAATTTTGATTGAATTTATCCTATTAATCTAATTTTAATTAGTTAGAAATAAAAAATGTAAAATGAGAGTCTCGATAATCAAACATTTCCCCTAGATAGGATAAGAAAAAAAGTTAAATCATTTTTCTATAAAAAATAAATTAAATAAAAATCACTTTAAAATTCAAATTCAAATTCAAAAATTAGAAAACAACAAAAAATATCATTATATAAAAAAAAAAAAAAATTCCATGGAAGAAAGGACACGGTAACGAAAATCTAGCGATAATCAGTTTTAGCTGTTGTCCCGTTGGGTGTGTGAAGTTGCTTTAACTCACTCATCAACTTTTTTTCAAACCAAGTCCTCACACACTCCTCCATACAAACGCGCTTTACCTTCAAACTTCACCATAATCACACACCACCGAATCCACCTCTCCGTAACCGTTACCGGAGATCTTCCAGATCGCGGCGATAACTAACACCGAAACCGATCCCTCGAATAGATCCGATCTGAGAAATCAAAATGGAGAACCTAATCTCTCTAGTCAACAAAATCCAGAGAGCTTGCACCGCCTTAGGTGATTACGGTGAAGCGAGTGCACTTCCTACTCTATGGGATTCTCTTCCCGCTATCGCCGTTGTCGGTGGCCAGGTCATCTTTCTCTCCGATCCTTCTATTTTCTTCTCTCGTTTTTCTCTTATAACGAATTTCATTCTTTCTTTCAGAGCTCTGGAAAGTCCTCCGTCTTGGAAAGCGTCGTCGGCAAAGATTTCTTACCCCGTGGATCGGGTAATTGTTGATTTTATACTTTTGGAGTTAGGATCGGTGGTTTGATTTGGAATTTGTTGATAATTGATGCATGCTTAACGTTTTTGCAGGGATCGTTACTAGGCGACCGCTGGTTTTGCAGCTTCACAAGAGTGATGAAGGAACTAGAGAGTATGCGGAGTTTCTTCACCTTCCGAGGAAACGATTCACCGATTTTGGTGCTTTTTCTTTTCACAGTCTCATTTTCTCCTTTCTTTGTCAATACTCTTAAGCGAATGATTAGGTTTGACTGATTTGAATGTTATTGACTCTATTGACCGCTTTCAAAAGGTTTCCATGTATGTATAATGTATCTATGGATGTTAATGATGATGATCTAATTTGTGTAGCTGCTGTGAGGAAAGAGATTCAAGATGAAACTGATAGAGAGACCGGCCGGAGCAAACAGATTTCAACTGTACCTATTCAGCTTAGCATATATTCTCCCAATGGTTCGTTTGAACTTTTTTATTTTTTATTTTTAATTATCATCTACGGTTGCATACCATATTTCTATTGAATGCTTAAGTATAGCATAATCATCTTGTGGTCTATTTGTTCATTTTATTAAGTGTTCAAGTGTTGTTGACCTCTTGTGACTGTTGCAGTTGTTAACTTGACACTCATTGATCTTCCCGGGCTTACGAAGGTAGCTGTAGGTATGCAACAAATTGACATGTCTTTCTTGTCCATCAACTTTTAAGGCTGTTTAGTAGTTTTTTTTTTTAAATGATGTACGAGATGCTAATGTATATTTTTGCAATACTCTACAGAGGGCCAACCTGACAGTATTGTGCATGACATCGAGAATATGGTTCGCTCCTACATTGAGAAGGTAGTCTTCATTCAAGTGCTAAAGCTTCTAATAGGGAATAAAACGTTTAAGGATCAAATTGTATGATTTAATTTAAAAAAAAATCATATATAAGCTAGAAAGTTTATCTTGCCTAGTTCTCTGATGTGCAAAAACCTCACCGTGCTTTACTTTTATGTACATAATTTTTTTCAACAACTGAGGCAAGTTCTTGGTAGAATATTCTGAAAATATTACGCCCATGTATCAATATGTAGTATGCTGAAATTGATGTTGTTTTGCAGCCAAACTGTATCATTTTGGCCATTTCACCGGCTAATCAAGATATTGCAACATCTGACGCAATTAAAATTTCCCGCGAAGTGGATCCTACCGGTATTTCCAATATTTCCTTTTCGTATGGCTTTAAAGGGTTCCTCATTTTAAATGCATTTAACGAATCTTTTTTTATGGTTTGTAGAGAATCAATGATTCAATTTGTTGTATGTTTACAATTACAATTAAAATTAAAATGCAGTTTTAGCCATGATTCTAACTTTTTGCATTATTGACTTTTTTTCAGAACAAGCTGACTGTATTGGACTACTTAGTTAGTTAGTTTTCTAATCTTGGTTTATTTGTTTCAACTGTTAGGGGAAAGGACCATTGGAGTTTTGACAAAGATCGATCTGATGGACAAAGGTACCGATGCTGTTGATGTAAGTCAAATTATTATTTTATTGTACTATAATATTAAGATGCAAAAACACGGTAATAATTCGCAACTAATTGATGAGTACAAATTTAAAGATCTCTCTCAAATGAAGTTGCTTTGTGATAATTATTAGTCGCTCTTCTATCTGGTTGTATTGTCAGTAGTTACATTTTTTTATGGAAATCTTGGTATCCGGCCTTGAGACCGACTAATCCAAGAGAGACCAATCCCACCGTCCACTAACAGGGGCCTCATTTAAAGCCGAAGCAAAGCTCCTTATGGACTGACCCACACAAGGGCTGATTGCACCTAGTAGGATTCGAACCTGAGACCTTAAGAGGAGCACACTCTCAAGACCCAAGTCTCCACCACTAGGCCAACCCTTGTCAGTAGTTACATTAATTCCAATTATCAACTAGCTGATATTCTCACCAAGCCTCTCAAATGCTCTAGATTGAGTTTATTTGGTTGGTGCATATTTTCTATACGCTCCAGCTTGAGGGTGAATGTTAGAGTTCTAGGGATTGGGCCTATAAGCCCATTTGTGAATATAGCTTTTCAAACACCCACTCTTTTTAAGTAATAAAATCCAATACCTTCCTCGTAAAAGCCTCCACTAGTTTTCCCATTTCTTTAGACCGGTCTGTATTACATGGATGGTGGATACTAAAAAGATAAGCGAAAATACTAATGACTCCTGTTCCTTAACTATTGATATTGAACTTGTAGCCTTTTCTTTTTGTTTCAAACTATTGGTATTGATGTTTTAGAATCTAGATGTTTATTATTGTTTTGGTTCAAACTATACCCTTAACTAGAGGTGGAACATGGAAATCTGTAATACAATTAATGAGAAATATTATAGTATTACATAAAGATATTTTTGCCTAAATATATATTTTTGTTATTTCTAATATGCGCATTAACCAAAACATCAGAAGTTTAGAAATGGAAGGAGTATTAATCACCAAAATTAACTTTTAGCTTTCTATTTTGAGGACATGATCATATGAGCTTGATTTCAATGGACGCTGTATTCTTATTTATTCGCATGAGAATTACTTGCTTAAGGATGTACTCTAGACATATTTTCATATTTACAAGAACTCAGGAGTTCGGTAAATTGCTCATAAAGCTCACAATTTCTCATGTTAAAGTATCTTGCTGCAGAATTGACCAAAGCTTCAAACTGAATAATCTTTGCTCCCCCTCCCCCCTCTTAAGTTTATAGCATAACCCTGAATAATAATAAGCTGGTTTATTCTAAGAAGCGATAGAAGTAAATACTTGATTCCGTACTGATCCATGATATATACTTCTGCTTGCTCAGATGTTGGAAGGGAGAGCATATCGGTTAAAGTTCCCCTGGATTGGTGTTGTGAATAGATCACAAGCAGACATAAACAAGAATGTTGATATGATTGCTGCAAGGCGTAGAGAACGCGAATACTTTAATAGTACTCCTGAATATAAACACCTGGCCAACAGAATGGGATCTGAGCATCTTGCGAAGATGCTCTCAAAGGTACATCAGAAACAATTTGTAGCATCATTTGATTGAAATGTTGGGATTTTAATTTTATTTAAATCATGTTTTAGTAGCTTCCGAGGACTAAAGTCACATTGCTTTTTATCTCAGCATTTGGAGACAGTAATTAAGTCCAAAATTCCAGGCATTCAGTCTCTTATCAACAAAACAATTAATGAAATTGAAACTGAACTGGCTCGTTTGGGAAAGCCTGTTGCAGCTGATGCTGGGGTAAGTTTGCTCTTATTTTCTTAGCCAGTTTAAATTCCCAGTTCCAAAATCATTGGTTACTGATACAAGTAAATGCTCACAAGTCTTTGTTTTCCTCTAGACTTTTGTCATTTGTGTGTGTGTGTGTTACATTCAGGATCCACATTATGTCCATTTATTTGATGAACTGAAATAATTTATGGTAATGAGGCGATGAATGTATAATAGGCACTCCATTTTCAGGGATCCTTATTAAGTATTTCCTGTTGGAATTTTCTAATGACTGATTTCCCATCGCATGCAGGGAAAGTTATACGCAATAATGGAAATATGTCGCTCATTTGATCAAATATTCAAAGACCATCTTGATGGCGTGTATGTGTTTTACCGTTTTACTTTTTTTGATCCAAGCTACAAATAGTGTGCAATTTGATTGTTTATTTGTGCTGAATTTTTCTTTTTTTTTTTATGCTAACTTCATTGACGTGTCAATCTCCTACAGGCGACCTGGTGGTGATAAAATTTATAATGTCTTTGACAATCAGCTCCCTGCTGCATTAAAAAGATTGCAGTTTGACAAGCAACTTTCAATGGAAAATATAAGGAAACTTATTACAGAAGCTGATGGGTACCAACCTCATCTTATAGCTCCAGAACAAGGATACCGCCGTCTCATTGAATCCACTCTAGTTACAATCAGGGGCCCTGCCGAGGCAGCAGTTGACGCGGTATGATTTTCATAAGAGAATCATCAATAGCAATTGAAATTTTGCCACTCTTCTCAATTGAAACTTTATACCCAATTTTTGAGACCGTATGTGGTATTGGTGGTGCGAGTGTGTTAAAATAAATACTTGATTAAAGAGAACCCCTGTTTTTTATATTTCTGAGTTGATTTAGTTTCTTTATTAGCAAGCAATTTGAAAAATACTTAATACAAATGTTTCAAAATATCTGTAAATAGACACATGTTGTAAGTTTGACACTTTTTATGTTTTTTTACGTCTTTGTCATAGTTGATTTATCTAAGCGTCCTGCCTTAATCTTTTGCTGATCTCTCTGTTCATACTCATTGAAATATCTTATTGGATTGAATTCTTCCAGGTTCATTCCCTATTAAAGGACCTGGTTCACAAAGCTGTCAGTGAGACTCTGGTTTGTTCCTGGAACTTCTCATTTAATGTTCCTGTTGTATTTTCCTGCTGCTATATTTGTGCTCAATAAATTGTATAACTTCTGGTGCTCTCATTTTGTTGGGGCATTTTATTGACAAGGTTCATTTTGCATCATTTGAATGAATGGCTTCAATATTTAGAAGTTGAGGCTGTTGAGAGGAGAGGTTTGGGGTGTTCTGTGTCTGAGTGTTCTAAGTTCTAACTATCCCTCTGTATTTGCTTTGAGAATTCTAGAAGTGCATGAGAAAAAGGGATTCTTAATGCTTTGCCATAAATTATGAAAAACAAAATACTAATGTGATATATGGTCTTATACTCTTATTTTCTCTAAAAATAGGAACCTTCCTTTTTTTAGATGTGTTTATTATGGTTTGGGTGTTCACAAACAAATAAAAATCCAAAGAAAACCAGAAAAAAAATAAATAAATAATTGAAAAACTAAAGAGAAAAATAAGCCAATTTTTGCTATAATTCAATTTTAATTTTAAAATTTGATCCAATCTACTATGAATCTGTACACATGTAATTTTATTTATGAATTCTTTAGTACAAAGTACAAAACACAATCCACTCGTATAGTTGCGTCTATTCTTTTTATGGAACACGTACATATGAAAAGTGCATTTGAGTAGAGATAAAATCTGTAGACATTTGACTGAACAATTATTACTGTAGTATTACACCATAAATCTGTTCATTATTGGGTTAAGACAAATAAAATTTGAAATTAGAATAGTAATGTAGATTATGTTTTTATATTGCAATGGGCACTGAGAATGCTAATGTATCTATTGTTGGGATTTTCAAGTTAATGTATATTATTAGTCTTAAATGCTGGGCCAATTACTTTTGGCCTCTGGTTTTGCATTGCTACATTCTTGCTGCTACTGCATAGGCTAGCGTGCCCTCATTGTAATATGATTACTTATGATTAAACTAATAAGGTTGGAATTTTTCTGCCTTTTCATAGTCTCACAATTTTGTCATAAATTCTATGGCATTGGTTTTGTTGATTCATAGGACTTGAAGCAATATCCTGGTTTACGAGCCGAGGTTGGGGCGGCAGCTATTGATTCACTAGATAGAATGAGGGATGAAAGTAAAAAGGCTACACTACAACTGGTTGATATGGAGTCGGGCTATCTTACGGTTGATTTCTTTCGAAAGCTTCCTCAGGATGTGGATAAGGGAGGCAACCCCACACATTCAATTTTCGATAGATATAATGATTCTTATCTAAGGCGAATTGGTAGGTCTTATTAAGCATAGTCTCAAACTTGGACTAATAACATTGCTCTGATAGTTAAATATAGCATGTCCTCTATATCATCGTGTTAAATAGAATTTTACGAATTTTACTACTGACCGTTCAATTTCACTCTACACAGGAACTACAATTTTGTCCTACGTCAATATGGTCTGCGCCACACTGAGACATTCAATTCCTAAGTCAATTGTTTATTGTCAAGTAAGGGAGGCAAAACGAAGCCTACTTGATCACTTCTTCACTGATCTAGGAAAAATGGAGGTGAGAATAAATATGCAAGTCCAATTTTCCTGATTAAGCTTTTCAATTATTCAAAAAAATTATTGAGCTGCTTTAAATTTGGCTTTGAAGTTGCATGACTTAAAAACATTCACTACCTGCATTTGCAGACCAAGCGTTTGTCCTCGTTACTGAATGAGGATCCTGCAATTATGGAACGTCGTACTGGCCTTGCCAAGAGACTAGAGTTGTACCGAAGTGCACAAGCTGAAATAGACGCAGTTGCTTGGTCTAAGTAGATGCATATACATATCAAGTTTATTCTAGAGGGAGTAGTATCACAATTTATTTTCATTATTCTTACTAATTTTCTATATTGCAAGAATCAAAAACTAAAATTTGTATTATCGTCTTAACCAGATATGTTTGTAATTCTAAAAGGTAAAAGTGTTTTTTTGCGTGAGATGATTGAATGCTTTTTACCCCTAGACGGATCTGTCATCTTCAATTCTTCCAATTTTTAAAGTTTCATACCACTAGTTGCGAACAAAACATTAAGATTTTACATAAAGATGGTTTGAAATTATGCTAATTTCATTTAAGTTGTTTTGAGAAGGACGGGTTCATTTGAGAAGTACTCTGTATTTCTGTTTTTTAAAAACCATGCTGTTTGAGAATTAGTACTGCATTAGCTATTAAATTATCTCCTTTACAACTCCCTTGTTTGTTTCCGCTTCATTTAACGAACACCAATGACATCGCCAACGCAAGATTTCTAAATTCATCTTCGAATCCAACTCCAATTTTCAAATTTATTTTGGAGATGCATCTCCGGATGATATCGGAGCTTAAACCATGTTAGAACCCTCCCCTTTCTCAGTTAAAAAAAAATACAATTTTCTCAAACTCTCTCAAAGGTTCTTTCATCAACTAAATCCAAAATTTCTTCTCATTTCTCATTTAAAAAGAAAATACAATTTTCTCAAACTCTTTCAAAGTTCTTCCATCAACTAAATCCAAAATTTCTTCTCATTTCTCATTTAAAAAGAAAATACAATTTTCTCAAACTCTTTCAAAGGTTCTTCCATCAACTAAGTCTAAAATCAAACTGTTAAAACAAGATTTGTTCATTCCCTTAAAAGATTTTGATAATAGTAAAGTATTGAAAGAATAATATGGTTTACTAATGATTATTCGAGTGTGCAAGATCAAAAGACATTAATTTTGATATGAATCAAGTTAATCACTCAGAAGAGACATTAAGGTGAACAAAGCTGTTTTGAATTTGAAGGATCAGAACCAAGCTTTCAGACTCTGAGAGAGTCAACTCAAGTCTTTCAGTTGCTGAACCAAAGCTTACTTGGAATATAAAGATTAACTCAACTCTGAAGACTATAACCATTTGAAGCGAGCATACTCTATTATAAGGAACAACTCTGCATCTTCTGAATAATTTGTATCAGCAATTTTAAAGACACCGTTTCAAAGAAATTTTTCTACATCAAGTCATTAACTCTTCAAGTGATTATCCAGATTAGTTCTGATCAAGACTCTGGTGAAGGCAAGACTCAGAACCTGTGAACTCAAGACTCTGAAGTCTCTTTCCAACTAGGTTCTGAAGACATACTTTAGCTTATGGTCATGCTTTAACAAATTTTATAAAAAGCCTCTAAATTAGAAAGCAAAGTATAAGGATAATAACGACTCTGAGCAAGCTTCAACAAACGTCTAAAATAAGACTCCAGACAGAAGTTATCCAAGGAAGTTCACGTGACAACGCTACACTACTTTATGTCAAATCTGGTGATAGTGACGTTGTCAGGATCTTCTCTCTCCAACTGTTCAGAACTCTGCTCTGCTACTCTCAACGTCTTTATGCTAGCTAAGTCTTTAGCTCACTCTATTATCCATCAGCTAAAGACTTTCAACAGCTACTTGTACCATGATAGCTTTTAACGACTATCTGTACCATGGTGTTTCAATCTCTAACGAATTTATTCTTAATATCTATTTAAGAATGAAAACTGAAAAACATTCAAAGTGGTTCCGAACCGTGAAGGTTCTGAGGAACAATCTCTTTGAGCTGAACCTCTACCTCTCAAGAGAATGAATGCGAGTTAAATATTTTGTGAATGTGTTCACATGGATGTATACTAGTTCACTGAAATGAGTTGAGAGAAACACATTTCAAAAGATTACATAACCAGAAGGGTTAAGTGTGTGAGGGCAGAGTGAAACATTTTCACATACATTATGAAGATAGAATATGTGAATATGTTAATCAAAATAGGAAGACACAATAAGATGGAAATCTGTGCAAGGAGAGAACAAGAATGAAAACTTCATTCTTCCACACTCAGGAGAAATCAACTCAAATATGCTCAAGAGTGTAAACTTTTGTGTATCTGCTTATCCAAGAAGCACATATATGAACACAAGGTTAATACCAGATTCCTCTGTTATGGGAATCTGAAGACTCTAGCCTCTGTGCTCAGAGTAAAGTTTCTTTCTGATGATTGAGAAAAAATCTTGAATTGGATGTTCAGACAAGAAAGTCTCTTGCTTGCGGGCAGAGCAAGGAAGTCTCGATGACCGTGATTGAGCAGGAAGTCTCATGTTTGAGGGCTTGAGCAGAAAGTCCTGAACGGGTAGTTCAGACAAAGAAGTCTCGATCTGGATGATTGAGCAGGATGTCCTGAACGGGGAGTTTAGGCAAGGAAGTCTCATGCTTGCAAGCTTGAGCAGAAGTCTCTTTTCGTGGGATTGAGCAGGAAGTCTTGATACGCTGGCTTAAGCAATTGTAATAAGTTTGATTATAGTTAAAAGCTCTTGTACTGCAAGGGGAATGAACTACTCTCATTTGAGAGGAACCATGATATATTGTGTGTCCCTTTATTTACTTCTGCATTTATATTTCGTTGTGCAAACATACTCTAAAGTCAGACTCTGATCTGATTCAGTCTCTTACCTGCATCAGAATCTGAGCTTGACACCTTATATTCTGAAGCAGAGTTAAGAAAAAAGAAGTAAACTTTTTACTGCTGTTCTCACTTTAATATCAGACTCTGAACGTGGTTCAAAAACAGTAGCAGAAAAGAGTTTCAATATTTAGACATACACAATTCAACCCCCTTTTTGGTATATTTTTCTCACCTCCAGTTGGTATCAGAGTCGATTTTGCTTTATCACTTAACAGTGAAACGTAAAAGATCTAGTGAGAAAAACTACTCAGTCAAGAGCTCCAGCCTGGATGAAGTATATATAAGCTGAAGAAGGTCATGCCGAATGCTTGAACTTAAGCATATGACCTTGAAGAACTCTGGAACAACCATAGAAGGAGTTCTTTCAAATTTCTGTGGATTAAGATACTTGTTTCTACTCTAAGTCAATTGTATTGTGAGCATGAAAGGATTTTTAATCTTTAAGACTGACTCGTGGAGCAAATGTACTTGTTGAAGAAATCCATAAATTATTTCTGTTGTAAGTCATTTGCTTTGTGAGTATGAAAGGATTCTTTAATCCTTAAGACTCACTTGTGGGAAAAATGTGTTTGTTGCAGGAATCTTGGTTTAATCTTAATCTACTTGAAGCCAAATGTCCACCCATATCATTGGTTATGATAAGCTACAGAAAAATCTTGTAGACAACATTGACTAAAAGATCAATGGTGTTGCCTTGGTAACAGATCTTGAGGAATTTTTCCTGCAAGACATAACTTCAAGGTTACAACTATTCAGGAAGTTAAAGAACAGAATACTCTAGACTTTGAAAGTTTGATCTATAACCTTCAAAGCCTTGATATGAAATTGATGTTGATGAACCTGTGTTGAAACCTAGATCTCATTTCTTGAGGTCTAATGCTAAAAGATCTGTTGATAAAATCTTCCAGACGATCATGTGTTAGAAAAACCAGAAGAAGCTTCTGATGGAGAAGATTCTAATGGAGACTTTGATGATGAGGAAATGGATTTCATCATCAAGAGGTTTCAACACCTAACCAAGAATAATCAGGATATTATATAGAAGCTCTAACTTCAAAGGTTTCAGATCCATTATCATCTTTCCTAATCTACAAAAGGATAGATTCAGACAAAGAAGATGTTGTTGTTAACCCCGATCCTATGGTTAACACTCTCTTTGATTTTGAATCCTTCCCAGGTTCTGACTCAAAATCTGATGAGGCTGTTAGGAAACAACTTGTTTTTATTTAAAAAGAATTGAAATCTTCTATAAGAAAACTGTTGAGACATTGGGAAGAAATCTTATTGCTTATGCTAAAAGGATTTCCACAGAACCTTTAAATGAGTAAGTTATGGCGCTTCAAGATTTTTTGACAATGAGTCTTAACAAAACTTTTTCTACTTTCATGATATATGGAGTAAGAAAAGGAGAAGGTCTGGGTTTTCTTAAAATTATTTTGATTCCAGAATCTTGACATGGAATAAACCCAAAGAATCCTCTTTTTAGCTATGCTAATAAAATGATTAAAGACCTTGGTGTATTTGTTGCTGAGTGTAGCAAGATTCTGAATACACCAGAATCAATGACAGAGAAGTCAAAGGTTTTGATTGATATTGAACCTGAAACTTCAAAGTCAGTAGTTTCTGAAGTTTTTAGACACTATGATTCTTAGGTAAGAAGGTTGCAAGATAGCCTAAAAACTTATGGATCCTAGTTTCAAAATGGTTCAGAAACTAAGAAAAATGGTGAAGCATTTTCTCTGAAGTCTAGATGATGTACATCTACAACCACATCTAGAGGGAAACATGCGTTCCAGATCTTAACTCTTTGAAGAGGAAGGAAAATAAGGATATGGTCTCTAGTCTTTTGAACCGTAAGTCTCTGCTGAACATGAATCAACTTCACCAATAGACAATCTTGAAGACAAATTCTTTTCAGAAAGAATCTGCAAAGATATGACAATCATCCTCATTCTTTAGATAGATTATATGCATGATAGTGTATTTGAAATTGGTCTATGTATTTGATACGTCTGTGCATAACCAGTTTGGATAACTTACTCTTATGAGGATTTTCAAGCCTATGAAAAAAATATTTATTCACTTTAGATAAATATTATGACTATTTGAATATATCTTTATTCCTGATCTTCATTCATAATCAAGTAGTATGAGCTCAATTTTTTTGATCAGAATGTGCTGTTATTCAAGCCAATTATTTACTGAGTTATTTTGCTTGTCTCACCCATTGTATTTTAATGACTTAATTCTTTTTCTAAATAAAGGGTTTTTGATCTTGTTAAAAAAAACTTGATTCTGATAAGAGAGTATCAAAGGCTAATGTTGATCAAAAGTAGTCTTATCAAGAACTGGAACAGTTTTTGATGATGTGTGGCTTTTGAGAAGTATCAGACTCTAAGACTCAACAAAGGAATAAGAAATTTCAAATAGCATTTAAGTGAAAAATGTTTTTGACAACTGTCTCACTTAAATATTCACGGGTTTGAAAATTAATCATGCACGCTCTACAGTTGTATGTGCAGAACCTATGTTGTGATGATGCTTTATTATATGGATAGTCTGTGGTCTCTCTCTCTCTCTCTCTCTCTATCTCTCTCTCTCTCTCTCCCTATCTCTCTCTCTCTCTCTCTCTCTCTCTCTCTCTCGTCATGCCTTACCTTTTTTGATGTACTTGTTTATTTGTTTTATTTCTAAAGATATAATTTGAATTCTCCTATAGCAAAGGTTGTTGTCTTGAATCCTTCTGACAAATCATTTTCTATATCTTTAGAAACATCTTTCTGTTTGCCTACATCTTCTATTTTTTCATCGTTACTTTTCTAAGATGGCTTCTTGTTCTAATCTTGGGATGGAAAATCAGTTAGTTATTATCCTTGAAGATCAAGTTGATTTTGAAGAGTTAATGGCTCATGGCGTTGATCTACAAAACACTGTCTCCATAATGGCTGGGATAAATTCTTTGGCATGATTTATGGTCCTTGTTATCCCAACTTGGTCAAGGAGTTTTGGGTAAATGCTTCTATCCAATATCTGCATCTAGAGTATGCCATTCTTTCTGAAGTATCTGGTGTCCCTATCACCATCACTTCCACATCTATTGCCAATGCAATAAATTATGAAGAAGAAGGAGTAGTTCTGGATATGCTTTTTTGGGATTCTTATTTACCCTATCATCTCATCTTTGAAGATCTCTCCGACCTATCCAAAGTCTCAAATCTCAATTTCAAGGCTTTAGCTGGTATCACCTGTTGATATCAAACTTCTTGCCAAAGAACAAGGATCTGACTTCTTTGGATATTTATGAAAAATCTTTTCTGTTGCTTCTCAACTCAAATATGAAGATTGACTTCCCTTAAGTTATGTTTAAGTACCTGAAAATGACTATCACTTCCTTTAAAGAGGGAAAGTCAATCTTCATTCCTTATGGAAGGGTTCTTTCTGAACTCTTTGTTCAACAAGGAGTTGGGATAACTATGTCTGAGGTTAAAACACAAGTCTCAGGAGATAAGTTAAAGCTTACAGAAGCTTTGAAAGATGATGAACCTTTTAAGGTCAAGGTGGTCGTAGTGGACGGATCTTCTTCTTCTTAGTTATTTTTTTTATTAATTTTGTTTTGCGTTTTATCTCTATAACTCATTTGTTCATTTTAATAAAAGGTTTCTTTTGTGCATATGTTATCCTGTTTTGCTTATCTTATTAATTGATTCATATGCATAACCATAGTTGAATGGATTAAAAAGATAGTTTTTGACTCTAAAGAGAAAGGAAAACTTTATTCTTCAGGGAGATTACAAGATATGTTCCTAAACTCTATTACATGGGATTTAAGTCCTGATCTTCTTGATCTTATGATCCCTTGTAAGTCTTCAAAAAAGTCTTGTGCTCTTTATCCGTCTGAGAATCTCAATAAGCTTTCCAATCTACATCCCACTCTTCATCATCTGCTGGAACCATGCTCTTTTCATCAACTTCAGTAGATGTTCCCTCATCTTGTGATTTTGTGGTATGCATCTTTTCTTCAGTATTTTTCTTCTTCTTCTTCTTCTTCTTCTTCTTCTTCTTCTTCTTCTTCTTCTTTTTCTCTCTCCTCATAATATTTCGATAATCCTTGTCGAAATCTTGCTTATATGCCTTGAAAGTTCTTTTCTTACCCATTCGTGTGATTATCTCTTGCGCTGTGTTTTGCTTTGATATTCGCCTATTTTTATAGAGTCTGGATATAATCTCCTCTATGTTAAAGACCGTTCTCCTTGAGTCTTGTGTCTTTGAGTCAACTATTTTCTAGAATTCATGCAGTCAGAGTTTATCTTTGACCATCTGGAAAATTGTGTCTGTCTATGCATTCAAACTATTTTAAAAATTCTTTCAGTTTTAATGTTTTTTTAACTCTTTCTTTTAATATCTTTTTGATAATGACAAAGGGGGAGAAAACATATAGAGTATTTAAGAAGAGAAAAGCATCTGAACAAAGTAGTGTATGCATTAACAGCTTCTGATTTATAAGCTTTAAGTTATTTACATTTATTTTGTGTAATTTATTTTACTGGGCTTAAAGGATAAATTTAATTAACAAAGGCAGGACTTAAGGCAAGCTTATAAACCTTACCTTAATGAACTGTCAGACTGAAGGAAGAGCTTACAAACCTCGACTTAAGGTCTGTCAAACTCAGTGGGAGCTTACAAACCTCAGACCCTGATGTTAGAATTTCTTGATTAAAGTTATAAGATTCAATTAAAATAGATAAGGAGTTAAGAAGATCTTACAAACCTTGTCTTAATGGACTATCAGACTTTGGGGGAGCTTACAAACCTTAACTAAAAGGACCGTGTAACTTAGGGGGAGCTTACAAACCTTGAACTCTGATGTTAGACCGTGTTACTTAAATCACTAACAATTGTTCTTAAATACATTTGTTTGTCATTATCAAAAAATGGAAGATTGTTAGAACAAGATTTATTCATTCCTTTAAAAAGTTTTGAGGATAACAAAGTATTGAAAGAACAAAACGGTTCACTAATGGTTATTCGAGTGTGCGGGATCAAAAGACATTAACCTTGATATGAATCAAGTTAATCACTCAGAAGAACCCTTAAAGAGAACAAAGATGTTCTGAATCTGAAGGATCAGAACTAAGCTTTCAGACTCCAAGAGAGTCAACTCAAGTCTTTCATATGCTGAACCAAAGCCTACTTAGAATATAAAGATCAACTCAGCTATGAAGACTAAAACCATTTGAAGCAAGCTGACTCTGTTATAAGGAACGACTCTGCATTTTTTGAACAAACTGCTTCAGCAATTCTGAAGACACTTCTTCAAAGGAATTTGTCTACATCAAGTCATTAACTCTTCAAGTGATTATCTAAACTAGTTCTGATCAACACTCTGATGAAGGCAAGACTCAGAACCTGTGAACTCAAGACTCTAAATTCCCTTTCCAACCAGGTTCTGAAGACATACTTTAGCTTCTGATCATGCTTTAATAATTCTATAAAAAACCTCTGAATCAGAAAGCAAAGTATAAGGATAAGAACGACTCTGAGCAAGCTTCAACAAACGTCTACAAGAAGACTCATGTTAGAAGTTATCCAAAGAAGATCACGTGACAACGTTACACTAATTTATTTCAAATATGGTGATAGTGACGTTGTCAAGATCTTCTCTCTCAAGCTGTTAAGAACTCTGATCTGTTACTCTCAACGTCTTTATGATAGTTTAGTTTTTATCTCACTCTATTGTACATCAGCTAAAGAATTTCAACGACTACTTGTACCATGGTAGCTTTCAACGGATATCTGTACCATGATAATTTGAATCTTCAATGAATCTATTCTTAGCATCTATTTAAGGATGAAGATTGAAAACATTCAGGGTGGTTCCGAACCGTGAAGGTTCTGAGGAACAATCTCTTTAAGCTGAACCTCTATCTCTCAAGAGAATGAATGTGAGATGAAGATTTAATGACTATGTTCACATGGATGTGATACCAGTTCACTAAAATGAGTTGACAGAAACACACTTCAAAAGATTACATAACTAGAAGGGTTAAGTGTGTGAGGGCAGAGTGAAACATGTTCACATACATTCTGAAGATAGAATATTTGAATATGTTCATTAGAACAGGAAGGCACAACAAGATGGAAATTTGTGCAAGGAGAGAAGAAGAAATAAAACTTCATTCTTCTACACTCAAGAGCACATATATGAACACAAGGCTAATACCAGATTGCTCTCTTATGAGAATATGAAGATTCTAGACTCTGTGCTAAGAGTAAAGTATCTTTTTGATGATTGAGTAAAAAGTCCTGAACTGGATGTTCAGGCCAGGAATTCTCTTGCTTGCGGATAGAGAAAGGAAGTCTCGATCAGTGTGATTGAACAGGAAGTCTCATGCTTGAGGGCTTGAGTAGGAAGTCCTGAACGGGTAGTTCATGAAAGGAAGTCTCAATCTGGGAAATTGAGAAGGATGTTCTGAACGGGGAGTTTAGGAAAGGAAGTCTCATGCTTGCAAGCTTGAGCATAAGTCTCTTTTCGTGGGATTGAGCAGGAAGTCTTGATACACTGGCTTAAGCAATTGTAGTAAGTTTGATTATAGTTAAAAGCTCTTGTACTTCAAGGGGAATGTACTACTTTCATTTGAGAGGAACCATGATATATTGTGTGTCCCTTTATTTACTTATGCATTTATATTCCATTGTGCAAACATACTCTGAAGTTAGACTCTGATCTGATTCAGTGTCTTACCTGCATCAAAATCTGAGCATGACACCAGGTTCTGAAATAGAGTTAAGAAAAAGGAAGTAAACTTTTCACTGGTGTTCTCACTCTAACATCAGACTCTAAACGTGGTTTAGAATCTGATGGTTCATAAATAGTAGCAGAAAAAAGTTTCGATATTTGGACATAAACAATTCAACCCCCTTCTTGTGTATTTTTCTTACCTTCACAAATAACCAAGCTCAAAGGTTCTTCAATCAACATCAAGTACATCCAAGACATCATTAAACACTGAAGTAAAGTCTAAATTTGTAAGTTTTTGATGTTTTGTAAAGTTTTTTTGAGTTTCTGTATAAATCAGTGGAAATTGATGATTTAGGTAAGAAATGAGTAGATATTACTATAGCGAGCGATTTTGGACGCGGTTCTTAAGCGCTGGTCGCTCTCTGCAGTTGAGCTTTAACTACAGGTCGATTCATTTTTTATCCTATTAAAGCTGATGAAGGAAGGGAAATAGATGTCTCCAATTAACCCTGCTTTGCATACTGAGTTTAAACAGCGGTCTGTTAGGTTACAGATGCTATCAATGTGGGGGGGGCCTTTGTACTGGTTATTTGTATTTTCGCCAATATTGGTTTTTATCTAGACAGAAGGTTTCTGGCGGGGAACAAAGATTAGGATGTTAGGACTGATGTTTTTTGAATTACTGCTTTTGATTGATGGAGATATGGGATTTGGGTTTTTTGTTGAGTGTGCTCGCTAAGATTTTTCTTTCAATCTTATGCCTACGTATTCCCGTTTACCGTAACAGAGAAATCAGAGCGTTCGTAGTTCCTCCTATTCTGTGGGAGGAAATTGGTTTTTGGTGTCTTGTTCAAAGCCCAAGACGTGAAGCGAAAGGTGATTTGTATCTTGTTCAAAGCCCAAGATGTGAAGCTGAAAGATCTCAACTTTAGAGAGAATTTGTCATCTCTAAAGAGGGGGTTGTATGTCACAACAGTTTATAAAGGAGAATTACTTTAACCGGGATATATGAATCTGGCAATGCCATAATTTCCTTTATAGGGGAGTTCTACCTGAAGGAGAAGACTTTAACTTAGTGTAGAGTAATGCCATCTTTCCTTAGGAATTTCTTATGCTAAAAGAGGGACAGTGGCATGGATGTAGATGATCCAAAGGCTTGCCGCTTACAGCGATTAGATGAAGGGGAAAGAGTTGTTGATGTTTGTGTACTATGAACGAGGCACAATTTTGATGCTAAAAGGTTAATTGGATTAACCAGTGGTTTTCTTATACAAAGCCTAAGAGGGGGCTATTTATGTGTCTCGTACAAAGCCCGAGAGAGAGGCTAAAAGGTTTTGACCCGACGATGGAGTCTTTTGGTATCTCGTATAAAACCCGAGATGGAGGCGAAAATAGGATTGACTCATCGAGGGAGTCTCTTTATGTGTCTTGTACAAAGCCCGAGAGAGAGGCTAAAAGTTTGACTCAACAAGAGAGTCTTTGTATCTCGTACGAAGCCCGAGATGGAGGCTAAACGTTTGCTTCGCTGGGAAGAATCATTGAACAAAGCCCAAGAGGAGGCTATGGTAACTGTTTCAGTTAAGTGACAGGTCCAGTATACTAATTTTCAAGAGAAAATTAGTTCTTATATGAGCAACACTGTACTCAGGGATCTGATTTGAGGATCAGGGATATTTCCTTCTCTTTGAGGAAACGGAAAATCCGAAGGGTATTGAGACTGTCCGAGTCTGCGGGTTTTCTTCCTATTTTTGAAGGGGTGCTTGAGAATGTCTTTGAGACTCAAGGAAATTAGACTGTCCAAGTCTAGAGTTTCATCTTTGGTACCATGCTTTGAGAAACAGTAGTAGACTCTTGGAAAGGACTGTTCTATGCAAATGACTAAGTTCTGTTCCTATACCTCTAGGAGGTCGTCGGGACAATTTGTACGAAGCCCAAGAGGAGGCTGGAAGCTTTTAAGAAGCCGATCGATCCTTGTACGATGCCCAAGAGAAGGCTATCATTCCTGGAGGAAGAGATCATTATACGGAGCCTAAGAGGAGGCTGTGAATACTTCTAAGAAGCCGTAGGGTCCTTGTACTAAGCCCAAGAGGAGGCGGGGGTACTTTTAGGAAGCCTGTGGGTCCTTGTACGATGCCCAAGAGGAGTCCGATTGCTTTTAAGAAGCCGATGGGTCACCAAACCCCGAGAAATTCAAGGCAATCTATTCACAAGGAATAGATCAAGTCAGGAAAGTTCGAGAATTTGGAAGAAACTCAAAGATGCCATTCACGGAGAATACATTCATCTCTAGGAGTAGAGTTTCTTGACAATTCCTAATGAGGATAGCCGAAGAGAAGACTGTATCTGGTGATCCTATTGGGGATCTAGTTGTCTATTTCTACGAATAACGAAACGGCGTCACCTAGTTCTAGACGTAGTTGTCGGGGAAACTCTAAATATCTATACTATTATTACACAGTTGAAATGGGTTTATGAAAGAAGACTTACAGTGAAACAGCCCCACAATACAGTTATATGTATATAAAAGCGGTAAATGAAAGCGATAACCACTTACTCGGTTGTAGAGCTTCCATGCTGTTTGGTTAGTTGTTCAACAAAGAAAGATTGAAAACAACAGTATATTCAAAATCAAAGGAGAAAGTGCTTTGAAAAAGAAAGATTTGGGGCTTATAGCTCAAGGAGAGGCCCAGGGTTTTATCAGTGAGCGCACTGTTTGAATTTGTACAGAGGGACTTATACAAGTGACTGAGGCCTAAAAAAGGTTTTCTGTACAAAGGGATGGGTCTTACACTCTCTCAAGAGGCCCAAAAGGTTTAAAGAAAAAGAGTGGGGCTTATAACACGAGGGTAGGCCCAGTTTGTTTTTCCGTTTGAAATGGCGATCGCGCCGAGGTTTTCTTTTAACGCGGAGGGACTTATACAATAAGTGAGGCCCAAAAATGTTTTGGTTAAAAGGGGATTGGGTCTTACACTCTATTAGAGGCCCAAAAAGTTTTGAATGAGTCTTATAGCTCGAGGAGAGGCCCAAAAGGTTATTTTTCAAAAGGCGACGATCGCACCGTTTATTTTTTACGGTATCGGGACTTATACGATACACTGAGGCCCAAAGTGATTCTATCAAAAAAAGGATTGGGTCTTACACTCTATTAGAGGCCCAAAGTGTTTTGAAAATGATTTATGAGGGGTGAATTAATCCAAAAACCCTAATTTGTTTTCAAAAATGTATTTAATTGAATAAAAATTCAATTAAAATGATCAAAATTGTTTAACATATGAAAAACAAATTGTGATCTTGGATTAATGCTTCAAAAATTAAGTATTGACCACTTGCAGCTGGTGATCGTGATTTGTGTTGGAGGTGTTACAGCTAGGTTCCAATGATGTGGATAGCTTCCCTAGGTGCCAAGTGATGTGTCTGAGTGCTTGGAATGGATTGAAATGGTTTGGAATTGAAGATGCCACCTCAACTGCAAAACTGTCAAGAACTTGAGCAATTGGCTGATGATTTTGTGAAATCTGTGTTCCAGATGTTATGTGAGTGTTTGGATCACTTCTATATGATGTATGTGAGGTGTGTGAGTGATTGGTTTGATTGGAAAAGCTCTCAAACTCAAAACCTGATAGCTACCTTGCTAAGAAAGGCATTGTTGCCAAGAGAAAGAGATTTTGAGGAAAGCATCTGTTAGATGGCTTTGGTGTACTCAAACTGATCACAATTGAGCTCTATTTATAATAGAGCAAGTTTATTTTGCAAGGAATAGTGAATGGCAGCTGTTAAGTAGGTTTGGCCAATGTTGGCAAATGAAAATCCAAGTCTCCTCTAGCCATTGACTAGAGGTTAGGGCACAGAGCTTTGGTTCCCTTGGTCTTGGATAAGTCATGACTGATTTTAGATGAGAATGGCTCAGTCCATGCCACCTTGATGCTTCCATTGAATGCTTCAATCCAAATTTGGAGTCTTGTCCCTATTTTGGCCATTCTAGGTTCAACATGTTATTTCTTGTTCCAAAGACTTTGGAGGCTTGGCTCAGTGATTGTCCCCTTTAGATTCAATCCTCAGATGTGTCCAAGTGGATATGAGCATTTGAATTTGGCTGATTTTGGCAAATCGAGCAAAAATGCAAATTCTGCCTTGCCTTTGACAGATTTCAGCAAGGCAACTTGCCAATGTCATATCTCATGACTCAAATGGAATTTGGCAATGTTCTTGGCCATTTTGGAAAGCCCTTACATGATACAACAACTGTTTGAACATGTTTGGTTTTGATCTCTTTTGAATCCAAGTGAAAAATCCCCCTACATTTGGCAAAAAGTGAAGACAGATTTGGACTTAGTGAAAATTTCACTAAGTGTTGGAAAAAGTGACATTTTCATTTTTCAGCCATTTTGATCACTCCACAACTCAAAATCCTTTATGAATTGGACTTAGGTCTAGTTGAATTTTTTGTAGAGGGTAATGAGGGCTACAAATCCATCTTTGGATGAGGAAAAATGGCTTTGTGGTTTAGGAGTTATGATCCTCCAAAGTTGGTACTCTTGTCACTTTATTTTTAACTTAGAAAATTTTCTAAGTTTTTATGGTTACCCCTTTTACAAGTTATCCAACTTTTCTTGATTTTTCTTGATGAATGATGATTCAAATCACACATTAACATCATTTTAGGGTTAAAAATCCATTTTGGTGAAAAATCTCAAAAAGTCAAAGTTGACTTTTGTGCACAGTTGACTTTTTATCAGATGAATTCCAAACTGTGCAATTCCTCATGAAATCATGTCCTTGACCTAAATAAAACTTGATGGACATGTTCCATGGGTGTTATAGGGTATATTGGTGCATGTCATAGGGCTTGGGAGCATGTCCTGGTCAAAAGTCAAAGTTACAGTTGACTTTTCCCTTAAAACCCTAATTGTGGTGCAGATGAAATTGAGACTTGTTGCTCAAGCTTCTTGGATTAATACATTGTTCCAAATGGATCAATATGGTATATTAGAGACCCTCAAACCCTCTCTTGAGGTCTTGGCTCTTGATTTGCCCTAAAAGTCAACTTAGGGGTTAATTAGGTCAAGAAACCCTAATTCCTGATTTTTGATGAATGCATCCCCTGAGGCAAAATTGACTTGATGATTGGGTCCATGAGGTTCCATGGAGTATATTAGGTTATGTTTTGGATCATTGGCTTGTGCCCAGATGAAATTTTTCATCTGGAGGCCCTGATCGACCAAAACCCTAATTTGGTGATACTGCCGATCTTGAGACTTGATCCACCTAGAAGGGAGCAACCTTGTGCTTAATCCTTGAAGTGGGAGTCCTTTTGATCCATTGTGGATGTTTGAGAGGTTAGACAAGTTGTAGATCATGTCATTCCTTGATTGATCCTTTGTCTAAGGCTCTGAGAGGGCTTGAAACCCTAATTTTGATCGTAGTGGATGCTCACCCATCTTTGGGGAGGCTGACAAGGTATGATGGTTCCTCCATATTGTGATGAAGATTTGTACAATGATGGGAAATCTTAGTGGTCAAAATTTGGGGTATGACAGATGCTCTATTTAATCTTCTTGGACACGAAGGCATGAATGACAAAGGTATTCGGGCATTCGGGGTGCAAGAGGATTAAATATCGGAATTCCCAAAATTTTGATGGTGGTTATGAATGGTAGCTTACGCATTCATCTTCTTTTGCTAAGAAATGATGCTTAGAAAAGGTAAACTTCCCCTCGATCCTGGTTTCCTGCCAAGGAACTGGTCTCAGTTTCTGATTTAAACTTCCCCTCGATCCTGGTTTCCTACCACGGAACTGGTATTAGTTTCTGATTTAAACTTCCCCTCGATCCTGGTTTCCTACCAAGGAACTGGTCTTAGTTTCTGATTTAAACTTTCCCTCGATCCTGGTTTCCTACCAAGGAACTGGTCTTAGCTTCTTTCGTCAATAAACTTTATTGACAAGGGACGCTATTCGTAGCGGCTTTCCTTCAAACTTCTCGCCGAATTTTCCTGGGGAGATGCCATTTGAGTGGAACAGTTTTAATGTCAGACTTGCTGGGGAACCCAACCGTCTGAGTTGTAGAGTTGCACAAACTTCTCTGTTGGAGACGCCATTTGTTGACTCTACTGGGGAAAGCGAGTCTCTTGAGAGACTGTTTTTGTTTAGGGGTTTACATAATACTTTTCTCGGGATCTTTCCGGAGAAATGCCATATGATGGGATCCAATTTTGAGGTGCCGATGACCTTTTCATCAGGGGTTTTTTCGGAGAAAAACTGTCGTATTGCCGAATCTCTGATTAAGGGGCTTTCTCTGAGGATTTTCCTTAATCCGGGAAAGCAAGGATATCATCTTCAATGGCGAAGAGTGACATTTGTTGAAAGCTTTCTTGTTTCTCAGAGGTTCAAGTTATCAAAGTGGTCAAGGACCGTCTCTAATCCAGAGATAAACGGGAGAGAGATTTCTTAGATGATTCATTTCCTAACGAGGAAAGGTTTGACAACTCGATTGAGAGAACTTTTATCACCAGGGGACAAGACCGACTAGAGTGATAGTGATGCAATATGAAATGTGAATGCAAATCAATGATGCAATGATGCATGTATGTTTATGCTGACAAGATGGACGCAACATACAAACTTATAGGTGAACATGACTGGATACTCGGCCATCGCGGGGCGAAGAAGTACCGTTGGTCCAAAAGTAGCAATTCTACCTTGCTTAGGAGAAATAGTCCCTGCGGGGAATACCGGTGATCGGGCTTAGGAGATGAGAACTCGGCCGAGGCGTGTCAGACGAAACAAGGTCTCTGACACAGTTGATCCCTTCATTCAGGCGTACTGGGTTAGAAGGAGTACTTTGATTCTGCATTTTGAGGTTCGATTACTTCTGGAGAAGCGACCGATGTTCTTCTGATGTTCAACAGTCAAAAGAAATTGTCGTCTTTATTAAAAGCAGAAAAAGCTTTAACAAGTAAATTCATTTTTGTTTTATTTCAAGAATCGTTGATCAGGTTAAAATGCCGTTCTGTAAAGCTAAAACAAATAAGAATTAAAAACAAAAACACAAGGGCTCAAATTTCATTGATAAGATGGAAATCAGCCAAACGTGTGATTCCAAAGAGTATATACAAAGTTAGAAAAATGGTAATTTATAGGGAAAAGGGCTACGTTGAAACATAACGATCACTATCCTTCTACCAACTTTGAATTCGGGACATCCTGAACTTCTGTCGAAGATGACCTTGACTGGAGTTTTCTAACAGGTGATGTAACCGCTGCTGCTGAGAGACTTGCCTCTGTTGAACATAGTTACTTGCCATTATCCCTAACTTTTGCCTGGATTGTAATATGATGTTTCCAATCCATCGGGATGATTTTTTCATGTCTCTAACTTTTGCCTGGACCGCCCTTTCGGGTTTTCAATCCACCGAGATGTTTTTTTTTCCTCTTTTTTTTAGGCGAAGTATTTCTTGACTACATCAACATTCGTGGGGTAGGCAAATTCCTCTCCGTCCATGGTTGCAAGTCTCAAGGCGCCGCCTGAGAAAGCTTTTGTGACCACATAGGGGCCATCCTAATTTGGAGTCCACTTGCCCCGAGAGTCAATGAGAAATGATTGCATATTTTTGAGCACGAGGTCTCCTTTTCTGAAGACACGAGGTCGGACCTTTTTGTCGAACGCCCTCTTCATTCTCTGTTGATACAACTGACCGTGGCATAGCGCCGTTATTCTCTTTTCTTCGATCAAATTCAGTTCGTCGTGTCGACTTTGACACCATTCAGCTTCGGTGAGCTTAGCTTCCATCAATACTAGAATTGACGGGATCTCTACTTCTATGGGGAGCACTGCTTCCATGCCATATACTAGAGAGAAAGGGGTAGCCCCTGTTGAAGTGCGGACAGATGTGCGATAACTGTGAAGAGCAAAGGGTAGCATCTCGTGCCAGTCTTTGTAGGTTACAACCATCTTTTGAACGATCTTCTTGATGTTCTTATTGGCCGCTTCTACCGCCCCGTTCATCTTGGGTCGGTAGGGAGATGAATTATGGTGTTCGATTTTGAACTCTGCACAGAACTCTTTCATCATCTTGTTGTTCAAGTTAGATCCATTATCAGTAATGGTCTCGCTTGGAACACCATAACGGCAGATGATATTGTTTTTGATAAATCAGACCACCACTTGTCGGGTTACATTAGCGTATGACGCTGCTTCGACCCACTTGGTGAAATAGTCAATGGCTACCAGGATGAACCGATGTCCGTTTGAAGCCTTAGGTTCAATCATGCCGATCATGTCGATTCCCCATATGGAAAATGGCCATGGGGAAGAAAGAACTTTGAGATGTGATGACGGTACAGGAATTTTGTCGGAGTATATCTGACACTTGTGACATTTCCTCATGTACTTGTAGCAGTCGGATTCCATTGCCAACCAATAGTACCCTGCTTTAAGAATTTTTCTCGCCATTGTATGTCCGTTGGCATGAGTGCCAAAGGATCCTTCATGAATTTCTTTCATAAGCATGTTTGCTTCTAGTCTGTCGACGCATCGGAGCAAGACCATGTCAAAATTTCTCTTATAGAGAGTGTCACCGCTCAGGAAGAAGTTTCCAGCCAATCTTCTGAGGGTTTTTCTTTCTTTTCTGGATGCCCCAGATGGGTACTCTTGTCTCTGAAGGAAGCATTTGATATCGTGATACCAAGGTTTGTCGTCTATGACTGCTTCAATCGTGAAGATGTAAGTGGGCCGTTCAAGGCGCATGATGTCGATCTTAGGTATGTCATTCCATTGACCTACACTAATCATGGAAGAGAGAGTGGCTAATGCATCAGCCATGTGATTCTCCTCACGAGGGATGTGATGAAACTCAACTCTGTTGAAGAAGGGTAACAAACTTCTTGCATAGTCTTTGTAAGGAATCAATCCTGATTGGTATGTACTCCAATCTCCTTTTATCTGGTTAATAACCAAGGCTGAGTCGCCATATACGTCCAAGTTTTTGATCCTTAAATCAATCGCTTCTTCGAGACCCATAATACAAGCTTCGTATTCGGCCTCGTTGTTCGTACATTTGAACGTAAGTCTGGCAGTGAAAGGAATGTGGGTACCCTGAGGGGTAACAATGATTGCCCCAATTCCGTTTCCATAATGATTAACTGCTCCGTCAAAGATAAGTCCCCATTGGGAACCTGATTCTGGCCCTTCACTGGGTAACGGTTCGTCGCAATATTTCATTTTTAGATACATGACATCTTCGTCTGGGAAGTCAAACCCGATTGATTCTTGATTGTCAATCGGTTGATGAGCCAAATGATCGGCTAAAATACTCCCCTTAACGGCTTTCTGAGCGTGCTACTCTATGTCATATTCTGATAACAGCATCTGCCAACGGGCAATCCTTCCCGTAAGAGCAGGTTTTTTGAAAACATATTTGATTGGATCCATTTCGGAGACCAACCAAGTAGTATAACGAATCATGTATTGGCGAAGACGTTTGGCTGCCCAAGCCAAAGTGCAGCAAGTTTTTTCAAGCATCGTGTACCGAGTTTCGCAGTCGTTGAATTTCTTGCTTAGATAGTAAATGGCAGACTCTTTCCGTTTAGTTTCGTCTTGTTGGCCAAGTACACATCCCATTGAGTCCTCTAGAACTGTGAGGTAAATGATCAGTGGCCTTCCTTCCACTAGAGGTGATAGAATCGGAGGATTCAACAGATATTCCTTGATACTGTCGAATGCGGTTTGGCAATCTTCTGTCCAAACGCAGTCCTGGTTCTTTTTCAGTAATTTGAAAATCGGCGCACACGTGGCGGTCATAAGGAATATGAATTTGGAGATGTAGCTCAAACGTCCCAAGAATCCTCTGACTTGCTTTTCAGTTTTCGGAGAAGGCATTTCTTGAATGGCCTTGACCTTGTCAGGATCAACCTCAATTCTTTTCTGGCTGACGATGAACCCTAATAGTTTCCCTGAACGGACACCGAAGGTGCACTTGTTGGGATTTAAGCGGAGTTTGAATTTTCTTAGATGTTCGAACAATTTTGACAGATATTCAACGTGATCACTCTCTGTTTTTGATTTTGCAATCATATCATCGACATATACCTCGATTTCCTTGTGTATCATGTCATAAAACAGAGTAGTCATGGCCCTTTGATAGGTTGCCCCGAAGTTCTTCAAACCGAACGGAATTACCTTGTAACAAAAGGTGCCCCATGGGGTAATGAACGAAGTTTTCTCCATGTCTTTCGGCGCCATTTTAATCTGGTTATAGCCCGAGAATCCATCCATGAAGGAGAAAATTTTGAACTTTGTTGTGCTGTCTACCAGCATGTCAATGTGTGGTAAAGGAAAGTCGTCCTTTGGACTAGCCTTGTTCAGATCTCTGTAATCTACACACATTCTGACCTTTCCGTCCTGTTTGGGAACAGGTACGATGTTGGCTAGCCATTGAGGATATTCTGATGTAGCGAGGAAACCCGCGTCAATCTGTTTTTGTACCTTCTCTTTGATTTTGATGGCCATGTCCGGATGAGTGCGTCTCAACCTTTGCTTTACTGGCGGACATTCCGATTTCAATGGTAAATGATGTTCCACAATGCTGGTATCCAACCCTGGCATATCCTGATAGGACCAAGCGAATACATCGGGGAATTCTTTGAGAAGCTTTATCAAACTCTCTCTGGCAGTTGGACTGAGTAGTGCCCCAATCCTGATTTCCTTTCTCTCTTGCTCTGAACCCAAGTTTACCATTTCCAACGATTCTTTGTGAGGTTCTATGGACCTTTCCTCTTGTCTGAGTAATCGGGAGATCTCTTCTGGAATTTCGTTGTCATTTTCTTCTTCAGCCTCGAATACCGGGAACTCAAAGTTGGGAGAAGGCATCGGATCGTATGTTTCAACTGGGTTTAAAACAAGCAATCTGCATGACGTGATGATTCGTGTTTAGAAGAGATAGAGGAAAATGCAAGTGTGTGCAGTGTTTTTATTTTACTGCTTGTTTTTATGATTGAATTGTTTTTTAGGATTACCATTTTCTGAAAAAGCAAAAAGAGAAAACAACAATTAATGCGGAAATTACAGAACGACATTATTTTATTAATGAACAAGTCGAATCTTGAAACTACAGCCATATAAAACAAAACTCTGTCGCTTTGGGCGAAGCAAAGAGGGAAAATTTACAGAAAGCGAGCCCTATCAAAACATCCGTTTCACCTGGGCAGGGTGAATGTTAAAGATGGCAATTACTTTGACTGATGAACGATCTTCGGAACCTCGACGGTAACCCATTGGCGGCGAACCCCTCGGTGAATCACAAAGTCTGGTACCTTCCTTGATTTGTCTTCAGAAATGACGCTGATTTCTGGTGGAGCGGGATAATTGGAATCTGTCTCCCAGGCAGAATTGTCGTAGGAGAATTCCTCTGTTGCATTTTGTATAACATTTGTGCTCTCAGCTGTATCTCCCCATCTAGTTGGCTGGATATCTTCGAGCCTGATACGAGAGCTTCTGGGCGCAGAGTACTTGACCATATAGTCGTATTTCCCACTCGGTTGTCCCAAGGTGTCCCACACTTCTTTCGAACTGGAGGAGTCATCCCTCTCGATGACGTTGACCTCGGGAAAAGCATAGTTGATGAATTCAAGTCCGGCAAACGTTGCAAATTCATCTTCATGTTGAGTAGTTTCTGAATGACCTGAGTGTTGATCCCATGACATGGTGGGGACACAGGTATTCTGTTCAATGATGGTCAGCCGATTTTCATTACCCGGCTGACTCTCCGGCCCCAAGTTTCCTGGGTAAGGCTGCCACATTGGCAGACCATCCATTGGGCCATAGTAATCGTGGTCAAAGTTGTCTTTCGTCAGAGTGTCCTCCTCTAATGAATTTGGCGGAGCACGACATCCTTCCGGATCACAATCTCCATATATCATTTCGATGTCTGACCTTGGTATAAATCTCGGACTCTGTGCGGGATAGAAAAATGGTGTAGGCACCTCTTCCTGAGACATATAACCGTCCTCATTAAGATAGGATTTCCATTCTTCATCTGGGTCAGAGGGATCTTCCTCATTGATATCATGTACTGCTTGAGACACTGGGTGAAGGAAACCTCCATTGTGGAAGAAATTTTGAAGGGGATGAAGACTTTCATCGCGGGCAGCTGTCTGGGTACAGGTTGCTGAAAAACCAAGACCCTTCTTTGTTGTATTGCTAGTAGGAATGACGAGCTGTCCCTATCCTGTTGTATCGGTACTCTCGACCGCTTTAATAGCATCTTTGTATAAGGAAATCGAAGTTCCTCCTCCGGATTGATCGTCCTTGTGTAGCGAAAGCGCTTGGAACTGGGTTCCAATTATCCCTTCTGGTTCCACATAAGTGGATGACGATAAATTACTGACGAGCAAGGTCTGTTCCCCACAGACTGTGATGAGTTGGCCGTTCTGGATGAACTTTAGCTTTTGGTGGAGGGTTGAAGTAACCGCTCCAGCCTGATGTATCCAAGGTCTTCCTAATAAACAACTGTACGTTGCCCGGATGTCCATGACCTGGAAAGTGACTTGGAAAGTATAAGGACCGATAGTTATGGGAAGATCAACTTCGCCGACAACCATTTTTCTGGATCCGTCGAACGCTTTGACGACGACCTCGCTGATTCTCCTCGGAGGGCCCTTGAATGATAATTGCATCAAAGTGGACTTCAGCATAACATTCAGGGCTGAACCTGTGTCTACCAGTACACTGGCCAACGCATCGTCCTGGCAGTTAACTGTGATATTGAGCGCCATGTTATGACGGCGACCCTCTTCGGGTAATTCCTCATCACTAAATCCCAAATTATTGTAGGAAGTGATGTTAGAGACAATGCTATCAAACTTTCTGATTGTTACATCATGTTCCACAAAGGCTTGCTCCAAGACTTTCTGTAGAGCCTCCCTGTGGGCTTCTAAACTGAGTAATAATGACAATACTGAGATCTTTGAAGGAGTCTGTAACAGTTGATCGACAATGTTGTATTCACTCCTTTGGATGAGCTTCAGCATCTCATCATTGTTTTTCGAAAGGTCGGGATCACTGGATTGACCGACTGGTGGATCAGGAGCTTCTGTCTGAAGTTCCTTTTCTTTGTTAAGTTCTCCAACTTCTCGGTTGAAGATTCGACCGCTCCGTGTTACACGACTGACGTCTGCAATATTCACGACGGAGGGTAATGGAATTTCCTTTCCATTTTCAACTGTCGTTGCACCGTATTTGTAAGGGATAGCCTTAGCTGATTCATACGGTAGTGGTCCCAGTAGATAGATGACTATGGGAACCTTCTGATTTTTCTGACCATCATAAGTGATCTCGATCCGTTCCCGGTTGGGAATTTTAGATTCGTCAAGTAGAGGAATAATGGCAAAAACATTCCTGGTCCTGTGATGACCAGAGATCGTGACAACATCCTCAACTTGCTCGGCAAGGTAGTTCGGCGTCCAGTCGATGAGTCCAGAACCCGGATATGGACGAATTTCTCCACGATCGACCTGACCCTGAAGAGCTGCTCTCACAAGGTAACACCCTTGGTTACTTTCCGAACAGACGCTACAACGGTCGTAATTGTGTGGTGGCACCTGGCCACGCCCACTTTGAATACAATGTAACCTCATTAGGTTACCTTCCACTGATCGGACATCCTGACTTTGACGTCGAGTAGGATTCCTGTTACTGATACTAATTTACTGAGTATCTTCATCCATGTAGATTGGCATCCACCAATGATTTAACAAGTGCTGAAGTGCCTCCTGGACAAGGGTACAACCCTGATCATTTTCGCAACCCGCTTTACAGCTTTGATAGTCATGTGATATTAAGAATCCGAGTCGGACCTGTTCAGCATGTAACTCTACCAGGTTGGTATTCATCAAGCGGATATCAAAGATTTGAACCATATTGATCTGATAAGGATTCCTATCATGGTAGTCTTGGATCCATCCAAGATCCATCTGACGCTGGAGGGCCTCTTGTATGAAAGAGCATCCCTGTTTGTTTACCGAGCAAGTCAGACAGGAACTGTAATTGTGCCGCGGCAAATTATGATATTGGCTTTGCCTTGAGTGCATTGCCACCAAGTTGACATTCATTGCACAGATGTCGTGGTTCTGAATGAAGTTAGAATTCGTGTAGACCATGTTAACTCCACGAACTCGGTGCTCTTGGATCCATCTGAGATCCATCTGTTCCTGCAGAGCTGCTTGCACCACAGAACATCCTTGATTGTTTTTAGAGCAGACATCACACTGGTGATAGTTATGAGGTGGCACATGGCCATATCCGCTCTGTCTATAATGCATCTTGACTAGATTGGTCTTTAACAAGAGTACATCGTGAATTTGATAGACGTTGTTAGTCTCTTTCTCAATCAGATTGACTGCAGCTTTCTCGTGTTGAGGCAACGGATTCGTGAGAACATTAGGATTTGTATCCTTGAAGGATAAGACCCCGCTCCTAACAAGTTTTTGCACGTCGGACTTGAAATTGAGACAAGTCTCTATGTTATGCCCTGAACCTCCTTGATGATAAGGGCATGTTTGATCCACCTTAAACCAAAAACGTGGATTTTCTGGTACTGTAAGAGGAGATTTAGTCTGAATGTGCCCCTTAGCCAGTAGTAATGGAAACAGCTCTGCGTACGTTACGGGTATAGGATCAAATCCTGGTGGCTGTGTTGTACGGTTGCTGTTATATGGAGGACGAGCCTGCTGAAGAGGCTGTTGTGTCCTTTGCTGATCAGGTTGGCTCTGCGTAACCTGAGGTTGATACGTAGGAATAGGCGCAGGGTTGATAGCAGGAGTCACAGCTGCTACCTGTTGATAACGTCGTCTTTGCTTTCTGAGAGAGATATTCCCAATATCTTGCTCTTTTTTCTTAGGGAGAGCACTATCATATTTTTTAGTACCGCTCGTCGATCCAGGGTATTTTACCAAACGTCCTTCTCGGACGGCTTCCTCAAGATGTACGCCCATGCCGACCATTTCGGTGAAATCACTGGGCGCACTAGCAACCATTCGGTCATAGTAAAATGAGCTTAAGGTCTTTAAGAAGATCGTTGTCATCTCTTTTTCCTCAAGAGGTGGACAAATTTGAGCGGCAATTTCACGCCACCTTTGAGCATACTCCTTAAAGGTTTCCTTGTCCTTTTGCGACATCGATCTGAGTTGATCTCTGTCAGGTGCCAGGTCCAAATTGTATTTGTATTGTTGGACGAAGGCAGTACCAAGATCTCTGAATGTACTAATCATAGTACGGTTTAAACCCATGTACCATTTGAGTGCGGCACCGGTTAAACTATCCTGGAAGTAGTGAATCAGTAGGTCCTGATTCTCCGTCTGGGCCGACATCCGCCGAGCGTACATCACCAGATGGCTCTTAGGGCAAGAGTTACCCTTGTATTTTTCAAAGTCAGGCACTTGAAATTTGTGCGGAACTTTTACATTTGGGACCAAGCAGAGGTCTGCGGCGCCCTTTCCAAATAGATCCTGACCGCGAATGGCTTGCAGTTCCTTCTGTATTTCCAAGAATTGCTCCTGGAATTCCTCCATTCTGTCAAACATAGTTTCATTCTTACCAGAAGGTGTCTGTGGAATCTGTCATTCCGGGATAGTGTGCACCACAGGGGGTGGGACCGTAACTACGGCAGTGAGTCTTGGCGTCTCCCGAAGTTTGTAACCTTCAGGAGTCTTCAATATGCCTCTGGCATCTTCGTTTTCCTGAAGTTTGTAACCTTCAGGCCCAACGGCTTTTGTTGTGATTCCCTGATCTTCAGTGATCGGCGGAACATATCATTCCGGGATATAGTTAACAGGCATGCCCCAAGGACGATCTTTCGGCATCTGATACCTAGGATCATACTTCTCCACTATGGGCGTTGAGGTGATCTCTGAGATCACAGTTCTTTGTAGCTGAGCTTCTGCCATGGCTTGCATGTTGTTACGAAGCTTTCTCATATCCTCTCTCAGAGCGTCGATCTCTTCTTTCAACTCTCTGTTTTCTTCCTCAAGATCATCCATCTTTTTCTGACGATTGGCCCGAGTATTATACGAATGAGACAGTTTGACTCTAGAATCGAGACGCAAACGTGAGATTCGTAGGTAAGAAGAATACGCGATGTGAGAATGATGAATGCAATGATTATATTAATTGTTTTTCTTGGTTTAATAAACTTCGACAATTAGATTGCAAATATCAAACAGTGGGGAAACCCCTTTTTATTGAATTCAAAGGATTACAGAAATGGAAATACAGTAGATTACAAGGTGCGGAAATAGAAACCTAAACTAATGGGTCCCGAGTCATCTCTGAAGAGAAATCGGGTGCTGATTCTAGTATCTTCCTTTTCTTTGACCGGGGCTCTTGGGCCGTTGTCGGGTTGTCATTCCTTTGCCAGGTGAAAGGAGCGAGCAAATTCCTTTGGTCATCCTGATTATCCATAGCATGTTGCTCCAAAATCTCAATCAGAGCGTCTTTCTCTTTTAGTAATTACTGTATTTTGATGCACTCTACGTCGAGAGTGCGGTACTTGTTCTTCCAAGACCTTCTCTCCTTTTGAACTTTGTTGAGAGTAACCTGAAGCTTTTCAGTCTCAGGCATGAAGTACATGACAGATTCCCTTGGCGGAAGAATTCCGTAACGAGGATAAGGCATCTTTAGCTTGAGAGCTCTAGTTTGTACCCAATGGAGATAAGGCTCCACCGAGACACAGTCCGGTTTTCCTAGAGACTCTCGTTCTTTCTTATGAACATGCTTCCAAGCATGCACTATTTCTGTCTTTAGTGCCTTGTCGTTTTCTCCTTCCTTGAAGAAAAGACCTTCCAGATGAACACCCAGTGGGATGTGTCTCATCGGGTATCCAAATTGACGGCGAACCAATACCGGATGGTAGTTGATTCCTCCCTTAGTTCCTATGAGGGGTACGTTGGGGAAGTTCCCACAACGGTCAATGATCCTAATTCCCTCATAAATCATATTACACCAATCAATGTCAGAGTTGGTAAGAGACATGATCTTCTGCGACCAACGTAAGGCACTCTTACAATCCCAAAAAGCAGCAAACTTGGGCAAGTGAGAGATAAACCATTTGTAAAGAAAAGGTACACAACATGTGACCTCCCCTCCGCTGTACAAATTTCTTAAGTGTACAGAATGATACGCATCTGCGAGCAAAGTCAGCACAGGGTTTCCAATGAGAAAAACCTTAATGGAGTTAATATCGACGAAGTTATTGATGTTAGGAAACAAAAATAACCCGTAGGTGAGCAAGACAAAGATGCTTTCAAAAGCAGTCACATTTCCTATACTGGCGAAATACAGGGCTTTCTTTGTCAAGAACTGGGCTGGCAAACCTTGGATGCCGCCCTTAGTAGTTAGGTGAGTCCTAACCTCAGACTCGTCCAAATGAATTGCTCTTGCAATAGTCTGATTCTTTGGAATTTCTTCCAGTCTAGAAAATGGAGCTCGATCTGTAATGTGGAGATCGATCAGGTGAGAATACTCCTTCAGCGTTGGTGCGAGCTGGTAATCCGGGAATGTGAAACAGTGATAAACCGGATCATAAAACTGAATGAGCGCATCCATGATTCCCTCAATTATATGGACTCTTAATAGTGGTAGCGAACCTCCGTGCTTGGCTCTGAAAGCCTCTGGGTTAGTGATCATCCTCGCTAACCTTCTCAAATCCTCTAGCTTCGGAACCTTGAAGGTATACTGATGAGTTCTCCTTCTACCGAAATCCATTAGTGCAATCCTTTTCTCTGATATTTGCAATCACAGTCTTAGTTTATTTTGAAAAAACAGAGAGACTAGAAGAGAAATTTTTTTTGAATGTTATAATGTTTTTTTTTTGTTTAATGAATGCATGAATGCAGCACACAAAAACATAGGAAAAACATGGGGTCAAAGGGTCGGTGTCATGAAGTCAAGGCTCTACCCATCCCCAAAGGTTTATACTAGGGTGATTTTTGTACTTGTACTCATTATCATCAGCTCCTCCCAGGAAAGCAAAACAACAAGCAGATCGCCAGCGAGTTGTAGTGCAATCTTAGAGTAAGTGCCATTCACCGAGAATAAATCACCAACCTCAAATGAGGGTAGTATCGCGTAACAACTATTTTTGATAGTTTCCGCACTACAAAAGGGTTTGGCTCCTCAGCTTCTCAGACTTAACAATCGGCCCATTGTCTAGGTGAGAGAATGGGTTGCATTGGTCAGCCTCCACTGAGGTTGATGGTCGACCCCGTCTCCATCACTTATCTTAAGTGTATACTCGATTTTTCCACATACGGCATCACCCGCATTCCCATTAGCAGAAAAATAAACACGTATAGCAATTAGGAAAAGCAGTATATATATTTGTCCTAATCATCCTAGACCTTTAAAGCTATGAATCCTAAGTTCTTGACAGAAAATGGGTTCCCCGGCGAAAGCCCCAATCTGTGGTATTCACACAAGTGAAGAGAAAGAAGACCGTGCCTAGATCTAACTTTGAAAGGCCCCACGGTGGGCGCCAATTTTTCTGTAGCGAGCGATTTTGGACGCGGTTCTTAAGCGCTGGTCGCTCTCTGCAGTTGAGCTTTAACTACAGGTCGATTCATTTTTATCCTATTAAAGCTGATGAAGGAAGGGAAATAGATGTCTCCAATTAACCCTGCTTTGCATACTGAGTTTAAACAACGGTCTGTTAGGTTACGGATGCTATCAATGTGGGGGGGACTTTGTACTGGTTATTTGTATTTTCGCCAATACTGGTTTTTATCTAGACAGAAGGTTTCTGGCGGGGAACAAAGATTAGGATGTTAGGACTGATGTTTTTTGAATTACTGCTTTTGATTGATGGAGATATGGGATTTGGGTTTTTTGTTGAGTGTGCTCGCTAAGATTTTTCTTTCAATCTTATGCCTACGAATTCCCGTTTACCGTAACAGGGAAATCAGAGCGTTCGTAGTTCCTCCTATTCTATGGGAGGAAATTGGTTTTTGGTGTCTTGTTCAAAGCCCAAGACGTGAAGCGAAAGGTGATTTGTATCTTGTTCAAAGCCCAAAATGTGAAGCTGAAAGGTCTCAACTTTAGATAGAATTTGTCATCTCTAAAGAGGGGGTTGTATGTCACAACGGTTTATAAAGGAGAATTACTTTAACCGGGATATGTGAATCCGGCAACGCCATAATTTCCTTTATAGGGGAGTTCTACCTGAAGGAGAAGACTTTAACTCAGTGTAGAGTAATGTCATCTTTCCTTAGGAATTTCTCATGCTAAAAGAGGGACAGTGGCATGGATGTAGATGATCCAGAGGCTTGCCGCTTACAGCGATTAGATGAAGGGGAAAGAGTTGTTGATGTTTGTGTACTATGAACGAGGCACAGTTTTGATGCTAAAAGGTTAATTGGATTAACCAGTGGTTTTCTTATACAAAGCCTAAGAGGAGGCTATTTATGTGTCTCGTACAAAGCCCGAGAGAGAGGCTAAAAGGTTTTGACCCGACGATGGAGTCTTTTGGTATCTCGTATAAAGTCCGAGATGGAGGCGAAAGGGGGATTGACTCATCGAGGGAGTCTCTTTATGTGTCTCGTACAAAGCCCGAGAGAGAGGCTAAAAGTTTGACTCAACAAGAGAGTCTTTGTATCTCGTACGAAGCCCGAGATGGAGGCTAAACATTTGCTTCGCTGGGAAGAATCATTGAACAAAGCCCAAGAGGAGGCTATGGTAACTGTTTCAGTTAAGTGACAGGTCCAGTATACTGATTTTCAAGAGAAAATAAGTTCTTATATGAGCAACACTGTACTCAGGGATCTGATTTGAGGATCAGGGATATTTCCTTCTCTTTAAGGAAACGGGAAATCCGAAGGGTATTGAGACTGTCCGAGTCTGCGGGTTTTCTTCCTATTTTTGAAGGGGTGCTTGAGAATGTCTTTGAGACTCAAGGAAATTAGACTGTCCAAGTCTAGAGTTTCATCTTTGGCACCATGCTTTGAGAAACAGTAGTAGACTCTTGGAAAGGACTATTCTATGCAAATGACTAAGTTCTGTTCCTATACCTCTAGGAGGTCGTTGGGATAATTTGTACGAAGCCCAAGAGGAGGCTGAAAGCTTTTAAGAAGCCGATCGGTCCTTGTACGATGCCCAAGAGAAGGCTATCATTCCCGGAGGAAGAGATCATTATACGAAGCCTAAGAGGAGGTTGTGAATACTTCTAAGAAGCCGTAGGGTCCTTGTACTAAGCCCAAGAGGAGGCGGGGGTACTTTTAGGAAGCTTGTGGGTCCTTGTACGATGCCCAAGAGGAGGCCGATTGCTTTTAAGAAGCCGATGGGTCCCCAAACCCCGAGAAATTCAAGGCAAGCTATTCACAAGGAATAGATCAAGTCAGGAAAGTTCGAGAATTTGGAAGAAACTCAAAGATGCCATTCACGGAGAATACATTCATCTCTGGGAGTAGAGTTTCTTGACAATTCCTAATGAGGACAGCCGAAGAGAAGACTGTATCTAGTGATCCTATTGGGGATCTAGTTGTCTATTTCTACGAATAACGAAACGGCGTCACCTAGTTCTAGACGTAGTTGTCGGGGAAACTCTAAATATCTATACTATTATTACATAGTTGATATGAGTTTATGAAAGAAGACTTACAGTGAAACAGCCCCACAATACAGTTATATGTATATAAAAGCGGTAAATGAAAGCGATAACCACTTACTCGGTTGTAGAGCTTCCATGCTGTTTGGTTAGTTGTTCAACAAAGAAAGATTGAAAACAACAGTATATTCAAAATCAAAGGAGAAAGTGCTTTGAAAAAGAAAGATTTGGGGCTTACAGCTCAAGGAGAGGCCCAGGGTTTTATCAGTGAGCGCACTGTTTGAATTTGTACAGAGGGACTTATACAAGTGACTGAGGCCTAAAAAAGGTTTTCTGTACAGAGGGATGGGTCTTACACTCTCTCAAGAGGCCCAAAAGGTTTAAAGAAAAAGAGTGGGGCTTATAACACGAGGGTAGGCCCAGTTTGTTTTTCCGTTTGAAATGGCGATCGCGCCGAGGTTTTCTTTTGACGCGGAGGGACTTATACAATAAGTGAGGCCCAAAAATGTTTTGGTTAAAAGGGGATTGGGTCTTACACTCTATTAGAGGCCCAAAAAGTTTTGAATGGGTCTTATAGCTCGAGGAGAGGCCCAAAAGGTTATTTTTCAAAAGGCGACGATCGCACCGTTTGTTTTTTACGGTATCGGGACTTATATGATACACTGAGGCCCAAAGTGATTCTATCAAAAAAAGGATTGGGTCTTACACTCTATTAGAGGCCCAAAGTGTTTTGAAAATGATTTATGAGGGGTGAATTAATCCAAAAACCCTAATTTGTTTTCAAAAATGTATTTAATTGAATAAAAATTCAATTAAAATGATCAAAATTGTTTAACATATGAAAAACAAATTGTGATCTTGGATTAATGCTTCAAAAATTAAGTATTGACCACTTGCAGCTGGTGATCGTGATTTGTGTTGGAGGTGTTACAGCTACGTTCCAATGATGTGGATAGCTTCCCTAGGTGCCAAGTGATGTGTCTGAGTGCTTGGAATGAATTGAAATGGTTTGGAATTGAAAATGACACCTCAACTGCAAAACTGTCAAGAACTTGAGCAATTGGCTGATGATTTTGTGAAATCTGTGTTCCAGATGTTATGTGAGTGTTTGGATCACTTCTATATGATGTATGTGAGGTGTGTGAGTGATTGGTTTGATTGGAAAAGCTCTCAAACTCAAAACCTGATAGCTACCTTGCTAAGAAAGGCATTTTTGCCAAGAGAAAGAGATTTTGAGGAAAGCATCTGTTAGATGGCTTTGGTGTACTCAAACTGATCACAATTGAGCTCTATTTATAATAGATCAAGTTTATTTTGCAAGGAATAGTGAATGGCAGCTGTTAAGTAGGTTTGGCCAATGTTGGCAAATGAAAATCCAAGTCTCCTCTAGCCATTGACTAGAGGTTAGGGCACAGAGCTTTGGTTCCCTTGGTCTTGGATAAGTCTTGACTGATTTTAGATGAGAATGGCTCAGTCCATGCCACCTTGATGCTTCCATTGAATGCTTCAATCCAAATTTGGAGCCTTGTCCCTATTTTGGCCATTCTAGGTTCAACATGCTATTTCTTGTTCCAAAGACTTTGGAGGCTTGGCTCAGTGATTGTCCCCTTTAGATTCAATCCTCAGATGTGTCCAAGTGGATAGGAGCATTTGAATTTGGCTGATTTTGGAAAATCGAGCAAAAATGCAAATTCTGCCTTGCCTTTGACAGATTTCAGCAAGGCAACTTGCCAATGTCATATCTCATGACTCAAATGGAATTTGGCAATGTTCTTGGCCATTTTGGAAAGCCCTTACATGATACAACAACTGTTTGAACATGTTTGATTTTGATCTCTTTTGAATCCAAGTGAAAAATCTCCCTACATTTGGCAAAAAGTGAAGACAGATTTGGACTTAGTGAAAATTTCACTAAGTGTTGGAAAAAGTGACATTTTCATTTTTCAGCCATTTTGATCACTCCATAACTCAAAATCCTTAATGAATTGGACTTAGGTCTAGTTGAAGTTTTTGTAGAGGGTAATGAGGGCTACAAATCCATCTTTGGATGAGGAAATATGGCTTTGTGGTTTAGGAGTTATGATCCTCCAAAGTTGGTACCCTTGTCACTTTATTTTTAACTTAGAAAATTTTCTAAGTTTTTATGGTTACCCCTTTTACAAGTTATCCAACTTTTCTTGATTTTTCTTGATGAATGATGATTCAAATCATACATTAACATCATTTTAGGGTTAAAAATCCATTTTGGTGAAAAATCTCAAAAAGTCAAAGTTGACTTTTGTGCACAGTTGACTTTTTATCAGATGAATTCCAAACTGTGCAATTCCTCATGAAATCATGTCCTTGACCTAAATCAAACTTGATGGACATGTTCCATGGGTGTTATAGGGTATATTGGTGTATGTCATAGGGCTTGGGAGCATGTCCTGGTCAAAAGTCAAAGTTACAGTTGACTTTTCCCTTAAAACCCTAATTGTGGTGCAGATGAAATTGAGACTTGTTGCTCAAGCTTCTTGGATTAATCCATTGTTCCAAATGGATCAATATGGTATATTAGAGACCCTCAAACCCTCTCTTGAGGTCTTGGCTCTTGATTTGCCTAAAAGTCAACTTAGGGGTGAATTAGGTCAAGAAACCCTAATTCCTGATTTTTGATGAATGCATCCCCTGAGGCAAAATTGACTTGATGATTGGGTCCATGAGGTTCCATGGAGTATATTAGGTTATGTTTTGGATCATTGGCTTGTGCCCAGATGAAATTTTTCATCTGGAGGCCCTGGTCGACCAAAACCCTAATTTGGTGATACTGGCGATCTTGAGACTTGATCCACCTAGAAGGGAGCAGCCTTGTGCTTAATCCTTGAAGTGGGAGTCCTTTTGATCCATTGTGGATGTTTGAGAGGTTAGACAAGTTGTAGATCATGTAATTCCTTGATTGATCCTTTGTCTAAGGCTCTGAGAGGGGTTGAAACCCTAATTTTGATCGTAGTGGATGCTCACCCATCTTTGGGGAGACTGACAAGGTATGATGGTTCCTCCATATTGTGATGATGATTTGCATAATGATGGGAAATCTTAGTGGTCAAAGTTTGGGGTATGACAGATGCCCCTATTTAATCTTCTTGGACACGAAGGCATGAATGACAATGGTATTCGGGCATTCGGGGTGCAAGAGGATTAAATATCGGAATACCCGAAATTTTGATGGTGGTTATGAATGGTAGCTTACGTATTCATCTTCTTTTGCTAAGCAATGATGCTTAGAAAAGGTAAACTTCCCCTCGATCCTGGTTTCCTGCCAAGGAACTGGTCTCAGTTTCTGATTTAAACTTCCCCTCGATCCTGGTTTCCTACCAAGGAACTGGTCTTAGTTTCTGATTTAAACTTCCCCTCGATCCTGGTTTCCTACCAAGGAACTGGTCTTAGTTTCTGATTTAAACTTCCCCTCGATCCTGGTTTCCTACCAAGGAACTGGTCTTAGTTTCTTTCGTCAATAAACTTTATTGACAAGGGACGCTATTCGTAGCGGATTTCCTTCAAACTTCTCGCCGAATTTTCCCGGGGAGATGCCATTTGAGTGGAAAAGTTTTAATGTCAGACTTACTGGGGAACCCAACCGTCTGAGTTGCACAAACTTCTCTGTTGGAGACGCCATTTGTTGACTCTACTGGGGAAAGCGAGTCTCTTGAGAGACTGTTTTTGTTTGGGGGCTTACATCATACTTTTCTCGGGATCTTTCCGGAGAAATTCCATATGATGGGATCCAATTTTGAGGTGCCGATGACCTTTTCATCAGGGTTTTTTCGGAGAAAAACTGTCGTATTGCCGAATCTCTGATTAAGGGGCTTTCTCTGTGGATTTTCCTTAATCCGGGAAAGCAAGGATATCATCTTCAATGGCGAAGAGTGACATTTGTTGAAAGCTTTCTTGTTTCTCAGAGGTTTAAGTTATCAAAGTGGTGAAGGACCGTCTCTAATCCAGAGATAAGCGGGAGAGAGATTGCTTAGATGATTCACTTCCTAACAAGGAAAGGTTTGACAACTCGATTGAGAGAACTTTTATCACCAGGGGACAAGACCGACTAGAGTGATAGTGATGCAATATGAAATGTGAATGCAAATCAATGATGCAATAGTGCATGTATGTTTATGCTGACAAGATGGACGCGACATACAAACTGACAGGTGAACATGACTGGATACTCGGCCATCGTGGGGCGAAGAAGTACCGTTGGTCCAAAAGTAGCAATTCTACCTTGCTTAGGAGAAATAGTCCCTACGTGGAATACCGGTGATCGGGCTTAGGAGATGAGAACTCGGCCGAGGCGTGTCAGACGAAACAAGGTCTCTGACATAGTTGATCCCTTCATTCAGGCGTACTGGGTTAGAAGGAGTACTTTGATTCTGCATTTTGAGGTTCGATTACTTCTGGAGAAGCGACCGATGTTCTTCTGATGTTCAACAGTCAAAACAAATTGCCGTCTTTATTAAAAGCAGAAAAATTTTTAACAAGTAAATTCATTTTTATTTTATTTCAAGAATCGTTGATCAGGTTAAAATGCCGTTCTGTAAAGCTAAAACAAATAAGAATTACAAACAAAAGCACAAGGGCTCAAATTTCATTGATAAGATGGAGATCAGCCAAACGCGTGATTCCAAAGAGTATATACAAAGTTAGAAAAATGGTAATTTACAGGGAAAAGGGCTACGTTGAAACATAACGATCACAATCCTTCTACCAACTTTGAATTCGGGACATCCTGAACTTCTGTCGATCTCTTTTTTTTAGGCGAAGTATTTCTTGACTACATCAACATTCGTGGGGTAGGCAAATTCCTCTCCGTCCATGGTTGCAAGTCTCAAGGCGCCGCCTGAGAAAGCTTCCGTGACCACATAGGGGCCATCATAATTTGGAGTCCACTTGCCCCGAGAGTCAATGAGAAATGATTGCATATTTTTGAGCACGAGGTCTCCTTTTCTGAAGACACGAGGTCAGACCTTTTTGTCGAACGCCCTCTTCATTCTCTGTTGATACAACTGACCGTGGCATAGCGCCGTTATTCTCTTTTCTTCGATCAAATTCAGTTCTTCGTGTCGACTTTGACACCATTCAGCTTCGGTGAGCTTAGCTTCCATCAATACTCGAATTGACGGGATCTCTACTTCTATGGGGAGCACTGTTTCCATGCCATATACTAGAGAGAAAGGGGTAGCCCCTGTTGAAGTGCGGACAGATGTACGATAACTGTGAAGAGCAAAGGGTAGCATCTCGTGCCAGTCTTTATAGGTTACAACCATCTTTTGAACGATCTTCTTGATGTTCTTATTGGCCGCTTCTACCGCCCCGTTCATCTTGGGTTGGTAGGGAGATGAATTATGGTGTTCGATTTTGAACTCTGCACACAACTCTTTCATCATCTTGTTGTTCAAGTTAGATCCATTATCAGTAATGATCTCTCTTGGAACACCATAATGGCAAATGATATTGTTTTTGATAAATTGGACCACCACTTGTCGGGTTACATTAGCGTATGACCGTGCTTTGACCCACTTGGTGAAATAGTCAATGGCTACCAGGATGAACCGATGTCCGTTTAAAGCCTTAGGTTCAATCATGCCGATCATGTCGATTCCCCATATGGAAAATGGCCATGGGGAAGAAAGAACTTTGAGATGTGATGACGGTACAGGAATTTTGTCGGAGTATATCTGACACTTGTGACATTTCCTCATGTACTTGTAGTAGTCGAATTCCATTGCCAACCAATAGTACCCTCCTCTAAGAATTTTTCTCGCCATTGTATGTCCGTTGGCATGAGTGCCAAAGGATCCTTCATGAATTTCTTTCATAAGCATGTCTGCTTCTGGTCTGTCGACGCATCGGAGCAAGACCATGTCAAAATTTCTCTTATAGAGAGTGTCACCGCTCAGGAAGAAGTTTCCAGCCAATCTTCTGAGGGTTTTTCTGTCTTTTCTGGATGCCCCAGATGGGTACTCTTGTCTCTGAAGGAAGCATTTGATATCGTGATACCAAGGTTTATCGTCTATGACTGCTTCAATCGTGAAGATGTAAGCGGGCCGTTCAAGGCGCATGATGTCGATCTTAGGCATGTCATTCCATTGACCTACACTAATCATGGAAGAGAGAGTGGTTGAAAATAACGATCAAACCATTAATTTTGGGGTTTGATGGTCTGCATTTCCGACATTGACGGACCAACAAAGTTGCAGAAAATTACGGAGCATTGCCTCCATTGAAGGACCTGAAAAGTTGCAGAAAGTTCAGGAGATGCATCTCTGGAATTTTTCAACGTTTGGATTGAACAGTAACTGGGGATGCATCGTTGTAAATTATCAGTTTGTTTTTTTTGGCTTAATTGCAATTTTGGTTCCCCTATTTTGTCTTTTTTTTTGGATTTAATCCCCCCTATTTTAAAAACCACAATTTTGGCCCTTTTTAAAGTTGTGTTGGATTTTGGTCCCTGATGACTTCTCGGCAAGTGTACCGATAATGTCGCAGTAATAAAAAGATCGAACTCACAAGGCTTGTGTTCGAACAGAACAATAATTTATGTAATATTAAATAAAAATAGTAAAAAGGGGGGTTGTAAGTTTTAGTGCAAAAAGGGATTAAACGAGAAAACGATGTTACGAAGGCAGCCAAGTTGTGTTTTAGAATCCCTTTATCCCCTCTTGTTGATGTACGATTGCTTGTATGAATTATCTTATTCCTATAATTTTACGGCGAATAAACAAAACCGTTATAGCCAATCCCCCATGAAATAACTGACTAACAACTACTCTGAGCTTTTTATCCCTAGTCCATCAGTGTAAGCAGTGTTAGGCGTTGTATAGACCGTTAGTTCTTTGTGCCACTATTTAAGGTATCTTATCCTTATTCAACCGACTTAAATAGAACAGTTGTCCTAGATCTAATACATAGGCTACTGGTCAGGAATCCCTATGCATCTAACATCATATTAACAGAGTATCTCAAATAATACACATTAAACAAAAGAAACAATTGAATAAAATTATAATTAATAAGGTTCATATAAAGTCAAACTGTCATATAATGCCAACAAGATTTGATAAAGTTCATCACACTCAACCTAACCTAGAGAATTTAGCTACTCATTATGAAATTATATTACCAATTGATAAAAGATGAATATCATGTGAATTCCCTTGAAGGATTAGCCTCTAATGGATTCTAATGCTCTCAAAATCACCCTCTGATGCTGAAAAATTGTGCTCCCAGTGCCAAATTTCGTAACCCCTGTAAAAGTGTATAAAATCCCCTTTTAAAGCTGCCAGAATGGGTCAGAATGCATCAGAAATAGTCCAAAAAAAGTTGTCATCGCGCGCACTATAAACGTATCGCGCTCATGATGGTTATTTTGCAGCTCTATCGTGTGCGTGATGGGGCACGATGCTCACATGATTATTCTGATAACTGCGTATTTTTCACCCCTTTTCACCAAAATTTCCACTAAGTCCCATTCCTTTATACTTGCCTCTTTTTCACTCATTCTTGGGGCTTTCTCCATCATTTTAGCTCCTCTTTTACTCGTTTTTATTTGATTCTTCGACTGATTTTATGTAATGATGGACTGTTATCACAACCCCAAACTTGAATTTTTGCTTGTCCTCAAGCAACTCACCTGCAACTGCACATTTCAACAGACAACAAGTCGCACAATAATAATTGAACATCACCATAATTTTAAAGTTACCTGATCAATATTCTGGCTTCCAATTTCAATCCGACAATTTTGGAAAACGTCCTCAACCATGACTAGTACTCAACTTATCTCTCGGCTCACCTAAATCACTCAAATGATAGGGTTATCACTCAATTAACATGCAAAATCAATTAAACTTAGCTTGATTACGTTCTAATAGAGTAAATCATAGAAATCTCAACACACACATTCATATGGCATTTTCAGTTGTAACTTTGTTTATGTTAGGGTATGATATATTTAGGAAAGTAGGGTTAAACCTTTGGAGTTAGGCTCCCAGTTCTCTCTTATTCATCATACATTGTTGTTGGTACTAGAGACTTATGATCCTTTTTACAATATCATATTTTTTTTCTTTTTGTCATTTACTCATCATATTTTTTTTATGAAGAAATGCTTTTTTCACTTATTTTTCTCGATGGATTTTTAAATTATGGATCAAACTCTCTAGTACCCCCCCCACCCCAAACTTAAAATGTTGCTCACTTTCAATAGCAACCCCAAACTTACACTTTTTTCATACCTTGAAGACCCAAAACTTCTACCTAACTCCAAAAAGATGGTTGAATTAAAAGGACAATTCTAGGAATATGTCAAAGAGTTTAAGGCTATATCACTTAAAGAAAGGCTTAGGCTCAAAGTGGTTAGCAAAGGATAGTCCTAATACTAAAGGGTGGTTTACGAAGGCTCAGAGTTATATATAAAAAATACCCCAATGTGTATTGATCAATCTTGATAACTAAATCGGAAATAAATCAAACCAGATAAAAGAATAATGCATGGATACATTCTAAGATAGAAAAAATGAACAATGGAAGTATTTAGGCTCAAACCTTACCAGATGAGGTATCTGCAGGTTGAGTATAAGTCATTCGATTCTTTTCTCTTCCGTTGCCTTCAAGTCGTCGGTTGTTTTCATTATAATCAAGCCACTTTCTTTTTGTTCTTTTCTTGGATCATTTGTTCAATGCTAAAGCTAAACCATGCAATCAGAAGAAATAAAAACACTGTCACACATAAGTCTATTAAAAACATGGAGTTTTATTGGGAAGGATCTTCTATGGTAGCTAATTCTTCTTGTGGTTGGTTTTTGAAATAAAATAGAATTCTGCAAAATAAAAAAATAACTGATTAAAAATTGATGGGTTGCCTCCTATCCAGCGCTTCTTTTACGTCAATAGCTTGACGCTTGATCCTCAAAAGTTGTTAGGCGCAAGAGCTACCCTCACACCAATAAAAACTCCTTTGTCCATTCCCATGTGACCTCCACCACGTTTTTCTCCCAATTTGTAGCATGCCTCTAGATCCTCCCATGTTGGTATCCATTCATATACATTAAACAACACTTTCTCCTTGTTAGATTTCAAAATTAATTCTCCAGTTTCCACATCTATCTTTGCTTTCCTAGTTGCTAAAAATGGTCATCCCAAAATTACAAAACCTTCTGAATCATTTATCATGTAAATCACCACAAAGTCTGTGGGGAATGTCAAACCATTGACATGAACTAACACATCTTGTGTAATACCAAGTGGTTCAGTTTCAGATGAATAAACCATAGTAAGCATCATGTCGCTTAGCTTTATCTCTCCTATTTCCATCTCATTGTACTTGCTCAGCGACATGACATTGATGCTTGATCCCAAATCACATAAAGCATGTGGGATTCTTACCCTACCAATGGTGCATTTAATGTTGAACTCCCCTTGATCCTTCATCTTTTGTGGCCTCTGTAACAGTTCTACCTTCTCAGCTTTTTCTATCAGTTTCACATGTGCTTGAATTAACTTCTGCTTCCCACCTTTTGGCAAGACCTGCATAAACTTAGCAAACTTTGGAATCAAGTCTAAAATTTCATGAAAAGAGATACTTACCTGAAGTTGTTTCAACATTTTTTTGAATTTTTCGAACATCCCAGCATCATTTTCAATTACCTGTTTCTTCGTAATAATTGGATAAGGCGGTTTCATGTAAGCGGGTAAATATGGGTTTGGTTCACTCCAATTTTTCTCCTTAGTTTTTAACCTCGAGGAGTTTTTATCTATGCTTGGCTCAAGTGTAAATTTCTCTTTTTCTTGGTTTCCTTGAAGTTCTTTCTCCTTTATCTCGCTCTCACCTTTCTTATTCTCAATGTTCTTTTTTTTTGCACCTTTTCAACCTCATTATCTCTAGTCACTACACCCAAATCGGTCCTCACCACCTTACAATTTTCCTTCTTAGGATTGTCTACGGTGTTACTTGAGAATCCTCCACTTGAACTTGGGAAGGCCGCAAATTGCTTTGACAGTTGCCCAATTTGTGTCTCTAAATTTTGATGGAGGCATCGTGGTTTCTGCTCATGGTCTCGTGATTCTTATTTACCTGTTCCAAGCTAAGTTAAGTGGTCTTCATAAAATTTTTCAAGGTCTCTTCCAAATGTAAAGCCTTTCTTTGGTAATTAGGAGCTTGTTGATTTTGTTGCACCGCTTGATTACCACTTTGATTTTGATTATTGCTCAAATGGAAGTTTGGATGATCTCTCCAGCCTAGATTGTAGGTTTTGGAATAAGGGGTGTTCTTTTGAAAATTATCATATTGAGCCTATTCACTTGACCCTTCCAATGAGCACCTTTCATTCTCATGTCCTCTGCCACACAAATCACACTTAAGTGCTTGTACCTGACTCACGTTAGCGTTACTCAAGCAGCTTGCAACTAGCTACTTATTCAATAATTCAATTTGAACTAATAAAGCAGTTTTAGTATCAACAGTTAATATACCTTTAGGTGTACCTACCATTTTAACCTTTACCAATTTTTCGCTTTTGGTGCGGTACTCATTCATGCACATCTTCTCAATTAAGTCATTGACTTGTAGCTCGGTCATTTGCCTAATTGTGCCTCCCGCAGAAGTATCTAGCAACATGCGTGTACGACTCTTTAGGCCTTTGATAAAATTTTGCATTTTCTCCATATTATTAATATTATTGTTGAGGCACATGCGCAATAATAACTTAAAACTCTCCCATGAGTCATATAAAGTCTCTGTATCTTGTTGCTCAAAATTCAAAATTTCAGCCCTTCTCTCAGTGAACTAGGCTGTGGTAAAAAATATCTCCAAGAACTTGTTTTCTAGCTCCTTCCATGTCTGAATGGTTCCATTTGGAAGGCATAGTAACCAATTTTTTTCCCTTCTAATAAGCAAGAAACCAAACAATCGCAACTTCACTTGATCATCCGTGACATTATCCAGCTTGCACATCGAAGCGGTTTCGTAGAAACGTGCAAGGTGGGCCCATAAATTTGTGATAGCATTCCCATTGAACTGATTTTCTTTTAGACCTGAAAGCACATAATTTTTAATATCAAAGTTAGCAAGGTTTACCGGTACAAACCCTCTAGAAACTTGACCATCATCGGTCCTTTTGCAGCAATCTCCCATAGTTGCGAGTTGTGGAGCAATCATGTTATTCTCGTCTTCCGAATCCGAAGAAAGTATTGGTAGATCTACTTTGGGTTGGAATCTGTCATCCATAATTGCTTTTCTAGCTGCTTTTCTAAGGGCACATGCGATTCTTTCAATTTCCGGATCAAATGGTAGTAATGCCGATTTTGAACTGCGCATACACAAACAGAAAATACCTTAGTAGCACTATAGTACACTTTTGTTTATGTAGAATCTTTATCTTGATAAGATCAAGTAAAGTTTCTCTTTCCTTGGGTAAACTTTCATAGGGTTTCACGTAAGCTAATTACTTCCTTTATAAAGGAGTCACACTGCTTACATTCTTCTCTCGGATTTCCAATCTTTGTTATTTCTATCTGGAATGATTTATTAAATTCTTCAAGAGATTTTAACCATTACTTAAAACCAAAGTTTTGTTCCCTAAGTTTGTCATTTTCTTTGACTAGATGAGCACTCATTCTAAAAAATTATTCATAAGAAGGTTTGGTTACCTTAACAGTATCTTCCTTGTTGGACGCCTTTAAGAAAATTTCATCTTCTTCATTGGAAGAAGATTCTTTTATATTTCTCCTCGAGGTTGATGCCTCTCATACTTTTCTTCATTAAAATATCGAAAAAACCCGTTCCTCATTTTTGTCATTCCTTGAACAAGAGGGTCCTCCATTTGATGTTAAATCTTCGAAAGATCATTTAACTACTGAGTATATTCTTTCAAAGGATTGAAATGGAGTTGTATGATAGGAGTATGATGAAGATGATGATTATTTGTTTCCCAAGCTTGTTTATTCATCTTTTAGTAATTGAGTTATTTCCTTCAATTCCTCTATAATTTTATTCATATTTGATTTTTCTTGAAAATCAAGAAGGTTCCTATCTTCTGATTTAAGGATTGGATTAGACTTCCAGTTCTTAATACTTAGATATTTGTGAGTGATACAATTTCCAATATTTCTAGAATTCAAAAAACATACGAGAGTTTTATCTTAATCTTCTTTACCTCGTGTGTTCATCTTCACTTGTTCGATACTTTGAGAAACTCCATATATCATTTCAACTTTGAGAAACTCCATATATCATTTCAAGAGTATCCCGCATTTTCTTGGCGATTTTACAACGATGAACATAATAAAGTTTACTATCATCTAGAGACATTATTATAAAGTTCTTAGATTTAAAGTCTATTTCGAGACTATTGTTTCCCAAAACTCAAAGACCATTGACTATTATTTCCCAAATTTCACAATTTATGCTTTGTAAAAACATTCTAAACCTAGATTCCCAATATCAAATATACTATTGTTAAAGAGTGGTGGTATGTTTAGAAAATATCTATTGTCGAAAGTCATCTTCCTCTAGAGGCGATTTGTCCTTAAATAGGAGTTAGACTCTGATACCGCTTTTTGGATATGTGACTTCCCACACAAGAGGGGGTGAATTGTGTGGTTTAATAAAACATGGTTTTGAAAAATTTTGCAAATTAAAATCAGAGTTTAAAATCATTTTAAATATTAAGCAGCAGAAAAACAAATTGCAGAATATAAATTATGGAAAATAAAGAGTTAAGGGAAGAAAGGAACACCAAAAATTATACAGGTCTAGTCAAGAATCGACTTAGTATTGTCCCCAAAAATTGATATTGAGAGTATCCAATCAAGGTTGAGAGCTTTTAGTAGGTAATACTAACAAACCCCCTTATACAAGGAAAATGATAGACTTCCAACCAAACAATAAGACTAGGAATTGAGCAATTTGGGTATTTTCTTCCAAACGACGGATTGAAGTAGTTAGTCTCCTTTCTAGTAGTAGATCGAAGAAGTTAGTTTTCTTTCCACTAGAATCTTGGAGTGGTTAGTCTTCAAGCTTCTAAATAGAATTTGCAAACTCTTATCACGGACTGAGCTCATGATCCTTAAACCCTAGTTTTACACGGCCTAACCAATAACTTGGGAGATTTTAATATCGTGCTAATCTCAAACCTTATCCAAGCTTTTAATACTGGGCTAAGAATTAACTTAACCTTGGTCTTACCATAGGCTGACCAAGACCATGTGAATGCTTTTACCATAAGCAAAGCCTTCGAACCTAATAAAATGTTCAATAGAAAATTATTTGGTGAACTTACAATTCTACCCCTCCATAATTATAAATTATCCTCACTCACAAAAGAGATTTCTTGAAAATCACTTCGGGTTAAAACTTAGTGAGATAAAGTAAAAGAAAAGTTTAGAGAGAGAGAGAGAGAGAGAGAGAGAGAGAGAGAGAGAGAGGGAGGGAGAGAGTGAGAAGCGTCAAAACACAACTTTGGATGATTTGAAATGAGGTAAGATACCTATGTATATATATAGATTAGATGTTGGGTCAAAAGGAAATTGGTTTTAATGCATTTTAATATTTGCTAACCGATTACCACCTAATACCAATCGATTAGATACCTCAAAAGTAATCGAATGTCAAGTTAAAAATGGAAAGAAAATATATCTAGTTATTACGCATCATTAAGATGTTGTCCTAATTGATTAGGGCATATTTTTGAAATATCCCAATCGAATGGGATAAGGTGTCAATTGATTGGTTAAGACAAAAAAAAATTCCCCAGAGCTTTTTAGATAGCTTCCAACTCATATGGCACGACTATAAGACATTTTTGAAACTATTTCTTTGAGAAAAATCAGTTTAAAAATGTTTTTTTGTGTGTGCGTGATTTAACCATGTACTTTTACAAAAAACTCCCTTAAGCATTGCATAATTTTCACTCAGGCTACTTAAGGAAGGGCTTCCTTGCACTTCAAGACTTTGTCAAATACTTTCTTTTGTAGACACTTGCTTGAGTTTACTTGAGATAATGCTTGAGCTTATATTCTATTCGGTTTCCATCGTCGAATAGTCAAGTCTATCAAACTCTAATACTTAGTTTTGCATCTTTATCCACTCAATCACTAATGCATAACTTGTCATAAGACATTAGTTGTCATTATCAGTTAGTTATCATCATCAAAAGTTGTTTTTTCTTGTTAAAAACATATCACCGACAAAACAAGGTTCCACATTAATTTTTGGATCGAGCGTCTACCACTGTGCTAAAAGCAATTGCTGATAGTAAGGGTATAACTATATTTCCTTATAGAAAATAGTCTTCAACAGGTTGCGCTAACACATTGTAGGCGTTATGGTTTGGGATGTTAATCCCATCGAATCGTAACGGGGATGCTGAATAAATAATTCTAACATAACCCATACCTGTAAAAAGGGGCAAGAGCTTGAAAAGGTTGAAGAACCGATGAAGATGAAAAATAAGGCTTGCAAAGAGCTTCCGTGAAAAAGTGTGTGAAAAAGTGAAAGGGTTTAGGGTTTAATCCCTTTAATAGAGGTTTGAAGCCTAGGTGTGATCAAAGGCCTGCTATGTTTCCCATCAGATGCAAATGGTTCTGCACGTTTCTGACGCGTGTGAGAGAATAAGGACAATTTGGTGTCCCAAGACTAAATCATCAGTGCTTGCATTTAATACCTCATATGTTTTTCCATCAATTGACGTTTGAGGATTTCCCCTAGTTGATGCATGGATCACATGATTGACACTTGGAGACATATTTGAGACTCGCCCTATACATGAGTGATTCATGCAAATAAAGGGAGTGAAAATAAGACAAAATCACCTTTTCCTTTCAAAGCCCTTGTTCTTGAGGGATTGTGTATTGGTATATCTGCGAAGGACCCACAAAGGGCGACATAAGTAGAAAATAACGTATCACCGCCATGTCATGGTAGCCCATGTACCAATTTGGTCACCTGTTTACTAGATGTAACACCTATTTCTTGAATATGTTGCTCATATCCTGTGTAACTCGCTCGAAGCAAGGAAACACGGAGAGTGACGTGCCCAAATCAGCAAGGTATGAAGAAGAGTCAAAGGGATTCACCCACGTTCCCTTGAATAAGAGAGGATTAATTACCCCATTCCCCCTTTGAGAGAAACGATTGTTATTCTTTTGGAATACGAGATTCAAACCTAGTAACTCCTATAAATATCTCAAGAAACCCATGTAAGCTAGTTCTAAACCCTACAACAAAGCCTAAAGCCTCTGACAACCATTAAATTTTATAAATTATCCAGTATCGTACTTTTAGCAAATACAACTGATTGCATTTTTTTTAAACTTTTTTGTTTATATAAAAAAAAATATAGAAAACAATACATGCTTTAAAAATACATCAACATTTTGTGTAAAAAATAATACTTTATTGGGTACAAATACACTTTCTATTTCACAATATTCATTACAATAAACTACTTTGATACATATTTGAAAAGTTGATGAATAAAATATGTTAAGTCTTTGATTGGCTACATTTTGGCTAAAACAAGTTTACAGCAAGATGTTGGGTAAGATGTCCTAACATGGTTGCTCAGACATCAGTACAACAGGTGCTGCTGTTATGTGTTTCAGACAGATGTCAAAGGAGATGTCACGACATCTTTGTCTGGTACAGCAGGCGCTGCTATTTTATATCTCTTGACAGATTTGATTTTATTTGATGAGAATCTTTTAGATATACCTCATCATTATACGCAGGTCAAGGAGATTTATTAGAAGCAAGTCCAGATTTAATTGGATTTCATAAAAAGGATCCTTGAGACTTTTTAGGAAACTATTTGGAGATTTGTTCCTACTCTTGTGGAGAAGATCTTGCAGCTGATTTAAAACGTGAAAATTGGATCTGATTGAAGAGTCTAAGCCCATACTGCAAGAGTCTATAAATAAGGACTTGCTAGACCTAAAATAGTAAGCACACACAAAAAGAAGCCGTCGGTGCATCATAAGGGTTTAGGGTTTTGAGAGTCTCTTGTGTAGTTTGTAAGTCACCCATGTATCTTTTGATACTATGTGGTCGACATAGGTTGTTGTAAATTGTTCTCACTCGAAGCTTTGAAGCAAGAGTTGAGTATTGTTCTTGGTTGAAGCTTTTAAGCAAAACCGAGTACTGTTGTTAGTCAAGAGTCTTGACTGAATATTATTATTGGAAGGAATGTCTTTTAATTAAACAGATTGATGCAGTTGTTGGAGATTGTAACTGTTAGATATCACAGATTATGATTAGGGGAAGTGAGTGGTGATTCTCATATCAAAGAGGGAGTTCCTTGATAAGGATTTCATTGGGTAGTATTTAGGAGATAAATTTGTAAACGGGGGAGTTTAACTTTATAAGTTTACTACAGATAGTGGAGTCTTCTTCCTGGATTGGTATCCCCTAGATGTAGGTGATTTGCACCGAATTGGGTTAACAATTTCTGTGTTGTTTATCATTCTGCAATTTTCACTTCAGTCTTGATTAACATGTCGGATCAGATGTCGTAACATCTGTGATTCTATAGTTCTGATATGCAAGGTATAAATATGATGTTGTTCCTCTACGTTTAAATAATTATGTAGCACAATGTCTTGACATGTGTTAGGACATCTGCTGTCTGCATAGGCCAGAATTTCAATTGGTACCAGAGCAGGCATCCTGTCTGGTTCTGGATGAGATCTTTGGGAGATACTTTCTGGCGTTTAAACAAGGAGGAGTTTTGAAGATCAGATCAATCAACTCAGACATACTCAAGGGTATTAATGGATGAGATGGATGTTCTGAATCAAAGGTAACAACCCGTTGGTTGTTCATGTTGCTGAGGAGGTTCTACAATAACTATAGGAGAAGTGACTAGTTCTTTTGTTGGGGTGTCTTATAAGATGTCCTGACATCTTATTAGGGCAAGAAGGATCTGTTCCTTGGTGGATCCGCTGCATGTGTTTCTGATGGAAAAACTCTAGAATTATGGGATTCTGGAGTTGTTACTGAAGACAGTTGGTGGAAGATCTTAATCGCCGGCCTCTATATATGAAGATATCTATTTTCTTTTATTCCAAAGTCGGGAGCGATGGAATGAAGGGAGTTGTTGGTAGATATTTGGTATGGTGACTTGGTACTTGGAAGCTTGGTTTCTTGGTGCAGTTGAAGTCAGTTGAAGAGGAGAGGAGTTGAGTTTAAGTTTATCAAGTTCTTGCTCTGAGAGTTTGATAAATTATTGATCGGCTAGGTTGTCAAAGACACTTGAGAATTCTCTCAAGTCCACTCATAAAGGTATCTCAGTCGTGCATCTGGAGTCTTCTAGTTATTCTTCTGACTAGAAGGTGTTTCTTTGAAACACAATCTGAAGAAAATGAAGGTGATTGTCGCTCCCAAAAGATTCGCATCCAACGGTATAAACGCGAGAGTGGCGCAGAAGACACAGAGTCGCCAGCAATGTGTATTTATCCTGAGAGAGGGAAAGGAAACACTGCATAAACCTGAAAGAAGGGAAAGAACATGGTCTCACGACCAAGAGAAACGGGTACGGGAGTCGGTTACGCGAAGGGAAGGTGTTAACACCCAACACGTCCATCGTACTCGATGGGATCCACGCTTGTTGTCTGCATCAAAGGGTGTCGTCGTCTGGAACTCAGCTGCAACTGGAAAGGAAAAAGAACTAGAACGGAAAGAAATGAAGAAACAAATGTAGGGAAAATAAAAGAAGTGCTCGCATGGGCCCTACCCCACTGCCTATGTATCTCATCGGGAGCATGAGAATCAGAGCGACGTAGTTCCCCTCAACGAGGGTTACTGTTTGTGTTTTTTAGAGAACGGATTACGTTCTAGCTCAGGTGTTGCAGGCTCGCTGAATCGAGTGCGTTACCGTCTTGCAAGAGAACGAGTAGGAGCACGTTCGTACGTTGAGAGTGAGTGAGATGACAAAAGAATTCCCGAAGGAGAGACGTTATTGTTTGTTTGAAGTTTTTTAAGCAAGGAATGTTTTTTACAGTTATTTGTAACTTGCATTGAACCAAAGTCTCAAATACAGGAACAAATACCCCGCGCATCATCCCCAACAGGACGTACACTAGGTATCCTAGAAGAATGAGAGGAAGCCCCTCATTCCCCACTTCCCACATAGAAGGCTCAAGCGCAATACACGTTAACCTTTATTACGTGCTTTCAAGAAGTTTTGAGATGAGAAGAGAGACGACACAAAGGAAACTCTAAAGGGAAAATAAGAGTCCTAATGTTATCATGCATGGATATCCTATGGTTAGTGAGGCTTAGGAGGAATGACTACCTAAAACCTAATGCTAATCCTACTCCAAGCTTAATCAAATATTAAGTTGGACTAGGTAGTGTTGCGGTGAAAATCGGATAACAAATTATTAATTAATTTGCATCATTTTCTTTTACAACCGACTTTGATTTATCCAAAGGAAAGGTTCAAGATCGTTAGAAAAACCTAAAGGGGGAGATCTAAGGTTCGGGGGTTGGTTACATCTAGGGAAGGTATTAGCACCCTAAACGTCTGTAGTACTCTACGGGAACCTCTTGTTTAATGTTTGTGTTATTCTATGTTCGCTTGCTAAGATAAATCTGTACTAAGACTAAGGACATAAGTATGTACACTAAGTTTGCTCGCCAAGACGTCGCATCTTGTGCCTACGTATCTGACTAAAGAATCAGAGCAACCGTAGTTCACCTGGCGGGGTAAAAGGGGAAAGAGATTAATGGCTATCTCTTGAAAAGATTGTGAAAGTTTAAAAGTTGGTGAATGAGAGGAGATTAATGGCTATCTCTTATGTAGGTTAAAGGAGGGTTTAAAGGTTATAAGGGATTAATGGCTATCTCTTAGGAAGGCTAGTTTTAAAATGGTAATGAATGGTTACCTATGACTATGGGTCAAAGAAGGGTAATGAGCTTTCTATGATCTTGAAATCAATAGAAAAACTTTTCCTTTGGAAGGAAGGGAGGGAAATAACATCTTATAAATAAGAGTTACAAAGAGTCGAAGTATATGTAATATATAAGAGTTCAATAAAACAGTAAGCAAATAATCATGAGATGTGCTTAAAAAATGAACATAGCAAACAGTGAGTGAGTAACCAGAAGTGAATATAAGTGTGGACATAGCAAGTGGTAAGCAAGTGATCATAAATTGAAGCATGAATATGAACATAGCAAATGGTGAGCATTTAACCATAAGTGTAGACATATCAGACAGTGAGTGCAAGTGATTATGCAGTGAACATATAAGGCAGAGAAACATTCACAGTTGGAAACAAAGCCTTTGAAAACATGTTGTTTATTAACAGGAAGCAAAGCAACACAAACTTGCATGGCAAGAGTTATGATAAAGTCAGAGACAGAACTTCACAACCAAATACATTCATAGCAGGATCAATTCACAAACAGCAGTTACACAAGCATGGTGAGCATAGCATGGAAAGCAAACAGAAACAGAAGAATTTACTCATGTGATTTTAAACAGAAAGCAAACAACATTCTCATGGCAAGAGTTTCATGAATCACAACATATTTAACAACAGTAACATTTTTAGAAAACAGTGAGCACATGATCATGACAAGCATAGCAGCAAGTGTATCCTAACAGTTTGAGAAGCAAAGCATTGGAAACATATAACATAACAAACAGAAGCAAAAAAAATACAGCCAGCATTCTCATGATAAAGCCAGTAAACAAATTAATAGCATGCTCCCCAAAATAACTCGTTTAAAAATAGTGGCACCTTAATATGTCAAGCATAGCAGAAAGAAATTCTCACAGTTGAAGAACAAGGCAATGGAATCATGCAACATAGCAAACAGAAACAAAAAGCACAGACAAGAATTTATGGTAAAGCTCGTGCATCAATGTTCAAATGTCATCACAAATTAAAACATACTTAAGGAAATGCATCTAACATTTAAGCACACATTTGGATTCTAAAAAGAAATAAGAAGCAAGAATTATGTGGCTTTGAAATTATTAAGGAAAAACAATAAAAAGGAAATGGATAGAAATAGTAAAAAAACAACAAAATAAAAAAGAAGATGGAAGCCACATGAAATGGGTGGCTTGCGCCACCCTTTATGAAGTGGCTGGCGCCACATGATTATGAAGTGGCTGGCGCCATGCAAAAAGCATGGCTTGCGCCAGGTGCACTTATTTTCCCTTTTTTTTGTGTGTGGTGTGTGTGCATTATATTATTATTTCTATGTGGCGGGAGCCACCAAACCTAACGTGGCGAGCGCCACCCAGTTCTTACTCATTTTATTTTACGAACACGAAAACAAACCAGACGAATCCGAAACACGATTAAATCACACAAAATGAAAGCCAGCATGATGATTATTTTACAGCAATAAACGATAATCAAGCAGAGATACATATAACATCATGATAATCGAACTTGAAGTAAAACAACCATAAAACCAGACAGTAGTGAAATGGAAATAATAACAGCATGGTGCATATACGTATCACACAATCAACATGCATAAAAAATAGAAAGAGATAAAGTGATACCTAGTGGAGCAAGCCCACTGTTCCTTCTCCTTGTGATGAGCTTTTTGGACCAGATTGCTGAAACCACCCTTCCTCTCTCTTGCTCATGCACCAGAAGCTTTGATAACTTAAGATGTTTTGTGAGAAGTGTTTGTGTGAAAATTGTTGATGAAATGTTGATGTCCCTTGAGAGCTGTAGACGAGCTCTTTATATAGGCTGCTTGATGGGCCGGGTTAAGCTTCAAAACTTGGTGGGCAAGGTTGGAGCTAGGGTTTACAATTTGAATTCAAACGTTTTTCAACTCTTGGAGACAAACGCTCCTATGTCGTGCCAAAGCAAGCAGATGCTGCAGGAGCAGCTTCACCATTTCATGCATGTCTTTAGAACCCTCCCTCTGGTGTCACTGAGAGGCTATCAAATAAGGCAAGGTTTTGGGATTGAGAAAGCATCTTGCAGGTGGTGTCAGGATGAATGCCAAGACAAGCAATCTTCAGAATCAATTTTATTGAGGAAAACCGTTGAGAGCTCAAAAAGGGAATTGTCTTTGGAGCGTTCAAAATAGTTTTGTGCCAAGGATTGAATGGTTTTGTGAACGGATGATTTCAAATAATGCTGAGTTCTTCCTTTCCAATTTGGCACATTTCCATTGGCTGATGCTTGGGTTGAAAAGTCAACATATTCATTCTTGCTTCCTATTGGCCATTTGGCAATGAAAATGATTCTGATAATTTGTAACACCTTTTCTCCTTTCCTTTTGGTCACGATGGGTTATGAACATAGGCTTAGGAAATAAAAATGGTCTTGCACAAGCAAAGGTGATTAGGAAAAATAAACAATAATGGATTTGGCAATGATTAGGATTAAATGAGGTTTAGGAGAATTATATTGAACAATTGGACAAAAGTTGATAAAATGAAAAGGTTGATGAAATAGGTTTAGAAAATGAGTAGAAATTTGGTCATGGTAGGTTTAGGGTTATGGAGACATCTCTTGCTTGATTTAATGCTCCATCCAAAAGATCTTGACCAATTACTCCTTGAATTCCCTCGAGGCAAACCTGATAAAAAACAACAAAAGCAAGAACCTGATAAAACGGGTTAGCTATGCGGCATGATTGACCTAATATGATATGCAAAAAATCAATAGATCTAAGGGAAAAATTTGGGGTACAACAGTTGCCCCTATTTAAATATCTTCACCGAATGGAACGAGGAACGATGTTCCTCGGGACGTCCGGGTGAAAGGTATTTAAATATAACAAACCAAAAATTTTGCCCTTAGATACAAAGACGTGCAATGCTGCTAATATGATGATATGATGCTATGCAAGATGCAGAGAAAACCGGACACCAAAGAAAGGGCAGCCAAACACAGGATCACTGGGGAAATAAAAGAAACACTCTTACTGGGCATGAAGCCAGAAAGAAGACACGATCTCCACTGGGGATCAATTTGAAATAAAGGATAGGCATCGCTAAAAGATTTTCTGGGGATTTCTTATACTGAAGAGTTCAAACGGGATCTTCAAGAAAACCAGAAAAAATAGAGAAAGGCACATCCGAAAAAACATCAGATGGCAGAAGAAACCAGTCATCCGATAATGGCTTTGAATGAAAGGTATATGTCACAATATCCAATAATGGCTTTAGATAAAGGTGAGCAAACAAGACTATATGGCTTTGAATAAAAGGACATCAGTCATTCAATAATGGCTTTGAACGGAAGGTACAAATAGCTGAGAATGGCAACAGATGAATGTGAACAGAGACTACATTTAAGAATGGCTTTGAATACAAAGAAACCAGTCACCCAATAATGGCTTTGAATGAAAGGTATGGCTCACCATATCTAATAACGACTTTAGATAGAATTGAACAGAAACTCGATCTGAAAAACATCAGAAAGAGAGACACATCCGGATAGGCAACGGATGATGAGAAATCGGACATCCAATAACGGCTTTGAATGAAAGGTATAAATCACAATATCTAATAACGGCTTTAGATAAAGTGAACAAAGACTCGATCTGAAAAAACATCAGAAGGAGAGACACATCCGGATAGGCATCAGACGGTAAAGAAACCAGACATCCAATAACGACTTTGAATGAAAGGTACAAATCACAATATCTAATAACGGCTTTAGATAAAGTGAACAAAGACTCGATCTGGAAAAAAAACATCAGAAGGAGAGACACATCCGGATATGCATCAGACGGTAAAGAAACCAGACATCCAATAACGGCTTTGAATGAAAGGTACAAATCACAATATCTAATAACGGCTTTAGATAAAGTGAACAAAGACTCGATCTGAAAAAACATCAGAAGGAGAGACACATCCAGATAGGCATCAGACGGTAAAGAAACTAGACATCCAATAACGGCTTTGAATGAAAGGTACAAATCACAATATCTAATAACGACTTTAGATAAAGTGAACAAAGACTCGATCTGAAAAAACATCAGAAGGAGAGACACATCCGGATAGGCATCAGACGGTAAAGAAACCAGACATCCAATAACGGCTTTGAATGAAAGGTACAAATCACAATATCTAATAACGACTTTAGATAAAGTGAACAAAGACTCGATCTGAAAAAACATCAGAAGGAGAGACACATCCGGATAGGCATCAGACGGTAAAGAAACCAGACATCCAATAACGGCTTTGAATGAAAGGTACAAATCACAATATCTAATAACGGCTTTAGATGACTGTGAACCTTCAGGAATGGCACTGAAAGTAAGGGTAAATCATTATATTCAGGAATGGCATCGAATGATAGTGAGAAAGACATCCAGGAATGATACTGAATGAACATATAAGACTTTCAGAAATAGCACTAAAAGATATCCAAGCAAATTTGATTGTGGTTACAGAAGGTAGGCAAAAACTTCCAGGAATAGCATTGGGAGAAACAGGAGGAATAAGATATCCCGGAATGGCACTGGAGATCATAAGAGACAGGCATCCAGGAACGGTACTGGAGTGAAAGAATATAGAGATCCAGGAATAGCACTGGAATGAGAGAAGACCAACATCTATCGATAAGATTAGATGCGCAAGAGAAAGATAACATCCAGGGATGACACTGAATGAAAAAGATAGGTAATGCTTGGTGAGGTAAGACGTGGATAATGACACGACCTCGGGAGAAATGCAAATGAGGATGAAACACTCATGCTATGCATATGGTATATGAATTATGCAGATGATATATGATCGAATGCAAATGCAGGTACAGATGCTGACGACCCGGCTCGACTCTCTGGTGGAGAAAACAAGACTGGAAGGCTGATTCGCTGGACACATCATCTGCCACACTGGTAAACTGTATCCAAATTATTGATCCTTGTGGGCGGGATGGAGAGCTACTTGGGGATCCTTCAAGTAAACTGCCCCAGACTAGCTGATTGTTATAGATGAACTAATCATTGCTTCAGTTTGTGTGAGTTTGGAAATGACCGTTTCATGGTGCTCTTAGAAAGCTTGCCCTGGTCTGAGTCTTGAAAGATGATTGTTTTACTGTACATGAGGAAAGCTTGCCCCAGCCTGAGTCTTGCAAAATCTTCTGTATAAACCAATTATGAGAAGTCGCCATTAAACCACAAATCCTGAACTGATTCTAAACAGGATATGGAAGGAACTTGCCCCTGATTGGATCACCGACCAAGTTTCTTAACTGTTTGAAAATTCCTTAAGAGGAAAACTAGTTTGCAAACAAAAGTACTTGTACAAACATGGTAAATGCAAAGTTCATGCAACTTCTGAAATCAAAATCATTTTGAAAGAGGTGCAAAGTATATGGGTCATTAGTTAGAACACGTCGATTCAAGATATTTAAAGTGAGAATTAAAGCACAATTGTGATGCAAAAACAGATGACCTGCAAAGATCTTTTGGAGTCAGTTTACGCAACCTTGCTGTAGTACGCTTTCAAAATAACCTTGATTCAATTAGGTCTTTTGAGGGTTGTAATGTGGTCTGGTTCACGGTTTAAGAAACAAAGGATAAAGGCTCAAAGTTTATTTGTGACCCACCCAATCTACGTGATGAACTTCCAGTCCTATGCTTAGTTAACTCAAGTTATGCACTCAAATTCCCATGAGTTAGGAATTGCACTGATGATAGTGATGATGGTTCAAAATTCAATGGACTTGAGATGGCAGTCACTGCCTCTCACAACATTTTGTTGTTTTTTTTGGTGAGGACCTTAGTCAACTCGTTTTTGAGGATTTTGGTAACCTCTTGAATGATTTTTATTATCCCTAACTTTTGCCTGAACTGCGTCATCTGAGCTTACAGCCAGCGGGATGCCCCAATTTTTGCCTAAGTCTCCTTCATAGGTTTTGACTTAGCGGGCTTTTATTTTGATTTTATTTTGTTGTTTTTTTTGTTTTTAGTGACTGCCTGGCTTAATGATTACAGTGAACCATCATTGGCGTTAGACCTGAAAGACATCTTCGACACTTGCTTGCTGTGTGCGAAGGAAAACTGAGTGCAACATTTTGTTGAAAGTCGTCTTGAATGCTACTCTTGTATTTGAATGCACAATCAAGTTAACTGAGAACTACCCTGCCCCAGGTTAAAATTGCGGGTTTTTATTTGCAAAGAAAAGAAACTCCTACTTCAAGGCTCGAAGGGGTTAAAGAGGGGTTATCTTCCTTATGTCTCCGGTGTTTGGGGAATTTAAACAATGCCTTACATCGTCAGCAAAGTTTTGATTTGAAGGCATACCAACAACAATTATGGGTATAACGTTTTCATCATCCTCCCTCCAATCTTTGCATAATCAAAAGGAAAGTGGAAAAGAGATAAAGTATATGCGAAAGAAAGCATAAAGATATAATAAATAGCAAACACAAATGAATTGAATCAAAAAGTTGCAATGCTCATTTCATTAATTTGGAGGTACAAACATAGTTGAAAGCAAACAGCTAAAATAAAGAAAATGCAAACAACAAGAAACAAAGGCCTAATGACTAATCAATACAAGGATGAGCTGTCCTGTCTGAAATACTGGCTTTTAGGAGGATAGCATGCTGAAGTCGACTGAAGCTTCACTTGGCGTGTCCTGGCAGAGGGTTGTTCTGAACATTGGGATTGTCCTTAAAGGAGAGGATTTTGTTCCTCATCAGCTCTTGCACTCTAGCCTTCAATGCAAAGCAACTTTCCAAGTTATGGCCCGCACCACCTTGATGGTATTCACAATGAAGATCAGACCTATAGCCGGCTGGAAGAGGATTTGGAGGAGGAGGCAAAGGCCTTATGGTAATCAAACCTTGTTCAACCAAACCAGGATAAAGTTCAGTGTAAGTCATGGGAATAGGATCAAATTGACCCTTATTACGATACTGGCCCTGTCCTGCAGCCGGACGCTGGGGAGCTTGAACTGGTCGTGGAGCAGCAACCACGAGAGTAACAACAGCAACAGTAGGATGAACAACATACTGAGGTTGAGGACGAGGCCTTCTCACTTCAACCATTATAGCATTAGTCTGATCTTCCTTCTTCTTCTTCTGAAAGTTCCCGTAGGATTTCTTCGCAGCATTAGAAGATTCAACAGCCTTGGATACTTTTCCTTTCTTAAGACCTTCCTCTAATCTTTGGCCGATAGTAACCAAGTCAGTGAAATTGGAGGAAACACTTCCAACCATTTTCTCCCAATAGAATGGGGACAAGGTATCCATGAACATTCTGGTTAATTCCTTTTCGGCCAAGGGAGGTTCAACTTGGGAAGCCAACTCTCTCCAGCGCTGAGCATATTCCTTGAAAGACTCTTTATCATTCTGAGACATGTTTTGCAGTTGACGGCGATTAGGAGCCATGTCGAGGTTGTACTTGTATTGCTTCATGAAAGCATTGGTGAGGTCTTGAAAGCTGTGGATAGAGTTTTGCTCGAGACCCATGTACCACTTGAGTGATGCCCCACTTAAGTTATCCTGAAAACAATGGATAAGCAGCTTCTGATTTTTGGCATGAGCAGTCATCCTACGAAGATACATGACCAAATGAGCTCTTGGGCACGAGTGACCCTTGTACTTCACAAAATCTGGAGTTGTGAACTTAGGAGGTATAACAAGGTCAGACACTAAGCACATGTTGTCTGCGTCCACATTAAATAAATCAGTACCCTTAACAGCTTTGAGTCTCTTCTCTATACTCTGAAACTGCTCTCGAACAACTTCAGGTTCAACAAAGTCTTCATGGTCCTCACCTTGAGCATTGGCAGCATTATACTCATAGAGGGGATTCTCAAAAAGAGCTCGAGTAGTCTGAACTATAGGCTGAGGCTCGGTAAAAACAGGAGCTTGAAACACTGGTATAGCAGCTTGACCAATCATAGCATTAGATGCAAGAGGTGGAGAATAGTTGTGCGGCAAACCAAACTCTGGCCAAGTTGAAGGTGGCACTTGAACTGGTGGAGGATCAGCGCTTGAAACTTCCTGGATGACTGTCCTTTGGGGAGGCTTCCCTCTAGCAAGCAAAACTTGAAGCATCTCAGTGAGTTTAGTCATACTTGATTTGAGGTCATCGATCTCCATTCGGACCTCAACATTGTGTACCTCTTGCTCCGACATCCTTCATCTGTAGTTAGCTCTAGTCTGGTATCGGTGTCGAGGAATTAGCTTGACGACTCACAGACAACTCTGGAAGATAGAGACAACTGGAGATGAGTAACTGGACAGACAGACGCATGCAATGAGTCATGCAAATGATATGCAATGCGATGCAAACAGGATGCAAAAACACATACAACAGGATCAAGGGTTTGAGATCACAACATGGAGTCTGGGTAAAGCACCAACCATAGGGTGTGTACTAGGGTTTACCAACTGTAGAACATGGTTCTAAAAGTTCCCAGAGTCTACGTAAATCCTTCGTATATTATCGGCCCATGTGACTACTAACACGGGTTAACAATATTCTCAAGATAAACTCGTCTGAGTGTAGTATCGCGTGACAACTACTCAGGACTGGCTCCCTCATAGTCACCGCACTACGCTATAAAGGCCAAGTGGGGTGAAGGTAACTACGGTCCTCAGAATCCCTGGCTCCCATTTGAAAAAGTAATATCAATGTGACTGCTCACATCAGACATCAACAATCCCAAAGGGCCTCATCTGAGTGTGGTCATCATATGCCATAAGTTGTTGGTACTACTGCCAACAACCGACTATTGATTACACCACGATCCTATAATATGTGCTCTCAAGTCCGGGTTAGGACTTATCTCACCACTCAATAGTACCATGCCCACAAGAGATCTCAAACAAAGCATATATACAAAGGATATGTACAAATATAGCAAACAAGCATGAATAACATAAGCAAAAGCAAGATAGGCTTAACCCTCTTAGGAAAGGACCAGCAATAGGTCTAACTCTCCCCAGTGAAGTCGCCATTTCTGTTGCGGTGAAAATCAGATAACAAATTATTAATTAATTTGCATCATTTTCTTTTACAACCGACTTTGATTTATCCAAAGGAAAGGTTCAAGATCGTTAGAAAAACCTAAAGGGGGGAGATCTAAGGTTCGGGGGTTGGTTACGTCTAGGGAAGGTATTAGCACCCTAAACATCCGTAGTACTCTACGGGAACCTCTTGTTTAATGTTTGTGTTATTCTATGTTCGCTTGCTAAGATAAATCTGTACTAAGACTAAGGACCTAAGTATGTACACTAAGTTTGCTCGCCAAGACGTCGCATCTTGTGCCTACGTATCTGACTAAAGAATCAGAGCAACCGTAGTTCACCTGGCGGGGTAAAGGGGAAAGAGATTAATGGCTATCTCTTGAAAAGATTGTGAAAGTTTAAAAGTTGGTGAATGAGAGGAGATTAATGGCTATCTCTTATGTAGGTTAAAGGAGGGTTTAAAGGTTATAAGGGATTAATGGATATCTCTTAGGAAGGCTAGTTTTAAAAGGGTAATGAATGGTTACCTATGACTATGGGTCAAAGAAGGGTAATGAGCTTTCTATGATCTTGAAATCAATAGAAAAACTTTTCCTTTGGAAGGAAGGGAGGGAAATAACATCTTATAAATAAGAGTTACAAAGAGTTGAAGTATATGTAATATATAAGAGTTCAATAAAACAGTAAGCAAATAATCATGAGATGTGCTTAAAAAATGAACATAGCAAACAGTGAGTGAGTAACCAGAAGTGAATATAAGTGTGGACATAGCAAGTGGTAAGCAAGTGATCATAAATTGTAGCATGAATATGAACATAGCAAATGGTGAGCATTTAACCATAAGTGTAGACATATCAGACAGTGAGTGCAAGTGATTATGCAGTGAACATATAAGGCAGAGAAACATTCACAGTTGGAAACAAAGCCTTTGAAAACATGTTGTTCATTAACAGGTAGCAAAGCAACACAAACTTGCATAGCAAGAGTTATGATAAAGTCAGAGACAGAACTTCACAACCAAATACATTCATAGCAGGATCAATTCACAAACAGCAGTTACACAAGCATGGTGAGCATAGCATGGAAAGCAAATAGAAACAGAAGAATTTACTCATGTGATTTTAAACAGAAAGCAAACAATATTCTCAAGGGAGGAAGAGAGTGAGAGAAGAAAGGAGCATCTAGATGCTAAGGCAAACACAAGTATGAAAGCTTAAAAGGGGAAGGAGAAGTTAGAATGTGGATGACCATCCACATCCCATTCACTTACCATTAGTCCCTACATGGTTAGCAAAAACAAACATAAGCAACAATAATACAAATGAAACCCAACAAGGTACAACCCAAAGAGAAATGGTTACAAACCAAAAGAAACTCATCCAAGTCATAATGCACACCTTAGAGGTGACCCATAATATTTACCAAACAAACTCAAGCAAAGAGAATGCAAACAAGTGGCAAAACATCCAAGAAAGTCATCAAAGAAGGAATAGAAGAAGAATGAGTGGATATGCAAGGTGATCATGCAAGAATGCTTCAAATAAAATCAAAGTCAGAATGTGGATGACCTAAACATGTGCCTAAACATGCTATACAAGTGTCACATAAGGCAAACAAGCAAGCATCCAAACATTAAGAACCATTAGAAGAAGGAGAAGGAAGCATGTAAATGAAACATGTCAAAGGATGCAACATGAAACATGAATAACATATGACATGAATACAAAGCTTCAAGGTCAGAAACAAACATCAAATGAGATGCAAAGAAGTGATATGGCATGGCATACACAAACCAAACACAAACCAAGAAGAGGCATAGATGAGAAGAAGTGAAAAGATAAGTCAAAAAGAGGCATGTAAATCAAACATTGAACATGTGCACAAAATATGCAACAACCTCATACCAATGACCTATAATGACAATCACATGACTTATAATAATTCAAACATGGCTCATGAAGTCAAAGAACCAAATCCAAACAATGGCACAAATGCCTTCTCAAACAAGTAATCAAACATGCTCAAAGATGTGCACAACATAAGACCTCAAACAAAGAGCAATAAAAAAATTAGCAAATCAACTTCATAAATTACCAAATTAATTATCAAAACACCTCATCTATAAGCAAACATCATATTAAAAATTCATGCAAAAATTCACAAGATAAGGCCTTCAAACAATCATGCAAGGTCACATAGGAATTATGAATCAATATGCAAAAGAGAGGGACTAAGATGCAATATAAAAAAAGTTTTAAAAATGAAACAAAAATGTTTTTATGCACTTCAATGTGTTGGTGAAATAATTCAAAAAGAATGGGTTGGAAATGTGTTGTAGATGAAGAGAAATAAAATCAGCAAGTTGAAGTGTGCGTATATGAAACAATTCACAAAGAAAATAATCACACAATTAATTCAGATACCAAAAATAAAATAAAATTTGGACAAATTTTATAATATGCCAAAGATGATCCATGATTTTTTTCATAATTTTTTTATGCTTGAAACTATTTTTAAAAATTAAAAATGCAAAACAACAATTAAATGAAAAATAAAATAAATGAAATCAGCATGGGGGGTGCAATCAGCAAGCAAGCACGTTGAAAATGATAAATGGGCTCAAAGAGGGGGGTTCAGAAAGCAAGCCCAAGACAAGATGGGTCCATCAGCGAAGTCAAACAAAAAACAAACTCAGTCAAACATACTTGACCCACACCAGCCATCAGATCAATCACACGCTCCACACTCAGCCAAATAATCAATAAGGTAAGCAAGATCAATGGTCATGATTAAAAATACACCATAAGAAGAGTACACACGCGCACACCATACACGATCAGAAATTAAAAAAAAGCACGTGAGCAGCACATGTAAAATTAATGTGTTGGCATCCATTCAACCATTGGATTCATCCTACGCCTCAGATTAAGTCAAAAAATCAGCAAGTAAACAAAATGAGTGGTCCAGATTTGAGTGCACATGATAGCAACCATGGAAAGACACACACGCAAACCACAAAATAAAATAGAGTTTTAAATGGTGTGGCAAGACGTGAGCCATTGGATCAATGCAACGAACGGCTAGATTGCATCTCCTTCCTCTCTCACCTGCAAAAAAACCAGACGCCGGAGCCCTAGCTCCGGTCGTCTCCTCCGGTGACACTGAACGGAGATCTAACCAAATTTTTCCAGAAATCACAAACAATTACACCATTCGAACCAGAATTCAACAAGGATCAATAATATCATGTTCATTTCAACAGATCAACAACATATAAGCTAAATCGAAGAGAAACAGTTTAGATCCAAAAATTTCTAACTCAAAATACACACAATCCACACGTCCAAATTCAAAATAAAATACATCAGCATGCTCAGTGAACTTCATAGATCATCATGCACATCAAAACATTGAGTTCTATGATCATAAAAAGTGAGCTAACCTGAAGATTGCAGAGCACGAAATACACCAAGAAACTCCTCCAAAAGCTGCAGATCCTCCTCTTTTGAGCTCTATTTGCAAAATAAATGCAAATAGAGGCTTGAATCTGGCTAGATCTAGGAGTTTGAACTTGGATCCTCTTGAACTGAACTTGTTGAAAACCTTGCTCTCAGCTCAAAATGATGGCTGATACTTGTTCTACTCTCTTCACTGATCAAGAATGTGGAAAGAAAACTCAAGAAAGCCTTGTGGAGAGAGAGAATCGAAGAAGAGAAAGTTTGGAGTGAAAAATGGATTCTGAGCCAAAATGAATGCATGACCTAATTTTGGAGGCATGAGTTAGCTTATACACTCTCCATTAGTCCTCTGATCACAATTAGCAATTGGTTAAACCCTTGATTAATGAGATTGGAGTGATTTTGCCAAAATGCATTTTGAGTCACCACCACTAATCCACACGTGCAAAGTCCCCAAAATAAGCATGATCCACTCACATTTCCTCTTCTGATCACAAATGAATTGTACTTGGGCCTTGCACTTGCTTGGTTTGTGAGTTTTTGATCCATTTGCAAATTTGTACATTATGAAATAAGTGAGGTACATGGCATGGAATGACTTGATTCAAAGGCCAAAAATAATCCTCATGAGGTGTACTTTGATTTTGTAATGAGACATGAACCAATAAAACCAATTACAAGTCCATTTGTGCCAAAATGCAAAAGGTGGAAAAAAGTGGTATATGGAAAACCTCAAAATGCACCTTGCATTGTTTTGACCATAACTAGAGTTCCACAAATGATATGGAGATGTTCTAGTACTTTTTGGAAATGGGAGAGAAAGATCTTCAACTTTCATGTTGGAGGAAAATTCATTTGAAGCTTCCTTGATGATGAAGAGTCAAGTTGAATGTAGTGGAAAAATTGCCAAAAATGGAAAGTTCTCATTATAGGTCATTTTCCAAATTTAGTAACTTTTGCACAAACTCTTGATTCTTGGTGAATGATGTGAAACTTGACCCTTGAAGACCATATGAGGATGTGAGACCTTGAAAACCATGAAAAGAACCTCAAAATTCCACAGTTGACTTTCTCTTTTACAGTTGACTTTTCTTGGTTCACAAGCAACTGATCCACTGAACATTCTTCACCATGAATTATCAACCAAACCCTCATCTTATGGATACATGCAAGCATAAAGACCATGCTTGAACACACAAAGCCCTCCAAGAAGTTCTTTTGGTTCATAAACCCTAATTGGTCCCTCTGATCAGGAGGGAAAGATCCACTTGAAATCCTTTGCCATGCTTGACCTTATGAAGATATGATGAACCCCATGAGCCACCTTGAAGCTTGAAACTTGAGAAAATGGACCAAGTACCTTGATCCCATGCTAAGAACCAATGCTATGCACAATGCAAATGCAAGAAATGAAAAGAAACATAAGCCAATTAGTATATAAACAAAAGGGAAAATTTTGAGGTGTTACAGCTGCCCCTATTCAATCAACTTGGTCCTGAAGGTATGATAGTGATGGCTATCATGCATTCAAAGGATTCAGGGAGATTGAATACCAAAAGAAACCTGAAATTTGCATAAAGAACACTATCCCTACTGATAGAGGGAATTGGCGAAGAAAATCTTCAACATGACTTCACATGAGAGAGACTTGAACGTCAACCTCTGCGGGGGAAGTACAATAAGAAACCTTCAACATGACTTCACATGAGAGAGACCTGAACGTCAACCTCTGCGGGGGAAGTGCAATAAGAAATCTTCAACATGACTTCACATGAGAGAGACCTGAACGTCAACCTCTGCGGGGGAAGTGCAATAAGAAATCTTCAACATGACTTCACATGAGAGAGACCTAAACATCAACCTCTGCGGGGGAAGTGCAATAAGAAATCTTCAACATGACTTCACATGAGAGAGACCTGAATGTCAACCTCTGCGGGGGAAGTGCAATAAGAAATCTTCAACATGACTTCACATGAGAGAGACCTGAACGTCAACCTCTGTGGGGGAAGTGCAATAAGAAATCTTCAACATGACTTCACATGAGAGAGACCTAAGCGTCAACCTCTGCGGGGGAAGTGCAATAGTGAAAAAATCACCAGATGCAGTTGCGATGTTAAACAACATCCCTTGAATCGTATTCTTTTCTGCTGGCAAAAAAAATCCTGTAACAAAATACCAAACCTGGCTTATGCTTCAAATGCATATGTTTGAATTTTGTCGTAATGCTCCATACGAAATGGAATGCTACGCATTTGGGAGGATGCCATACAAAAGATGCTTATGCAATGCAAAAAGGGCGCCCCAGCGAAATAAACGCTAAGGATAAAGGCAGCTCCTGGGTATGGTAAACTGACATGTCATTCTTAACCAAGAGATCCTGATGAGGTATACTTCACCCTGCTGGGAAGAAATAAGACCACCAATTCTGTCGGAGACGGACGAAACTCCGAGAGAATACCCACTCTGTTGGGGAATGTCAGGATCAACAACTCTGCTGGAGATGGACGAAACTCCGAGAGGATACCCATTCAGCTGGGGAAGGGAGATGAATACTGAAGATGGAAACTTCTCCACTGGGGATGACCAACCGTTTCAAAAGTTGGATTTGACGCCTGCCAAAAATGATTGGACTTAAGACCTGCTGGGAATACCACTCACCACCAGACTCTGCTTGGGGATATGAGCTTAATCTGCTGCTAGGGAAATAACTTTACCCTCACCCTGCTGGGGATTAGATTAAGCCATGGTCGTTGAGAATATACTTTCTGACCAACTGAGGAAAGTAGATACCAGGACTCTGTGGGGATAATAACATCTTTATCCACGAACTTCCTGCTGGAGATACAACAACAGCCACCTTAGAGCAATCAACTACTGAACGCTGGCTGGGGAATAGTAATCCAAACACAATTTCGGCTGGGCATACAATCCTCTATACTCTGCTGAGGGGGACAATCCTCAACGACTCCGCTTGGGAGAAATGGAGCTGTCAACATCCATCCTGCTAGGGGATAAACCCACTGTTTCCTGACTAGCTGGGGAAAACGAAAGCCCCATACCCTGTGGAGAAACACCATCTTTAATCAAAGAATATGCTCCATCAATCTCTTGCTGGAGAGGCTGTGAAAATAGCAATTTCTGGCTACCTGCTGAGGAAAGATGAGCCAAATCACAACTCTGGCCGGGGTGAACCTCTTATACCCTGCTGAGGGAGACGATCGTCAACGACTCCGCTTGGGGAATTACTTCTTTATACTCTTGTTGAGGAAGACGATCCTTGATACTCTGATGGGGAAGAGTAATAAACAGCTGAGGACGATCAGACTTCAAAGTTGGAGAGAGCAACTCTACTGGGGAGAGCAGCAAACTGCTGAGGAAAACTAGGCTTTAAAGTTGGAGAGAGCAACTCTGGGGAGGTACACCTGTCATCCTGCAAAACTGACAGAAGGGTTTATGTGCAAAAATGATTACTTTGATTATCATCATAGTGATTATCGCCTAAGCAATTGCCATTGTTTTCCAACTTGTTTCACAGAGCTCAACATTTTAGCATGTAATGTTTTTATCAAAAATATCGGACATTTTCACAAACAAAACAGGTAAAACAAAAACAAAAGCTCTTTGACTGAAATGCAAAGTTTATTGAATGAATTGGCATGTAAATAGGCATTTACATCTGGAAGCAATTCCTGAAAAGAGGTAATTGCGCAAAAAGCAAAAGAAAATACAAATGTCGGCAATGTGGGGAACAGATATCCACCATGACTCGACTCAGCTATATCCCAAATGACTTGTTTATCCGCAGATACTTTGGCCTTTGAAGACGACTAACTGGACTGATTCCTTTCCTTCAAATTTCCCGAGTGTGAATAGTGATCACAGATCGAACGCGGATCGTAGTTTTTGCTTTTAAATCCCTAACTTTTGCCTGGATCGCCCTTTCCGGGTTTTCAATCCACCGGGATACCCATTTTTGCCAAGGTTTCCTTTTTCGGTTTTCAACCTCGCGGGTTTATTCCTTTTTTTTATCCCTAATTTTTACCCGAACCTTTTCTTTTTATGGTTCGCCAGGACGCCCCATTTTTGCCTGAACCTTCTTTTTATGTTCAGCGGGTCTCTTTTATGCAAAGTATTTTTTGACTACATCCGCGTTCACAGGGGACGTAAAATCTTCGCCATCCATAGTTGAAAGTAATAAGGCTCCACCAGAGAAAACCTGTCTTACTACATATGGCCCTTCGTAATTTGGAGTCCACTTGCCCCTGTGATCTGTTTGAGGAGGAATGATCCTTTTCAGAACTAATTCACCAGCTTGAAAACACCGAGGACGCACCTTCTGATCAAAGGATTTCTTCATCCCGCTCTGATACAACCGACCATGCGCAATGGCTTTCAATATCTTCTCTTCAATGAGGTTTAGTTCATTCAACCGGGAACGCACCCACTCAGCTTCATCAAGCTTTACGTCTGTCAGAATTCTCAAAGAAGGAATCTCAACTTCTAATAGCAGGACTGCTTCCATACCATACACCAGTGAGAAAGAAGTTGCCCCAGTTGATGTGCGTACCAAAGTACGATATCCATGCAAATCATAAGGCAACATCTCATGCCAGTCTTTATATGTCACTACCATCTTCTGCACAATCTTCTTTATGTTCTTATTAGCCGCTTCAACAGCCCCATTCATCTTCGGACGATAGGGAGAAGAATTGTGATGTTCGATTTTAAAGCTCTGACATAGCTCCTTCATCATCTTATTGTTCAAATTCGAACCATTATCAGTAATGATTCTCTCCGGGACTCCATATCGGCAGATGATGTCCTTTTTAATAAACCGGGCCACTACTTGTCTGGTGACGTTGGCATACGATGCAGCTTCTACCCACTTCGTGAAATAATCAATAGCCACCAAGATAAAATGATGTCCATTCGAAGCAGCTGGCTCGATCTTTCCAATCATGTCAATGCCCCACATGGCAAAAGGCCAGGGTGACGACAAAACATTCAGAGGAGTAGGTGGTACGTGCACCTTGTCAGCATAAATCTGGCATTTATGACATTTCTGGGCGTATTTAAAACAATCAGACTCCATAGTCATCCAATAATACCCCGCTCTCAACAATTTTCTTGCCATAGCATGCCCATTGGCATGAGTACCGAAGGAACCTTCGTGAACTTCTTCCATTAACAGGCATGCCTCGTGTTCATCAACACAACGTAGCAAGACCATGTCAAAGTTTCTCTTGTACAACACATCGTCCTTGTTCAAAAAGAAGTTTCCTGATAATCTCCTCAATGTCTTTTTATCCTTGGAAGATGCCCCAGCTGGGTATTCCTGATTCTTCAAGAAGACTTTGATGTCATGATACCAAGGCTTGCCATCTGATACCCCTTCAACTGCAAATACAAAAGCAGGTCTGTCCAAGCGCATGATTCTGATTGAAGGAGCTTCATTCCAAAGGTTCACTCGATACATTGATGACAATGTTGCCAACGCATCAGCCATCTGATTCTCTATCCGGGGGATGTGATGGAAGTCTACTCTGTCAAAGAAAGGTAACAACCTTCTGGCATAGTTGTTATATGGAACAAGATTTGCTTGACGAGTCTCCCATTCACCTGTAATCTGATTAACCACCAACGCAGAATCACCATAAACATCGAGGTTCTTGATTCTCAAATCAATTGCTTCTTCTAACCCCATGATGCATGCTTCATACTCCGCCTCATTGTTGGTGCATATGAATGCTAATCGGGTAGTAAAAGGTATATGAGAACCCTGTGGAGTCGTAATGATTGCCCCGATTCCGTTACCATATGAATTAACAGCTCCATCAAAAACCATCTTCCACTGAGACCCAATCTCAGGTCCTTCATCAGGCAAAGGTTCTTCACAATCCTTCATCTTCAGATACATGATATGCTCGTCAGGAAATTCAAACTTCATCGGTTGATAATCCTCAATTGGCTATTCAGTAATATATTCTGACAAAACACTTCCCTTAATGGCCTTGTGGGAAACATACTGAATATCGTATTCTGTCAAAACCATCTGCCAACGGGCTATTCTACCAGAAAGTGCTTGCTTCTCAAACACATACTTGATCGGATCCATCTTCGAAATCAAGAGGGTTGTATGGTTTAACATATATTGCCTCAAACGCTTAGCGGCCCAAGTGAGTGCACAACATGTTTTCTCCAACATCGAGTACCTTGACTCACAATCATTAAACTTCGTACTCAGGTAGTAGATGACGTGCTCTTTTCTACCTGACTCGTCTTGTTGACCGAGCACATAACCCATTGAATTCTCAAGAACCGTGAGATACATATTCAAAGGCCTTCCTGGCACTGGTGGCATAAGGACCGGAGGTTCCTACAAGTATTCTTTAATCTTTTCAAATGCCTTTTGACAATTTTCATTCCACCTGACCGCTTGATCTTTTCTTAGCAACTTGAAGATTGGTTCACACGTGGCTGTGAGATGCGAGATGAACCTAGCAATGTAGTTTAATCTCCCTAAGAAACCATGAACCTCTTTTTCTGTTTTCGGCACATGCATTTCTTGTATGTCTTTTACCTTTGCAGGATCAACCTCGATACCCTTTTCACTAACAATGAACCCCAACAATTTTCCTGATCTCACCCCGAAGGTGCATTTGTTAGGATTCAACCCCAGTCTAAATTTTCATAGCCTTTCAGATAACTTCTGAAGATTCACCAAATGTTCTTCTTCCGTCTGTGACTTCGCAATCATGTCATCAACATAGACTTAAATCTCTTTGTGAATCATATCATGAAAGAAAGTCACCATCGCCCGCTGGTAGGTTTCCCCTGCATTTTTCAATCCAAAGGGCATCACTTTGTAGCAAAAAGTTCCCCACGGTGTTATGAATATTGTTTTCTCCATGTCCTCTGGGGCCATCTTAATTTGGTTATACCCAGAGAAGCCATCCATGAAGGAAAACACAGAATACTGAACAGTATTGTCAACTAACACGTCAATATGAGGGAGCGGGAAATCATCCTTTGGGCTTGCTCTGTTCAAATCCCTGTAATCAACACACATCCTGACCTTCCCATGCTTCTTAGGTACAGGCACGATGTTAGCAACCCATGGAGGATAATTTGTCACGGCAAGAAAACTGACATCTAGCTGTTTTTGAACCTCTTCCTTGATTTTGACAGACATCTCCGGTTTAGTTCTTCTCAACTTCTGCTTAACCGGAGCACAACCTTCTTTAAGTAGTAGCCGGTGTATAACAATATCAGTATCGAGCCCAGGCATGTCTTGGTAAGACCAGGCGAAGATATCCACATACTCTCAGAGCATTTCAATCAATCTTCCCTTGACATTGTCTTCCAATGCAGCCCCTACTCTTACTTCCTTTCTGGCGTCCTCGGTTCCCAGATTCACAATCTCAATTTCCTCCTGATGAGGTAGGATGACTCTCTCCTCTTGCTTCAACAATCTGGCCAACTCTTCGGGCAGTTCACAATCTTCGTCAGTCTCTTCTTCAGCCTGATAGATTGGATTGTCAAAGTCATACCGAGCTATAGCTGAGTCATGATCGGTGTCATCTGAACAAAAAGACCTGCATGATTGATGAGGTATGTTTTATTATGTATGCAACAAAGAAACACATTGCCATTTTGATGTGGGTTTTTAATGCATAAAAATAAAAATAGAAAGACAGAGATCAAAATATTTGAGTGTGAAAAGTCCTTTATTGATGATAAAGCAAAACATGCAATAGTTAAAAGCCCTACAAATAAAATCACTACGTCTTGGGCAGAACGCAGGATTAACATAATAGGAAAACAAAGCAATTACTCGAAGCCAGTCACTTGAATGACTCTCTCGGAAGACCAGTTGCAGAGACTTTCTCCTGGGACACAGGGCGGATCCAGCTATCCAAGTCACAATCACTGTCCCCTTCTTCCTCAATGGCATTGACCCTGTCGAAGAAAACACCGACACTAGTGTAACGGACTGGGAGATAGAATTTGGGAGGATCCCCATCTCTCCTAGATGGCTTGTATCCCAATCCATAAGTATCCCTCTTCTCCTGAACTTCAACCACCTGGCCCCACCTTTGTGAGCTACCAGCCTCAACCACAGCTTTGGCGTCTTTAAATGAAGACATAGAAACTTCAAGCTGATTTGCCCGTGCAGACTGCTCTATAGCTTCAGACTGGACAACCTCTTCAGAAACCTTCACCTTTTCAAACCCCTGGTACAACGTCTCATGGATTTCACCATCCACTTCCACGTACTTGAAGGTTGACAACTGACTAATCATTATATCTTCTTCTCTGCACACTGTCACTACATGACCATCAACCATGTATTTCAGTTTTTGATGCAAAGTGGAGGTTACAGCGCCTGGACCATGGATCCAAGGACGACCCAATAAACAGTTGTACGCTGGATGAATATCCATTATATAAAATGTTGCATCAAAGATTTCCGGTCCAACCTTGATCGGAAGCACAATCTCACCAAAGACAGATCTCTTCGAGCCATCAAAAGCTCGCACCACCAAGTCTCTTGGTGTAGAAATAAGTCCCCTGGTATCTAACTTCATTAATGCTTTCTTGGGCAATACATTCAACGATGATCCAGTATCCACCAAAACATGTGACATCAGTGAACCACGACACTTAATCGAAATATGCAGGGCATGGTTATGATTCCTCCCAGCAGGAGTCAGATCAAGATCTGTGAAAACCAAGCCATTACCCGCATTCACATGTGCTACAACCCCTTCCAGCTGATTGACAGATATTTCTTGAGGAACGTATGCTGCATTCAAAACTTTTAGAAGAGCATTCCTATGAGCTTTAGAGCATAACAACAAAGACAGAATAGAGATCTTGGACGGGGTCTGATGTAACTGGTCCACGATCTTGTAATCACTTCTCCGGATGAGTCTCATAAACTCCTCAACATTTTTATAAAAAGCATCATCAACCGGCTTCACTGTAGAATCAATAACCACTGGAGTCTGAACAGAACCATCCATTGCCTGTTTTCCCCTATCTTGCCTAGAGGTACTGGGTAGATCATTAAGAGGAGTAAGCACTCTACCACTTCTGGTTATAACATCAGTCTCAACTTTAACCTCTGAATTAGAACTCCTTGGTGAAGTATTCATTAATTCCTGCTTTTGTCCATTGACAAACACCTCTGCACCGTAATTCCACGGAATAACCTTAGAACTTTCATACGGAATGGGTCCAGCCCTTGTGATAATGACTGGAGGTGGCCTTGCCGGACCAGAAATAGTAATTGTTTTGAACGGAATGGTGATAGTAGCAACCTTCTCACTAACAACCTCTTCTTGCTGATTACCTCTGTCAAACTATAAACAACCCTCATCAATCAGATTCTGAATACCCATCTTCAGCGAATCACAACCATTAACCTTTGTCAAACAATCTGAGCAGTTCTCACCACAACCCGGATAGACGCCACCCTTCAATAACCTATTTTTAACCACGGCCAACGGAGTCTTCAGCTCCTCAACATCCATGATCAAATTCAGAGCTTCACATTCCTCAATTATTGCATTCACCTTCGGCCCATTATGATCAGGCATAGGGTTTTGAATAACGTTGGGCCCAACATTCGAGAAATTGATAGCTTTGGAGTCTACAAGATCCTACACCTTGTGCATGAAGGCTTTAAACTTCTCTATAGTATGCCCCGGAGCACCAGAGTGAAAGTCGCAATGTGCGTTAGCGTCATAACTTCGTGGCAATTCCCCTTTTGGTGGAGCCAGGGTACGGAGCTCAACTAGACGCAACTGCAGCAAATGTTGCAACAACTGTGCATATGACATTGGTGGCTGATCAAAGTGCCTATCTACTCTTCTCTGTCTATTCTGATATTGGCCCTGCTGCCCGTTCTGATATTGATTAACATTGTTGTTTTGTTGCTATGGTGGAGGTAACGTTGTTGGGATAGTTACCGATGCTACTTGTTGGTTATTGCCCTGACGTTGTTTCCCTTTCCCCCTGTGAGATGATACAGCGTTGGCCTCTCCTTTCTTCTTATAACCATCAAACGGCTTCTTTCCATGTCCGGAGGACGATCCGTCACCACTAGAAACTTTTCTGGCCTTAATCCCAACCTCTACCTTCTGTCTGATAGCAATCACATCTGCAAACTTGCCTAGTGAACAAGGCAAAAGCTTCTCATAATAGTGCTTAGGCAGTGTGTCCATAAACATGTCCAACATCTCTTTTTCCAGCATTGGTGGCTGCACCCTAGCTGCCAATTCACGCCACCTTTGCGCGTATTCTTTGAAACTTTCATCATTTTTCTAGGACATGCTCAACAACTGAGTTCTGTTGGGCGTCATGTCTGTGTTGTACTGGTAATGCTTAATAAAAGCTGCAGCTAGCTCTCTCCAAGTACGAACATCTCTACTTTCCAGCCCCATGTACCATTCCAAAGACGCGTCGGATAGGCTGTCTTGGAAAAAATGCATCATTAACTTTTCATCTTTGGCGTGAGCAGCCATTTTCCTGGTATAAGCTTTTATATGAGTTCTCGGGCAAGTAGAACCATTATACTTCTCCAGTGTAGGAATCTGAATCTTGTGTGGAATGACAATATCAGGGACCAACCCTAGGTCGTTCAAATCTATTCCCAAATCATCCTGTTTCACAACCCCCTTCAATTGCGCCTCAATTAAACGGATCCTCTCGTCACTGACCACCAGAAGACCAACGTCCAAGCTTCTGACCGAAAAAACATCATCCTGTTGATCATCAATACGAGGGCCATGGATAGCTCAAACAATACTTCCCTCTCCAACCACTGAAGGAATACCACCCTGTCCACCAGCACCAGTGATAGGAATGTTGATACCAGCACCACCTCTGCCCGGAGGAATAACACGATTAAGAAAACCACCGTGTAAGATACCATTTTCATCAACCTTTGACACCAAAGGCTGAACTAGAGTTCTGAATTCATTCTGACTCTGCACCACACCCTGCATCATCTCCATAAATTGATCGATGCGAGCTTGCATAGCTGCCATGTCTGCCTGAACTTTGTCCATCACTCTGCTTTGGTTAAGCCTGGTAGAATACCGATGAGTTGGTTGATCAATCCTGACTGACAAAAAGAGAGAGCATAAGAAAACCAGAGAACCCAAGATAATCTGCAATGCAAAAATGGTTATGATTATGCAAATGCGAATGCAAAAATGCAAACAAACATATTTGGACATTTCCAGGGCATATCCGCTTTGATTCCGTTCCATGAAACCGGGCAAGGGATTAGACACACTATCGAAAAATAAATCCGAACCCAGGAATACCACCGAATCAAACCACAAGAACAAATACTCTCTGAAAACCAGAACTGCCAGAGCACAGATAATTAAACCAAATATTCCATTACTGAAAACAAAGTGGTTCTTACAGACAAATTCAAGCATAATCAAAGGTGACTCCATCAACAAACCTGATGGTAGTCCCAAAAAGATAAACATCAAAATCAACTACAAATCAATTCCAAACAAACTAGCTTCAACTTCTTCGAGAAGATCCACAGTGTCAGGATGTGCAGGTTGCTTAATCAGCCCTTTGATCAACTTGTTCCTCTTTGCAATCTCTTGGTTCAACTTAACAATCTGCTCTTCAGCGTTGTTGTCCTCGCGCTTCAACTTCTTGACCTCGGCTTGCAGCTTGAGCTCTTTAATTTCCTTTTGTGCTTCTTTCCACTTGGTAAAGTAACGATCTTTCCTTGCTTTCACTACCTGAAGCTCTTCTTTCAGTTCTTCATTCTCAATCTTGGCCTCCTTCCACATATCCTGATACGTGGCAAGCTTGTCTTCTGCTTTAGTCAAAAGCTTCTTGTTTTTCCTTTTAGCTTTGCCTGATGATTCAGCAGCCATACTGACCTTTTTGAAGTACTGAGCCCTGTCGGCAAAATCCTTCTCTTTTTTCTCTAGATGCGCAGTCATGTCTTGAACTTTCCACTTCAACCCCAAGTTGTCATGTAGAGCATTCTGTAGCTGACTACTCATTTCAGAGTTTTCCACCCTCAGATCAGATACCAACTTACGCTGCTTGTCGAATTCTTCGAATGGTACAGTGAGTCTTTCTTCCACAATCTCTGGATACAAGGGAGGCGCCCGATCAAAGGGCAAATAGAACTCTTCTACCCTCTTTTTCACCCATTCAACATACGGAGCGAAAGCTTGATTATTGGGTTTCCCCAAAACAATTTTACCTATCTTCTGTCTGCTGAGCCAAGCTTCAGAAGCTTCTTGTGCAATAGCCACGCCATCAGTCATATGAAAATACAAAGATTCTTCCAAATCTTTTCCAGCTGGAGGATCTTTTAGGGCGTATGCAAACTGCCTGATAGCCAAAGACGGGTTGTAGTTAATACCTCATTTTCTTCCGACCAAGGGTACATTAGGATACCTGCCACAGCTATGCAAAATATCAGTCCCCACTAATCCTTTATCCACCCAGAGAATATCTTTAGCAGTTAGGCCCATCAGACGCTTACTCCACTCTAAAGAAGTCTTTGAATCCACAAAAGCACCAGATTGGGGTAAACGTTTGGCAAACCATTTGTAAAAAAGAGATGCGCAACAACAAACCACCCCACCTCGTCTTTTCTCATTCCTGTTGTATAGGGCGTAGTGGAGATCACCTAACAAAGTCGGCACCAGATTTTGAGCTGTAAATATCTAAATAGCATCCGTATCGACAAAATCAGACTCATTAGGGAATAACACAATGCCATATATACACAGAGCCAATATTGCATTGAAAGCCATCCACCTCTTTTCCTTAGCTTCTTCTCGAGCCCTCTTCACCAAGTACTCCAAGTGATATCCTCGGGATTTTCCCTTCTTAGAAAAGTTAGCCTCCACTGTAGATCTGCTCAAATAAAGAGCCTTAGCCACTGCTTGGAAATCACAATCTCCTTGGGAACCACAGAAAGGAACACCTTCTTTGACAGGAATCCTCAAAATGTTGGAGTACTCTTCCAGGGTAGGAACCAACACATAATCTGGCATCACAAAGCACCTCAAGGAAGGATCATAAAACTGCATTAAGGTGTGTAGCCCATTATATTCATATTCACTGAGACTCCGAACCAGGGACAATATCCAACCATACTTCTCTTCAAAGGCTCCTAAAACTTCTGGACCAGCTATACTCTGCAAACTGTTCAACGGGCCAAGAGTGATCTTCGGGAACTTGTAGACGATGATGTGCTTCTTACCCCTCTTAGTGTCCATCCCTATGAACGCCCCCTGATTGGAATCAAAGACTAGATACTACCTGAAAATGCACAAACATGAATGTCATAAAAATGGAATGCAATGCAGAACATGGGATCAAGGTATCCACACAAATTGGCTGCACTGTGCTGACTAAACAAATCAAGGCTCTGTACCAAAACTCAGAACAACAACAACCACAGTGATAACACCAGAAAGCCAGGTAGGTTGAAGGTCACGGTTACCTGCAAACCTGTAAACTACCTGCCCCTCTCACATGTGGGTACTAAGATCCTCAGTATCCCGGGCTCTCAGGTCGAGAAATAATGATACGTTCACCAGTTCTGGTTTGGCATCATCACCAATCGAGGAGGCCTTAACTGATTCACAAAAATGAAAGATCCTCAGCTTCAGAGGTTTGAGAAGCAATAACACATTCAGCCCGAAGGATACAATGCTACCGCCAATCAAAGAGGTCGTCCGCTGATTCACCTTAAAAAAAAGGATCCTATGGCAAGTTCCCAGCAGGTCCTCGGATCGAGAATGTGCAATGGGTTTGCCACAGAACGTGGTCTGCCACTGTCACATCCCGGGAGGAGTGCCGCAACTGAGTCCTCAGGAATGGTCATCAGAGTCGACAGTTCCTCAAGAGAATAACTACTGGCCTGTATCAACAAACAGTAGCAGAAAGCTCCTGATAGAACCTCGTCTGATTGTAGGGATCGTGATCACCCGCACGTGGCCAACACCACGGGAGCGTCACGCCTGCCCACGCTAAAACCTAGGTGTATGCTCGAGCTTGGGTAGTGGGCTCATCTCTCAGAACATCCCAACCCGCCAAACAGAAAACCAGCCAACACAGCACAGTAATATCCAGTATGACAGTAATAAAATGAAATCCAATGCGATAAAAGCTGTAAATACAGTAAATCAGTAAGGAAAAAATACAGTAAATAACAATACAGTAATATACAACAAAGCAAAGCACCACAAAAACACCCAATGAAAAAAAACTAACAAGTGCTAGGATCGACTCGCTAAAGGGGATGAACCAGCAAGAGGTCAACCAGAGTCCCCAGCAGAGTCGCCAGTTGTCGCTCCCGAAAGATTCGCATCCAACGGTACAAACGCGAGAGTGGCGCAGAAGACACAGAGTCGTCAGCAATGTGTATTTATCCCGAGAGAGGGAAAGGAAACACTGTATAAACCTGAAAGAAGGGAAAGAACATGGTCTCACGACCAAGAGAAACGGGTACGGGAGTCGGTTACGTGAAGGGAAGGTGTTAGCACCCAACACGTCCATCGTACTCGATGGGATCCACGCTTGTTGTCTGCATCAAAGGGTGTCGTCGTCTGGAACTCAGCTGCAACTGGAAAGGAAAAAGAACGAGAACGGAAAGAAACGAAGAAACAAATGTAGGGAAAATAAAAGAAGTGCTCGCATGGGCCCTACCCCACTGCCTACGTATCTCATCGGGAGCATGAGAATCAGAGCGACGTAGTTCCCCTCAACGAGGGTTACTATTTGTGTTATTTAGGGAACGACTTACGTTCTAGCTCAGGTGTTGCAGGCTCGCTGAATCGAGTACGTTACCGTCTTGCAAGAGAACGAGTAGGAACACGTTCGTACATTGAGAGTGAGTGAGATGAGAAAAGAATTTCCGAAGGAGAGACGTTATTGTTTGTTTGAAGTTTTTTAAGCAAGAAGTGTTTTTTACAGTTATTGTAACTTGCATTGAACCAAAGTCTCAAATACAAGAACGAATACTTCGCGCATCGTCCCCAACAGGACGTACACTAGGTATCCTAGAAGAATGAGAGGAAGCCCCTTATTCCCCACTTCCCACATAGAAGGCTCAAGCGCAATACACGTTAACCTTTATTACGTGCTTTCAAGAAGTTTTGAGATGAGAAGAGAGACGACACAAAGGAAACTCTAAAGGGAAACTAAGAGTCCTAATGTTATCATGCATGGATGTCCTATGGTTAGTGAGGCTTAGGAGGAACGACTACCTAAAACCTAATGCTAATCCTACTCCAAGCTTAATCAAAAATTAAGTTGGACTAGGTAGCTCTAAGGGGAAAAGAATCCAAGACTTAATCAAGTCTTGAGATTCAAGGGAGGAAGAGAGTGAGAGAAGAAAGGAGCATCTCAGATGCTAAGGCAAACACAAGTATGAAAGCTTAAAAGGGGAAGGAGAAGTTAGAATGTGGATGACCATCCACATCCCATTCACTTACCATTAGTCCCTACATGGTTAGCAAAAACAAACATAAGCAACAATAATACAAATGAAACCCAACAAGGTACAACCCAAAAAGAAATGGTTACAAACCAAAAGAAACTCATCCAAGTCAGAATGCACACCTTAGAGGTGACCCATAATATTTACAAAACAAACTCAAGCAAAGAGAATGCAAACAAGTGGCAAAACATCCAAGAAAGTCATCAAAGAAGGAATAGAAGAAGAATGACTGGATATGCAAGGTGATCATGCAAGAATGCTTCAAATAAAATCAAAGTCAGAATGTGGATGACCTAAACATGTGCCTAAACATGCTATACAAGTGTCACATAAGGCAAACAAGCAAGCATCCAAACATTAAGAACCATTAGAAGAAGGAGAAGGAAGCATGTAAATGAAACATGTTAAAGGATGCAACATGAAACATGAATAACATATGACATGAATACAAAGCTTCAAGGTCAAAAACAAACATCAAATGGGATGAAAATAAGTGATATGGTATGGCATACACAAACCAAACACAATCCAAGAAGAGGCATAGATGAGAAGAAGTGAAAAGATAAGTAAAAAAGAGGCATGTAAATCAAACATTGAACATTGCAAAAAATATGCAACAACCTCATACCAATGACCTATAATGATAATCACATGACTTATAATAATTCAAACATGGTTCATGTAGTCAAAGAAACAAATCCAAACAATGGCACAAATGCCTTCTCAAACAAGTAATCAAACATGCTCAAAGATGTGCACAACATAAGACCTCAAACAAAGAGCAATCAAACAATTAGCAAATCAACTTCAGAAATTACCAAATTAATTATCAAAACACCTCATCCAGAAGCAAACATCATATTAAAAATTCATGAAAAAATTCACAAGATAAGGCCTTCAAACAATCATGCAAGGTCACATAGGAATTATGAATCAATATGCAAAAGAGAGGGACTAAGATGCAATATAAAAAAGTTTTAAAAATGAAACAAATTTTTTTTATGCACTTCAAAGTGTTGGTGAAATAATGAAAAAAGAATGGGTTGGAAATGTGTTGTAGATGAAGAGAAATAAAATCAGCAAGTTGAAGTGTGCGTATATGAAACAATTCATAAAGAAAATAATCACACAATTAATTCAGATACCAAAAATAAAATAAAATAAGAAAATAAAATTTAGAAAAATTTTATAATATGCCAAATATGATCCATGACTTTTTTCATAATTTTTTGATTCTTGAAACTATTTTTAAAAATTAAAAATGCAAAACAACAATTAAATGAAAAATAAAATAAATGAAATCAGCATGGGGAGTGCAATCAGCAAGCAAGCACGTGTAAAATGATAAATGGGCTCAAAGAGGGGGGTTAGAAAGCAAGCCCAAGACAAGATGGGTCCATCAGCGAAGTCAAACAAAAAACAAACTCAGTCAAACATAATTGACCCACACCAGCCATCAGATCAATCACACGCTCCACACTCAGTCAAATAATCAATAAGGTAAGCAAGATCAATGGTCATGATTAAAAACACACCATAAGAAGAGTACACACGCGCACACCATACACGATCAGAAATTAAAAAAAAGCACGTGAGCAGCACATGTAAAATTAATGTGTTGGCAACCATTCAACCATTGGATTCATCCTACGCCTCAGATTAAGTCAACAAATCAACAAGTAAACAAAATGAGTGGTCCAGATTTGAGTGCACATGATAGCAACCATGCAAAGACACACACGCAAACCATAAAATAAAATAGAGTTTTAAATGGCGTGGCAAGACGTGAGCCATTGGATCAATGCAACGAACGGCTGGATTGCATCTCCTTCCTCTCTCACCTGCAAAAAAAAACAGACGCCGGAGCCCTAGCTCCGATCGTCTCCTCCGGTGACACTGAACGGAGATCTAACCAATTTTTTCCAGAAATCACAAACAATTACACCATTCGAACCAGAATTCAACAAGGATCAATAATATCATGTTCATTTCAACAGATCAACAACATATAAGCCAAATCGAAGAGAAACAGTTTGGATCCAAAATTTTCTAACTCAAAATACACACAATCCACACGTCCAAATTCAAAATAAAATACATCAGCATGCTCAGTGAACTTCATAGATCATCATGCACATCAAAACATTGAGTTCTATGATCATGAAAAGTGAGCTAACCTGAAGATTGCAGAGCACGAAATACACCAAGAAACTCCTCCAAAAGCTGCAGATCCTCCTCTTTTGAGCTCTATTTGCAAAATAAATGCAAATAGAGGCTTGAATCTGGCTAGATCTAGGAGTTTGAACTTGGATCCTCTTGAACTGAACTTGGTGAAAACCTTTCTCTTAGCTCAAAATGATGGTTGATACTTGTTCTACTCTCTTCACTGATCAAGAATGTGGAAAGAAAACTCAAGAAAGCCTTGTGGAGAGAGAGAATCGAAGAAGAGAAAGTTTGGAGTGAAAAATGGATTCTGAGCCAAAATGAATGCATGACCTAATTTTGGAGGCATGAGTTAGCTTATATACTCTCCATTAGTCCTCTGGTCACAATTAGCAATTGGTTAAACCCTTGATTAATGAGATTGGAGTGATTTTGCCAAAATGCATTTTGAGTCACCACCACTAATCCACACGTGCAAAGTCCCCAAAATAAGCATGATCCACTCACATTTCCTCTGCTGATCACAAATGAATTGTACTTGGGCCTTGCACTTGCTTGGTTTGTGAGTTTTTGATCCATTTGCAAATTTGTACATTATGAAATAAGTGAGGTACATGGCATGGAATGACTTGATTCAAAGGCCAAAAATAATCCTCATGAGGTGTACTTTGATGTTGTAATGAGACATGAACCAATAAAACCAATTACAAGTCCATTTGTGCCAAAATGCAAAAGGTGGAAAAAAGTGGTATATGGAAAACCTCAAAATGCACCTTGCATTATTTTGACCATAACTAGAGTTCCACAAATGATATGGAGATATTCTAGTACTTTTTGGAAATGGGAGAGAAAGATCTTCAACTTTAATGTTGGAGGAAAATTCATTTGAAGCTTTCTTGATGATGAAAAGTCAAGTTGAATGTAGTGGAAAAATTGCCAAAAATGGAAAGTTCTCATTATAGGTCATTTTCCAAATTTAGTAACTTTTGCACAAACTCTTGATTCTTGGTGAATGATGTGAAACTTGACCCTTGAAGACAATATGAGGATGTGAGACCTTGAAAACCATGAAAAGAACCTCAAAATTCCATAGTTGACTTTCTCTTTTACAGTTGACTTTTCTTGGTTCACAAGCAACTGATCCACTGAACATTCTTCACCATGAATTATCAACCAAACCCTCATCTTATGGATACATGCAAGCATAAAGATCATGCTTGAACACACAAAGCCCTCCAAGAAGTTCTTTTGGTTCATAAACCCTAATTGGTCCCTCTGATCAGGAGGGAAAGATCCACTTGAAATCCTTTGCCATGCTTGACCTTATGAAGATATGATGAACCCCATGAGTCACCTTGAAGCTTGAGATTTGAGAAAATGGACCAAGTACCTTGATCACATGCTAAGAACCAATGCTATGCACAATGCAAATGCAAGAAATGAAAAGAAACATAAGCCAATTAATATATAAACAAAAGGGCAAATTTTGAGGTGTTACAGCGATTTATTTTCACCATCCAAAAACAGCAAGGAATGATTCATCTCTCTTAACCCTAAGGGAGGATCTAATCTGATTGGAGCGTTCAGAATTGTTGAGGTAAATAAGGTTCATTCAGAGAGAATCTTAGTTACTTGAGTCAAGGGTGGCAGCCTTGGTATCTCAACACTGTTTGTCAAAGAAGATACTTGTAAAAGATTGAATACTTGATAAGTGTTCATGAAGTGATCTGGTGGAGCTTAGCTACAACAGTGAAGAAGGGTTATTGGACAAGGATTTAAGATCAATTGATATTTGTGGAGTCCATAAGTATTTAATTGATTATCCTTGAAAGTCAAGATTGTTGATGTTTAACAAGATGTTGGAACATCTCATCATCAGAGTTTGTGCAGAATCATGCGAGGAGTACTTCATACGCTTTAGCATCTATTTTAGTCTTAGGTGGTGACCTAAAAATGGGCTTCAGTCGGGTGTGACAAAAGCATGTCTTCTCTGGAGAGTTTCCTGGCAAGAAACTGGTCTGGACTTTGATACTGTTGAAGATGAAGATAAAGACATCATAATTTTGATGGTTACTGCTTGGATCAGTTTATTTATGATCTAGGTACTTTGGAGCATGGATCTTGCTCTTCTTGGAAGTCAAAGTTATGTGGCAGTTATCTCTGACTTTCTACAGTCTGCTCTACTAAGGAAAGTGGCATTCTTTGGTATAGCTATGGTGTAGTCTATGACTACTTATTTTCTGAAGATTCAGACGTGGCAGGTGTGAAGTCTTTGGAGTTTTAAAGCAGGATGGAGGTTGTCTACTCAAACTTGGTTGTTGAATCAAGTCTATGAGAGCATGGAACTCTTGTTCTGTAATAGGGAGGAGGTTCTTCTAAGTGGCAGAAGGAGGAGCTAAATTCAGCAGTTGGATGTCGTATCAGAATGTTCTGGCATCTAGCTTAACATCAGAATCTCAGCTGGTGATGTGGCACATCAGCTTAAGATAAGGTGATCTACAGGAAAATGAAAGTTATGGATGCTTCAAAAAGGTCTATCTTATGCAGTTTGCGGGAGCTGTGGATGGGAAGATGTTACATGTCTAGAGGCTTGGGGGATCCAAGATATCTAGCTATGGAGCAAGTAGTTCATGTGACTTGAAGATCTGATTTCATTGGTAGATCAGTGTATCTTGTGGGAGTTTTGAAGAAGAGTGAGATCAATCAAAAGGTGGCATTTGGTTGGTTTCATAGTGTGCATTCAAGAAGGATGCTTGAAACTGATTGCTCTTGTGCAGAAGGGTGGTTGGTTGAAAACGTAAGGAGGATCTGGTTCATATTGGAGCTTGTGACAGAAGTTCTCAGCTTATGGAAGATTATATTCTTTTGGTGGATGAGAGTTTATTTCTCTCTGGGTTTCTGAAGTTCTCTTTGTTCAAGCTGGTGGCGCAATGTTGTGTGAAGATCTTCAGTTTGGATTACTAAGCTGATAGTAAGTCCAGTGGTGGAGCATATCAAGAACCATGGTGTGTGGTGTCTATGATGTATGAAGAATGTCCTAACTGATGTTACAACATTTTTGGGTTGGTTATCCTTGGAGGAGTATTTCAAGTTCTGTGAGGAACTGGTTACTTGCATCGTGTCTAAAGAGTATCTACCTTGTCATATGGGAGAATGATGGAGTAGGAGAGCTTTCTTGGAAGTCTGATGTAAGGGTTTTGGTAAGACTGAAGTGGATCATGTGTTGATTGCATGGAAGTCTGAATATGGATATTCACCAGAAAATCAGAAGTTTTCCAGGTTATCATACGGGAGAATGATGAAGGAATGACTGTCTTGGATTATGGGGTGTCTATCTCAGTTGCTGGCCTTGGTAAGGTCAGTGGAAAATCTTGTGAAGGGGATACTACCCCCTTACTGCAAGTCATACTAGTAGTGGATCAGTTTGGCAGCTGTGAAGTTCTAGAGCATGTATACGATATCTGACATTGTTATAACAAACTAAGGGGCTCTGTGCGTCTCTTTGAGGAATGTGAAACATTCTGATTCAATTGGGTTGTGTCTCAGGGAACAAGGAGATCTATACATGAGAATTCAAGAGGAATTTGTGTGGTGTATGGATAGTTTCTGGACGAGAGGGATCAATGGAGCTTTGATCTCAATCCAAGAGTTTGTTAATTTAGGATGGCGATCCTAATGAGTCTTCACGGGAAGCATGATGGTGTTCATGTATGAGTGATTATTGGTTCTTGTCAGAAGAAGCAATAAGTGGAGTTGATGATTGTGTTCAGCAGGTAGGTTGGACAGAGGGTGCGCGCTTGAAGACATGAAGATGCGTCTTATGTTTTCCATTCATCAGCATAAGTGTTCATTGGAGGAGCACTGGTTATCTTAGATAGGGGAAGTTGCTCCTTGATCTAAGATGTATTACTGCAGGGGTGCAGTTCAGAATCATGTTTGGTTGGAGGACAAGCAAACTATGATGGGATGTCAAGAAGGATGTCTTGAAATTATACTGCTGTGGCAGATTGTGGAGGTCTAATTGTGTATGACAGGGGGAGTCCTATAACCTGTTAGATTGTACAAGCTTCTGAGTTGGATGTGTTATGCTACTGACTTGCTTGCTTTTGGTTGATTACCCTTAAATGCATAGTTGCTTGGTTTGGCATATTATGGCTAAAAAGGGGGAGAAGTAAGTAGTAGTAGTGTTCTTTGGTTGTTTCCTTGAGGGGGAGCTGGATGTGTTATCCAAAGGTCGTTTTAGCCAAAATTTGCCAAAGGGAGAGATTGTTAGGTCTTTGATTGGCTACATTTTGTCTAAAACAAGTTTACAGCAAGATGTCCTGACATGGTTGCTCAGACATCAGTACAGCAGGTGCTGCTGTTATGTGTTTTAGACAGATGTCAAAGGAGATGTCACGACATCTTTGTCTGGTACAGCAGGCGCTGCTGTTTTATATCTCTTGACATATTTGATTTTATTTGATGAGAATCTTTTAGATATACCTCATCATTATACGCAGGTCAATGAGATTTATTGAAAGCAAGTCCAGATTTAATTGGATTTCATAAAAAGGATCCTTGAGACTTTTTAGGAAACTATTTGGAGATTTTTTCCTACTCTTGTGGAGAAGATCTTGCAGCTGATTTAAAACGTGAAGATTGGATCTGATTGAGGAGTCTAAGCCTATACTGCAGGAGTCTATAAATAAGGGCTTGCTAGACCTAAAATAGTAAGCACACACAACAACAAGTCGTCGGTGCATCATAAGGGTTTAGGGTTTTGAGAGTCTCTTGTGTAGTTTGTAAGTCACCCATGTATCTTTTGATACTATGTGGTCGACATAGGTTGTTGTAAATTGTTCTCACTCGAAGCTTTGAAGCAAGAGTTGAGTATTGTTCTTGGTTGAAGCTTTTAAGCAAAACCGAGTATTGCTGTTAGTCAAGAGTCTTAACTGAATATTGTTATTGAAAGGAATGTCTTTCAATTAAACAGATTGATGCAGTTGCTGGAGATTGTAACTGTTAGATATCACAGATTGTGATTAGGGGAAGTGAGTGGTGATTTTCATATCAAAGAGGGAGTTCCTTGATAAGGATTTCATTGGGCAATATTTAGGAGATAAAGTTGTAAACGAGGGAGTTTAACTTTATAAGTTTACTACAGATAGTGTAGTCTTCTTCCTGGATTGGTATCCCCCAGATGTAGGTGATTTGCACCGAACTGGGTTAACAATTTCTGTGTTGTTTATCATTCTGCAATTTTCAGTTCAGTCTTGATTAACATGTCGGATCAGATGTCGTAACATCTGTGATTCTGCAGTTCTGATATTCAATGTATCAGTCTGCTGCTGTTCCTCTGCGTTTAAATGATTATGTAGCACAATGTCTTGACATGTGTTAGGACATCTGCTGTCTGCATAGGCCAGAATTTCAAAATAGGAAGAACATAAATTTATTTAACTATTCATATTAAATATTAGTGTTGTCTTATGAAAAAAAATAAGTTTATTTATTTAAATTTTAGATAAAAGTAATTTTTTGTTATATATGTGTCTATTAGAGATAAATTTAATAGTTTGTTATTAGGGTTTGTTAGGTTTGTTATAAGTTTGTTAGAGTTTGTAAGAGTTGATCCTACTTTCAAGCTCTGATAGTTTGTTAGGTTTGTTATTAGTTTGTTAGGGTTTGTTAAGGTTGGTCCTATTTTCAAGCTCTGAAAGATATATCATCAACCTATATATAAAGTTATGTCATGTGTCATCAAAACAATAAGAATAAAACATATTTTTCTAGTTAATATTCTATTATGGCATCATAGCATGGTTCCGATTCGGAAGAGATATTGGAGAAGAAAAATACCTCCAAACCTGAAAACATGACTGATGAATATGAATATTGTTTCGATTGGATACTTGATAGTAGTGTTTCACACAACATGACTCTTTTGACCTCAATATTGAAGAAAATATGAAAACTAGATAAATCTTTCTCCATAAATACACCAATAGGGATTTCAACCTTAGTTGAAAATATGAGAGATGTGAATTTATAAAGTTCCCTTACGTTAAAAGATGTGTTATTGGTTCCTGACATTAAATGCAATCTGATTTCAATTCATAAACTAACATATGATTTAAATTGTTATGTGATTTATGATCAAAATTCTTGCACAATACAAGACCAAATGATCGCTAAATTAGCAAGTGTACTAATCTGCCAATATAGTAATAATGGGAAAAACCAAATATCGAACTCAAGGAATACTTGACGATACAGAGTTCGTGCTTTAAATCAGTTAACCAAAAGACTTGGGGTTTTGAATTGTTGTTTTAGAAATAGAAAATAAAATAACAAGAAAAAGTAAACAGAGCAGTTGAACGGTTTAAAGTATCATGAGTGAACATGCTAAGGACAGTGTGTGATTGGATCCTTTAACAATTATGACCTGACCTTGCAACAACATATTTCAAAATATTGATTGCCGGTTTTTAAGGGTGTTTACTCTTAAGTCCTCAGTGAGTAAACCTTTAAACAATCAAATAAACTCCTATGTCCATAGTGAATCACAGATGAATTTAAGCATTACTTTATCTAGAATAATCCTGTTTCCATAGGGTATTCCTAGTCCTAGGTGATATCTATTACAAAATACTCTCAATTGAGCTTTAGCAATGACATCCATTCCTAATTATTAGACGTAAATCAAACTCAATTTTTCCTGAAAGAGAAAACATTAAAAACAAATTGAAATTAAATAAAATATAATATAAATTGTTGTTATCACAAAGTTTAAATCAAAATCATTAACAAATTCAAATCAAGGACACCCTCTAGCATTTTTTGGTGGGGGGGGGGGGGGGGGGGGGTTTAACTACTCATAATAAAAAAGAAAAATAGCATACAAAGTGTAGACATTACAGATAATTAGATGAAATTAGGTCTTCAGTCACTTAGGTTTCATGAAAATCTTGATCCACCACAGAAATCTGAATTCTCCAGCCTTCAAAACATGTTTCTGCACTAAAAAATCGTCAAACCCTTGGAAGTTTGCGTTCTTTGGCTAAAAAGGCCAATTCTGGGTTTTTTATGATTTTGAGTCGTGCCATACGCGTATTTCCTTCTCTCATACGTGTATGTCAACTTCATCATACACGTATGGCAGTGAGCTTGATTTTTCACCTTTTCTGCTATTACACATATGGAATGTGGTGAGAATGAGTGGCCATACACATATGAGCTCCCTCATATGCGTATTGACAAAAGATGTGCAATTTTTTTTTATTCTGCTCATGCATTTTTGCATGGATTTTTCTATTATCATTTTGCTTTTGTCTCTTCATACCTGTAAACAGAGAAACACTACCTCAAGTGCGTAAAATAACCTAGAAACAATCAAACCACAACAGATTAAGACGTGATAGAAATTTACAAAAAAATACCTAAACTACCGCAAAACTAACAATAATTCACATGCTTTTGACATCAAAATGATGATAAATCTAACACGAATTGTGACTGATCACCAAGCCTCAAAGAGGAAGATTGGATTAGGTGGTCTGCATGAATGGATTTATGTGTTTACAAAGCAACATCAACAAGGCTTCTTGGGTGTAGCTAAGAAGGACATGAAAACCTTATGGCACATCAGAGTGGGACATTCCTCAAATTAAGTCCTTCAACATATTTCACATTTAGTCAAATGCAATTTTGATAGTTCAAATTGTTGTGATGTATGCCACAAGGCAAAATAATGTAGAAACCCTTTTCATTTAAGTATTAATAAAGCTGAAGCATCTTTTGAATTGATTCACTACACGTATGGAAATACCATACTACCACAATGGACCGCATTACTTTTTAACCATTATAGATGACCACACTCGTGGCACATTATATTCAATGAAGCACAAGACAGTGACTTAACAACATTTGATTATTTTTAGCAATCTAATCAAAAGGCAGTTTAATATGTGTATCAAGAGGATTAGAAGTGACAATGGGACATAGTTTACTAACTCTGATTTCAAGTACTTCACTAAAAAATAAGGGACCATGCATGAAACTTCTTGTGTTGCCACACCTCAACATAATGGACGTGTGAAACACAAGCATAGACAAATGGTGAACATAACACGAGCCTTGTGTTTTCAAGTAAATCTCCCATTGCATTTTTGGGGAGATTCTGTATTGATAGCAGCATATCTAATAAATAGAACCCCTACAATGGAAAATAAGGGAATCACTCCACACAACTTACTTTTTAAGAGAGCACCAAACTATGAGCACTTGAGAACTTTTGGCTGCTTGTGCTACAAGAAAAATGACTCAAAGGGAATCAGTAAATTTGATCCCATAGCTGAAAGGTGTATTTTTATTAGTTATCCACAAGGACAAAAAGGATGGAAAGTTTACAATCCAAAGACTCGTGCATGCTGCATATCGAGAGATGTAGTGTTTTATGAGTATATATTTCCTTACCATGTGCAAGACAATAATGGGTATACTAATTTTAAAAATAACTCATCAAGTGATAACCTCAATGACGAGTCTTCACTCAATAATGATGTAGAATTAGAAGTACCGAGCCTTTGGGAAATTCCTTATAATGACCAAACATTAGGTCCTTATGGAGCCTGAATACACAAGTCAAACTGAGGGTGAGCCTATAGAGCAAGAACATGTATCCATATATGACGTGAATGATGAAGTCACCAATGATTCTAGAAAAGAATCATCAGGTGAAAGTGAAGGAGAAGTCTCAAATGAGAGGGAGCCTCAGAACATGTCATGAATGAGATGACCTCCAAATTATCTAAAAGACTATGGTTGTGGCAAATTAAACATAAACCCCAAGTGCATGGCATCAATTCCAGAATCCTCTTCAGCTATCACATATCCCATCTCAAAATTTTTAAATTATGATAAGTTTTCACCAAAACATGGAGCTTACCTTGTAGCCATCACTAATGATGAAGAACCTCAATCATATACGCAAGCAGTCAAGCACGCAGTTTGGAGGGAGGCGATGGCTCAAGAAATCAAGGCTCTAGATGACAATGAGACATGGGAACTAACTTATTTACCGCAAGGAAGAAAATTGATAGGATGTAGATGGGTGTACAAAGTCAAACATAAAGCTACGAGTGAGATGGAAAAGTACAACACCATATTAGTTGCTAATGGTTACACATAAATAAAAGGTGAAGACTTCAATGAAACTTTTGCACTAGTGACCAAAATGACCAAAGTCAGATGCTTGTTAATAGTTGTAGTGCCGAAAGGATGGAAATTACATCAAGTGGATGTTAGCAATGCCTTCTTGCTTGGAGAATTGACAGAATAAGTATATACGAGTCCTCCATAAGGATATAAAGTTCCAAACAAAGATTTGATATGCAGATTAAAGAAGTCATTATATGGCTTGAAACAAGCATCTAGAAATTGGTATAGCAAATGTTGCGGTGAGAATCGGATAATAAGCTATTAATTAACTTGCATCACATTTCTTTGAAGTTCACCACCGACTTTGATTTATCCAAAGGAAAGGTTCAAGATCGAGAAAACCTAAAAGGGGGGGGGGGGGAGATCTAAGTTCGGGGGTTGGTTATACTAAGGGAAGGTATTAACACCCTAAGTATCTGTAGTACTTTACAGGAACCTCTTGTTTAGTTTGTGTTATGTTATGTTTGCTTGCTAAGGGAGAAATATGTTAAGGGTAAAGGTAAAAACCTAAGGGTATGTACACTAAGTTTACTCGCCAAGACCTCGCATCTTGTGCCTACGTATCTGACTAAAGAATCAGAGCAACCGTAGTTCACCTAACTAAGGGTGAATTTAAGGAACCATTGACTATGGCCAAAGTTCCAAGGGGAATGAGTATGAGCTCATATAGAGTTTAAGAAACTCTCTAAGTCTAAGTCATGATGGAGGAAGTGAATACTTAAAGTGATGAGTCTCACATAGAGTTCAAGAACTCTAACTTGTTGTAAGTTAAGATTGATTGGATATGAGGCCAAGGAGGAGTGGCTATGACTATGAGGTCAAAGGTTTAAGAGATGGCTCTATGACTATGAGGTCAAGAGGGGATCCTATGACTAAAAGGTCAAGGAGGATGCAAATACCTATGACTATGAGGTCAAGGGTTGAAGATGGCTATGAGGCTAAGAGAAAATACCTATGACTATAAGGTTAAGGCAAGATGGCTATGAGGCCAAGATGAGATCCTATGACTATGAGGTCAAGAGGAAATCCTATGACTGTGAGGTCAAGGAAAAAGACGGCTATGACTATGAGGTCAAAGCTGGTAAGTGGCTATGACTATGAGGTCAAAGCTGGTAATCCGTGGTCAAGGAGAGAAGTGGCCATGTCTATGAGGTCAATGCTGGAAGGTAGCTCTATGACTATAAGGTCAAGAGGGAATCCTATGACTATGAGGTCAAGGAGGAGTGGCCATGACTATAAGGTCAAAGCTTACCTATGACTATGAGGTCAAAGGTTAAAGGTGGCCCTATGACTATGAGGTCAAGAGGGAATCCTATGACTATGAGGTCAAGGAAGAGTGGCCATGACTATGAGGTCAAGGCTTACCTATGACTATGAGGTCAAAGGTTAAAGGTGGCTCTATGACTATGAGGTCAAGAGGGAATCTTATGACTATGAGGTCAAGGAAGAGTGGCCATGGCTATGAGGTCAAGGCTTACCTATGACTATGAGGTTAAAGGTTAAAGGTGGCTCTATGACTATGAGGTCAAGAGGGAATCCTATGACTATGAGGTCAAGGAAGAGTGGCCATGACTATGAGGTCAAGGCTTACCTATGACTATGAGGTCAAAGGTTAAAGGTAGCTCTATGACTATGAGGTCAAGAGGGAATCCTATGACTATGAGGTCAAGGAAGAATGGCCATGACTATGAGGTCAAGGCTTACCTATGACTATGAGGTCAAAGGTTAAAGATGGCTCTATGACTATGAGGCCAAGAGGGAATCCTATGACTATGAGGTCAAGGAAGAGTGGCCATGACTATGAGGTCAAGGCTTACCTATGAGTATGAGGTCAAAGGTTAAAGGTGTTGCCAATGATTATGAGGTCAAGGGCTACCTATGACTATGAGGTCGAAGGTTGAAGATGTAACTCTATGACTATGAGGCCATGAGAGATTCCTATGACTATGAGGTCAAAGGAAAATGGATGCCTATGACTATGAGTTCAAAGGTAGTAATGAGCTTTTTATGACTTTGAGGTCAATAAAAAGACTTTCCTTTGGAAGGAGGGGGGAATAACAACTTCTTATGAATAAGAATGTTACAAGGGGATTGAGATTCAAATGAACAGTATGAGTTCAAGACTTCAAAGAGAATGATCATTAATCAAGTGAGAATAACATTAAAGCATGACGTATACATGTATGAGTATGGAAAAAGATAATGGGATAGTTCATAACATGAGTAAGTGAACACAAGCATGGCAAAAAAATAGTTCACAACAAGCATGATCAAATGAACACAAGCATGGCAAAGTATTATGGAGTGAGACAAACATATCCACACAAAGTCATCTCTATAAGACAAACTCCAAGAAGTGTCATAGGTTACGGACAAAGGTGATGAGGTGTCAACCAAAATTCAAACAAGGCTTAATCAAAAGTTCTCAAAATAAGGTTGATGATCACACTCAAAAGTAACTGCTCAAAAATATCTTAAAGCTTCTTTAGAAAATTATCCAAGAAGTAGGAAAAGATAAGTTCAAAATTTAATGTGAAACAATTCTTAAAATTCAAAATTAAATAAAAATCAAAGTGAAAATAAAATTTAGAGAAATTAAATCAAACACTAAAATCCTAATATGATATTTTTTGAGAATTTTTGGATGAAAAAAAATGTTTTAAATAATTGAAATTGAAGTGAAAAAGAAAATAAAATATTTGTAACAAGTTAAACCATGGGGAGGTGCATTAGAAAATGTTGACATGCTAAATGGGTTGTTAGGCACATGGGCCTTTGGAGCGGGTGTGGATAGCTAAATGCACACGACCCACACCCCAGAAATGAAGTAAAATGCAAAAGAAAACTCAGCCAGCAAGTATGTCACGCTTGGTACTAAAAACATGTGACTGTGTCTCAATTGGTCATTAAGAAGTTTAAGTAACAAAAAGACAAAGCATGACTCTCTACCAATCGCATGCTGCCAGCGCAGAAAAGATTCATACAAGTCATGCAAAATGGTTCAAAAGTGTTGTGCCAATCCGGAGAAAACACAGGTGATGAACTCATCCTATGCAACCATTTTTGTCCTCAAAACTTGACCAAATGCCATGAAATAAAACCCCAAAATGCAATACTCACATGGTAGGACACACATGGACCCTTACCAATTCACAATAATCGTTAAGATGGGAGCCAACTGGACAAGAATTCAAGATTGTCATGAGTTAACCATGCCCTCGTTTATTAAGCAAAATAACTGAAACTGTGAACAAAACAAAAGAGTAACTAATGTGCATCTCTCAACAGAAGGAAAACAACATGGAATCCAAGTGTTCATAAATGACACCTTAACTTTACTACTTAGAAAGACCAACACAGGTCCCAAAACAAACTCAAACACATGTGTATTTGTATGTTCATGCGCATGAACACATGATTTTGGGCACGAAGGGAAAGAGTGAGCTCAAGCACTCAACACACACCCCATCAAACTTTCATTTTTGTTTAACTTTAATTGGTACAATAAAAGTAACATGATAGTGAACTCTTAGCATTCAAACTTGGCACAGAAACATGAATATTAGTTTGTCAAGAACTGATAGAACGATGACAACACATAAACTCAACATTATCACTTGCAACAACATCCAAAACTAACTTAAGTGCAAGACATCATAATGTTAACAACATGGGTTCCAAATGTTTTATATGATATTATGAACATGGAGTGAAGGATAGTGAGTGTAAGTATCGCTCATGCCAGCAAACAAACTACATGTTGCTAACTTAAAATGAGATGAACCACTTTGAAACAGTTCAGTCCTTCAAATTATAACATGAAGACAATAGCACAAAATGCTCCAAACCAACAGCTGCTAGTGTATCACATAGATTCAAACATCACATTATCATATTCAAAACTATTCCAGAATGACTCAAAAGTAAGATACTCATGATAACAGTATGAACATGGCTAGTGAAAGGATGAGATAGTTACCTAGTGGAATAAGTCTACTGCACCTTCTCAATCCAAGAGCTTGGAATCAAACTGGACTGCACTTCTTCCCTCTCACGATGCTTGTGCTCCAAACATCCCACTTGAGCAGTGCCTCTCTTTGGAACAGATGAGAAGTATCATGTGGTATTTCTTGAGGATTGTTGGTGGTTTCTGTTTTGATGTTGATGATTATTTGAGGGTTGCACAAAAAGAGGACTTTGGAGTAGTGGTTTGCAAAGAGATGTAATGAAGGAAAGCTGATGTTTCTTTGAGTGAAACTTGTTCTGAGCTGTGTGTTTCTTTGTGTGTTTTTGCTCTGATTGTTGGTGCTTAATGAATGAGAAAACATCTCCTTTTATAGGCAGGGCATGCTGGTTAATAGTCCCAAAATTCAGTGGTTCAAGGTTTTGTTCAAGGGAGAAAGATCCTAAACTCAATCTTCTGCTCATGCCATGCTCTGAGATTTTTATCCTGAGCCAAGTGAGATCTTAGTTGCTTGTCCTAGGGTTTATGTTAGTAGAAAAGATGAGCCAAGAACAAAGAATTCTGATATACCAAGCATTGCACGATGGCTTTTGTTTTATTTTTACTTTCAACATGTCAACAAAAGTGCAAAGTACATGCTACTTTGATGGCCCCTCTTGCGTGTTTCATGGTGCACAATTTACTGAGAAAAGAAAGGCTAGCATGCACTTGGAGTATGGTTCACAGTCTGATTCAAAGTAGAGCAATGTTTCCACACGATGGTTCTTTTCCTAACATGTCAAATATAAAGTACAAAAGCATGGTACTTTGGTACAAGTTTTGTGGCAAAAGAAAGCATTGGGAACTGATATCAAAAGTCAGTAGAATAATGCTTATACTTGGCTAGGATTTAGTTCAAAACAAAACTTGGTTTGTGTAAATGGAACTATGGCACGACAAAATTTCAAAATGGACCAAAAGCTACAACTCTTGATTCTTTAGGGTAAATGGCGTGGGGAATTGTAACTTTGATGTCATTAATGAGTTTAAGATGGTGTTTAAAACTCATGACAAGTCAAGGCAAAGTTTGGTGCATCAAAGAATTGAATTTTCCAAATGTGACAAAGATTCCAACATACCAACTTTGGCACACCATATCTTAGTAACCATTTATCCAACTTGTGAGATTTTTGATCCTATGTAAAGAGGGGATTTGATAGCTCAATTTTCATGTGGAATATGGTTTGAGAAAAGGCTTATAACATTGAGAAAATCTGCCCTAAAGTCATGTGCATGGAAAGACAAAAAGGCTTAGAAAATTTCTCTAAGTTATTGAGTTTTTGCAATTTGAAGCACCCAACTTTAAAGCATCATAACTTGAGATTGGTTTATCCAGATGAGGAATTCTACACATGCTTGGAAAGCTTGAAGAACAAGGAATAACTTTCATGTCCAAAAGATTTTTGATTTGAAGCTTGGAACTAGGTGAAAAATTGAGTCAAAGATGGATGGAAATTAGGGTGAAAATGACTAAAATTTCACTAAGTTATAAAGGCATCTTATCTTCCAAGTCTCATAACTTAAGAATCATGCATTTTTTGAAGAGAGGTCCTCTAATACACTTTGAAGTTCATGGAAAGAGCTTCCAGTTGAGCTTTGAGTCACTCAATTTGGATGTATGGTTTGAAAGTTATGGCCTTCCCAGTTTTGCATAAGTAGTGAATTTTCCACACTTAGAAAGTTTCAAGGACCAAGCATTGCCCTCTTTGCAAGAAACCTCTCAAAGCTTGACTTCTCATGACAATCTCAATCCACTGGTGAACACTTGTGAGTATTGTATGGAGTCAAAGAGTATCTCAGGAGACCTTGAATCATGTGAGAGCTTGGTTTAGGAGACTTTGTGCAAACCCTGTTTTTCACATAAAAGAACAAACTTGCAAGATATGGTGATTAGATAATAATACACAAATGATTGAATCTAAATGCAAATGCAAGATGTTATGACATCTAAGGGGGAAAATTTTGGGGTACAACAACAAGTTATCTCAATCTTTGATAAAATATGGTTTCCAAGACAACTAGTATGATCATTGTATATTTACTTATTCACATGGATCAATTTTTATTGTTGTTTTGATCTATGTTAATTACTTGATCATTGCTAGTAATGTCCTTGACTCCTTGAGGTCCGTGATCAGTTCAAGCAATATCTCAGTCAATGTTTCCACATGAAGCATCTTGGTTTGCTTAAATACTTCCTAGACCTGGAAGTATCTCAAGGGTCAGATGGGATATTCCTTTGTCAAATAAAATACACCTTATACATTATACAAGAATGTGGAATGCTTGGTTGTAAGCCTTCTTTGTTTCTAATGGAACAAAATCACAAACTTGCTTTGGCCAAGGGACCTCCACTCTTATAACCGTCAAGGTATAGGAGATTAGTTAGACGCCTGATTTACTTAACTATCACTAGGTCGGAATTAACCTACTCGGTTCATATTCTAAGTAAATTCATGCAAACTCCACTCCAAGACCATTGAGATGCTACTATGTGAGTCTTATAATATCTCAAATCTTCTCCTGGTAAAGGTATCATTCTTTCACAACACAAGGATCTACAACTAGTTGGCTATTGTGACTCATAATTGGCATTGTGTCCCATTACCAGAAAGTCCATCTCAGGTTATCTAATGAAACTTGACAATGCTCAAATATCATGGAAAATAATGAAATAAGCCACACTCTCCCGATCCTCAAGTGAGACTCTATATCGTGCAATGACACATGCCACAACTAAAATACTATGGCTACATAATTTGTTAGAGACTCTACAAGTTCCATGCATTAAACCCATGATACTAAACAAATTTTCATTTAGCTGCAAATACAGTCTTCCATGAAAGAACAAAACACATTGAAATTGACTATTATTTTACTAGGGAACAGATACAGTCATGTGACATAAGCACAACTTACCTGCCCACCAAACAACAAAATACTGACATTTTTACTAAGTCCTTAGGCGTGAAAGTTTTTCAAGACCTCATATTCAAGTTGGGTGTTCATAATTCTCACCCTATAATTTAAGGGGGGAGCATTAGAGATAAATATAATAGTTTGTTAGGTTTGTTATTAGTTTGTTAGGGTTTGTTTGGGTTGATCATATTTTCAAGCTCTAATAGTTTGTTATTAATTTGTTAGATTTGTTATTAGTTTGTTAGAGTTTATTAGATAAAGGTATGTCATATATCATTAAAACACTAAGAATATAAAGGTATGTCATATATCATTAAAACACTAAGAATACAACATATTTTTTAAGTTAAATTTCTATTAGTATCCATTTTATATAACTTCTCATTCATTATATAAAATGAAAAAATATTTTCAAAACAAATTTTGTCTTAAAACGAGTAACCTATATTAAAAGGAAAGATGTAAGAAAGTAAAAAAGTGATTTGGTGTTTTGGTGCGTTAGATTCCATTTCATCATCACGAGGAGACAACAACCGGAGCATACGATGTTGTACCTTCACAGATCTGAAACGACCGACATTTTTGAAATTCTGGCATAGCAGACAGCAGATGTCCTAACACATGTTAAGATATTGTTCTGCATAATTGTTAAACAAGGAACAAAACAACAAACTGATATCTAGAATATCAGTAACTACAGAAACACAGATGTTTCGACATCTGTTCCAACATGTTAATCAAAACTGAACTATAAATTGCAGAAGGATAAACAACACAGAATATGATGACCCAGTTCGGTGCAAATCACCTACATCTGGGGGATACCAATCCAGGAAGAAGAATCCACTATCAGTAGTATAGTTTTATGTAAACAACCTTAGGTTTACAGTAAACACCCACGTTTACCTATCACTACCCAATGAAAACTTTATCTAATATCTCCATCCTAGATAAAAGAAACCCATCTCACTCCTAAATCACAACCTGTGATTATCTAGCAGTTATTACACCATAACTACATCATCCTATTGAAAGACACCCCTTTCAATACAAAGTTCAGTCAAGCATCCTTGACTAACAAGTTAACTTGGATTTGCTTAAAAGCTTCATCCAAGAACAATGCACGATTCATTACCTACGAGTTTCTGAATCTGTACAAGTACCTATGTCTACCACAATGTATCAATTCGATACAGAGGGAGACTTACAAGAAAACCTACGACTCTAAAAACCCTAAACCCTATTTTCTACTTTACAAAAGTATTATAATAGGTTTGGTTGTTCAGTCCTAGGTCATGGTCTTCTTTTATAAGCTTCTACTGCCTTGGGCTTCGAATCTTCTGTTTATTGATCCCTTGATCCACTGCTATAATCATTCCTTGATTCTAGCACCAGATTTAGAACCTGCTATATTTGTCAAGTCAGAATGTTAGGACATTCTATTCGACATCTTTGTCTGCACCATTCTTCATTAAGTTTTAACCAAAATTTAGTCAAACCTCAGGAGCTTCTAATCTCCCCCTTTTGACAAATTTTGGCCAAAACTTCATTTGGACAATAAACCCAGGATGCTCCTTACGTCTCTTCACCCTGAGTGACGGTTATGATTGGAATACTGATGTGACTCCAATCATGTTGGTGTACATGAGGAAGAGGATAACCTTCATTCTCCCTTTCCCCATGAATCTATACTTCCTCACTGGGGGAAGAATTTTGCTACTGAGGCAACCAAACACCAACCTGGGTAACTCAGAACACAGGGCACGACTGTGTTCATAACTCAGATCACAAGACATGAAAGAAGGACTCAGAACATATGGGAAACCTGCGACTCAACCAGAATGTCATAATATTCTGTCCAACATCCATGCAAACCAACTGCAAGGACAGACTCAACCCTTGTACTTTTCTCCCCCTTTTTAGCCAAAAATTGACAAATATGTCCAAGACAGACCCATACCCAAACCGAGGAAACCCACAAACGAACAAACCCCATGAGAACCCAGCACAACAGAAAAGACAACATGCGACAAGACGACGACTAGAACACCCTTTATATACGAGAGCGTTCCTCCTAGGATGTAACGAACCATTGGAAGTAACACATGTTCATTCAATGTGAGCATTGAATAAAATTGTGTATCTTCGTAGACAAAAGTGCACCGGCCAAACCGTATTTGACTATTTCTTCTTTTTAACAAGGTCAATTCAAGGAATGCGCATTTTCTGACACACATGTTTAACACGCGTTCCATAAGACACAATTTCTCCACCGTCCAAAGCAATTAAGAGTACAATCATACATCCTAACCAATGTTCTGACATCTTGTCAGACTTTGTTTAGTCCCTCTTGTAGCATTTATTTATTCCCTTTCAACAGGCCCCAAGAATAATCAGAAGACCAAGAACAACTGACGAAGATGTTCAGACATTTCTTCAAACATCTTCCAGTTAGCAGCAACAACTCTCAAGATACATGTATTCCTCCTAATTTAATCCATTGACACTTAATGACAGAATCAGAATAACCTGATAAGTCCACCTAGAACTTATACCAACAGAGCTATGTCATGACATCTCGTCTGACATATCATCCTCACCTGAGGCAATCTATCACAAACTGCTTGAAACCACAAACAATCTTGATAAATAATCTGCACCACTGCAGCCAAATATCCAAAACAGAAGTCTAACTCCCCCTGTCATAGATAACCAGTGCTCCTTTGCAAGAAGAACACCCTGAATGAATGGAAAACATAAGACGCATCTTCATGTCTTCAAGAGCACACCTTCTGTTCAACACACCTGCTGAATGCATTCACCTAATGCTTAACCCTCAAGCAATCCATGTACCACACTAGTACATTCATCAGACAGAAGTTCTCCCCCTATCTTTCTCAACAGATGCTTTTTCAGTAAGAACCACCCAAAATCACCACATGATATCCCATGACAACTTCATGATCATACAGTGAGAGTACCAGGAACACATCCTTGTACCACAACCAATAAACTCTTGGATTGAGACCAAAACATCATTGATCCCTCTCGTCCAGAAACCATCTATACACCACAGAATTCCTCCTGAATTCTCATGTATAGATCACCTTATTCCCTGAGATACAACCCAATTGAATCTCAATGCTTCACATTCCTCAAAGAGACATACAGAGCCCCTTCGTTTGCTAGCTCGCCCAGATGTTCTTCACACTTGAAGGACATCAACCACATGCTCCAGAAAACCTCAGCATATTTGCTCCACAAGCACCAAACTGATCCATTTCTAGCATGCCACATTCACATCAGACTTCCAAGACAGTCCTTTACCCATCATTCTCCTGTATGACAAGATAAATACCTCTTAGACAAGATGTGAGTGTCAAGTTCTACACTTGGAACTTAGAATCCTACTCCAAGGATAACCAACCCAGCAGATGTTCTAACATCAGTTAGGACATCCTTCACATATCACAGACACCAACCAACATGGTTCTTGATATGCTCCACCACTGGACTTACTATCTGCATAGTAATCCAACTGAAGGTCTTCAAGCAATATTGCGCCACCAGATCAACCAGAACTCCAGATAACCAAAGAGGGAAATAAACTCTCATCCACCAAGAAGGTAATATTCCATAATCAACTTAGAACTTCTACCACAAGCTCCAAGATAGAACTGAACCAGAACCTCTTACGTCTTCAACCAACTACCCTTCTGCTCAAGAGTAATTAGTTTCAAGCACCCTACTTGAATGCACAATAAAGATCAACCAAATGCCACTGTTTGGTTCATCTTAACTTTTCTTCAGAGTTTTAGACAATCTTTTGATCCACCAATGAAACCTAATCTTCAAGTTAATTGATCTACTTACTCCATAGCAATCCATCTAGGATCCACCAAGCCTTAGACATGTAACATCTTCTCCTTCCACATCTCCCGCAAACTGTATGAGATAGACCTTTTTGAAGCATTAATTCCATTTCTTTTTGAGAAGATCAACTTATCTTACGATGATGTGCCACAACATCAACTAAGACCTTGAAGTTTCTGCTTGATGTCATGACATCTGATCAAACATCCAACTGAGGAATTCAGCCCTTCCTTCTGCCACTTAGAAGAACCTCCTCCCTATAACAGAACAAGAGTTCCATGTTCTCATAGACCTGTTTCAACAACCAAGTTTGAGTAGACAACCTCCATCCTGCTTGATCATATCACATGTATTAAATTCAAGTTCATACCTTGATGAATATCTGCTTCACAACTCCAAAGAGCTCAAACAAGCCAAGTTTGACTCTTCAATAGAGAAGTAGTCATAGACTACTCCACAGCTATACCAAAGAATGCCACTTTCCTTAAGTAGAGCAGTCTGTAGGAAGTCGGAGATAACTGCCACTTAACCTTGACTTACAAGATGAGAAAGATCACATGCTCCTATGTACCTAGATCAGAAATAAACTGACCCAAGCTGTGCCATTACCAGTACCATATTCTGGACAAGTCTCTTGCCAGGACACTTTCCAGATAAACATCAGATGCTTCTAGTAACAACTGGAACACACCTACTGCACTTCAATACTCCTAGATTAGAAATAAACTGAACCAAGAACTATCCATCAATATTATGATGTCTTCTTCTTCATCTTCCACATCACCATTGTCTAGACCAGTTTCTTGCCAGGAAACTCTCTAGAGATCAGTTGCTTCTGCCACACTACACTGAAGCAGATTCTTAGGTCAACACCCAAGAGAAATAGATCCAAAAGCTTATACAGTACCTCTCCCATGATTCTCCACAAACCCAGATGAAGAGATGTTTCAACATCGTGTTAAACATCAGTAATCTTGCACTTCTTATACAAGGATAATCAATTAAATACTTGTAAATATCACAAATAACAATTGATCTTAAATCCTTGTTCAAAAAACCTGCTTCACTGTTGAAGCCATACTCCAACAGATCACTCCATGAACACTTATCAAGTATTCAATCTTTGCAAGTATCTTCCTTGACAAACAAAGTGTTGAGATACCAAGGCTGCTACCCTTGACTCAAGTAACTAAGATTCTCTCTGAACGAACCTTATTTACCTCAACAATTCTGAAATCTCCATTTAGATTGGAATCATCCTTAGGAGTAAGAAAGATGAATCCTTCCTTGCATTTTTGGACGGTGAAAATAAATCACCTCCACTTTCTTTAGGTTTATGTTTCACAGAAACACCCTCTAGTCAGAAGAATAACTAGAAGACTCCAGATGCATGACTGATATGCCTTTATGAGTGAACTTGAGAGAATTCTCAAGTATCTTTGACAACTTAGCCGATCAATAATTTATCAGATTCCTAGATCAAGAACTTGATAAACCTAATCTCAACTCCCCTTCTCTTCAACTGACTTCAAACTGCACAATGGAACCAAGCTTCCAAGTACCAAGTCACCATAACAGACATCTACCAACAACTCTCTCCATTCCCTCGCTCCCGACTTTGGAATAGAAGGATGCAGATATCTTCAAATATAGAGGCCCGACAATTGAGATCTTCCACCATCTGTCTTCAGTAACAACTCCAGAATCCCATAAATTCCAAAGCTCTTCCATCAGAAACATATGCAGCGGAACCACCAAGGAACCAATTCAACATGCCCTAATAAGATGTCAGAACATCTTATAAGACACCCCAACAAAAGAACTAGCCACTTCTCCTACAGTTATTGTAGAACCTCCTCAGAAACATGAACAACCACCAAGTTGTTACCTTCAATCTAGAATATCCATCCCATCCATTAATACCCTTGAGTATGTCTGAGTGAATAATCTGATCTCCAAAACTCCTCCTTGTTTAAAACGTCAGAAAGTATCTCCCAAAGATCTCATCCAGAAACAGACAGGATGCCTACTCTGATACCAATTAAAATTCTGGCATAGCAGACAGCAGATGTCAAGACATTGTTCTACATAATTGTTAAACAAGGAACATAACAGCAAACTAATATCCAGAATATCAGTAACTGCAGAAACACAGATGTTTCGACATCTGTTCCAACATGTTAATCAAAACTGAACTGTAAATTGCAGAATGATAAACAACAAAGAATATGATGACCCAGTTCGGTGCAAATCACCTACATCTGGGAGATACCAATCCAGGAAGAAGAATCCACTATCAGTAGTATAGTTTTATGTAAACAACCTCAGGTTTACAGTAAACACCCACATTTACCTATCACTACCCAATGAAAACTTTATCTAAGAACTCCATCCTAGATAAGAGAAACCCATCTTACTCCCTGAATCACAACCTGTGATTATCTAATAGTTACTACACCATAACTGCATCATCCTATTGAAAGACACCCATTTCAATACAAAGTTCAGTCAAGCATCCTTGACTAACAAGTTAACTTGGATTTGCTTAAAAGATTCATCCAAGGACAATACATGATTCATTACCTACGGGTTTCTGAATCTGTACAAGTACCTATGTCTACCACAATGTATCAATTCGATACAGAGGGAAACCTGCAAGAAAGCCAACGACTCTCAAAACCATAAACCCTATTTTCTACTTTACAAAAGTGTTACAATAGGTTCAGTTGTTTAGTCTTAGGCCATGGTCTTCTTTTATAAGCTTCTGCTGCCTTGGGCTTCAAATATTCTGTTTATTGATCCCTTGATCCACTGCTATAATCATTCCTTGATTCTTGCACCAGATTTAGAACATGCTATATTTATCGAGTCAGAATGTTAGGAAATTCTATTTGACATCTTTGTCTGCAGCATTCTTCATTAAGTTTTAACCAAAATTTAGTCAAACCTCAAGAGCTTTCTGTTTTTTTTTTGTTTCCCTTCATTTCATCCTCTCCGATTCTAACGTAAGATTCATCTTTCCATTTTCATTTCTATTTTCTTATGCTTAAACAAATGCAATCCAAATCACACATTGCAGTTCCTGTTTCGTTTCTTCATTCATCTACTGCATCGTTATCATATTCTGAGAATATTCTATGAATATTACTTTCGTTGATTCAACAATTTACTATTAGAATTGATCATGAAATGAAATCTGTTCCAGAATCTTCTTTTTGTTATTGACCAAAATGTGATTCTAAATCTGATACCTCAAAAATCAAATTTTGATTTGTTTCCTTTCCTTTTTGAATTGTTTTACAATTTCAAAAGAAAGGCCAGAAGCGTGTGCTGTAGAGAGTTGCATTGCCTCTGAGAGGGAAAACTTTGACCTCCTGTGACCTTTGCATTTGACTTATGTTTATGTCAACATTATTGGTCACCTTGTGTGAAAATTATAGCTCATATTATGCCAAAATTATAAGTCAGTTAATGTCAATATAATAGGTCAATTTATGTTAAAATTATACATTAGATTATGTCTGTTTATGTCAACATTATACATTACATTATGTCTAATTTATAGGTCAGACTCTGTGAATATTATATGCCACATTGTGTGAATATTAAAGGTCATAACTGAACCAAATCTTTTCAAACCAAATCATATGCCATACCAATTAAACATTACAAAAACAATTACACCAAATTATAGTTCATACCAATTCAACATTACAACATTAATGACACAACTTTACAGACAAAGATCAATTCAACATTTACACATAATTAACAAATACATGTTGACCAAAAATGAAACTACAACACAAATTGTCTTCAGTTTTCCCCGAAATGCCTTTGCCTTGATCTTCATCTTCAACCTCTTGTTCTTCTTCATTGCAGATTCATATAACTCCCTCAAAATTTCTACAGCTTGCATATCCCTCACCTTACTCTCATCTTTACTCAATTCTACATCTACACTTTGATGATCGTCATTTTCTTATGCAATATCATCACCCAAATGAATAAATTGCAAGTATCCTCATTTTTCCAATACGGGCATCTCCAAAACATTCTCTTTTTATTCTGTTCGTTCTTACACATGTATGAAATCATAAGACCATTGCACCGACACCTTTTCACTTCACGGTTCCTCACACTCGTGGAATGGTACGACACTGACTTGCTTAACCTTGATGAAGATGACATAATGTTGGAGATGGATGAGGGAGACGAATAATAAGAAGAACAAGGCGATCAAAAGAAGGTGAACGATGGAGAGAGACAAATAATATAAAGAATAAGACGATAAAAAGAAGGTGAACGATGGAGGGAGACAGAGGTAAGGGATGAAGACAGTGACATAAGAAGGGGATTAGGGTTCCTTCCTGCGTTTGGGGCTTGGTTTTATTATTAAAAAATATTATTTTAAAACAAATCAGGCGTGGCCATGAAAAAAACACACTTGACATGCCACATAAGTCTCTTTTAGTGCATACTAACGGGAGAGACCATATTTAGGGACGAAAAACTTTGTAAAAACCATTGTTTTAAGAAATTTTTTAGAGAGTTTAAACTTAAATATTGACATATTTATGAGGACCCCTAAGATATTTAACCCACAAGAATATAATTTTTTTTACAAGTACACTTTCTATTTCACAATATTCATTACAATAAACTACTTCCACGCATATTTAAAAAGTTGATGAATAGAATAAGAACATAAATTTATTCAACTATTCATATTAAATATTAGTGTTGTCTTATGATAGAAAATATGCTAAATTACCTGCAGGATACTTTAACTTATTTAATTGTAACGAAGTGGTCCTTTCTGTTTTTTTTTTTGCTACAGTTAGGTCTTTTATGTTAACTAACGGTTGCAGCGTTGACCTTGTTCTTGCCCAAATTTTGCAAACCCTTGATATCTCTCTGAATATGCAACCATTTGAGATGAAATAAAGATGAAAATCGTGTGTTTTGATCTCACGAACTCAATGGTACCATTTAATTTCATTTCTTTTTAGTGTGTAGCAAGATATATGGACATAAGTGTATGAACCCTAATTATGCAAAAGCAACCACACAGTCGTGTTTATGAGAGTTATGATTTAATTTTTTGAGGGAAAACAACTAACATATGATCATGAACAATTGGCAAAATTATTGTGCAGTAAAATATGCATGCATCATAGAGTTGGAGTTAGGAACATGTGTTAAAGGTAGGGGTGTCAAAACGGGCCGCCCGCCCCGCCCCGCTTAATGCCCGCCAAAAAAAAGAGCGGGCCGGGCATGCCCGCCAAGTTTAAATGGGCATGAAAATCAAGCTCGCCCCGCCAAGGTGGCGGGTTGGCGGACGGCGGGCTTGCCCGCCTTCTTTTTTTATTTTCATTTTTTCCATTTTTTTAAGAAATTAAAAGGCTTTTATTTACCTTTCAATAAGAACAAATTGGGTTAGAAATTCCTCAAACAGTCCCGTTAAAAGCATGCACAAAACATGTGTTTTTATAAATTTTGTATAAAAATTGGCCTACTGAATAATGTATATAAACTATGTGTTTTTATAAAAGCATGCACAAATTAAACAAACTATGTGTTTTTATAAAAGCATGCACAAAATGGCTTACTGAGCAATTTTTTGCGTAAGGCAAATAAAATATGAGCAAGACTAATAATTTGGAGAATCTTCAAATTTTCATACTGTATATCAATTTTCATACTGTATATCAATTTTCATACTGTATATAAACTATGTGTTTTTATAAAAGCATGCACAAATTAAACAAACTATGTGTTTTTATAAAACCATGCACAAAATGGCTTACTGAGCAATTTTTTGCGTAAGGCAAATAAAATATGAGCAAGACTAATAATTTGGAGAATCTTCAAATTTTCATACTGTATATCAATTTTCATACTGTATATCAATTTTCATACTGTATATAATTTTCATGTGATGCAAGGCTAGTAAATAATTTTCATACAGTAAATAATTTCATAATGATTATCATAGTAAATAATTTTCATAAAGTATATAATTTTTATGTGATGCAAGGTTGTATATAAATTTCATACTGTATATAATTTGGAAAATAAAATACCAACCATGTTAATAAAAAAGGTGTGGCGGACTTTTGCGGGCGACGGGTTTTGGCGGGGCGGGCTTTGGCAGGTGACGGTCTTTAGCGGGGCGGGCGTTGGTGGACGGCGGGTCCAAAATTCCAACCCAACCCGCCATTTTTTGGCGGGTGGGCGGGCCGGCCCGGCGGACCACATCCCGTTTTGCCACCCCTAGTTAAAGGTCAACGCTGCAACCGTTAGTTAACATAAATGACCTAACTGTAGAAAAAAAACATAACGAACCACTTCGTTACAATTAAATAAGTTTAAAGGACCCTGCAGATAATTTAGCCTAGAAAATAATAAGTTTATTTATTTAAATTTTGGATAAACTAAAAAATATTAACTTATGTGTCCATTTTATATAACTTCTCATTTATTCTATAAAAAAGAAAAAAAAAATGTTTTTAAAACAAATTTTGTCTTAAAACAAGTAAACCTATATTAAAGGGAAAGATGTAGAGGAAAGTAAAAAAGTGATTTGGTGTTGTGGTGCGTTAGATTCCATTTCATCATCACGAGAAGAGAACAACCGGAGCATACGACGTTGTACCTTCACAGATCCGAAACAACCGACGCTTTTTGTTCCCCTTCATTTCACCCTCTTCGATTCCAACGTAAGAAACATCTTTCCATTTTCATTTACCTCCAATTCTCTTCTAACATTGTTTCATTTTCATTGTTCCACATTTTCATTTTCATTTCTTCGTTCACGTATTGCATCGTTATCATATTCTGAGAACATTCTATGAATATTACTTTCGTTGATTCAACGATTTACTATTGGATTTCTGTGTTCCAGAATCTTCTTTTTGTTATTGACCAAAATGTGATTCTAAATCTGATACCTTAAAAATCAAATTTTGATCTGTTTCCTTTCCTTTTTGAATTGTTTTGCAATCTCAGAAGAAAGGCCAGAAGCGTGTGCTGTAGAGAGTTCCATGGCCTCTGAGAGGGAAAGCTTTGACCTCTCGGGACCTTTGCATTTGACTTATGTTTTATGGTAAGATCTTCAAATCATTCTTCAACTTTCAAATTTGTTCTTTATTTCGATACTTGGATAACAAAATGAGTATATTTTTTTATAAAACCGCTTTGTAAGGTGAGAATTGTCCCCGCTCTTGTATTGTCTGTTGTGAGACTTAACATACCCTCTCACGTTCAGCACTATTGAGTTTGGTGCTTGGATATAAATGGTGATAGTTTGATAGCGGAAATTTGATAGCAGATGACCTATAACGTCCAACGAATCTTGAATTAGATACCATCTTGAATATGAATATCTAACTAGTATACTGTATAATGAACTTTTACATTTAATATTTGATTCAGGGATGATCCATATCATCGAATGTCAGTTGCTGCTTGTTTGGTTCAAGGTGTTTACATTCTAGAAAGGGACCGGCAAGAAAACCGCCAAGGTTCTGAAGCTCTGGCACCTCCTTGGTGGACATTTTTCCATTTTCAACTGCTTCGTCCACTTGTAGACGATGTTGATTCTTCCATCTTTGGAGCAATCTACGAGTTCAAGCCTCCGTCATCTCAATCTAACGACACATTATATCGAAGTCCACGTTACGTGATTGCTTTTCGAGGGACTCTAACGAAAGCACACTCGGTTTCGCGCGATGTTGAGTTAGATATCCACTTCATCAAACAGGGACTTCATCAAACAACGCGCTCTAACATAGCTGTTCAAGCTGTTCGAAACACAGTAGCAACTGTAGGTGATTCAAATGTTTGGTTGGCAGGACATTCTCTAGGATCAGCAATGGCGATGCTTACCGGGAAAACCATGGCTAAGGATGGAAATTTTATCGAATCTTTTCTATTCAACCCTCCATTTGTATCTGCCCCTCTTGAGAAGATTAAGGACGAGAGAGTAAAACACGGGATTCGATTCGCTGGCAGCGTGATAACAGCCGGACTCACCTTGGCCATGAAAGCCAAGCAGCCGAAGGATTTCTCTTTTGATCCATTTACTGCTTTATCTGCGTGGGTTCCATGTTTATTTGTGAATCCATCTGATCATTTATGTTCAGAGTATATTGGATATTTTGAACACAGGAGAAACATGGAGGACATTGGCGCGGGCGTGATTGAAAGGCTAGCAACTCAAAACTCGCTCGGTGGATTATTGATGGGTGCGTTCGGAAAGGAATATTCTGAACCGCTGCACCTCATTCCTTCGGCTTCTTTGACAGTTAATGTTGCACCTGCATCTGATTTCAAAGAAGCTCATGGGATTCATCAGTGGTGGAAACCTGACTTGAGACTTGATTACAAGCTCTACAATTACAAATAGTTCATGTAGTTATTGTAATTTATTGAAGTTGATTTATTAGAGGTTGATTATTCTGGTTTCCTTGTGAAGACAGAAAATTCATTGAAACATGGTCTATGGTCTTGGACGGAATATTATAGCGGAATTTGATTCATGTAACCGACTACATTTAGTGGAATAAGGCTGGATTGATTGTTGTTGTAGAGTATATTTGTATTGTAATTTTGTTACATAAATAAGTATTTGAACTAGGTTAGTTATTTGATGGTCACTTATCTTTATAATGTTTGTATAAAGAGTTGTTACAGAATCTTTAGCAAGGACCAAAGTGTTTTGATGCTTTAAGAATGTTGCATCTTCGACCTTAATTGTTTGTATCTATAGCAAAGTGTACCAAAAAAACAGAAAGACCAAAGTACTAAAATTTATTCATGTATTAGTAATTTGACTGACATAAACTTGATAACCACACGAGGATTCAGTTGTTAAAAAGTTGACGGATACCATATAGTAATTATTGTTTTATCAGTTAATATTTTTTAACTATTTATTTTAAAGAGAGAAATATGTGAAATAGGATAAAAGAAATTAAAAAAAATTAAAGATATTAAAATAGAAAAGTAAATAATCTATATAAATAATAATTTTATTATTTTTTAATGTGTAAATAACTTTAAGGTAAAAACTAAAGAAACATGTAGAGTATTAATTTTTCTATTCTTTATTATCTATTAAGGGTGTTTGTTTCACAATTAAAAATTATAGGCAAAATATATTTTTTCCCTTAACTATATTTTCGGGTTCATTTTTTGTGTCACTTTAGTCCTTTAATTTTGTAAATGATGCATATGAGTCTCTTCCATCTATTTTCTCAAACGCCCGTTTATTTTATCTACGTGAAAACTGAGCTGACATTGTCCTTGTAACTTAACTTCATCTGCATCATCGTTTTCGTTTTTACCGTGCATCATTTTCAATTCTATTTTCATCTTGTTCATTGTGCATCGTTTTCGTTTTGTTCATTGTGCATCGTTTTCGTCTTCCATAGCATCGTGCTCCTCATCTAGGTTTTCTTCGAATCATGAGGTCATCCCAATGTTCTTCATTTTTGAAGCAGAATAACTCTGAAAGTTGTGAATCCAGTGTATACACGAACTTGCGATGGGTACAAAATTAGAGCTGTCAAAATGGGCCCAGCCCATTGGGCCAGCCTATAAGCTCTAAATTTTAGCACGGGTCGGACCATAAAAAAATATTAAAAAAATACAACCCTATCTTTTTGGGTCAGCCCATCGGGCCAATGTTTTTTATGGGCCAGGCCGGGCCGGCCAAGCGGGCTTCGGGCCGCCCCATTAAAAATATTAAAAAATAGTAATTTGTACTCATTACATTACTTTATTTTTCTATTCAAGCCTATTTTAAATGGTTTTTGCATGTCTAATTTTAAGAATACTCTCAAGAAAAGATACAAAAGATTTCAAATGATGGCAAGTCCAAACTTGAAATATACCTGGATGAAAAATGTTTGGATGATGATGTGGATATTCTTTAATATTGGAAATTAAATAGTTTTTGATTTCCTCAACTTTCTATAATGGCTTGTGACATTTTAACCATTCCAATCACAACAGTGGCTTCTAAATCTACTTTTAGCATTATAGGTCGTATTTTGCTTAAGTATAGGAATTGCTTACTCCCTAAAACTGTGCAAGCATTAATTTGTACGCATAATTGGTTGTATGATTTTAAAGATGTTGAACCTTCTAGTGAATTTTTAAATTGTAATTAACAGTCTTTGTATTTTATTTTCAATTACACTTGTTTTCAAGTTATTGAGTTGCCAATTATGTTGTAACATTAACAAGGGCATGCATGCACTACAAGGTGGTAGTTTAATGTTCATCTACTACATTATAAATAAAAGGACCGGACAGAGAGACAGAAGCATATAAAAACATAACTGCTTTACCATTTGTTAATATAATCATTCCTAGAAAATAGGCTTAAAAAGATTATCATAGTAGAAGTGGGGGAGATACAATTGTTGGATTCACCAAGTGCTCAAGAGACTTAGGCCACAACATTGTCTACTTTCTAGTTTATTTTGTTATATATTTTGAATTGTTAGGTGATTAATTATTTGGTTATGTATGTGTGAATGTATTTTATTGTCTCTAAAGTTACACTATGTGACAATTGTTGGATTCACCAAGTGTTCATGGGACTTAGCCAAAAAATTGTCTACTTTATAATTTATTTTTATATCTATTTTGAACGGTTAGATGAGTAATTATTTTGTTATGTATGCTTGTATTTTATTGTCTCTAAATTTAAAAATTAAAATTATAATATTGAAATATATAGGCGGGCTTGGCCCATCGGGCTGCACAACCCATAAAGAACTTGGTCGGGCTCAATTTTGATAGCCCATGAAGTAATCAGGTCAGTCTACTCCAGCCCATTTATAAATGTTGGCCCACCGAACCAATGCGGACTGGGCCGGACCGGCCCATATGACAGCTCTAACCAAAATGTCATTGTGGGGACAAAACTGTGATTCGTAGGGCAACAACCGATAAGAAATATGGAAAAAAATTTTGGGATTGTCCAAATTTTAAGGTAAGCCCTAATTTCAGTTTAATGTATGTCCAAATGTGATTCTAGTATATGTCCAAATTTTAAGGCAAACCCTAATATCAGTTTGATGTATGTCCAATTTTTAGGGATCATTGCAAAGAGGGTGTGGTGTTTTCAATTGGTTCCATGAGGATTTGGAAGATGAGAATGGGCAATTTATGATGAATAGGTTGGAAAACATAGCACAGGAAATTGATGATGCAAAAAAAAAAAAAACATTATAAAAAGTCAGGGGAACAAATAAAGAATTAGGGAAAGCTGTGATGGAACTTCAAAATCAAGTGAACAAGATCTTGAAGTGGAAAAAACATGGAATATTATGTTTCTTGTAATCTTATGTGCATTGTTATTAAGGAAGTTTTAGAATGTATTAGTATGAATTGGGATGTAACAGTATGACTAGGGATGTATCAGTTTGTATGACTTTGCAATATCAGTTAATATGAGTTCAGTTAATATTAGTTGGTTTGTTTGGAAGCGTATTGTTTGTTACAGTTCACATTAACATGAATTCCTGTTTTGATTTGCATAACACATAAATACATAAATTGATTTGCATAAAACACTACATAATTCCAAAATGATTCCAAAATGACATTGACATGTTTACAAGATGATTCTGAAATTACATTGCATAAAACACTACATAATTCCAAAATGATTCCAAAAGGTTCTAAACTGACATTGACATGTAACATACACATGTTCAAGATACATTACATAATACCAAAATTACTCAAAATGCATTAACTAGACAAGGGCTAAATAACACTAGATGTTCTTCTTAGGTGTGATTCTCTTGGTTGGAGTAGACCTCCTGGTTGTTGGGCCAACTACATTCTTGGTTACAGATAACCTTGTTGTTGGTCCTTGGGGCACAAATAGTCTTCTTACACTTAACTTCCGTGTCTTGCCATTTCCTTGAGTTGCACTGCCTTGGGTTGAAGTTCCTTGAGTTGCACTACATTGAGTAGCTGACCTTTTCCCGTGAGTTGATTGACTTGCCTTGCCCTGAGATGACTTAGTTAGTTAAGTAGATGGCCTTTTCACTTGAGATGAATGACTTGCCTTGACCTGATATGACTTAGATGGCCTTTTCCCTTGAGTTGAGTGAGTAACGTTCCTACTTCTTTTAGATGGTTGGGTTGCACTGACCTGAGATGGTTGGGTTGCATTGACCTAAGATGGTTGGGTTGCATTGACCTGGGATGGTCGGATTAGTGGTGTAACCTTACAAGTCAATTTGTTGTGTCCTTCTTTTTTTCACCTACTGCACTTTACTATGAACCATGTTCTTCTCATTTTTCTGTCAGTTCCATCAAGCTCCCTTTGTTCAAGGTTCCTCATTTTCTTGGATCTACCAAGCATCTTTCTATACTGAGGTGGTTGTGGATCTAGATATGGTGTCTTAACCCAAAGTTTAGATCCATTCACAGGGTAAATCACATGCTTGTAGACTGCCATGTACCTAGATTTCCATTAATACTCAGGGATTTAATCATCAATGTTAAAATTCCTACTCTTCATAGCTGACAATGCATAAACACATGGAAGTCCTATGAGCTCTTATCTTCTACAAGAACATGTGTAGTCTTTCAAATTTATAGTGAATGATTCTGCTGGGTTTTCAAGATGCCTTACTTCAAACATCTGTTCATCAGACATCCTACAATAAGTACCAGTAATAACCATAATAACTCTAATAATCATTGTTATAAGTACAAGTAATAACCAATGTTTCATACCTGACAAGCCATAAGTTGGTGGGGCTCCACAAAGCACATGATATGAGAGCATACCTGCTATATTTGGTTGACACTTTGATTTTTGTCAACAAGAGTGCCACTTATACAGATATCGTTTACCTACGGTACTTCGAGGATTTCGAGCGGATCTATGAGTACGACTGGGGGGCCGCTTGTTTGGTCTACTTGTACACAAAGTTATCAGAGGGTTGTGTAGCGAGCGATTTTGGATGTGGTTGCGAAGCACTACCGCTCTTTGGTATCTACAGCTCGATTCATTTTTTATCCTATTGAAGCTGATAAAGGAAGGGAAATAGATGTCTCAAATTAACCTTTCTTGCAAACTGAGGTTAAACAGTCAAAACTGTTGGTTTACAGATGCTACAAAGATTTGGGGTCTCTATTAGGTTTATTTTGTTAAAAGTAGTGTTTGGTCGATGGGTGGGAGGTTAAGATGTTAGGACGAATGTATGAAAGAATGGGATTTTGGTTTTTTGTTTAGTGTGCTCGCTAAGATTTTTCTTTCAATCTTAGGCCTACGTATTCCCGTTTTTCCGAAACAGGGAAATCAGAGCGATCGTAGTTCCTCCTATTCTACGGGAGGAAATGGTGTTTTGGTGTCTTGTTCAAAGCCCAAGACGTGAAGCTGAAGGTGATCTGTATCTTGTTCAAAGCCCAAGATGTGAAGCTGAAGGTGGTTTGTATCTTGTTCAAAGCCCAAGATGTGAAGCTGAAGGGTCTATTTGTATCTTGTTCGAAGCCCAAGATGTGAAGCTAAAAGGTGTTGTCTTTAGAGAGAATTTGTCATCTCTAAAGAGGGTCTGTTTGTCACAACTATTTATAAAGGAGAATTACTTTAACCGGGATATGTGAATCCGGCAATGCCATAATTTCCTTTATAGGGGGTTCTAACCTGAAGGAGAAGACTTTAACTCAGTGTAGAGCAATGTTATCTTTCCTTAGGAATTTTTCATGCTAAAAGAGGGACAGTGGCATGGATGTAAATAATCCAGAGGCTTGCCGCTTTCAGCGATTAGATGAAGGGGAAGGAGTTGTTGATGTTTATGTACTGTGAACGAGGCACAACTTTGATGCTAAAAGGTTGATTGACTCAACTGGGGTTTTCCTTATACAAAGCCTAAGAGGAGGCTATTGGTCCAACAAGAGGGAGTTTTTGTGTGTCTCGTACGAAGCCCGAGAGAGAGGCTAAAAGGGTTGACTCAACAGGAGAATCTTTTATACTCAACAAGAGAGTGTTTTTGTATCTCGTACGAAGCCCGAGATGGAGGCTAAAGATGGTGACTCACCAAGAGAATCTTTTATACTCAACAAGAGAGTGATTTTGTATCTCGTACGAAGCCCAAGATGGAGGCTAAGAGAGTGTTTTTGTATCTCGTACGAAGCCCGAGATGGAGGCTGAAGATGAGATTGGCTCAACAAGAGAGCCTTTTATACTCAACAAGAGAGTGTTTTGGTATCTCGTACGAAGTTCGAGATGGAGGCTAAAAGGTTTGACTCAACAAGAGAGTCTTTGTATCTCGTACGAAGCCCGAGATGGAGGCTAAAAGGTTTGACTCAACAAGAGAGTCTTTGTATCTCGTATGAAGCCCGAGATGGAGGCTAAAAGGGTGTTGTTTCAGTTGAGTGACAGGTCCAGTATGTTGGTTAAGAGAAAATCAGTTCTTATATGAGTAATGTTGCACTCATGGATTTGATCTGAGGATCGGGATTATTTCCTGTTCTCTAAGGAAACGGGGAATCCAAAGGGTATTTGAGACTGTCCAAGTCTGCGGGCGTTTCCTATTTTTGAAAGGGACTTGAGAATGTCTTTGAGACTCAAGGAAATTAGACTGTCCAAGTCTAGAGTTTTATCTTTTATAATATGCTTAAAGAAACAGTAGTAGTACGTTCATGGTGGAAAGATCTAGACTTTTTGAAAGACTGTTCTATTAAGATGACTAATTTTTGTTCCTACACCTCTAGGAGTTCGTCGGGACAATTTGTATGAAGCCCAAGAGGAGGCTGGAAACTTTTAAGAAGCCGAGGGACAATTTGTACGAAGCCCAAGAGGAGGCTATCATTCCCGGAGGAAGAAATCATTTATACGAAGCCTAAGAGGAGGCTGTGAATACTTCTAAGAAGCTGACGGGTCCTTGTACAATGCCCAAGAGGAGGCGGGGATACTTTTAGGAAGCCTGTGGGTCCTTGAACAATGCCCAAGAGGAGGCCGATGCTTTTAAGAAGCCGATGGGTCCCCAAACCCCGAGAAATTCAGACAGGCCATTCACGAGGAATAGATCAAGCCAGGAAAGTTCGAGAATTTGGAAGAAACTCAAGAGATGCCATTCACGGAGAAAAGATCATCTCTGGGGAATAGAGTTTCTTGACAAGTGCTTTTAAGAAGCCTGTGGGTCCCCAAACCCCGAGAAATTCAAGACAGGCTATTCACGGGGAATAGATCAAGCCAGGAAAGTTCAAGAATTTGTAAGAAACTCAAGAGATGCAATTCACGGAGAAGAGATCATCTCTGGGGAGTAGAGTTTCTTTGACAACTTCTACGAGTGACAGTCTATGAAAGGGTTCACCGAGAATGCTGCCTTTCATGTCTCCATATTGTTTAACCCCAAGAAGAGGGAAGACTGTGTCTGGTAATCCTATGGGGATCTAGTTTTGACTATTTCTAAGAGTGATCAATGGGCTTAATGGTAGACATAGTTGCCGGGGAAACTCTAAATATCTATACTATTATTACACAGTTGATATGAGTTTATGAAAGAAGACTTACAGCGAAACAGCCCCACAATACAGTTATATGTATATGAAAGCGGTAAATGAAAGCGTGTAAACACTTACTCGGTTGTAGAGCTTCCATGCTATTTGGTTAGTTGTTCAACAAAGAAAGATTAAAAACAACAGTATACTCAAAATCAAAGGAGAAAGTGCTTTGAAAAAGAAAGATTTTGGGGCTTACAGCTTAAGGAGAGGCCCAGGGTTTTATCAGTGAGCGCACTGTTGTTTTGTACAGAGGGACTTATACAAGTGACTGAGGCCCAAAGAATGGTTTTTTGTACAAAGGGATGGGTCTTACACTCTCTCAATAGGCCCAAAAGGTTTAAAGAAAAAGAGTGGGGCTTATAACACGAGGGTAGGCCCAAAGTTTATTTTTCCGTTTGAAATGGCGATCGCGCCAAGATTTTCTTTTAACGTGAAGGGGCTTATACAATATCTTAGGCCCAAAATGTTTTGGTTAAAAGGGGATTGGGTCTTACACTCTAATAGAGGCCCAAAAGTTTTGAATGGGTCTTATAGCTCGAAGAGAGGCCCAGTTGATTTTTTCAAAGGCGACAATCGCGCCGTTTACTTGTACAGAGGGACTTATACAATACGTGAGGCCCAAAATGGTTTGTACAAGGGGGGTTGGGTCTTACACTCTATTAGAGGCCCAAGTGAGTTTTAAGAAAAGAAATGGGTCTTACTACTCGAGGGTAGGCCCAATGTTTTTTTTTGAAAAGGCGACGATCGCGCCGTTTGTTTTTGACGGTATCGGGACTTATACAATATACTGAGGCCCAAAAATGATTTGGTAAAAAAAAAAGGATTGGGTCTTACACTCTATTAGAGGCCCATGAGTGTTTGAAAAAGTTTTATGATGATGAAAATCGAAGAAATCCTAATTTTATCATTTTAAAAGTAAATTCTTAAAAGAAAATCAATACAAAATGATAAAAATACCAAATAAGCAACTTGTGATTTTTGGTTGGGGTTTGAAAAATGATGTTTTAATCACACGATAAAATTCATTTGGTCTTGATTTTCAATATGAGAATTCACTTTTAAAATGTTTTAAAAACATTAAAAAGGAATTTATTCACAAAAATACTAATTATATTAAATAAATAATATAAAACTAATTTTTTTGTGGAATAAAATATTTTGGAGTATGAATAAGAAGTGTGTAAAACAGAATTGGAAAATGATGATTTTTGCTATGTAAAAGAATTGGTTGAGTTTTTTGAGAATAAACTAATGTCACAACATCATATTCGACATCACTCATGAGTTTTGAAGATAAGAGAAAAAGGAAAGATGTCACAACATCACATTTGACATCAGAACTGCACCTTGGTTTTTCAACATCTTTGCTATCAAACTTCAAACATTCATAACTCTCTCAATTTTTAACGAAATTAAAATCCGTAAGAACCTATCTTGACCAATTTTTCGCAAGGAATCCAATGGTATCACTCATACATGCTGAAACTTAATGTACATCACACACAAGGCAAAAAACCAGATCTGCACCTTAAGTTTAAAACAACATAAACTCCACATATAAACATGTTAAAGTGCAAATAGTAGGAGGATCATAACATACACATTAAGGACTACATTTTTGCTTCAAGAATTGTTCAATATGATGCATGTATGTGGACAACAAAGGAAAGCATGATTCAAAGAATTCAAGTTGTGAATTTTACCTCTTTTTTGGAGATTTTGTGCAACCTACCAAGTGCTTTGTTCCAGAAATGATTTGATGCTTTGGACACCCTCAAATGACCTCTTGGATGCTTTTAGGATGATTGGAATCAGCTGGTACCTGCAAAAACACAAACTGTCCCTTTCTTGCAAAAGGGGTTAAAAGTGACCAAAATAGCAACTCTCTCAAATGGTGTTCCAGATGGAGGGAACCATTTGGGACAGTTCAAGGATGATATTTGGAGTGTGTTTGAGGTTTTATCTGGTTTGTAAAGTGACTGAATCAAGACATGGCTTGAAAAATGCAAAAAAGTCTAATTTTGAGGTTTTGAGAGGTGACTTTGTGATGTTGTGATTACAGGTCACTTTTGATAGTTTGGACAACTTACATATGATATATGTGAGGTGTGTGTGTGTGATTAGTTTGAGTGGAATTGCTCTCTAACTCAAAAACTCAGAATTACTTGCTTTGGAAGGCAAATTTAAGGTGAAAGAAGAGATTTTGAGGAAAGCATATGTTTGATGGCTCTTGTGTACTTAAACTGAGCACAAATGAGCTCTATTTATAGTAGAACAAGTTTGTTTTGGGATCCACAGTGAATGGCAACTGCAGCAGAGGTTTGGCCAATGTTGTCCAATGAAAATCCAAGTCTCCTCTAGCCATTGACTAGAGGTTAGGGCACAAGCTGCTGGTTCCCTAGTTGTTGGAGGAATCTTGACTGAATTCAGTTGCAAATGTGTCAGTCCATGCCACCTCTAAGCATCCATTAAATGCTTCAATCCAAAATTGGAGTTTTATCCCTCTTTTAGGCATTTCTAGGTTTGGCATGCTACTTCTTGTTCCAAGGAATTTGGAGTCTTGGCTCAGTGATTGTCCCCTTTAGATTTGATCCTCAGATGTGTTTAAAATAATGACAAGGCTTAAAAATTCGTGTGGCACAAGAAATGTGCAAATCTGCCCCATGAAAAATTCAGCTGCAGCAAGCCTTTTTGTAAAATCCATAACTCCCTGCTCGAGTATGCTACATGGACGTTCTAGGACTTTCTGGAAATCTGAGATGATGTACTTCAACTTTGATGTTTGGCCCCAGACCTGGTTCAACTTGGATCATGGAGAAAAACAGCCTTGAAGTTGGGACATTCTTGCTGGAAAAATATTAGTGATGTCCTATGCAATGTTGGAACATCAGACAACTTTGAACATTAATAATTCTAAACTTTAATCACTTGTATCTTTTAATCCACTATGATATTTTGAGTTGAAGTGAATTGCTTCTTTGATGCTTGTCTTGCATGGTGACAAAGCTTGAAAATTGGGTGGCACAAGAAAAGTGCACAAAATTTGTCCTAAAAAAATCAGCTCGAGCAAGGCCTGTTGTGAGGTTCATAACTCCTTGCTCAAGTTGAATTAATGGGAGTTCTTATACATTTTGGAAAGCCCTAATGACATACTTTAACTTTGATGTTTGACTTTGGTTTTGGTTCAGCTTGCAAAGTCATAAAAAATGGTCTTGAACTTGTGTAGTCAAATCTGTCCTAAAAGCTGTCATGAAAATTCTGCTTTATCAATGCTTTTTACAAAAATCATATCTCCTTGCTCGAGTATGCTACGAGGACGTTCTAGGACTTTCTGGAAAGCTGAGATGATGTACTTCAACTTTCATGTTTGACCCCAGACCTGGTTCAACTTGGATCATAGAGAAAAACATCCTTGAAGTTGGGACATTCTTGCTGAAAAAATATTAATGATGTCCTATGCAATGTCAGAACATTGGACATTATGAATTCCCAAATTTGATCACTTATATCTTTCAATCCTTATGATATTTTGAGTTGATTCCTTCTACAATGTTGAAGTATCAAATACCCTCTTTAAAAGTAGCTCTTACTCAAAATCAATGGATACTTGGATCAATAGTTACAACCTTGAAAAGTTGTGCACTTGAACATGATTTTAACTTAGAAAAAAATTTCTAAGTTTCTTTCAATTTGATCAATTTTGCAATTTTGTATGATTTATTGATTTAAATTTGATCAAATTAAATCATCCATCATATTTTCTTGAGTAATGGCTTGTGAAGCTCATAGTTGACCAAAAAGTCAAACTTTGACTTTCTGCGTCAGTTGACTTTGTATTAGATGTTCTTGAGGCTTGATCCACTTGAAAAGTTGCACTCTTGTGCTTAATTCTTGATGTGAGAGTCCTCTTGATCCATTGTGGATGTTTGAGAGGTTAGACAAGTTGAAGATCATGTCATTCCTTGATTGATCATTTGTCTAAAGGCTCTGAGAGGGTTTGAAACCCTAGTTTGATTATAATGGATGCTCACCCATCTTTGGGGAGACTAATGAGGTATGATGGTCCATCCATATTGTGATGATGATTTCCACCATGATGGGAAATCTTAGTGGTCAAAATTTGGGGTATGACAGGTTGTAGGTGGAAGAGGAAGCAAGTCTTCGACAACATCACACTACTGACGGTAATATTTATTGGTCTTTTAATGTTTCTCTGTCATTTTCATTTCATCTTTACAACGCCATTAATGATGATTCATGTGTTCCATAGTTTTCAGGCTTGGATCCTCCAGCATTTCCCGCACATCTCCGGATGGGCGAATGTACCGACTTACACTGAGTATATGATGTGTGCTACTGCATTTGTCCCGCTCAGAGGGAACTAGGAAACAGAGCCGTTCAGAGTGTATCTTGACTGTTTGGTTCACGATGACATGCACTTCACAACTATGTTAATCACCGTGAGACGCGACCATTTGACGAGATAATGTTATACTCAGGATGGTTGGCTTGTGGATTACGTCTCACTGCTTCTCATCTTCCTGAGCGCGTAATGCAGAAGTTCGGCTACACTCAGACGATTCCCAGAAACCCTATTATCTCCGCTCTTCCTACTTTGACTCATAGACATATGGATGCCATGTTTGATGATTTTGAGAGTCATCTGGTACCGGAGGAAACATTGAGTTCCATAGCTGAGAGCGATTGGAGCTACGTCGACGAGTATATAAGGTGGTTCTTTAGGGTGTCACATTCGTATATGGTGTATGATGATCTAGGAGATCCACCGAGGACGGCTCATCCGGAGATACTAGAGGATGAGCATACACAGTTATATCATGTTGAGGATGTCTTACCTAGATGTCGTCGCATAATGGAGATTGCGTATGCAGATATTGATAGAGGTATCTTCTTTGATGTGCATGATGTGTGGAGGGTCCTAGATTCCATCACGATAGAGGCACATGTGGCATTGATGTATCAGATACAGTGCTGGAGAGCGGGGGGATTGATGGCTGTGGAGCCCGAGGAGTCAGAGAAGATGTAGTCCGACATACACAATAGTACAGTCTTATATAATAGTTGCACTTTCTATTCATTATGGACTGTATTTTATTTTCACCTCATGCTACTTTATCGTTATTTTTAACTTTATTTGTATATGACGTTTTTGGACCATATGGATTTATATATGTCATTTTTTTCATATCGATTGTATGGTTTAAATCTCGTCACATTACATAATACATAGCGCTTATAAATCTTCAGCAGAATAAACATAAACAAAACATCACATGAACTATTCTGTTCTGATAGGTTACGAAGATGGATCTCTAGTACGATAAACTTGCGAAATAGCTATCAGAGTTAATGTATGGTGTATGACTTTTAAAATATTATGGAGAAGCATCTTTGGATCATTTAACGTTTCAAAGTGTGTTCGGAGATGCATCTCCAAAATCTGAAGACATTTAAGTATTTTCACTTGGTGCCTAAGTAATATATGGGTGCATTAAATAATTCCCTCATTTGAATTATTATGGTTTTGTTTAGTTAAAAATGACTAATTAAAAAAAATTTTAAATGACTTGTTAAAAAATTGATTCTATCTGAATTAATGGATTTTTTTAAAAAAATAACCATTTTTTTCAAATTAAATACCAAATAAATCAATGTTTCAAATTTATTATGAAAGTAACCATGTTTCAGAACGAAGGAAAGAGGAGTCGCCATTGTGATTGGTGAATGCATTCCCTTTCAAACAAAGGCGCCATTTGAAATGGCTTATGCTTGTATGTGTCGCTATATCCAATGGCACATACATTGATGCATTAAGTGCATGCGCCATTTCAAATGGCGCATCCTTTATATATATATATATATATATATATATATATATATATATATATATTTAATTTTAATATTTTTAATTAAAAAAATAGAAATAAAAACGAATTTAAACTATTATTTCATAAAATTCAAGGTTACAACAATTGATTTGAAAATCAATGACCCGCCCGATCAAAACGTCCTCCGGTGCCACATCCCGGCGCATTAGCCTGCCTTCGAGGTCTCCCACAATTTTCCTGAGGTGTTTGGGGTCTTTGAGTATTGGCCTAAGGAAAAGGTGGTTGGTGCAAGGGTCCCGACGTATTTGACATATTTTCAATCATTTGTCCCCAATAGCTAGGGAGTTGCTGCCAACAGTGTTGTCGTAATTCAGTTTGGTGCCCATGTTGTCAAAGTTAGTTCGTAGTGGTTGGGTTATGTGAGGACGGTATGGTTGGCTGAATTGTTACATTGAATCGTTTTGGAAACGAAGCAATGGTTCTTTTGGGGTAAGAAAGTTAAAGATTGGTTGGGTGGTTTGGCGATGGGATGTTTGGGTGTTCATTGGTGGAGGGCTATGGTGGGTTGGGGTGGAATCGTATGAATTATTGGGGCTATTGACAGATGTGGTTTCGGCGTGTGGTTGTTGGCGGTGTGGGTCAGGCTCTTGGTGTTGTGTTTGGGTGTGTGACATAAATAGGTTGCGGGTTTGAATGTTTGGTGGTTGGGTGTATATGGTATGTTGACGTTGTGAGGTTGGTAGTTGGGTTTGGGTGGATTGAAACTGTTGTTGGGTTCGGTAATGGTGTGGGGTTGGTTGTTTGACGGGTGTTTGTTGTTGGGCGTATGATGACGAAGCTCGTTGGCGTGGATCAATTAAATACCTCGACACAGACATAAATTGTGGCGTTGTAACCGACCTAAACCAATTCATATAATGTTAAGTTGGTCTAGCACTTTCTATGATAGGCTCGTTTAAGATGTGGCGACGTCAATTCCTCTATTATCGACACATCTCTTTAGCAAAATATTTCCAATTTTCTTAACCCTATTGGGCATCAAATTTTTGTTGATGCCAGTCTCCTAAACACGTCGGAGGGACTGGAATTTGTTGTTGCATGTTGAACTATAGTTTCACACGGTCACTCTGATGCATCTCCACATTAGTGAACCTAATGATTGGTGTTTTTGTTGTCCAAACTGCAACATCATCGGGGTTAGCCTCATGGTCGAGACCCAGATACGACCTCCAGATAAACTGCAACACCATCGGGGTTAGTCTCATGGTCGAGACCCAGATACGACCTCTAGATAAACTACATAATAAAAATACATATTGAGAAGATTTGTAGTTTGTTAATTTTTAAGCCAAATTTATAGTAGTTTAGTTGTAATACATCGTCTAGTCCAAGGTGATCTAAAAGATTGCGATACACGACTATAGCGTGTTTGGGACATCGGTTGTAATTCATCCCCCGAACTGACCATCTAAAACGAAAAGATTGAAAATTTATTAGTTACAGTTAGTTGTAGTATAAAGCCTAAAATTTTGAAAATTTAAAATAAACTTACTTATTTCTGTAGGGGGAATGTGAATGGCTCCGTCTTGACCGGGACGAGTGACGACATTCTCGACCAACCCCATGCTTGTAGCAAAAAGGTGCAAGAATAAAACGTACAAGTATTCTTTTTTGCATTTTTACACAACGAACTATATAGATGGGACAAAATAGTTGAACCCTAACTATATGTGCATACTTTATTTATGTTTCGTAACAACGGAAAATACATAATATTTACCGTATTACCAGTACTTTCAAGAAATAAAAAATGACCAAATTAAAACATAATATAACACCGATCTTTAATTATCTTTCATACTCGGTCGATTCTTCGTTTAATGTTATATTTGAATAATGTTGTTTAAGATGTTTTAAATTAATACCTTGACCCCTGGGTTGATCTGAAGTTTGTCCCATAGTTGTGTCTTCACACAAAGGGGCTCCTAACAAATCTTCTCATATAACATTACCTAGGTTAACTTTACCGTTAATAGCCTTACCATCGATAGGTAGACCCAACAACATATACACATCCTCTAATGTGACAGTATATTCACCGAATGGAATGTGAAATGTGTAGGTCTTGGGTCTCCACCTTTCTAACAAAGCAAGAATAAATTTGTAATCAACACAGTATGAAACTATGTTGAGTACATGACCAAAATCACATGCTCGTAGATATGGTTCTATCAATGGGTCATGTGGTACATATTCATGCACACGGCATCAAAATCTCTTTATTTTCTAACTAAAGACGATTAAGAAAATAAGTAAGAAAAAGTAATAAACTATAATCATAAGGAAATTATATAAGGTATAAAGAAACTTACAAACTCCGCAATATTGTTGATGGTTCCTCGGTGTTCATCACCCATAGTAAGGAGAGACATTTATTTTGAATGATTTTGAGTAGCTGTTGCTGAAAAAATGGGTAGGTTGAGAGTATGTTGCAGACAAGGTAGATAGATTGAGTGTGAATGTTGATGGAAATGGTGAGAAACTTACAATATTTATAGATGGGAATGCTGAGATCACGTGAATTTTTTGCATGCCATCTTCAAAGTGTGTGCCATTGGGAATGACACATATGTATCAATCTTCAATGCATGCGCCAGCCAACATGGGGCCATCTTGTACGGAATCTTGCATGCGAATCTTGTAAGGAATTGTGTAAGGAATCATGCAGAAGAATCATGTAGGTACATGCATGCAACAAGAAAACAAAAATAAAAATAAAGGAAAGCTAGGGACATGCATGCAACAAGAAAACAAAAATAAAGGAACAATAATCTTAGTAGTTTGAACAATAGACTCATGTATACAACAAGAAAACAAAAATAAAGGAACAAGAATCTTAGTAGTATGAAAAATTGACTTATGCATGCAACAAGAAAACAAAAATAAGAAGTATGCACGGCTAATAATAGAGATTCCAACCTCATCCCTATTTAAGTGCATAATAATACGTTTCAAAAACAACTCGCAATATTCTATCAAAACTAGTACACTAATATATTGCATGCATGGCTCAAACACCACAATACATAATCAATTTTCATAACTTAACCGGTTTCAATTTTTGTAATACCGAAGTTACTCGGTTTTTAATTAATAGACGATCAAAATTTTCACATTTGAAAGAGAGAATAGAAAATAAATTGTAGTGTAGTCCGGTGGCCTATATCATGTACAAGAATCCAATCTTTTTTGTCGACAACCAAGTTATGTTTTTTCAGCTAAAGATCCGAGATGATGAAGATGTTCATAATATGTTTCTCAGTCATGAACATTCTGGTTTTAATGATATTGAGCTTTATATTATACAACAACAAAATTAATTATCTCAGCTCGTTGATCCTTCACAAGTTTTTTTGTGAAACTGGCGATGATATACAAGCTGAAGTCGACAATGAACAAGCTAAAGTCGATGTTGTTGATGACGAAGAAGAAGCTGAGATCTTGGTTGATCAAATGGTGAGCGACGCCACTGTCGACCACGAGTAAGAGCCATTGCCTGCTAGTCATGTTTATTGTCCACCTCAACACATGACAACCTTGAACTTGGGTGCAGATGAACCATCTTCAGATAAATTTCACAATCCGTATATGCAAACATAAGGATCATTAAAAGAAGGAGACAATTTTTGCACTAAAGAATACTGCGTCAAAGCTAGGGGTGTTCGCGGTGCGGTTTGGGCGGTTTTGACGCTAAAAATCATCCGAACCGCAAGAGAAAAAAGCATGCGGTTTGGTTTGGTTCGATTGGCTTTTAAAAAAAATCCGAACCAAACCAAACCAAACCAATGCGGTTTGGATTGGTTCGGTTGGTTCGGTTTTTTACAAGATTTTTATTGAGTGATATTTACATATATAGAGAACAACATAACTTTGTGTTTAGTCATTCACACATTACTAAATAACAACAAAACTCATCATATTTAGACAATAAGTTCTCATTCAATATACAAAAATCAATTTAAACAAAAGTGAAAAAAAATAGTAGCATAAAACAATATCAAAAATATTATAATAAAACAGAAAAGAGAGGAGAAGGGAGATTAGAGAAGATGAAAAAGAAATAACATAAGAGATGTGAGATTAGAGAAGAAATGTGCGGTAAAAATATAATTAGAAGAGAAAATAGTAACATAAAAATGAGAAAATGAAAAAGAAAAAACATGAGATATGAGAGATTAGTGTAGAAGAGGTGGGACGTACATGACAAAGAAGATGAGAAGAATGGACAATACTATTAGGAGAGACTTGAGAAGATTAAAACTGAAAAGTTAAGTGTGAGTAAGAGAAAATATTTCGTAATTGTAAGATTAAGTCATAATGGGTTTAAGTTTTTGGTTAGATGTGGGATAAGTGAAGTTTGGGTTGTAACATAATGCGGTTTGGTTTGGTTTAGTTCGGTTTGTAAAATACAAACCGCAAACGAAACCGAACCGTGCGGTTTTGTTAAAAGATGGCCCAAACAAATCCAGACTAAATGCGGTTTTTTGCGGTTTTGGTTTGGTTTGGTTTGGTTTGCGGTTTTCTATTGGGTTGGTTCGGTTTTGAACACCCCTAGTCAAAGCTATTAAAAAGTATCACATGGAACTATCAGCTAATTATAGGGTCGATCAAACTAATGTGACGAGGTATAAGATCTACTGTCGTAATGAGGTATGTCTGTTCCGATTGACAGCATCTTACCGGAATAAGAGTGATTTTTGGAATATAGGGTCTATGGGTCCAAATCACACTTCTATTATCACCAATCTGATGCAGGATTATCGCAAACTCAACTCTCAGTTAATATGTGATGACATTTTGTCTATCATTAGCGACAACCATCATTGAAAGTGAGTACAATAATCTCGCATATAGTTACACAATACAATTATACTCCCTTGTACAAGAAGGCATGGATAGCCAGGACTAAGGCAGTTGAAACAGTGTTCGGAAAATCGGAGGAGTCGTACAAAGAACTTCCAAAATATTTGGTGGCACTTAAGCATTATGCTCCAGGGACTGTTGTCATTTTGGAGACCATGCCTGCATATACCCCAAACAGGACTTGTGTTAGTGGAAATAATATATTCCACTGACTTTTCTGGGCATATGAACCATGCATCAAAGGTTTTGCCTTTTGTAAAGCTATTATACAAATTGATGTAACTTGGTTATACAGGAAATATAAAGGAACGCTACTCATGGCAGTCACACAAGATGGCAACAACACCATTTTTCAATCGCCTTCGCTCTAGTTGAATGAGAGACTACTGGTGGAATGAGTTTTTTCCTAAAACATATCTGATTACACGTTGCTTCTCAGCCTAACTTATGTTTGATTTCAGACAGATATGCATCAATTGAGAGTGCATATTAAAATATTGATAATGGATAGTAGGATCCCCCTTCAACGCATGTCTACTGCATTAGACACATCGGTCAAAATTTCATGCGGGAGATCAAAGACAAGACGTTGCGGAAGAAGGTTGTGAATGCATGGTATGCATTAACAGAACCTTCCTTCAAACACTACCGTGAAGACATCAGATTGACAAATGCAGATGCAGTAAGGTGGATCAACAATATTCCATTGGAGAAGTGGAGCAAGGCATACGACAATGGACAACGATGGGGCCACATGCCAACAAATCTCGTGAAATCAATGAACTCTATCTTCAAAGGCATCTGAAACCTACCAATAACCGCTTTGGTGAGGGCAAACTGTTTTAGGCTCGGGTTACTTTTTGAGATCAGACGTTCAAAATGGAGTTCTGTGTTACCATCTGGGCAGCTATTCAGTGATAGTTCAATGAAATTCATTAAGGAGGAAGCTGCCAAAGCTAACACACATGTGGTCACAGTGTTTGACCGTAATAAAGGTTGGTTCAGTGTTGGTGAGTCAATGGACCACAATGAAGGTTGGTGCGGTTGTGGAAAGTTTCAAGTCTTTCGTATGCCTTGCTCCCATGTCATAGCGGCATGTTCAAAGGCTCGCCAGGACCCTTCCAACTTACTATCTGCTGTTTACCAAGTCATAAACCTATGCAATATCTACAACACTAGCTTTCCGGTGGTAGCAAAAGAGGACTATTGGCCTGCATATGAAGTGAATATAGTCCGGCACAATGAAATAATGAGAAAAAAGAAAAAGGGCCAGTCTAACAGCACGCGTATTCGAACCGAAATGGATTCGACGAACAAAATGGTGAGATTATGTAGTTTATGTCGTCAGCCCAGACACAATCGTACAAAATGTCCTAATGTTAGACCAAGCACAACAACATTGTTTTAAATGTAACTGTTTTGCTTTATATCAAAAACAACTTTCATTTAATAAATATCATAACATTCGGTTACAATAATTTAAAAACAACAACTAAATAATAATTTAAACAATTAAACAACAAAACAAACAAATACAACAACTAAACAACATAACTATGTGATTACAATCATCTGGACAATTTCACGAGAACTATACATCATCATGTGAACATCTCTGTCAGTTTTAACATTCTCCCAGAAACGAACTTCTCCATATTGGTTGAACGTGGTAACAAGCCTTTGAATTCTTCTGATCTTTTCACCCTCTACAGTGTCTCCATCTAACCAACGGATCAGACTCCTGTTAAGATGTTCGAACGTCTCTGTATTCCAGAGTCGAATCTTCATCGGAAGCATTACTGCAGAATAAATTAAATCGACATTTCTCTTGTGGATATAGGGACCCATATATGAATACATTTTGAAGAAAAATGGAAGAAAAATATAAAAAATGGAAGAAAATAGTAAGAAAAAGTGCAAAAAATGAAAAGGAGGTGATGTTGTATTTATAGAAAAGAGGTATAAAGGAATAGTCATAGCAAATGGCGCATACATTCATTCCCCTGATGTATGCGCCATTTTGATTGACGCATTCTCTTCAGGCCAAAATGGTTAGTTTGATAATTAATTTGAAATAATGATTTTTCCGTATATTATTCAAAAATAGTGGTTATTTAAAAAAAATCAAATTATTGTGTTTTGGTATAATTATAAATGACTAGTTAAAAAATTTGATTCTATCATATCCAATTTAATACAGATTAATTTAAATTATTTTTTTAAAATCCAAATTACAAATTGTAATTTTTTATCAATATTAATATGTAAAAACACTAAAAATTAACTATAAATTCTAAAAATCAAATGACATTTTTTTTTCAATTTTAAAAACGTATAAGAGGTTTAAAGGATTGGAAAAAGAAAATTCCAAGATATTATCGTCATAATCATAAATAGAAAAGGAAACTTGACATAACTAGATAGTTCCACACACACAATGCCAATCAACTTCCTTAAAGAGGGCCGCGTTTCACTCTCTCTCTCTAAGATGACTTGATTTGATTCCCATATATTCAAACCTATGTGCAAAAAGTGTAGTCAATTAGTACCACTCTTAACAAGCAATGTATGTTCAAAAAGTCATAGCATCCAACATTGCTTAACCTACAATTAATTAGTAATAGTACCTACCTAGCTCATGAAAAAAGTGCTTCGAGTTCCATCTTCTCTTCACACTCATCACCCACTCCACTGCCTTTAACTTGTATCAATAAAGCAACAAAACACTTTCACTTCATTTCCCTATCTGTCCCCACTTTCTCATTCACATAAAATTACTAGTAATAATTAGAAACAAACAAAAAAAAAATGTCGTTTGCAACTTACAATCACCTTTCATCTAGTTCCAAATTAGCAAGAAATCCCTAATGGTATAATATCAAAAACAAACAAACAATGTCAAAATCTGCATTCAAAATTTATAATCTACAAAATCCATTTTTACAATTTTGTTACCCATGCTTTCCTTAACATTAAGGGCTCACAGGACCCATAAATCCGGTTCAGGTGAGTTTAATCATCAAATGATTTCAAATCCTCCGATCTTCGTTGGAGAAGATCAAACTCTGATCCTTCCTACCATATTAAGCATCAATCACCAACTAACTATTAACTTTGATATATATAATATTTAGAGTTACCGCTGAAGACTTAGCAATGAAAACCTAACACAGAACCGTCACTAACGGCAATGGCGACTCTGCAACCGGTTCTAACCTTCACTTCATGACTGAAGAAATGCAAAACCCTAACCCGCCCCGCCATTTCCAGCTTCGACTCAATCTCCATCGTCGGTTGAACTCTCAACCCGAAGTTAAACCCAACACCATCACCATTCGCGAGTGTGGGCCCCATATTCGACGGTGCCGACAACGGGAAACTCTGAACAGAGAACGTGGCGGCCATGTACTGTGTTCTCCCGGCATCGATCTGACCGGCGGGGATGAACATGAACCCGACCTGGCTACCGTAATAGAGGATTTGAAGAGAGCTGTCGTAGTGAGAGAAAGCAGCTCGGTTAGGGTTTCTAACAGAGGCGTATTGTGCGAAGGTGAAGTTAACGGTGCCGTTGATGACGGAGAAGGATGGAAGCTGAACAGCGTTGACGGCGATCTTGGGGTCTTGTGGTTTGAAAACTGTGTAGTAGACTATGAGGATGACGATGACGATGAAAATTAAGAAGATTGTGGCGACGACGCATGAGGCTAGGTTGGTGCGTCCTGATGGTGGTCGTGGTCTCTTTGGTCTGGCGGTGGGGGCGATGATGGGGCCATCCGCCATGGGCTCCGGTGGTGGAGTGGTGGATCTTATGTTGAGAGGAAAATGTGAATGGGAATGAAGAAAATTATAAGGCTAGAAAAAAGGTTAAGAGCATTTGATTAAACCAAACCCCACATGTTGTCATAAGAAGTACACAAAATTGCCTTATCAAACTAACAAGAGTAAGAAATTGTAAAAAACCAAACACTAGTGTGAATGATGGGGAGAAGTGAACTTTGATAATTTGTTTTAACTTTTTTTTTTTGGGTTTATTTAGTGGTGTTATTGGAAACAGTGTTTTTTTCAATTGAGGTATTTTTGTTTTATTGTTAAATTTTGTATAGATAATTGTGTTTTTAAGTAGTGGAAATGTACATCTTTGTCTTGGAGTGGGCATTTTGTTGACTATACATCGTATGGTGTTTGGACTAAATTGAGTGATAACGGTTGGTTGGGTTGGGACACATATTGTCTATCTTTCGTGCAAAAAAGGAGAGTGTGTTTCATCGTTGGATCAATCTGACAAAGCAAAAGTTGCCATGTGGCTCGGTATTGCTCTCTCTAACAAAAGTAAATCCATTGTTTGAAACTTTGAATGAAAGAGCACTGTTCTTCTCAAAATATAAAAAGTTTGAGAATGGATCTCTTCTTTTATTTCTCTTTGGTGTCAATCCTGCTCCAAATCCAATGGCTGATAAGCATGGAAAGAATAAAGATGTAGAAGACAGATAAGCATAAAATAAAATAAAATTTGAACGTTAGAATTTTGGTAGAACAAAGAACAGAAGAAGAAAAACTGTAGACGATTTATATCCAAAACTTTTGTATTCCCTCTTAATCTAAAGATTATTTTATTTTTATCTCTTGTCAAACTTAATCACTAAGAAATAATGTGGCTATTTTTTTAAGAGTTAAATATGGTTTTGCTCCTTATAAATATTTTATTTTTAATTTTTAGTCAACTATCAACTATCAACCCATTAAAAATCAATTGTATGAACTCTCTAAATTACCTTTTCATAATAAATTTTTTACACTAATAAAAGGACATGTAAGTAATCAACTAATATTTATATTTTATCATTCTCATCCCTTATTAGATCATGCTACATGTCCAATTTCAAATCATTCATTTCTTACGTTTTACTTTTAACTTTCTCATTCTTCCTTTTCTTTTCTTCATTCAAATTTTAAATTTCCCCCACTTTTTTTTTTTTTTACACTTTCTCACTATCATTTTAATTTTTTCTCTCTATTTTCTTTGCTTCAAAAATTAATGAAGAAGAACACAAATTTTGAGAGAGTTCATGCAATTGATTTTTAATGGGTTGATAGTTGATAACAAATTTTGAACCTCTTTTAATTTAATGATGAAGAACACAAAAAAATGTTTAATTTTTAAAACACAAAATTTATTTAAAATAAAAGCATAATTATTATATATAAAAAATATTCATAATTGATCTATTATTATTGGATAGCATTCAATAAGAGTGCACACAACTAACTTTTCATTTCACGAATCATTATCAAGACAATATCTATTTTATTTTAATCAACAATTGTCTTTATTTAAGAGCAAGTTTTTTAAATTTTCAAATGTGAATTTTTTTCTTCCTGTATCTCACGGGTCTCTTTTTTATATGATTATTTAATACAATTGAGTTTGTATGATCATTGTTCATTTTACAATTAAGCAACACCTTATAAATTGATACTACCTCCGTCCCTAATTATAAGACCCTGTTGAGTTTTTTTCTTGTCCCTTTTTATAAGACCCTCTTCAACTTTCAAAGTGTATTAATTTTTTTTTTCCACACATACCCCTAATTATATTACATCTTTTTTTGCACTCTGTAATAAATACAGTTACATACACATTAACTATTTCTCTCTCCTAAGGATAAACTTGTAAAATTAAACAAAATAGTCAATAAATTTAATACTCTAACCAACTTTCTTAATTCCCATAATTTTCTCAACGGGGTCTTATATTTAGGGACGGAGGTAGTATATGTTTTTAAACATATTTTATATTGTAACAAATTGAATATCACTCAATAATTGTGCTCGACACTAACTTTTTATTTCACGGGTCATTATCAGGACAATATCTATTTTATTTTAACCGTCTTTAATTGTGAGATAAATTTTTATTTTTAAATGTGAAAGTTTTATTTTTTTTCAAATTCTTTTATTTTTATTTCAAATTTACATAATATCTAAATATATTTTATACCGTATTAAATAAGTTTACCCGTGCGGACGCACGGGTATCTTGCTAGTTCTTATAAAAAAATGACATATTTTAATCCTTACAAAATTTTTATGTATGCAGTTTTAATCCTCGCTATTTTTTAAAATTTTAAAAATTATTTAATTATCCTTAAAATTTTAAAATTTTGAATAATTTTTTTTATACGTGTTTAGATTACTATAAAATATTTATTTATCAAATTATATAATTTTTTTCAATGAGAATAATTAAATATGAATTTTTTAAATTTCAAAACATAATGATAAAAGTAATGAAAATTCAGACTTATAAATCAAATTTTAAGTTCTTTTTTTTAAAGGAACTTTTTATAACGTTCTAAACATATATGTAAAATAATCATTTAAAAATACATATTGGTTTAACAGTAGGGACTAAAACTATGTGCATAATTATTTTGTATGGACCAAAACATGCTATTTTTTTAATATGGACCAAAACCTAAATTTGATATTTTTATAGGGACCTAAAACATATTTAACCCTTTTTTTAATATAATGTGGAATGTTTAGTTGATATTTTTAATTGTTTTAACGTGACATTGGCTTTTTATTTTTAAAATTATTTTTAATCATTAATATTTTAAAAAATGAATTCAGGCACAGGATCTTTGTACAAAATAACTCCTTTTACTAGTTGGGTTTTTGTGTATTTATGAGAAAAAAAAAAGAGAATTTTTAATGCACCTATATGTTTCTTACGCACTGATCTGAGGTGATCAAAATGGGTTTTCGTGGCCTTCCGTGTAGGATAACGATGATAGTTGTAAGAGAGTAGGGGGTGTACCTGCAAAGTACTCTGATGGCAAAGTAAGTTTAGGCTAGAGAGAAAGCCAGTACAAAGTCTATATGTATTGAGTTAGAATATTGAATATATTGATTAAACATGATCCTCTCAAGTGATAGGGTATTTATAGAAAAACCCCAGCACGGGGTCAAGGTCTCCCATGTGGCCGAAATATCTAGCCGACCAATGGGAGACTGCCAAGTGGAAGGTCTAGCGCGTGACCTTTTGACCTAGTCCAACTGTCCCCGTGAACTCCGGAGGGGCAGTTGGTCGTGTGAACTGTCAAGCGCGTGAGGTGGACGTCCTCAACGACTATATTGTGCCCAACGGCTATATCGTGCCCAACGGTTATATTGTGCCCAACGGCTAGATTGGATGAATCTCGTTATTGGGCCAGTCAAAAGTTGGACTGGGTTGGGCCTTGCCCTACTGTGGACTGTGGGTCACGTGCCTATCTAGTCCAGAACAGGAGCCCCCCAAGTCTTTGCTCTGAGGAAGAGTAATGACTTGAGATAGCTTTGTCGGTCGACCGAGGGGCAAGAGTTGTAACGCGGGGAAGCTTTTCGAGGTCGTTATTTTCGAATGAAAATGTTCGGGGACATGCCTTTTGCTTGTCTAAGGTATGCGTGGTCGACAGCTGGTTGCTTATGTGTCCGACAGTTCCTTAAGATGCGATGGCGTGCTCGCGAAAATGGCGTTATTGTGTCGACTAGGCTTAGTGAAAAGGTGCCCGCGGAAAGGACGCTTTATGTCGACCAGCCTCGATGAGGAGGTGTCTTGGAAAGGACGCTTTTCATGTCTACCAGCCCTGATGAGGGTGAGACTTGTATGAATTGTTGAGGAGGGTGTCCCCGCGGAGAGCTAGAGAAATCTTTCCTTGGGGAATGCAACGTTTAGCTTTGAGAATGCCAAACAAAGATTCCCTTCTGACACGTGGTGGCGTAATTAATTTTCGTCAAGGCCTATGGGGTCTAGGCTATGATGGCTTGTCTTTTTCACTTCCCCATGCGAGAAACTGCTTATAAAAGGGGGGGAACGAGGATTCATTTGCACACTTCACACAATTTTCTCTCCCCAACCTTTTTTCTCTGCAACTTGTCTCTTCGCCGGAGTTTATCTTCGCCGGAGTCAGCCTTCATCCTCTACCTCCAGATCTTCATCTTCAACCTTCAGATCTTCAAGTAAGTTCTTCATCCTTGCTTGTTAGTCTTAGGATAGTTGATTTTATGGGAATTAGTTTGAATTTTTCGGTTGAAGTTCATGCGTTCGTTGATGAACACATGAAATTTCCGGTTAAAGTTCATGCGTTTGTTGATGAACACATGAATTCTATGGAAAATCCATGAAGATCTTGAAGAACATGATGAACCTAGGATGAATGTTTTTGTATGTTGCGTAGAACTGTGTAGATCTTTGTAGGTTTCTGGTTAGAAGTATGTCATGTTTGTAGTCAGACATTAGGCCTCCTCGACGCGAGAATTGATTTACGCGTGCTTGATAAGTTTTATTTGTCGAGGAAACTGGTCCTCGTGAGAGCCTTTGTAGAGTCGCGGAGACTCGTCCCCGTTCTTCGTGGAAATGATTTCGCCATGTCCCGGTACTGTCGACTAGGGCTTCAGGGTATCCTCTTATTTATTCCTCGCCCTTTCACTTGATTTGTGGTGGAAGGGTGGATTTGATCTCTGTCGTCGAAATCAATTTTGCTTCCTCTACTTTTCAGGTGAAATGGCCGATAAGAACGAGGGTGTTATCGCCGACGATGGGGCTGTTAACGGGGAGGCTGTGCAACCTGTCGAGCATGCCAACGTCAGGGTGGCTGAGGGGGATCTTAGCTGATTGCCCAAGATCCATTGGTGACGAGATCGACCTTTATCGAGGAGGAGGCTCGTTTGTTCCCTTACCTTGAGGACCGGGCAGAGGATGCACCTGTGGGCTAGAAGGCGCTTTGTCCCTCAGAGAATGACCGGATATGTTCGGTGTACTTGGGGATGAGATTTCCAATGTACGAATTCGCTTTCACCGAAGCGGGGTATCGTCTGCCCTTCACCGATTTTCAAGGGGACATCTTTTGTCATATCGAGCTTTGTCCTACCCAACTTCATCCAAACGCTTTGGCGTTTATTCGGGCCTTCGAGCTGGTATGTCGGTATCTAAAGATCTGAGCTATAGTGGAGCTTTTTTTCTGCATCTTCCAGATCCAGAGGAGCACGGCTGGTCCAAAACAAAGTTGGGTGTCCTTTAAGGAACAAAGCAGGCTATTATGACCATATTCGCAGTCTGTCCGAAACTTTAAATACAGGTTCTTTGTCGTGAAGCTTGTCTCGAAGGCGGCCAAGGAATCTTTGGTTACCATGGAAACCATGGAGGTAGATGGTCGGGAAGTAAGGAGATCGGTGTCAAAATTTCAGCTGGAATGGGTGTTTGCTCATTTTAGATATAGGACCGACCAGTTCCTCGTTAAGCATGACCAGCTGAGCACTAAGGACAAGAAGTCCTTTCGAGCGCTGACCGCCTTCGTGGAGAGTTTTATCCCTGCTTTTGTAGTGGATAAGGAAAACAAAGTTCTGCTCGGGGAGGATGGGGAGCCTGCTCGGGCGGCCCGCTATATAAATACCAAGGCCATCCTCGAATGTGAGAACGAGGATGTCACGTTCGAGCTCCTTGGTATAGATTAACCTTTTTCCCGTACTTTTAATGTCTTGTGCAATGTGCTAATCTTTTTTTATTTCTGCAGGGAAAATATTGAACATGCGTGAGCGCTTGGTCAGGTCCGCAGCGGCCAAAAATCTCAAGAAGGCGCCAATGCCGAAGGTCGACGCAACTAAGCAACAAGCGACGCTGTAAAAGTATGTCTGCGGTTCTACCTCTTTCCCAGGAAGCACGTCGAATCCTCCTACCCCGGACACGACAAATAAAAGGAAGCGGGATGATATCAACTCTTCCCCAGCTGACGTTTCGAGCGGCTTCGTTGGGGGCAAATTTGTGCTGCCATCTTATTATCTACAAGGAAAATTATTTGACGGGGAGCGTTTGGTCGTTGTCCCCGAACTTGATGTGTCGGCCATTATGTCTGCTGATCCTAAGGTGAGGAGGAAACTCCTGTGCCAGGATGCCGCTGCTGTGATGAGAGTGCTGGAGGCAGCACTGGCCCTTGGGGACGCGAAGACAGTTCTGCTTACGGAGTTCAAGAAGGTGCAGGCCAAGGTCACTGAGCTTGAGTTGGAGAATGTTGACATGTTCAATAGGATGACAGCTCTTGTAGGCAACCTAGAAGCCAATATCGCACTCTTGAAGGACATGAACCAGATGACAGAGGAGCTGAAAAGGGTGAATAAAGAGAACGCCGAGCTGAAGGCGAAGGTTGTTGGGTTGGAGGGCTCCTCGGCAGTCGGCCAAGACGAAACTGAGGAGGAAAGAGCTCTAAAGACTCGGGCAGACTTGATCGGGAGAATCCACATCCTCGAGCAGGATAACCTTGGGGCAACCGAGTTCAGATTTAGCGTAGCCGTGGAGCAGATGAGGGCCTTGAATTCTGGCGTCCAGCTGGTCACCGAGGGAATGGGCGTTCTGAACCAAGTTATTGATGGCCAGGTGGTTCCTCCTGAGCTTCCCGCCGATGAATTTTAGTTTTTGTTTTTATACCTTTATATTTTGTTGGCCTGCGTGCCATTTTGATTGTACCTAATGATTGGGCTTGACCCGTGTTTGTAATATATTTTGACAACTTTCCGACCTTGTGGCCGTACTTATATGTATATTTGTATTCGACATTATATGCCTTGCATCTTATTATTTTTGCTTTGTTAATATTTGTGAATTGTGCTCGATAGATGTAGGAGTTTGCTCGACTTGTTTTGATGCTCGACAATTTGGGGAACTTGTCGAGGAGGCGAAGTAGTTTCGCTAGTCGTGTGTCGCTACTCGAAAAATAGTCGACCGGAGGCGAAAGGAGGAAGAAACAGAAGAGTCACCATCGAACTTTATTTATCCCATGAGGGGAAGGGAAAACATCGAGAAAACCCAAAGAAGAAAGGATAAGGTGATCTCGCAACCAAATTATGGGTTCGGAAGCCGGTTATGCGAGGGGAAGGTATTAGCACCCTCCACATCCATCGTACTCGATGGGAACCATTTGCTTGTCTATGCGTAAGGATGTTTTCTAAGAAAATTGCTTTCTAAGAGTGCTCTAAAAGGGAGAGGGAAAAGTAAAGAACAAAGAATGTGAAAGAAAATAAAATGAAAGAGAATGGGGAGAAGAAAAGGAGAAGAAGGAGAAGGAGACTCGATAGGACTTCGTGATCCTATGCCTATGTATTCCCTCGTGCAATGGGAAAGTTAGAGTCAACGTAGTTCGAAGGACTACGGGTGAAGAAAATGGAAAGGGGTGGAAAACGGAAGATGGATAGAAGGTGGCTCGCCAAGATCATCACAATCTTGTGCCTACGTATCTTACATTCGGACGAGAATGAAGAATCAGAGCAATCGTAGTTCGAGCGACTACGGTTTGTTGGTGTTTTTTTATGGACGATGCTAACGTGCGGGTTCTAGCAGTTAGGTGTTTTGCGGCTCGCTCGTGGAGTCTTATGCGTTACCTGTTTGCGGTAGAACGGACGTAACATGTCCTTTTTGAAAAGGTTGATTTTCGCCATCAAGGCAAGATGTCTCATTTGATTTGTGAAGGTTGGTTTTAAAGGGTGAAATAAGTCCTCGGATAGGAACCCCTTCGGGTAGTACCCAATTCTTTATCCCAAAAGATTTATTGTGAAAGATGTGTGGCGAATATAGTCACGTCTTCGTATTGAAAGACGAGTATCGAGACCACACACTCTAAAGTGAGCATCCTAATATTCGAAGAGGAAGAGGTCTTCACCCAATCCTCTCTCTTTAGTTAAATACAAAGAGAACTTATTCTCTTATTAAAAATGTTTTTGGTTTTAGATGGTAAGCGCTTCATGACAGTGAACCCTAAAGGTAATGTCAAGCCCTCGGGATAGGAGAAGGCCTTCGCCTAACCACTCCACGACCATCTAAGTTTATTAAAAAAATGTTTGAAAATGCACTTGGTACAAGACCAAGGTTTTTAGACACAAGGAGATGAAATAAAGAGAGAAAAAGGTTTTTGAAAGAATGGGTGGTGAATATAGTCATGTCTTCGTATTGAAAGACGAGTATCGAGACCACGCACTCTAAAGTGAGCATCCTAATACTCGAAGAGGAAGAGGCCTTCACCCAATCCTCTCTTTTTAGTTTAATACAAAAAGAAGTTTTGAAAATGAGCACTTGGTACTAGACCAAGGTTTTTGACTTAAGAAGAAAATGAAAATGAGAAATGAAATAGAAATCGAAATGAAATCGGAACGGTCTCGTCTTAATCAAGATTTAATCGAGAAATCGATAATCTATGATATTTGACTTTCATTGACCAATAAAAAAAGAAAATGACCTCATATTGATCAAGATTTTGAATCGATTGAAAGAAATCAACTAATCATGATTTTTGTTATATCATTGGCCAATAAAATAAAATCGAAAATGACAATCAAGATGAGAATAAGAGGGGAAGATCAATCGAGAAACTACAAGTTAAAAAGAATCACAAACGGTGCAATGGTAACCACTTTGCGATTTAAGATCGTAAATCTCAAATAATGCCTAAATCACACACGAGGTCTAAGGGACTCTTCACAAATCCTTTATGTTAAAGAGAAATTAAATATTTTTGGTATTTTTGATTTTATCATTTTTTGGTTATTTTTATTATCAAAAATTAAAGACTACTAATTAAAATCTCTAATCTTAAAATCATAATTATCTAATCCTAAAGAAACTAAATACTAATCCTACAAATAAATTACTAATCCTACAAATTCAAAATTGCCCTTTTTTTTATTTCTATTTATTTTACTAAATGGAATATCAATTCCTAAAATATAAAAATCTAGTCCCAAACAATTAATAAAAATTAATTAATTAGTTAATCAAAGTTACTAATTAAGAAAGGAAAAAACGTATAAATAATCCTATGAAGTTTTTTAAAATAAAACCACTAAAAATAAACCTAAAGAACTTAAATGAGATTAGAACACTGACTAATAAAAGGAAATGGGTCGATCCACCTTGTCCCAAACCCGGTCCAAGTTCTAAGCAATCAAAAAGTTTGGAATAACCCTAATATACTCACACTGCCGTTTTCAGATTCTTGCGATGTCTCTCTCACCTCATCTCGGTCGTTAATCTCTCTCTCGATCGCAACTCGTTCTCATCCCTCCGTCTTGCTCGTGACGGTTCTCCTCAGATTCTTTCTCCGTTTCATCGGCGGCGGCGTAATCGCTCTTTCTTGCGACGCTTTCTCTTTTGTCGTGTGTTGTTTTCAGTTCGCTTCTCTTGTGGCGGTTACGGTGATGAAGGTCAGCGATTGCGGCGAGGTAAGCAGCTTGGTTATTCTTGAAATCCTCTTCTTCTTCCTTCTGGATCTGTGTGGTTCTGATTTGAGGTTTTGGTTGTTGAATGATGATGAAGGTGTGAGTCCTGGTGTGGTTCTGCAGTGGCTGTGTACAGTTGAAGACGGGTTTGTGCGTATCAATGGTGTTGGCTGTTTGAAGGTTTGAAGAAGAAGGAAGGGGAAGCCGGTTTATGGAGGTTGGTGGCGGTCAGAAATTTAAAGGGATATGGGTGGCGATTTGATGGTGGACGGAAAGTTAAAGATGGTTGAGGAAAACGGAGGGTGGCGTACGTTTGACGAAGACGGAGATTGACGGAAGTCTTACAGAGGAAGAAGGAAACGTTGAGAGTGAGGAAAACGGTTTATGCGAGATTTGCGATAGCTAGCTGAATCACGATTTTCTTGGGTATGGCTGTGAAGGTTTTTGCTGTTGTTTGTAAAAGAGTTGAATGAAGGAAGGGTATTGAATGATGGAGAGGTTTGAGAGTGATTCTGTGTTGTTTGGATTGAGAAGAACAAGTATGAACTCTTGTTTGAAGGAGGGGTTCTGAGTTGTTTTGAAGGTTTGATTCAGGTGAGAACTTTTGAGGGAGGAGGAATTGAAGGAGAGTTGAACATTGGGTTCGGATGTCCTCCCCCGTTGTAAACTGAATGGGTGAGTTTTTATTGCCAAAACGATCCTCCCTTCTGCCTTCTCTTTTCAATTTTGTTTTTCTTTTTAAAAATGAATTCAAACTTTTCTGGCTTTTGCTGTTTATTTTTTTTGCAGAGACTTGTTATGGTTGATAAGTCATTTTCACTGCATATTATTGTTGTCTTGTTGTTGTGCGCAGGTATACAGAATGCGCAGGCTGTTGTTGATGCAGGTCTTAGGGGTGTACGGTTTGGTGTAGCAGACTATGTATGTTGTTGTTGTAGCAGTGAAGCGTCGTGGTCATTGTGCTTGTGGTGTTGGATGTTGGTTGGTGCAAGTCTGGTACGGGTATTGTAGCAGATGGAAGGGAGAAATATCTCTGTTTTGCGCAGGAAGTGAAGAGAAAACAAACACAAGATGCCAACAACATGGTCCCCACTTGGGCTGCTCCTTTTTTTTTGTAATTTTGTGTAATGGTGTTGTAATGGGCTTTAGAATGTAATGAACTAGTCCTTTTTTTTTGAATGATTTTATTTGAGTAAGAAAAGAAATAGATCTTTTTGTGAATAAATTGGATTGGAAAAATAAATGGAAAATGGCTTGAATAATTAGACAAAATGAAAAATGAAAAATGGATAGAAAATAAAAAATGAAAAATTATGGATATGGTTTTGAAATTTGAAAGTGGAATATGTAGTTGGATTTACAAATAAAAATGGATATGAGAAAAGGATAATAGTGGATTTAATGAATTTTGGACAAATGAATTAGGATATGAATGAAATGGATTGGGTTTAAAAATGGACAATAATGGATGTGGACCAATATTTCCAACAACACGTCCACGAAATCTCGACTTTCAGCTCAAAATCAATCTTGTCTTTTTCCACAAACCTCTAATTAAATGAACACAACTGCCATGAATAACTCGCAACAACCATCTGAATCAATTTGAAACCTTACGGTGATTATTGGATCCACTCTGAGGAAAATAATTCAGCAGATGAACCACCAATGAACTGATGAACCTGATGAATGAACTAAACTCCACATGAATTAAAATTTGGTGACCTGATGACCTCCACACCACATAACTCAATCTTGGGTACACACCGGCTGAGAAATAGTCCACTTTATCTTTGAATGCACACTGATACTCCTCTGAATATGGAAGACTCGAACCATAGGAAAACGCCCTGATCCCATGTCATAAAAGCTTATGCAAATGGATGAATGCAAAGATGAGTTGATGACCTCATGGAGATGTAGAGATGATGGAAATGCTATAAAAAGGGTAGGGTGAAAATGAGGGTGTGACATCGTGGGACTGGGATCTCGGTAGAGGTCCTGATTGCACATAGCTTGGACTATTCCCATCGCGATCTAGGTGTCCTGCCACGCTGGTACGACAACAGTGGAGCTCGATTGAGGTATCCTTGTTGGGCACGGAGTCTGCTCGTCCCATGAGCAGAAACTTGCCCTCGTTGTAATTTTAAGGATTGTGCTTGTACCAGGGCACACTCCCGTGGTCGAGAAACCTCTCCGTAGTAAAGTAGAGCTTGTCGACAGTTAGTCCTGACTGATCGTTGGTCCTAACTGTAATATTGTTTGAGCTTTTCAGTAACCTATGGTCGAGCAAATGGTTCTCCATCCAGCTATTCGAGGTAGTAGGCGTTGGTGCCCGTTTTTTATTTGACCTTGTATTGTCCTTCCCAGTTTACAGCTAGCTTGCCTTCGCGTGAATCCTTTTGATTTTAGCATAGGGCCAGGCTGCCAACTTGGAAGTCGCGCTTTATGACTTTGGCGTCGTGGCGCATAATTATTTTTTGTTTTAGTGAAGCTTCGCAGAGAGCTGCTCCTGATCGGATTTCTTCGACCTGGTCGAGTTCTTCTTTTAAAGCTTCGTCGTTCAGCTCTTTGTCGATAGGAGCTTCAGTTCGCCTGAAAGGTTCCCTGATCTCCACCGGAATTACTGCCTCGGTTCCGTACGCTAATCGGAAGGGAGTCTCCCTGGTGGTTGATGTTGAACCCTAATTTTTACCCCTAAGATTTCGCACATTTCATTTGCATATCATTACCACAAACAAGATCAGAATCTTTGTTTCTCCCGGGCATCTGTGTATTCCTACTTGCTTTATTACTTGTTTCTGTTTACTAACCTCTAACCAAAATACCAAAAAAATTTGCTGCAGTTTCTCTCTCTGTGTGTTGTGCAGGTTTGTCAAAAACAATGAAGGGATTTCAAGTCACATGTGGTTGTTTGTTCTTGATCTAGTTCAGATGGATGTTTGACCTCATCTTGGTCAAACTATCAAGTTCATCTGAGTTTAATGTTCAACTGTATTCATCTGTGGATTTATTTTCCCAGATAACTGGTTCAGACAAGTTCAAACTGATTCAAATGGTTGTCGTTCAGTTGTGGTTTGTTCAGTGGTTCAGGATTGGTTTCATCGGCTATGTTCAGTTTGTCAGAGGCTTGCGGAAAAAGTCAAGATTTGGTTTTTGGGCTAAAAATAAAGATTTGCCATCCATGATCCATTTTCATTTCCATTCCTTAAACCATTTCTTTTTCTAAACCATATTCCTTTTCTAATTTTATCCATTATATCCATTTTTTTTCTAATCCAATTTACTATTTTTTTCCATTTCCAATATTCATAATTCTAAAAATTCCCATTCTCCAAATCCAATTTTCCAATTATCCATTTTAATTTCCAAATTCTAAATCCATTTTCTTTATCATAACCATTTTGTTTCTAAACCATATCCAAAATTATATCCATTTTCCAAAATCCATATATCCATTTTTTATAAACAATTATCCAAATAACCATTTCCATTTCTAAATCCATTTTTTCCTAAATCTATTTTATCCATTTCTCCAATATCCATAAACCCTTTCATTATCCATTTTTTTACTAAGCCCATCAACACATTTTTTGTTACAATAAAACACGAAAAAAAAAGAGAAGCCCCATTTGCCAATAACAACCAAAAAAAATTTGAATTGAACAATAAATAGAAAAAGAACAAGTTGAGGAGACGCAAGTTGAGGAGAAAAAATTTGAATTCATCACAGCCCATCACGCAAGTTCTAGCTACAAATTCCAAATTTCACAGTCCAAGCCACTTCAAACATCACAAGCCATGTCATTAAATTCAGCTGCTACTTTTTGAGATTCTACACACCAGCCACAAGTAAACTACAAGATTAAGCCACAAGTTCCCAAGCCAATTCCATAAAACAAGCTTCACACACACTAAAGCCAAGTCATTTTCTAAGCTGCAACTAACCATGAAGTCACGCGAAAAGACACGGGCAGCAGTGAAAACAATCAAAAAACAGAATCAGCGGACCAATATCAAAACGCAAACAGGCTACGCGAATAAGTTATCAAAACGGCAGCTATTGATTTGAAAACGGCAAACCAAATGCATAAACGGCAGCAGTTCAACAAACTTAAATTCAAAAGTTTCAAATCACAATTCACTCACCTTCATTCTATAAATAGGAGCGATTTCTACACAATTCCTTCAAGCTTTAGAAAGCCAATAAATCCCTGCAAAAATCACACCAAAGCTTCATTCCTCTTCAATAACCTTCAACCACCTTCAATCTCCAAATTCAATTCATCATCTCCACATAACCAAAACCTTCAAATTCAACTATCTTCAATTTCAATTCAAACTAGCCTTCATCAATTCTAACCTGCAACACAAATTCAATCCAATTTTTTTCATCTTCAAAACTCAACAAAACTTCGCCCAAATTCATCAACAACACAAGCCGTGCAAAGCATCAACGCAACAACAACAACAACATTCAGTCTAGAAAAAAAGAGAGGAACAAGATTCAAAGCCTTACAAACCTTGTTTTGAAGGTATCAGATTGATTTCGCATTTTTCGACTCGAATTGTTGTTGAGTGGTTCTTGAAATCGATGACACCATTACGAAGAACATTCGATTCCGATCGCAACCGTGTGTATTTTGGATCCCGCCGCTCCACCGTGAGTGAATTCAATGCTCTCTCCCCTCTCCGATGAATAGTGACGGCGAGAGAATGAAGATGATGAAATGGATTTTTCTGATTCTCCTTTCTTTTTCTTTTTCTTTTAATATCTCATTTCTTTTTTTGTATATTTCTTTTTTTGTAAAAAAAAAGATGTTATGTGTTGCTTGGGCTTTGGGCATGTGAAAAATACTCCTTCACCATGACCACCGTTTTTTCTTTAAAACCTCCTTTCTTTTTTTTTTTTTAGAATTTGCTTTCTATTTTTTTTTAGTTAAAAAATATTTTTACCATTTTCTTGTTTTTTTCTTTTTAATGTTTTTTTTATAGATTTTACTCTTTTTTTATGAAGATCCTTGTATTTTGTTTTTCTAAACATTTCTTCCAAAATCATAAAAAAAAATTCTTAATTCTTGACTTATTTTTGAATTCTATTTTGGCTTTATTGTTGGTTGTGTGGATCATAAATGTTAGGTCCACTTTTCTTCATCTATTTTCTTTTTTATCGATGAAAGTCTAATTGATCTTGGAATTCCTTTGTTGAATTTCGATCAAGACTAGATCGTTACCATTTTTTCTTTTTGTGCGGTATTGCTTTTGGATGACGATTTACATATCGTTCATCTAGCATACATTAGCACAAAGAGCTATTGACCGACCTCATTGTAGGGTAATTACTCCGTAAATTACTCGGCGATTGCTTAACATAGCGCAATATTTGTCCCGTATCGAAAAAACTATCAAAAATAGTTGATTATTTGTCTTTTGGTTCAAAACTTATGAAACTTGTTGTTAGGAGGCTTTGGTCTTATCAATCCTCTAATGAGTTTTCATTAATCTTGACCTAAGTGCAATTATTCAATTATTATTGATCACTAACTCTAACAACTAATCACTAACTTACTAATATTACTATTGTACTAGTCCTTTACAATTCCTTCTCGCTCCCTATCTCTTTTACTTTTATGCTTCATTTTTATCATTTCATATCATGTTTATGTTTCCACAATTTTTCCTTTGTCCGTTGGACATATGTTTATGTTTCCGCAATTTTTCCTTTGTCCGTTGGACATATGTTTATGCTTATGCCTTTTTCTCTTTGTCCACTTGGACCAAAAACATTAATAAAGGCTAAAACCTCTAAAAAACTTGTGCTTCTAATCTTGGACTATGGTTACTATCCTTTGCAATGGACATGAAGTTTTACACCTTGACCTTGGACATCCGATGGAATTCTTGGAACCTTGGACTTAGACTTAGGACCTTTCTCCCTTTGCTTTGGAATTATGGTTCGAAGACTATGGAGCTTACTTGTGTGGTTAGGGTATTCTTATCCTTGGCTTTTACTTTATGCTTTAGGATAGTCACTTCTTCTCCTCCCCATTCTTCAATTTTCAAAACTCTCTCCCTTTTTCAAAACATTCTTGATGTTAAACTATCACCTCTTTCATAATCAAACCTTGACTTTGTCAAGTGATTTTTACTCTTTTCTTTTCATTTCTTAATAAATGCTAAACTACATAAGCATGTTGACACCTTTTTCAAAAGACTTTAAAAAACACCAAACTCATCACTCTCTTTTTGTGCCCTCGTGCACTTTTTCTTTAAAACTTTTTCATAAGTTTAGACATGATTCATTTCTTTAAGCGGAACTATTCGCTTGGAAATGACGACTTGTCTTTACATTTAAAAAGAACCAAAATAAACAATTTTCATTCTTTGTACCACGAACTACGGGGTTTTGATCCTACATTGCACATCTTGGGTACGTAGGCATGAGGCGACAAGTCTCTCCAAACACAAAAATCTAAAAACAACTTCTCTTCTCATCTCCTCAATCACTTTTCAAGCAATCTTTTTCAGACCAAAGCGGTAGATATTTCAAAGGGCTCCTATAGAGTACTACTATATATGTTTTGGGTGCTAGCACCTTCCCATTGCGTAACCAACTCCCCTTATCCAGTCTCTCTTCACTTGTTATTGTTTAGAGCTTGTGTAGGTTTTGTTCGCTCTTTTTCCTTTCCTTTTTGGATAAAATAAAAGTGCGGTGGCGACTCTTGCTTTTCGAGTTAAGTTAATCAATAGCTTACACTCACGATTTTGCCGCTACAGAAAAGTGGCGACTTTGCTGGGGACAGATTGACCTCTTGCTGGTCCATCCCTTAAGGGGTTTAGCCTACTTTGATTTATTTACTGATTTTTGTCTAACTTGCTTGTTATCTGTTTGTTCTGGTTGGGATATTCTGAGAGATAAGCCCAATACCCAGGCTTGAGCATAAACCTATGATTAGCGTGGAAATTAGTGTGACTTGTGTGGCATTTGGCCAGACTTAGTATACACAAAAACTCCACATCCATACGAGGTTTTCTTTGGTAATGTTCTATCCTGCGCATTTGGTGCAGATGATGGAATGTAACTTGGAAAACTGTCGACTCTGGCGACCGTCTCCCAAGAACTCAGCAACGCCTCTCCTCCCGACATGTGATAATGGTATACCAGAAATGGCAAACCCATTACACTTGTCGATCCGAGGTCCCAATGCTGGGAACTTGCTATAGGATATCCTTTTTGGGGGAATCAGTGGACGACCTCTTTGTTTGGCGATAGTATTGTACCCCGAGGGATGAATGTACTATTGCTTCTCAAATCGAGAATCTGAAACTGAGGATCCCGGCTTTTTAGTACCCACATGTGAGAATGGGCGGGTGTTTACAGGTTTGCAGGAAACTCTGACTTCCAACATGCCCGGTACTTTGGATTTCTTATCAGTGTGGACTTATCAACTTGGTATTTTGGTGTTCTCTTCAGAGCGAACCTTTGAACCTGTGTGCTTCGAGTGATCTTGTTTGTTGTTGTTGCATTCATGCATTCTTGCATCCATGAGCATACATATGCATTTCTTCCCAGTTGCCTCAGAAACTCATTTCAACTGTCTCCTTCTTCAGTTATCTGTTCACCATCAAGCTGTTTCCTCAACACAACTACGGAACTAGAGCTACTGTCAGATTGAGAATGGAAAACCAAGAACAACACAATGCCAAAGTCAGAATGGAAATTGATGAGTTGAAGGCCGGCATGACCAAACTCACTGAAATGCTGCAAGTTCTGATTACTAGAGGTGAACCACCTCAAAGGACTGTGATTATTTAAACTTCAACTGCTACTGTTGACCCTCCACTGACTCAGCAACCAGCTTCTACTTGGCCAGAATTTGGGTTACCTCTGAAATACTCGCCACCCTTTGCAACTACTCCTGTGTTTGTCTCGCCAGTATCTTCAGCTCCATTGTTCACTGAACCTTAGCCTGTTGTGCATTCTGTTGCTCAAGTTATTCCTGAGAATCCTTTCATGTACCATGCTGCTGGTCCACAATCTAAAAGTCAGGGAGAACCTGGATACATTGAAGAAGTCAGAGAGCAATGGCAAACTCTGGACAAAAGGATAAGAGCCGTGGAAGGAAGTGATGTCTTTAGTGCTGCCGCAATGGACATGTGCTTGGTTTCCGACTTGGTTATTCCTCCAAAATTCATGACTCCTGATTTTGAGAAATACAAGGGGCACACCTGTCCCAGAACCCACTTGGTGATGTACTACCGCAAGATGGCTGCTCATGCCAAAAATGACAAACTGCTCATTCACTGTTTCCAAGACAGCTTGAGTGGGGCTTCAATGAAATGGTATATGGGACTTGAGAAGAACCGTATCAAAAGCTGGATGGACTTGTCTGATGCTTTCTTAAAGCAATATAAGTATAATTTGGACATGGCACCTGATCGCCGTCAATTGCAGAACATGTCTCAGAAAGAAAAAGAATCCTTTAAGGAGTACGCTCAGCGCTGGAGAGAGCTAGCTGCTCAAGTGGAACCATCCTTGGTTGAAAAAGAATTGACTGGATTATTCATGGATACTCTTCAGCCACTCTTTTGGGAAAAGATGATAGGCAGTGTATCATCTGGTTTTGCTGACCTAGTCACTATTGGAGAAAGACTAGAAGAAGGTATCAAGAAAGGAAGGATTGCTAATGCTGAAGCCTTTAATGATGCTAAAAAGTATGCTGGGAATTTTCAAAAGAAAAAGGATGGTGACACCCATGCTGTTTCAGTTGAAGGGAAACCTCTTCGCAGGCAACAACAATATGTAGCTGCAGTTGCTTCTGTTATCAATGATCAAGCAGTTCAAGCTCCTCGTCAGGCTGTCAGACAAAATCCGAATCGCAATAGGGTTAACTTTGATCCTATCCCGATGTCCTACACTGAGTTGTATCCATGTCTTGTAAAGAAAGGTTTGATTACAACAAGGACTCTACCTCCTCCTCCAAATCCTCTCCCAGACGGCTATAGGGCTGATCTTCACTGTGAGTTCCATCAAGGTGGGGCAGGCCATAACTTGGAAGGTTGCTTTGCATTGAAATCTAGAGTACAAAAATTGGTGAACTTAAAAATTCTGGACTTTGTTGATAATAATCCCAATGTTGTCAACAATCCTTTGCCAGAGCATACCAAGTGAAGTTTGAGTCAGTTCTGAAGGATCATCTCCTAAAGCCAGTGTTTCAGACAGGATAGCTCATCCTTGTTACTGATTAGTCACTAGGCCTTGTTTCTTTCTGTTTGCATTTTCCTTTGATTGTATTGTTTGTTTGCTTTCAAACTTTATTTGTACTTTCATGGTAATTTCAATGAAATAAGCATTACAATGTTTGATTCAATTCATTTATATCCACTGTGTGCATCTTTATGCTTTCTTTTTCACAAAAAATTATATATCTCCTGTTCACTTTCTTTATCAAACTTTTGTTTATGCAAAGATTGGAGGGAGGATGATGAAAACGAAATACCTAAACTTGCTGAACTGTATGCTTTCAATTAAAACTTGGCTGAGGATGTACAGGCATTGTTTCAACTCCCAAACACTGGAGAAATAAGGAATTTAATCCCCTTGTCAACCCCTTTGAGCCTAGAAGGTGGAGTTTCTTTCTGTACGAAAAAACCCGCAATCTTAACCTGGGGATGGGTAGTTCTCAGTTAATTTGACTTTGCATTTAAACACAAGAGAATCATGCAAGACGCCTTCCAATAAAGGTTGCAATCACAAACTTTCCTTCGTACACATCAAAGAAGTGTCGAAGATGTCTTTCAAATCAAAAGCCAATGATGGTTCACCGTAATCATTAAGCCAGGCAGTCACTATCTTTAAAAAAAAAAGAGATAAAAAAATCAAATGAAAAGCCCGCTAAGTCAAAACCTATGAAGGAGACTTAGGCAAAAATTGGGGCATCCCGCTGACTGTAAACTCATATGACACAGTTCAGGCAAACGTTAGGGATAAAAAAAATTTAATCTAGAGGTTACCAAAATCCTCAAAGACAAAACGAGTTGACCGAGGTAATCATCAAAAACAACAAAATGTTGTAAGAAAGAGTGACTGTCATCTCAAAAATATCCCTTGGCTCTTGAACCGTCATCATAACTGTGTTGCAATTCCAAAATCACTTGGAACTTGAATACATAGTTTGAATTAACTGAGCATAGGACTGGAGTTCATCATGAAGAATGGGTTGGGTACAAATTAACTTTGAGCCTATATCCCTTGTTTCAAAAACTGTGAACCAAACCACGTTATAACCTTCAAAAGACCTAATTGAATCCAGGTTTCTTTTGAAAGCATACTACAGCAAGGTTGCGTAAACTGACTCATATGTTTGTTGCCAATCATTTGCTTTGATGTCATACCTTTGCTTTCTCTTTCATTTTGAATGTCTAAACTGTCGTGTTTTGACAGGTGATTCATTTTGCATTACATCAATAATATCATTCCAAAAAATGATTTTTGATTTCAAAATTGCATTGAGCTTTGCATTAAAATTACCATGTTTGTTTGAATAATCCTATTTGTAGACAAAATTTCCTCATCAAGAAATTTCAAACAGTTGAGAAACTGGGCCAGTGATCCTATCAAGGGCACATTACTTCCAGATACTATTGTGAGCCAGTTCAAGATTTGTTGCTCAATGCAAGTTATTCTCAGAATTGGTTAATCAGAAGATCTCTTTCAAGACCCATATTGAGTTTAGCCTTCTCAACAATCATTTTAAGAACTGAAGCCATGATCAGTTCATCCCCAGCAATAGTCAAGCTGAAGCCATAATCAGTCTATTCTCAATAATAATTTCAAGAATTGAAGCCATGATCAGTTCATTCTTCTCCTACAGCAGTCAAACTGAAGCCATGATCAGCTTATTTTCACCAGTCAATCAATCTGGGGCAGTTTTCTTCAAGAATCCTTAAGATGTCTTTCCTCAAAAGACCATCAGCCTGATACAATTCATAAGCGTGACAGAGATGTGTTCAACAACTTCTCTCCAAGCAGAGTGGGCAGTGTTCCCTGTGTTGAGGAATCAGAGTTTCATTCTTCCCTCACAAAGGAGTCTATCTCGGTTGTCCCTATCATATGCATTGCATACATAAAATCATTCACATATCATACATAGAGGGATTTTCATAGCTCGAAGTGTGCTTCGTGCTCATATGCATTTTCCGAGATCCTGTTGATATCAACATCTTACCTTGTGGTCAAAGTCCAACTTACTTGGCGCCTACCAAAACTTTTACCTGCTTTTTCATTCAGTGTCATTCCTGAATGTTGTCGTTTACCTGTCTTCTTTCTTTCCAGTGCTATTCCTGGATGTTGCCGTTTCTCTGTGCATTTTGTCCTGTTGTTAGATGTTTGTCTTGTTCCATTCCAGTGCTATTCCTGGATCTTTATTTTCTTTCACTCCAGTGCCATTCCTGGATGTCTGTCTCTTTTGATCTCCAGTGTCATTCCTAGATATTTTGTTCCTCTTGTTTCTCCCAGTGCTATTCCTGGAAGTTTTGCCTCTCTTCTGTAATCCCCGTTATATCTGCTTCGATATCTTTCAGTGCCATTCCTGAAAGTTTTATCTGTTTATTCAGTACCATTCCTGAATGAGTTTTCTCATTTGCATTCAGTGCCATTCCTGAATGAGTTTACCTTTACCTTTCAGTGCCATTCCTGAAGGTCCCTGCTCACTTTATTCAATACCAGTCTTGGATATTGTGAACTCTTTTTATCCAATGCCATTCTTGGATACTTATGATATATTTTCCAGAACTTTTCTCACTACATTCAATTCCATTCTTGGATGTTGAGATTACTTTTGTCCAATGCCATTCTTGGACACCTTTTCCCCAGCCAAGTCCACTGCTATTCTTGGATATCTCTGATGTTTAACCTTGCCATCCAATGCCATTCTTGGATGTCTCCAGTGAAGTTTTCAAATGGAATTTTGTTTATATCCAATGCTATTCTTGGATGACTCTTATGTTTGTTGTTGCCACATTCAATGCTATTCTTAAATGTTGTAGTTCCTTTATCCAATGCCATTCTTGGATATCTTATCCCCAATAGAGTGTTGTTCACCTCTATCCAATGATATTCTTGGATGATGCTGCTGCTTTTACCAAAAACTTTCTTGTTGCTGTCCAATGCCATTCTTGGACATCTTTTGACATACCTTTGTCTCGTTCGTAGTTTCTATCCAATGCTATTCTTGGATGTCACTACTCATCTTCCAGGGTCTTGTCCCTCTCTTTCCAACAATTGATGGATACTTTCTGTCACCTTGACAGATCTCCAGAGATAGCTTGTGTTCTCTGGCGTGTCTTTTCGCGTCTTTTTTCTCAATTTACCGTATATCCCTTGTTTCAAGTTTCCCCGCTGTCTATTTTATCCTTTGCATTCATATCATCTTGTGACATCTTATGGCTAAAAATTTGGTTTTCTGTATTTAAGTATCTTCAATCTTGTCGAGACGAAGTTTTCAACCTTCATATCTCCTGATTGAAGAAACTTAAATAGGGGCAGCTGTTGAACCCTAATTTTTACCCCTAAGATTTTGCACATTTCATTTGCATATCATTACCACAAACAAGATCACAATCTTTGTTTCTCCAGAGCATCTGTGTATTCCTACTTGCTTTATTACTTGTTTCTGTTTACTAACCTCTAACCAAAATACCAAAAAAATTTGCTGCAGTTTCTCTCTCTGTGTGTTATGCAGGTTTGTCAAAAACAATGAATGAATTTCAAGTCACATGTGGTTGTTTGTTCTTGATCTAGTTCAGATGGATGTTTGACCTCATCTTGGTCAAACTATCAAGTTCATCTGAGTTCAATGTTCAACTGTGTTCATCTGTGGATTTATTTTCCCAGATAACTGGTTCAGACAAGTTCAAATAGATTCAAATGGCTGTCGTTCAGTTGTGGTTTATTCAGTGGTCCAGGATTAGTTTCATCGGCTATGTTCAGTTTGTCAGAGGTTGGCGGAAAAAGTCAAGATTTGGTTTTTGGGCTAAAAGTAAAGATTTACCATCCATGATCCATTTTCATTTCCATTCCTTAAACCATTTCTTTTTCTAAACCATATTCCTTTTCCAATTTTATCCATTATATCCATTTTTTTCTAATCCAATTTACTATTTTTTTTCCATTTCCAATATTCATAATTCTCCAAATTCCCATTATCCAAATCCAATTTTCCAATTATCCATTTTAATTTCCAAATTCTAAATCCATTTTCTTTATCATAACCATTTTGTTTCTAAACCATATCCAAAATTATATCCATTTTCCAAAATCCATATATCCATTTTTTATAAACAATTATCCAAATAACCATTTCCATTTCTAAATCCATTTTTTTCCTAAATCTATTTTATCCATTTCTCATATTCCATTTCTCTAATATCCATAAACCCTTTCATTATCCATTTTTTTACTAAGCCCATCAACACATTTTTTGTTACAATAAAACACGAAAAAAAGAGAAGCCCCGTTTGCCTATAACAACCAAAAAAAATTTGAATTGAACAATAAATAAAAAAAGAACAAGTTGAGGAGACGATTCATCACAGCCCATCACGCAAGTTCTAGCTACAAATTCCAAATTTCACAGTCCAAGCCACTTCAAACATCACAAGCCATGTCATTAAATTCAGCTGCTACTTTTTGAGATTCTACACACCAGCCACAAGTAACTACAAGATTAAGCCACAAGTTCCCCAGCCAATTCCATAAAACAAGCTTCACACACACTAAAGCCAAGTCATTTTCTAAGCTGCAACTAACCATGAAGTCACGCGAAAAGACACGGGAATCAGCGAAAACAATCCAAAAATGGCATCAGCGGACCAATATCAAAATGCAAACAGGCTACGCGAATAAGTTATCAAAACGGCGGCTATTGATTTGAAAACGGAAAACCAAATTTGTAAACGGCAGCAGTTCAAAAAACTTAAATTCAAAAGTTTCAAATCACAATTCACTCACCTTCATTCTATAAATAGGAGCGATTTCTACACAATTCCTTCAAGCTTTAGAAAGCCAATAAATCCCTGTAAAAATCACACCAAAGCTTCATTCCTCTTCAATAACCTTCAACCACCTTCAATCTCCAAATTCAATTCATCATCTCCACATAACCAAAACCTTCAAATTCAACTATCTTCAATTTCAATTCAAACTAGCTTTCATCAATTCTAACCTGCAACACAAATTCAATCCAATTTTTTTCATCTTCAAAACTCAACAAAACTTCGCCCAAATTCATCAACAACGCAAGCCGTGCAAAGCATCAACGCAACAACAACAACAACATTCAGTCCAGAAAAGAAAAGAAGAACAAGATTCAAAGCCTTACAAACCTTGTTTTGAAGGTATCAGATTGATTTCACATTTTTCGACTCGAATTGTTGTTGAGTGGTTCTTGAAATCGATGACACCATTACGAAGAACATTCGATTTCTATCGCAACCGTGTGTATTTTGGATCCCGCCGCTCCACCGTGAGTGAATTCAATGCTCTCTCCCCTCTCCAATGAATAGTGACGGCGAGAGAATGAAGATGATGAAATGGATTTTTCTGATTTTCCTTTCTTTTTCTTTTTCTTTTAATATCTCATTTCTTTTTTTGTATATTTCTTTTTTGGTAAAAAAAAAAGATGTTATGTGATGCTTGGGCTTTGGGCCCGTGAAAAATACTCCTTCACCATCACCATCGTTTTTTCTTTAAAACCTCCTTTCTTTTTTTTTTAGAATTTGCTTTCTATTTTTTTTTTAGTTAAAAAATATTTTCACCATTTTCTTGTTTTTTTCTTTTTAATGTTTTTTTTATAGATTTTACTCTTTTTTTTTTTATGAAGATCCTTGTATTTTGTTTTTCTAAACATTTCTTCCAAAATCATAAAAAAATTTTCTTAATTCTTGACTTTATTTTTGAATTCTATTTTGGCTTTATTGTTGGTTGTGTGGATCGTAAATGTTAGATCCACTTTTCTTCATCTATTTTCTTTTTGATCGATGAATGTCTAATTGATCTTGGAATTCCTTTATTGAATTTCGATCAAGACTAGATCGTTACCATTTTTTCTTTTCGTGCGGTATTGCTTTCTGATGACGATTTACATATCGTTCATCTAACATACATTAGCACAAAGAGCTATTGACCGGCCTCATTGTAGGGTAATTACTCCGTAAATTACTCGGCGATTGCTTAACATAGCGCAATATTTGTCTCGTATCGAAAAAACTATCAAAAATAGTTGATTATTTGTCTTTTGGTTCAAAACTTATGAAACTTGTTGTTAGGAGGCTTTGGTCTTATCAATCCTCTAATGAGTTTTCATTAATCTTGACCTAAGTGCAATTATTCAATTATTATTGATCACTAACTCTAACAACTAATCACTAACTTACTAATATTACTATTGTACTAATCCTTTACAATTCCTTCTCGCTCCCTATCTCTTTTACTTTTATGCTTCATTTTTATCATTTCATATCATGTTTATGCTTCCGCAATTTTTCCTTTGTCCGTTGGACATATGTTTATGTTTCCGCAATTTTTCCTTTGTCCGTTGGACATATGTTTATGCTTATGCCTTTTTCTCTTTGTCCACTTGGACCAAAAACATTAATAAAGGCTAAAACCTCTAAAAAACTTGTGCTTCTAATCTTGGACTATGGTTACTATCCTTTGCAACGGACATGGAGTTTTACACCTTGACCTTGGACATCTAATGCAATTCTTGGAACCTTGGACTTAGACTTAGGACCTTTCTCCCTTTGCTTTGGAATTATGGTTCGAAGACTATGGAGCTTACTTGTGTGGTTAGGCTATTCTTATCCTTGGCTTTTACTTTATGCTTTAGGATATTCACTTCTTCTCGTCCCCATTCTTCAATTTTCAAAACTCTCTCCCTTTTTCAAAACATTCTTGATGTTAAACTATCACCTCTTTCATAATCAAACCTTGACTTTGTCAAGTGATTTTTACTCTTTTCTTTTCATTTCTTAATAAATGCTAAACTACATAAGCATGTTGACACCTTTTTCAAAAGACTTTAAAAAACACCAAACTCATCACTCTCTTTTTGTGCCCTCGTGCACTTTTTATTTAAAACTTTTTCATAAGTTTAGACATGATTCATTTCTTTAAGCGGAACTATTCGCTTGGAAATGAAGACTTGTCTTTACATTTAAAAACAACCAAAACAAACAATTTTCATTCTTTGTACCACGAATTACGGGGTTTTGATCCTACATTGCACACCGTGGGTACGTAGGGATGAGGCGACAAGTCTCTCCAAACACAAAAATCTAAAAACAACTTCTCTTCTCATCTCCTCAATCACTTTTCAAGCAAACTTTTTCAGACCAAAAGTGGTAGATATTTCAAAGGGCTCCTATAGAGCACTATAGACGTTTTGGGTGCTAACACCTTCCCATTGCGTAACCAACCCCCCTTATCCAGTCTCTCTTCACTTGTTCTTGTTTAGAGCTTGTGCAGGTTTTGTTGCTCTTTTTCCTTTCCGTTTTGGATAAAATAAAAGTGCGGTGGCGACTCTTGCTTTTCGAGTTAAGTTAATCAATAGCTTACACTCACGATTTTACCGCTACAGTTGAGTATAGGGTTGTTCTATAGGCCCATAGCACGCTATGTAGCTCCTCTACTCATCTCTTTTTTGCTTAGTCTAGCCTTCGTTTTAAACCTTGAAAGATCACCCTGTTTGTGGCCTCTGATTGCCCATTAGTCTGGGGATGTTTGACAGAAGTGAAGTGTTGCTTTGTGCCTAGTTTGGCGACGAACTCCTGAAACTTCCTGTCCGTGAATTGGGTTCCGTTGTCGGTCACAAGGGCCTGGGGCACCCCGAATTGTGCGAGGATGTTTCTTTTGTATAAATGAAGTATGTTGAAGGTTGTGATCTTAGCGAGAGCTTCGACTTTGATCCATTTTGTAAAGTAATCGACGACCACGATCAGAAATTTGTTTTGATAGGATCCCATTGTGAAGGGTCCAAGGATATCCATCCCACACCAGGTGAAGGGCCATGGGGAGGACAAAGTCTTCAACTCGTTAGGCGGGGCCAAGTGCATGTCCCCGTGGCGCTGGCATCTGTCACATTTCTTGACATGCTCCTTAGCATCGTGCTGCATGGTCGACCAGTAGTATCCTGCTCGCAGGGCCTTTCATGCCAAGGATCTCTCTCCCAAGTGTTGTGCGTTGATCCCATCGTGAATTTCCTGGAGAACGTCGGGTACCATGTCCTCCTCAACACATTTTAGGAGGGGGTGGAGAATCCTCGTCGGTAGAGCTTGTCATCGACCAGGACGTATGAGCAGGCCCTTCGCTTGGATACGCTGGCCTCCTTGCTGTCTTCGGGCAACTCCCCTGTGGTGAGGTAGTTATATACTAGGGTCATCCAACAGCTGCTGTCGCCAATAGCATGGATGTCGAGCATCCCTGGTGGTTTTTCGATGCTTGGGGGAGGGAGTATCTCTTTTATGACAGACTTATTTCCACCTTTCTTTCTGGTGGTGGCCAATTTTGATAGGACATGTGCTCGAGTATTTCGTTCGCGGGGGATGTGCTGGACTTCCCACACGTCGAACCTAGTTATCTTCTCTTTTAACAGCGTTAAGTATTTGACGAGATGATCATTTTTGGCCTGATACTCTCCTCGTACTTGGGATGCCACGGGCAAGGAATCTGTGAAGATCTTCACTTCTTTAGCGCCCAGGTCCTCAACCAATCGTAAGCCTGCGAGGAATGCTTCATACTCGACTTGATTGTTCGAGGTGAGGGAAAGACATACCTAATGATACTTTGATTTGGACCCCTTCTTCATTTTCGAGGATGATGCATTCACCACTACCTGTGGAGCTGGAAGCTCCGTCGACGAAGATGGTCCATATGTGTGCTCCGCTTGATGGGGACGCTGGAGGCATTATTTCTACCACATAATCGGCCAAGACTTGTGCCTTGAGGGCCTTCCTGCTCTCGTAATGGATGTCAAATTCTGATAGCTCCAAAGACCATTTGAGCATTCTGTCGGCCATGTTTGGCAGGCTAAGCAGTTGTCTTATGGGTTGGTTTGTTCGCACCACTATCGTGTGGGCAAGGAAGTAGTGCCTTAATCTCCTTGTAGCGTTGATGAAGGCCAGGGCGACTTTCTCGATATGTTGGTATCTGAGTTTTGGCCCTTGCAAGGCCTTGCTGGTGAAATATATTGGGCTTCTGCCCATCATGGTTTCTCGAATGAGGGCGACACTAATGGCCTCGCTAGTGATGGAGAGGTACAGATACAACGTCTCCCCACTATCTGGTCGTGACAGAATCGGTGGTTTATACAAGGCTGGCTTGAGGTGGAGCAGGGCCTGCTTGTATTCCTCTGTCCATTCAAATGTGGCCTCTTTTCGTAGAAGGTTGAAGAAGGGCAGAGCGTGTTGGGCAGACTTGGCCACGAAGCGAGATAGGGAGGCGAGCATCCCGTTAAGGGATTGGATGGATTTATTCTACTTTGGCGTGGGGAATTCAACAAACGCTCGACATTTGTCAAGGTTGGCCTAGATCCCCCTCTCGGTGAGGTAGAAGCCGAGGAACTTCCCCACCCGCACGCCGAAGGTACACTTTTCTGGGTTTAATCGCATTTTGCATTTTCTCGCTTGGTCGAAGACCTTATGCAAGTTGATCGTGTGATCGGATTCCTCTTGGGATTTCACGATCATGTCATCCATATATACTTCGAGCATGTCTCCGATTTCTGATCGGAAGACTTTGTTCATCATGCGCTGGTACGTTGCCCCAGCGTTTTTCAGACCGAAGGGCATTACGTTGTAGTAATAGTTCCCCGATGATGTCATGAAAGCGGTGTATCTCTTGTCCTTTTCGGCCATGGAAATTTGATTGTATCTCGAGAAGGCGTCCATGAAGGACAAGATTTTGAATCCTACAGAATTATCTACTAACTTATCAATGATAGGCAAAGGATAAGTGTCTTTCGAGAAAGCCCGGTTGAGATTAGTGTAATCAATGCACATCCTCCACTTTCCATTATGTTTTTTGACTAGTACAATATTGGACAGCCAGGTTGTATACCTGGCCACCGAGATAAATTTCGCCTCTAAGAGGTCTTTTACAAGTTTTTCGGTAGCCTGTTCCTTTTCGTCAGACTGTTTGTATCTGCGCCGCGCTACCGCTCGAGCTACTGGGTCGGTGGTGAGTTGATGGCAGGAAGTTTCAGGGTCAAGGCCGGCCATATCCGCGATGCTCCAAGCAAATAAGTCTGCATTGTCCCTCAGGCATGTCTTCAGCTGCTCTTTTACCTCCTCGGGCAGCCCTGCGCCTATCTTGACTCCTCTGTTTGGGTTGTCCCCGAAGGTGATCACTTCGAATTCCCTATCTGGTATAGGACGCATGATGGTTGATGCAAGGGAGCTACCTGTCACTACTGGAGTGTCTTCATTGCTGTCCTCCTCGCGTTCTTCAGAGATTCGATTGTCGAGGTCGATTGTGTGCACTGAGAGAGCTGGCTTTTTGTCAGACTGACTCTCTTTGCTGGGGGGATCTTCGTCCCATGCTCGTTTGTCGGCTTTCGGTGCTGCGTTAATAGAGCTTTTCCCTCTGGTAGCTGCTTCGAAGCATCTCCTCGCAGCCTCTATATCTCACACAAAGTCGCGACGTGGCCCTTCTCTGTGTAATATTTCATCTTGAGATGAACTGTTGAAGGAACGGCGACCAGCTCCGTGAGAGTTGGTCTCCCCAGGATACACTGGTACAACGATGGACAGTCGATGACCAGGAGTTACGTTTTGATTGTCTTGGAGGCATCCTCCTCCCCGAATGTGACTGGGATTTCCACGTACCCCCAAGGCATGGCGGTAGCCCCATTGAACCCTTGCAGGTCTGATCCCACGTATGGAGACAAATTCTTTTGGCCGAGCTTCAAGGCACGGAACAAATTGGTGTACATAATATATACTGAAGAACCCTGGTCGACCAAGATCCGTCGGACATCTGTGCTAGCTAGTGTGGCCCTGATGAGTAGAGGGATGTGTGAGTTAGGGGAGCCTCCGGGAAGCTCTTCACGATAGATCGTGATGGGCTAAGAACTTCCTCGGAATTTCTTGAGCGTGGACAGCCGGTCAGGGCTGCAATCGATCAGCTGGTCGAATTTCCTTTAGACTGACCCTACAAATAGCTCATTGTATCCGCCACAGAAGATGGCCATTGCAGTGGGTAAAGTCTCCCAGGAGCTATGTACGGAAAACTGGGGAGGATCCTCGAGGTAGTCAGGGACGAATAAGTCCTCTGGCTGCGTGACAGACATGGAAACTTGCGAGGGAAGACTGAATGGCGAAGCTTCCATTTCCTTCTTAGACTCAGAGGTTTCTCGCTGGAAATCTTCTCCCTTCTCCGTGTACTGTTTCAGGTGACCCTCCTTGATAAGGATCTCGATGGCGTCTTTTAGATGAACGCAATCTTCGGTCACGTGGCCGTGACTACGATGGAAGCGGGAGTATTTTTCTCTTATCCGTGTTGCCCTTTGACGCTGTTGGTTTGGGGAAACAGACATCCCCTTGCTTAAACTCCGCGTTAATGCATTCGGAGAGAACGTGCTTGCAGGGAGCTATCAGCAAGGTGTATTTTGTGAAGCGACCAGCAGGCCCCTTATGTTCTCGAGGACGATTGTCTCCTTGTCTCTCCTTGTCGCGTCAGGGAGCCTCTGAGTCATCCCTTTTTGTCGCCCTGGAATTCTCCTGATCCCTTGAGTCTCGGGCCTTGTAGACGGCTTCTTTTTCCTAGTATTGTATATAAGCTTGGGCCTTACGGAGGAGTTCGGCTAGGGTACGAGGTGTTTCAATGCCCACTGCTTTGCGGAACTCACTTTTTGGCCTCAGCCCCTTCTCGAGGAGGTATTTCTTCATGTGGTCCGTTGTGTGGACGTCTACAGCTTCCTTGTTGGATCTCTCAATATTGGCACGTATGGGCTCATCCTTGCCCTGAATAATGCCTTCGAGAGTGGCTTCCGACTTGGGATGGCGTCTGGAAGCAGTGAAGTGTCGGGCGAACCGGTTCTTCAGGTCCTTCCATGAGGTGAGTGAGCCACGGGGAAGACTCTTATACCAGGTCATGGCTCCCTTTCTGAGGGTGATGGGGAACAACCTGCACTTGATGGCTCCTCTCACATTATGGTAATGGAGCATGGCTTCAATGTTTTTTATGTGGTCGCCAGGATCCGTGGTGCCATCATAGAGTGCTAGAGGAAGAGGTTTCTCCAGCCTGCGAGGGATACGGGTGTCTATGATCTCTTGAGATAGAGGTCCATGGACATCGTCATCGTCGCTCGTGCTCGATGACCTGCATGGGGAGTGTATGCACCCGCGACTTCTGTTGCGTCGAGGAGAATGTCTGCGCTGACGACGATGTTCACGATGTTTTTTGAGGGCTTGGTCCTCTTTGGGGCAGGAGAACATCTAGATCTCCGAGAAGGACTACGGTGCCGTCTCCTAGTGACCTCTTGCTCAATTTTTTCTGATTTTGATCGTCCCCTGATGGGGGAAATGCTTCGGATTTGTCTCGCCGACGTTTCTGAGGGGGAGACTAAGGGCGTGGATATGGATTGCGAGGCCTTTGTGCAAGAAGTCGCTCTTGAAGGGCATGTTCTAGCATGTGGATCTTCTCGCCCTGTTGGAAGATTAGGTAGCTGGACTTGTTGAGAGAGGCGATGAGGGCCGCAGTGCTGGGATCAACGTCTTGAGGGACAGGTATGGGCTTAAAGACGTGATCAGAAGTCTGCATGCGTGGCTTCACGTCGTCGGAGGAAGGAGATGCAGTCTTTCCGTACCTGTGGTCGGTCTCCTGGACCGCAGGTCTGGGGTTATGGTGGTCGACGTTATCCAATGTGACTACGACAGCAGGATCTTGATGGGTATCATCGTTTCGGTTAGAGGCCATGATGATCGAGGGAATTTTAGAGAGTAAGCTTTGGTCTTTTGGTTAAAAAGATGAGGGATCTTGGTTCAAAAAGACGGGGAAGTGATGTTTCCCACAGACGGTGCCACTGATCTGAAGTGATCAAAATGGATCTTCGTGACCTTCCGTGTAGTGCAACGATGATGGTTGTAGGAGAGGAGGGGGTGTACCTGCAAGGTACTCCGATGCCAAAGTAAGTTTTGGCTAGAGAGAAAGCAAGTACAAAGCGTTTAGGTATGAGTTAGAATATTAATATTGATCAAACCTGACCCTCTCAAATGAGAGGGTAATTATAGAAAATCCTCCAGCGCGGGACCAAGGTCTCCCATGTGGCCAAAATATCTGGTCGACCAATAGGAGACTGCCAGGTAGAAGGTCTAGCGCGTGACCTTTTGACCTGGTCCAACTGTCCCCGTGAACTCCGGAGGGGCAGTTGGTCGCGTGAACTGTTAAGCGCATGAGGTGGACGTCCCCAACGGTCATATTGTGCCCAACGGCTATATTGTACCCAACGGTCATATTGTGCCCAACGGCTAGATTGGCTGAATCTCGTTATTGGGCCTTGCTAAAAGCTGGACTGAATTGGATCGTGCCCTACTGTGACCCATGTGTCTGTCCAGTCCAGAACAATATATATATATATATATATAACACAAAGTGATAAAAAGTGCATTAATGTCTAAATTATAGGCTCAAAAAGTTTAACCTAATTAAAATGCATCTGAAAACAATTCAAATGATTCAAACTGAAAAATAAAAAATGAATTTTTTACTTAACATACATAAAAAAAATTGAAACTTATACATACGTTGTAGTGATGGGAAATTTGGGTTGGTTTTCCACCATCTCAATTAATTAGTTATTACAAATTCTCTTGTTATATGTATATTGTTTTGTGCTATAAATTCAAATTAATTCATCACTTATAAATAAGAGCATTTCTTAATACACCACCCAAGTTTCTTAGACACCACGTGAAATTATTTTTTTGCCCCTAGTTTTCGGATGTGCACATCTGGACGCACCAATTTTTTTAAAAACGCTGAAGTGTTCCGGATATGCATATCCGAAAACAATTCTGATGTGCACTTCCAAAATTATTTCTTATTAATTCGCGCCAGACCTTTTTCCTCCCCCTCATTCTTCACTTTTTCATTTCCAAACTCCCTCAAACTCTCTCAAACTCTCAAATTTTCAATCACCTCAAATCTCGATTTTTTCCTCTCGAGTTCGGCACAAAGCAACATATACAACGATCAAGAGACTCCAAATCCTCCGTATCTCATTTTAATCGGTAAGTTTTCAAATTTTAGAGTTTCGGAGTAATTTCCGAGTAATCGATTTAGAGTAGATATTTAGGTGTAGAAATTGTTAGGTTGTATGGATAACATAGGTTAGAGACAATGTAGGTCATTTTTACTGCTTCAAACGGACGATCAGGGCATTAAAATGCCCTTTTGCATGTTACAGTGGCCATGACTGCCATTTTTAAATTTCAAAAAACGTACCGGATGTGCAGATCCGGAAAGATTTTAACGTTTAGTATTCTGAGTGTTTCCGGATGTGCACATCCGGAAATACCCAACGTTAAAAATTCAGTGTCCTTTCGGATGTGCACATTCGGATGACTATTTTTTTTATTTTGTTTGTTTGTTTGTTTTTGTTTAATTATTTAAAAAAAAATCTAATTTATTTATTATGCTTTGCAGATTAGATGGCTGACGGAGACGATCGTACCATACATGGACGGACAACTCTACACGCATCTGTCCGACGTGAGCGGATGCGGTCTACAGCCGAGGCTTCCAGCACAGAGGGAGTTGGGGTAACCCCTACAGCTGAAGGACATCCTACACCACATCCTACACCACATCCTACACCACAGCCATCCACATCACAGGTTCAGGCCACTTCTACATCACAGGTTCAGGCCACTCCCCCGTCAGCCGCCGATTCTACATCTCGGAGGCGTCGGGATTCTACTGGTAGTTCATCAGGGTCCCAACCCGCACGCAGGCGTCGTCGGGAGACTTCAGCTCCATCAGCTGCTCCTCCTCATTCCCCTGTTCCTGTTCCTATTCCAGAGGGTGATCACCCATCACATGAGGGTGTTGACGCTGATGACGATTTCGATGAGCTGGGCGGTTACCCTGGGGGACCGTCTGATATATCCCTACTCGTGGGGTACTCTGAACATACTGCTAGATATGTCTGGCTAGGACATGTAACCTTTCTCGGTTTATTTATAGAATTGTATTCATTGAAAATATGTTCATTTGTAACATTGTTTTATTTGAAAATTTTCAAGAGAAGGATTCACAGAAGTTCTATAACCATGGGGGAAAGGTTATGGACATGCTTGCGGTGCTGCCAGGGGATGAGTGGTTCACGTCTGCACTTGCTACCTCTGGTCTTGAAGGTCTGTTTAGGATTAGGTATCCTCAGATCATGTACGGTATTCTGATGGCCTTTGTTGAGAGATGGCACCCTGAGACATCCTCATTCCATCTACCGTACAGCGAGATCACGATCACACTCGACGATATCTCGTACCTTTTACATCTACCGATCACAGGTACCCTTCTCCGTCACGGTAGGATGTCGAAGGGGGACGCGGTGAAGTTGCTGATTGAGAAGCTTGGGGCTACCCCAGAGGAGGCACTTGTGGAGGTAACGCAGTTGAGAGGTGCACACGTCCGGTTCTCATTTCTGACACGCAGATTTACTGCGGCGCTTGCAGAGGCAGGACAGGCCGCAGGTGATCCAACTGAGATGGCGATCAACAGGCAGCGTGCCCTGAGATGCTACTACTTGTTTTTGCTCGGCACACAGGTGTTTGTGGACACCAGCGCCTATTATGTTGATGTCGTCTACCTCAGGTACCTTTCGGATCAGACAGAGATCCACGGGTATAACTGGGGGCGGCTGCGCTGGCATACACCTATTCCAGGCTCTCTGATGGTTGCCGCTGGGCTGCCAAGACTGTGGCAGGCAGCTGTACGCTATACGTGGTAATAATCTTAAATTCTAAGTGATTTTTTCATTTCTTTTCTTTTTATATTCATTATAATGTTTGACACCCATGTTATGTTTTCCATTTCAGGCGTGGATTTTACAGCACTTTCCCAACATTACTGGTTGGGGGAGTGTCGCCGAGTACACTGAGGATATGCCACGTGCTGCTGCATTTGTCCTGCTCAGAGGGAACCAGGTGCCTGACCCCTTCAGAGTGTTTCTTGATCGGATGGCTGCTGAGGACGTTTTGTATGACACCTAGGCCACTCACCGTGTGACGCGCCCGTTCGATGATGTTTGTTTGTTCTCAGGATGGTTGGCATGCAGTTCGACCGTTACTGCCCGATACCTGCCAGAGCGCGTCTTGCATCAGTTCCGTTACATGTCGGGTACATCGTGTGGTTCTACACCATCTCACACCCATGCATGGTGCCCACTGCTGAGGGATCGCCACCCAGACCTGCTCATCAAAAGATGTTAGAGGAGCGGCAGTCTCAGCTGGACCATACTCTGGATGTCCTACCACGCTGTCGTCAGATAGAGCAGATAGCCCAGCAGGCCATTGCGGCCGGTCACCTCCCTGAGGGCTCTGGTACCAGACTTGTCGTGGACAGGATTATTGCGATTGCTCGGGGGGCACTTCAGTACCGTAGACATCGATCCAGGATGGCGGGTAGGAGTAGAGGAGCAGGGGAGCCAGGAGAGATCCTTCGCCATACGCAGTAGTTTTTTGTTTGATGTAGTCTATTTATATTAGATATATGCACTGTATTTTGACAGAGGTTTATTATATATATATATATATATATATATATATCATTTTATTTTATATATTGATGTTGTCAAATGTATATTAAGTTGCGACGATATATTAACATATGCGACCAAGCAACAAAACCGATTTTAAAAAAAAAATCAGTTCTGCTGTTTTTCGGATCTGCAGATCAGGAAAGTTTCCGGATGTGCACTTCCGGAACGCATCAACGTTTTTTAAAAAATTGGTGCGTCCGAATGTGCACATCCGAAATCAAGGGGCAAAATCGGAAATTTAGGTGGTGCCTAAGAAACCTGAGTGGTGTGATAAGAAATCATCATAAATAATTGAAAAGACGTTATCACCAGTGTATGCTAAAAGTATTCTCTCATTCAATATCTAATTGGATATTTATATTATTTTTAAGTTATAGAGACAAAACCATACATCATATTAATGTGTCACGAATAAAATGATGTACTCGTTGTTCAATTAAATATGATGTTTTCTGATTTTATGAAATCAAAATTGATAAAAAAAATTGATTAATTATTAAAGGAATATTATTGACGGTGTGTGCGTGTCACTTGTGCTTTATTACAGAAATAAGTTTCGTAATTTTTAAAATAAATTTTTTTAAGTAAAAGAAAAAGAATTGTGAAATTTTAAAATAAAATAAATTTTTATTAAAAAATTAATAATTTTATGTGAAATTTATTAATATATAATCCATTGGATTTTTTAAATGAGATGGATGGATTAGATCCATCCATATAATTAAACATATGGATTGGATACAATCCATTAAGTAACTTTTTGTTTAATGAATGATTGGATGTGATCTTACCGGGATCAGAGATTGAATCAGCGGCCAGAAACTCGTCGTGGACTCCAAATTCGTTGGTGACGGAGAAGAGAAGGGGTGTACCTACAAGGCACTCCGATGCCAAAGGTTTAGAGTGAAAAGAGAAAGAGCAAGTACAGAGTAGTGAGAATGAATTAAGAATACCTGGCCCTCTTGCGGAGTATGGTATTTATAGTGCCCCCGACGCTGGGTCAAAGGTCATCTGTTGTGGGCTAGATTGTTAGGCCCACAACAGACAACTTCTAGGATCCCACGTGAAAGTAGGGAAGACCAGTAAGAGGTCTTCATCCTGGGTGAACCGCCCCACGAATTTCGGAATGAATTTTCCCGTTCCTGAGGGCGAAACTGCCACGCGAAAGGCGTGGGTTCAGTTGGTGACGTGTTCTCGTGTTAGGAGCACGTGGAGAACATGGCCTCCAACGACTATGGAAGATTGGGCTTTTGAATTGGGTCGTCCTCGACGAGCCACTGGATTGGGCCTACACGACTGTGGGTCATCCATAGGCCCAGTCCAGAACATGATGGATAAATTATTGGATAGATTGGATGGATATTTCTTTAATGGATTTTATTGTCATCCCTACTACTTATGCTAAGTCACACATTATTTTTATACTTTGGTAGTTCTAACCATTATTATTAATAGTATTATTATAGGTCACTATCAATATATAATATTTTTTTAATAAGCAATTCATTGATAAAGAGGAGCAAAAGGATTGCTCATTACAGAAAAAAAGTGTTACACAACACTACCTCCTACTGCTAAGTAGAGGAAAAGTGTGCCAATCATAGAACTCAATAAAAGAAGAAAAATGACAAGAAATTCCCATCCAAACTCACGATCTATGAATAATTGCCAACAAGCATTCATCGAAACTAAAAACAACCCCATTAAACTGAATTTCATTACGCATTAACTAAATGCTCCACACTGTCGCCAACCAAATGATCCCAAGAGTGGTTCTATCTAATTTGCTCTTCACCCTGTTATTGACCAACATAAACTCGATAAACTCCTCTATGGAAAAATCTAAATCTCTTCCTATCTATTCCATAACTTTCACCCAAATTCTCCTAGTAAAGTCGCACTCTTCGTAGAGATGTTTCAAAGATTCTACTTGTCTAAAACAGAAAACGCAACTAAACTCTCTCGGATTCATCAAAACACCCATACGAATAAGAAGATCTTTGGTAGGAATCCTATTGATTAAGAATCTCCAACAAAAACACAAGACATTCGAAGGTACCTTTAACCCCCACAAAAACGACAGAGCATGCTTCATCTGACCATCTAGCCTGCCATTACTCGATTCCGACATGTAAAAGAATAAACAAGACTTTACCGAGTAAGTGTCATTATCTTCCTTCAGCCATTCGAATTCGTCCTGCTTGATTTGCTGCAACACATTAATCGATATCAATTCCTTTAATTCATCCCAAAGAATAGCGTTCAATCCCGTCAGGTTGTTGACAATGTTCTGATGGTGCCAGATCCAGACGTTCGCATTCCAAGATCCCGCCTCCTCTACTGACATGTTTTTATCTACATAAGCCTCAAAGAGATTCAGATAAGCCTCCTTCAGAGATTAATCGCCCAGCCAATGCGCATGCCAAAATGCCGTGTTGCTGCCGTCTCCAATCCTGCACCGTAAGTTATTAATAAAAGCAGACAAACCAGAATTTGTAGAGAGATCAGTCAAAACTACATCTCTCCACCAAATGGAATCGCCATTGCTCAACACCGAATTGTCACCAATTAGAACTTTGATTTCAAGATTCTCGTATCTATAACGCAACAGTTTGTACCATAACGCTTCCTTCTCCTTCAATATTCTCCATTTCCATTTTAAAAGCAAACCTTTATTAAGCACTTCAATGTTTTTTACTCCCAATCCGCCCTTATCTTTTGGATTGCACACGACACTCCAACTTACCCAATGAACATATCTTTTTACAACAATGCCCCGCCACATAAAATTTCTCTAGATGCGCCGAATGTCACGAAGCACTTTTGTGGGAGGTTTGTATAATGATAAAGTATAAACCGGAATAACGTTCATGACTGAATTTATAAGAACGACTCTACCCGTCATGGATAATTGCTTTCCTCTCCAAACAGCCAACTTACAATGCAAAGAATTGATTAACTCCTTCCACATAGATCTTTTCCTGAGACTGTCACCAACTAAAACACCCAAAAACTCGATAGGCATGTTGTCTATGTTGTATGTCAATAATGAACAGAAAAGGTGACAAGGGATCACCTTGACGCAGGCCTCTCTCCACAACGATATCCAATAGTACTTCATTGATTAGCAAACTTATTTCTATTCAGAGGCGGTTTTTGTGGAACGGTACGATCAACAAGAAAGGAATATCGTGGATTCGTTGGAGGCGGATTTGTAAATCTAAGGAGGAGGGGGGTTTAGGGATTAAAGATGTAAAATGTTTCAATTATGCGTTGGTGTCCAAGTGGATTTGGAAAATTCTTTCACCTACGGATTTTATATGGAGAGAAATTATAAATACTCGTTATCATAACGTCGTTTCCTCTTTTCATATTGGTGAAAGATTTAAATATCCCGAAAAAACTTCTTTGTGGTGGCGAGATCTTTTTTCGATCTCTTCTTCTTTTAGTAGCAACTCGTTTACGGGACTGCTGTCATATAAAGTCGGTGATGGTAATTGAACCGTTGGCTCGCATATATCCAAAATTATGGAGTCTTGCTAACAATAAAGGATTTACCATAGCTGAAAGTGGCAACTATGATGAAGGAACCTGGAGTTGGAATGCTTTTCTGCCCACTGCTGGGCTGTCCACGGAGGAAATGCAGCAAGCGCACTGCCTGCTGAATGCGCTGGATGCTGTGCCTGTTTCATCTGCGACTGGCCCTTGCGATTGAGTCGTGTGGACTCTCGAAGACAACGGTGAATTTTTGGTTAACAATGCATACAAGTTTCTTATGGAGAGTACTGTGGATGATGAATTAGATGAAAATATGTCAGCTGCTTTTAAGTTGAATTGGTTGGCGCCTGTTCCGCTGAAGGTCAATGTTTTTGGGCGGAGGCTTATCCATAATAAACTTCATACTCGAGATAATCTGTTTCGACGGGGAGTGGTCATTAATTCTCACGATAGAGTCTGCCCTTTTTGTTTTCAGGTTAATGAAGAGGCTGAACATCTATTTTTTCATTGCTCTAAAACTGTTTTGGTGTGGGATTTTGCATGCAAATGGTTGGGAATGAATGGCATCTACCTTGGAGATATTATGAGTCACATGAGATATTGGATAGAAGGCTGCATTCTAAGTAATATTCTGGTAAAAAATGCGGTTGGAATGTGGTTGGTGGTTTGTTGGGTTCTTTGGTTGTCTAGAAATAATATTATGTTTAAGGAGGAATTTTGGGACATCGATACGATAACTTATAGAATTATACTTTTTTCTTGGTGGTGGTGGGGCAAGAAACATAAAAATGCAAATACTTGTAACTACTATGATTGGGTTCATGATCCTTGCAACTTTTTGTAAGCCTCTTTTTGTATAAGGGTTTTTTTGTAGATGAGTTTGGATACCCCTTTGTATCCTTGAAATATAATTTTGCTTATTAAAAAAAAATAGTACTTCATTGAGATGTGAAAAAAGAATTTTAGGATCAGCTTGATATAAATTCTAAGTCAAAATATCTCAATAGTATTTTAGGTTCCTATACCACAACGATATAAAAAAAATTGGAGAACTTTACCGCATAAAAGATATCCAATTTATAAATAAAAAAACAACAAATTTTAATTTTTTTTATTTACAAAGAAAAGAAAAGAATGTGGATAGTTTAATTAGGAAGAATAAAGAAAAATAATAAATGTGAAATTGTTTAAAAAAAAGATGGGTTGTAATGGCTGAGTAATACATTATATAAAAATTTTAAAAAAAAGTTCTTAGTTACCCAATCAAGTGATATACTATAGTTTTTTTCAAAGAAAAAAATAAAAAAAATAAAAAATTATATAAGATTTAAAGAAAAAAAGAAACACGCGACTCCTTTTAAAATGCTGGATTAAACCATAAATAACCATCTGTTCCCACGTTAATAGTGAATTCTGTTTTTCATTACTGCATTTTTTTACCTATTTATAGTAGAAGCCTCCGAAGAAGCTCTTAGGTTTCAATCAGTTCAACTTAATCTGTTTTGAAGCTGAAATATGGTAAGTTAATCTTAGCCAATTCAAAATTAATATTGTTCTCCATTTATTTCTTTTAGGGTTAGCTGTCACATTAATATGTTTTTTTACCCCTAAACCCTAACCCTTACATCATTTTCGTCTATCTCATATAACAACCTAGCACCAACATTTTTAAAAAATGTGTGCTTATATTCATATCAGTATCGGACACTTACACTAACACTTGTGATTAGATTTAATATATTCATTTTTTAAAATTATTATCAGTGTCGCCGTGTTAGTGTCAAGATCATATTCGAGGTGTCTGTGCTTAATGGTTATTGCATAGTTATTTTATTTTTTTACACAACATTACACACTCATTAATACACAACATTACACAAATTCCATCATTTTGTTTGCATAGGTTTTTTCCTTAATGGTTATTGCATAGTTATTTTATTTTTTTATAAAAATATTTACTTGTTAAAAGATTTGTGGAATTGATAGCTGAATGCAGAAATAATATGGAAGAAATGATGCAAGATTTTTGTGATGGAAAAATGTCAGAGAATGATATAGTACGTGTTTTGATACAAAAATTTGAAGAGCTAAAAAGAGTCTATGAAAAGAATGATGATAAGATCACAACTTCGTTGCTTAAGATGGAAAAGCTCTTAAGCACAAAACAATTTCCAAGTGAAAAAGAAGAGAGTTTTAGAAAGACTGAAGAACATAAAGCACTTGTAGACAGGATTACTTCTGTGACTGCAACAATGGCCGAAGAAGAAAGTTGAAGAATCAATTAAGTTTTCTCATGAATTTGAATTGAATAATTATAGTGAAGTCTTTTGTTTGGTTAAGTATAGGAATTTGGATTAACAAGTCTTAATTGTTCTTTCACGTTACTCTATATTTTTCTGCGTTTCTTTATTTTAATTAATTGTTTTGTTTTTGATATTTTTTGTTATATTGGATACTTTTCATTATTCAATTTAATATATAAAATTATAAACCTAAATATTTAAAGATGCGAGTGTAATTTCGAAATATTTAGGTTTTTTCATGGTTCATAAATCAGCTGAAACATTCACAATCATGTCTCTTAGGTTTGATCTCTGTTAGGATTTTCAATAAAACTGTGAATTAATCACTTGACTCTGGTAAGCTCAGTTTCCATCTCCACTCCTCATCATTCCATTCTCCCATGTCTTTCTACTTTGGCTACTTTATCATGGGCCAACTGAAACAAAACAAAACTGGAAGACATGTTTCAAAAGGTTAATTTCTTAACTATCTGTTATTCCATAATTCTACTCTACATCCTTCACCAAGTTTATATGGGAGACTTTCACCAAACAAGCCAAATTCCCCATCCACTTTGATCCTAGAAGCTCTATGTCTCTCCAACAGAGAGATTTCTGACCCTTCATAGTACTTATTTCTTTGCATCCCATACACCTAATCCTAACACCTAACACCATATCATTGCTTTAATAACCCTTTCCATATTATTTCTTCCTCCTTAAGGATCTCTTACATCCATTTTTCTAGTAGAGCTAAGTTAAAATCTTCTACATGTTTCAATCCTAAACCTCATTCTTCCTTTGTTCTGCAAATATCTTTCTAGATTACCCAATTAATACCCTTTTTCTTCTTCACCTCTACACCATAAAAAACTTCTTTGAATCTCGATGATTTTCTTTAATACTTATGTTGGAGCATAATAGAATGAAAATATGTATAGAAGATTGTTCTACAAAGTCGAGTTCAACAAAACTATCCTCCCTCCTATTGATAGAAGCTTCTCCTTCCATGATGACAATCTACCTCTCATTCTTAAACCTATTGGGATACTAAGGAATTTGAAAGGTATAGAACCCTTACAACAGGATAAAAAATATGATGTTACTCCAATAAATAATCGGTGCATGAAATAATCAAAGTAGATTCGCACATCACAAATTATGTGCATCTCAAATGCACACCACAATATCACGTATTAATACTTCAATCACATTGCGATCAATCACTAATCACATAAATCATATAAGTGTATTCATCATTACAAAAACATCTCATTTACACAATAATTATGTAATGCAATGCAACATCGAATAAACTCATGCTCGTAACGGTTCCCACTTTGAATCAGACTCACAACTTAACTCTATATGCATGCAGTAACGACTCAACATTTGGTTCTTCATATGAATCAGCCCCCTACTCTGAGCTCCAAGCCCCCACTACACCAAACAAGACATTAGACAGCGCTTTTTTAGGCCTTAGACAGCGCTTAAAAGCGCTGCCTAAGGTAGCGCTATCGTAGGTAAAAACAACGCTTTTTATTTATGAAAAAACGCTCTCTAAAGTATACATTAGAGGGTGCTTTTTCAAGAAAAAACGCTGTATAATGTATGCCTATAATTTTATTTATCAATTTTTAGAGGGCGTTTTTTCAAGAAAAAGCGCTGTCTAAAGGCCCCATTTAGACAGCGCTTTTTAAAGCGCTGTCTAATGTATGCCTATAATTTTAGTTATCAATTTTTCTATACCTTTAGAGGGCGCTTTTTAGGAAAATCGCTTTCTAAAGGCCCTCTTTAGACATCGCTTTTTAAAGCGCTCTCTAATGTATACCTATAATTTTAATGAATTTTTTTCTATACCTTTAGAGAGCGCTTTTTAGAAAAAGCGCTTTCTTTTGTGAACTATAGGCAACGCTTTTTCTAGAAAGCGCTGTCTTTTCTCTACGTATAATTTTAATGATTTTTTTAAAAAATCTCATTTTAACCATTTTTTTATGCAGAAACCTGTATAATTCAAGCCATTTCAATAAACCTGTATATTTCACATTTCCATTAACAATTTCTAGTATGGTTCATTAACCATTTCCACTAATCCCATAAATCACATAAACCACATAAACCATTTCCATTATAATTCAAGTCATTTACATTAACCATTCACAAAACTATACAATTACATTCCAAAATCACATAAATAACATAAATCACATAAACCCATAAATAACATAAATCACATAAATAACATAAATAACATAAACCATTCACAAAACTATACATTCACATAATCCCATAAATCACATAAATCACATAAATAACATAAACCATTCACAAAACTATACTATCCCATAAAATAAACCATTCACAAAACTATACATTCACATAATCCCATAATCCTATACCTTATATATATAGGATTCTTTTTTCAATAAGGTATTCGCACAATTCCTCCTTAATTTCTTGCAATTTATCCTTCGTGTAATGAGAACACGCGTATTCATTAAAGTACTACATAACAAAACAAAATATGCATGATTTAGTTAAAAATAATAAATTATATGACATATCCGATAAATATTAAAATAAATCCTATGTTATAAATCCATGCATACAGTAATAGGAATCTCTAATCGATCCATTTGAAGGATTTCTCTCATAAACCTCAAAACGAAATACCGGCAGTCTATGCCATTACGCTGATGAGGGCACTACACATAGACAAACAAATACGAATTAATATATAGTTGCTTTGTGTTGTCAAGTAGCATCACTAATAAGCAACATTGTGAAAATTAATATACCTCCACTTTGACCCATGTAACGTTGGTTGCTTTAGCCCGTGCTACTCGAGATTCTCTTTGTGCTCGGTATACGAGTATTGCTCTATAAAAGAAAAACGTAAATTTAGAACAATCTCACAGAAATAATTAAATATACAAATACACACGAATATTTCGAACAATCTCACTTACGTATCAACCACATCCTTCATATCCTGATATGTTGACCAATAAGTATCCAATGAATTTAGATAATAGACCACTTCTCTTGTAGGATTAATGGCAACCAACAACCAGTGTCCACTGTAAAATATAACAAAAGTTTAGATGGATAATTTCTACGCAAAAGATATAAATTAAAGATTAGAATGAAAATCTTACCCGTTTCCAGTATTATACGGTAAAAGAAACAAACTTTCTGTCTTGCTGACCATAAATTTCTCAGTTAAGTGGTCTCTTACTGAAAGTGCATTCATACCAATTGTCGGTGCATTGACAAGGGTGCAAGAGAAGAAACGGAATCTGTTTGACAATTCCGTCCCCCGTATCAATTTTTCATACAAGCACCTTAAATAAAAACATAATGAACATTAGACTATTTTCATTAAAATGTGTAAATAAATTGTTCAACTAAATAAATAATAGAATGATCGGAGTACCAGATGTATGAATGCATAACACCGATACCTAATTCAATATGCTTTGAAAATCTGCTCCATGTCCTCTCTTCCGATTATCTCAGAATGAGGAAAACTAAAAACACCTTCGTCCATGTCTAATTGACGAATAGCACCATCCATCAAATCTGACATTGCCATAAGTGTTTCTAGACACGACTGAAAGCAAGGAGGAGCTCTTTTTGCCTGCACGGTCCTAGTAGGAGCTTTTTTCTTGCCGACCTGTTGTGAAGCTTGAGCAGGAACCTAACAATCATATAAGTTAGGTAAAGTAGAAAATCATGAAACTTTTGAATTCGGATAATAGAATAACACTTAAAATGTACCTGTCTTTGTGATTCAACAGACTCGTTTTGCTGCAAAACCCCTTTATTCTTAGCTGCGGATTTTGTAGGAGTCTAACATTACCATGTAAAAAAAATGTAAGTAATGGTTCAGAATGATTTTCATAATCGTTCAAATTTAACATTTGAATACTAAGAGATTCGTAATGGTTTTCAACATACCTCATCATCTATAGAAATGAGGTCTAACGGCCATGCAACAAACGAACCTAATGCATCTCGCAGCAATGTAACCTCTGAAACCGAGTCAGGTATGGGTAGTACCGCATCCGTATCTAAAGCGATATCAACCGACACTTTCAGATGTCCATGAGGGGCGGTTGATGGTGAAGTAACTCTCCCACATGGTTATGCACTTTTCCCTTGCCAACCATGCGATAAGTCGGTAACGACAAATACAGCTGGCAAAATGAAATGCCCTGAAGTAATAATAAATATGTAACTGTTAATGTGTATAAAGGTCAATTAAAATAAATGTGTTAATTTAATTAAAATAAATATGTGCTAATTACCTCGGGAATTTTATTTTGACAATTGATACTAGCTTTGTCACTAGCATCTTTCAAACCGGAACCGCGCTTTTCCGCCTCATATCTCTCTTTATCCTATTGCAATTCACGGACTTGCGCCTTTAGTTCCTCCAATGATTGCATGACTTCTCGGTTGCTGGGATTTTTTCTCTTTGGATACAAGGAAGATGGAGCCACACCAAATCCTTTACCTCTCACCCGGCCGAAATAATCAGGAACATTTAGTACTCGATTAAGAATGCTTCTGCAATCCTCCTCGCCTGTGGTTAAGGATTTAGATAGAGTCTCCTGAAATTCATTGACATATCGAAAATTATTAGTGGGGATTACAAATTAATTATATTTTAATAAAATTTCGATTAACTTAAAGACATAATATTATACTTACACATTCGTCATAAACATGCTGAACATCTTCCCTAACAACTCCATCCTTACCCACACGAGCTTCCTTCCACAAAACATGTACCGGAAGTGATGATTCTTCACTTTTCGTCTCTTCTAACTACACATTTAGTTAAATAATAAATTCATCAAGTATAACACAATAATATAATTAATAAAATCATAGCATTAATATATACTTACCAATTTTTGTTGTAACCGTGCATATCCCAAACGCCCTTTTCTGTATGGATACGCGGGTTTTGATGCTCTTTGGCGATTAATGGCACTCAATTCCTGGATAAACAAGTTTAAGTCATATCAGAACGAACTAATGCAACATGTATATAATACAATTAATAGATATGACAAGATAACATTACATTGAATATTTCGGATTTCCGTTTGGCTACAAACGTGCTCCATTCTTCGGGTTCAATCACGTCCGCATACAACTGTGGAAGTTCTGCTTCAACAAGATTTTTATCCGCATCCCTAAGATATTTGTTTGATAATAAGGCTCAGAACCCTCTGTGTCTCTTTCCGGCCAACTGAAGACAATATTTTTTCCGGCTTTCATCAATATTAAAGGACCTCTATAAAGAAACATACACATATAAACATAAAGTGTGTTAGTATAAGTAAATTAAAGACTTATCTTATCTTATAAACATATAAACATAAAGTGTGTTAATATAAGTAAATTAAAGTACCTGTATCTCAGTCCATATCTTATCTTTACCAGCTTTCAACTTTGGACTCCTCCAATTATCACTGATAATTGGAATATGCTGTCGGACAAGTGAACCAATGTATGAAGACAACATTGAACCGTTAGGCTCAATTAGTTGGTTCTCATCACTCCAATGTACATCAAACTTGATCCCTTTATCTCTAGCACATATGATTGACTTCATAATAGTTATTCCACGTTTTATTTCACTTTCTACATTCGAAGGTTCATTCTGAGCTTCATTTTCATCATGTGTCTCGTGTGTGTCGTCATGGTCACTAGCCATTTGACCTGTAAGAAAGAAAAAAACAAAAATTAAATGACAAATATAAAAATCCATAATCCATAATCCATTGAATGATATAAGCTATATATAACATGACAACTAATTAATATTATTGAATGATATAAGCTATAATTTTATAACTAGTACCTCTTTCACTAACGTCTCTTTCTTTTCTTGGTTGGAATATGTTCTACCCGTCTCTTAACAACACGGACGGTTGGATTGATCCAAATACCCTCATTATGATCATTTCTTGTATATGATTCATTCGCTATAATATTTTCATCTTGATCATTTCTAGTAAATGATTCAATATCAACATCAATATCACCTTGATCTCCAATGTTTTCATCAATTACTGTGTTAGATAAAAGCACTATAGACCATTTTGTACTTGTCGGATCAGTGACATAGAACACTTGTTTAGCTTGAGAGGCTAGAATAAAAGGGTCATCTTTGTACCCCACCCTATTAAGATCCACTTGCAAAAATCCTGACTTATCCATTCGTACGCCATTATTATTTTCAACCCACTTGCAACGAAATATAGGAATCTGAAACTTCTCATAATCAAATACCCAAATGCGCTCGATAACCCCAAAATATGACAGATTTTCAAATTTGGGGTTTAAATCTTTCACACTTGAAATGTGCATTGCTTTAGCTACCACGGCGACACCACTATTTTGCATAGTAGTTTTATCATCTTGTTCTTTGGTATAAAATATGTATCCATTAATTGCGTATGCGCTATAAGAAAACACAACTAAACTTGGACCATATGCTAAACATCTCAACCTTTCTGTTATTGAAGTGGGATCTGAATAATACTTTGAATAAATATGATCCTTAAACCAAGGTATGAAACTTCGATTGTGCTCTCGTACTATCCAATTCTCATTTCTATTCGGATTTAAACCTCGGAGAACATCCTTGTGCATTTCAACATACGGCTCAACCTCATTCTCATTGTGCAGAACATACAAATACACTTGATCCCGTTCGACCCTTGATACTGTCACAACTTCATTTCCCCTTAACTTTTTTCCTTCTTTTTTTTCGACAATATGAGATTTGGGGAGTCCAATTGACTGTACATTGGACAGATATTCAGTACAAAACTCAATCGCTTCTTCAACAATGTATCGTTCGGCAATACAACCCTCTGGTCAACTTTGGTTTTTCACATACCCTTTTAATATTTTCATATAACGTTCAGCAGGGTACATCCATCTCATATAAGCCGGTCCACACAATTGTGTCTCTTTCACCAGATAAACAACTAGATGAACCATTATGTCAAAAAACGAGGGAGGAAAAATCATTTCAAGATCACACAAAGTAATAACTATTTCTTTTTGCAATGTTGGTAAGATCGCAGGATCGATCACCTTACTGCAAATTGACTTGAAGAAAAAACACAATTTAGTTATTGCGCTTCTTACTTTTTCTGGCAGAATAGAACGTATACCTATTGGTAGAAAATGTTCCATTATAACATAGCAGTCATGCGTCTTTAAACTCTTTAACTTGAGGTCTTTCATAGACACAAGTCTTCTAATATCTGAAGAGTATCCTTCTGGAACTTTAACTTCACTTAGAAATTTACACAATACTTTTTTCTCCTTTCTAGAACGAGTATACGCAGCAGGTGGTAGATATGTTCGTTTTCCTTTCTTCAATTGTCCTAATTCAGCTCTTATCCCCATCGCTATCAAGTCCTTTCTTGCTTTAAGGCCATCCTTTGGCTTTCCTTGTATATTGAGTAACGTACCAATAACACTGTCAAATACATTTTTTTCAATATGCATAACATCGAGAAAATGTCTTACATACAACGACTTCCAATATGGAAGTTAAAAAAAATGACCTCTTCTTCCACCCACTCTTGACAAGTGTATGTGCAAAAGGCTTTCCAAACTGAGTACTCACATCTTTCACCTTTTCAAAAATTTGATCACCTGTCAATATAGTTGGAGCTCTACCTTGTTCTGGCTCTCTATTGAATGCTTTTCTCCACCCACGATAGTGATGATTAGAATTTAAGAATCTACGATGACCGAGAAAGACATTCTTCTAACCAAACTCCAATCGCGTCCAATCTATTTTATCTTCACAAATAGGACACGCACATTGACCTTTTATGCTGTACCCTGATAGATTTTCGTATGCTGGAAAATCATTAATTGTGCCAAACAACATCGCCCTCAATTTGAAACTTTCTTTCCTATACCCATTATAAACCTCCACACCGTTCTCCCACAAAAACTTTAAATCTTCGATTAAGGGTGCCAAGTATACGTCTATGTCATTCCCTAGTTGTCTAGGCCTAGAAATTAACATAGATAACATCATGTACTTACGCTTCATACATAGCCATGGAGGTAGGTTATAAATCATTATGATCACAGGCCAAGTGCTATGTGAGATACTTTGAAGACCGTGTAGGTTCATTCCATCAGTAGATAATGCCAAGCGAAGGTTTCTTGCTTCTTTTCCAAATTCAGGATAATCATCATCAATTTTCATCCACTGTGGTGAATCTGTCGGATGTCGAAACTTTCCATCAATAATTCTTTCATCTACATGCCAAGTTAAGTGTCTTGAATCGGTCTCACTATGAAACATGCGTCTAAATCTCGGAATTATAGGAAAATACCATAAGACTTTTGCTGGAGACAACTTTTTCTTATATCGAGAGGCACCGCATTTAGGACACTCATTTAACGATGCATACTCATTTCGAAACAAAACGCAATCGTTTGGACAAACATGTATCTTATCATAGCTCATGCCAATAGAGCACAACATCTTTTTGGCCTTATATGTTCGATTGGGAAGAACATTATCCTCTGGAAGCATATCTTTCATAAGGGCCAATAACTCTGTGAAACTTTTATCCGACCATCCATTGTCCGTCTTTAAGTTGTACAACTTTAATACCGCAGACAATCTTGTGAATTTGGTGCAACCATTATATAACGGTTTCTCTGCATCTCTTACCAACCTCTCAAACATTTTGGGACAATCCTTAAGATCTTCTTCAAGTGCTTCTGCAATCTCTTCGACTCGATCAGAATAGTATGTATATGTGCCATTGTCGTTTGAAGCATAGGTCGTATTATCCCCCGGTTCAACATTCCCGTTAATTTTCTCACCATGCAAATTCCAACATGTATAACTTCTATCAATTCCACTCCTCATTAAATGCGATGCCAACTGAACCGCGTCAACCCGACTCCCAAAACAGCAACCCAAGCAAGGACATCTCATTCGACTAGGGTCTTTGGCGTGCGCAACAGCAAACTTAACGAATTCCGATACCTCATTCTCGTACTCTTTCGACAATCGAATTGAAGACATCCATTTCTTATCCATAGTTATACTAATTAAACTAAACAAAAACAAAAATATTTACCTGTAGGGAAACGATCCGACTTTCACACTTTGATCACAAGTAACCCCTATATATAGCAAATTCAATAAGTTAGCAACTCCATCATATCAGTTCATTCAAAGCACTACTAATTACAGTGGCGAGAGAGAACAACTTCTAGACCCACACAGTGTCCAGATAGGTTAGAATTACCAAGATCCCCCTGTACACATATCATAAAATGAAATATCATTAATTGACCAATTATGAGTCATAACTTGATAAGTGGCAACATGTAATCACAAACAAGCAACAATTAGAGATAAACACCTACATATCCCAAATACTTGACCAAATACTCAAGAGCAAGCATACTTAAACAAGTAACCAAGCATACTTAAACAAGTAACCAAGCATTAGAGGTAATTAGTTGAAGATCTATATACGTCTTTCATGCCACAATTAGAGGTAAACACCTATATACGTAAACACCTATATTAAAGAAAAAAGAGTTAGTAGTATTCACACTACCGTTGTGACTTGTGACACATTCACATCAAAGAAAAAAGAGTTAGTAGTATTCACTAACTTTGAAGATCTTAATCCAAAATGATTTTTAGAGTTTAAAGTCAAGTAGACACGGTAAAAAAAAAAGATGTATGTAATTTATAAAGCATGTTTCATGGCCAAAATCTGATATGTTCAATCTTAAAGTCTATAAATGGACTCCATTACTGCTCAAAATCCTACTTCCAATTTTTAAGAGTATTATTTTAATTATAAATAGGAGTACAAAATAATTAAATTGATAAAAAAATGTGTTATTACAAAAATTGACAATTAAAATATGAGTTTGGCAAATGCATTTCTAGCAGCAATGGTTGACCCTCTTGTTATCATGGTATTAGAGCTCTAATTTTCTAACTAATGATCCAAATAAAACTTTGGATTCCAACATTTTCAATGGTTGACCCTCCTGTTATCATGGTATTAGAGCTCTAATTTTCTAACTAATGTTCAACACAGTAGATGAAGGTTAATTAAGGTCAGTTGTATATTATTAAACTATCCATTAATTCATGCAGCTTTCACTTAATTAAGGGAATAAAAAGTATTATCACTCTATACTTTTTAATCATCATTTGTGTTCTTCACCTTAGTGTAGAACATATATAATAACAGTATAACATTTTTATTCTGTGTCCAAACATATACATACAAATTAAAATTATCAAACAACAATGTCTCAAATCAGAATATGTTTACACAGATAATGAAGAAAATCATATAAAGAAGCAATGTTAATAATAGAAGCAACAACAACATTTATGCCAAACATTCATTCTGATATAGAGAATAACAGGAGCAACAACAACAACAACAGAACGACAACATCAACAACACAATGAGGGCAACAACAACAGAACGACCGCAATGGTGACGGCAAGAATGAACGGCGACAACAACAACGACGGCAAGAACAATGTTATAAGCAAGAACAACAACAACAACAACGTACCTCTTATTCGTTTTCGTCTTCTCCTTCACGAATGCAAGGACGATTGAATTCAACAACGACGACAACGGTGACGGCAAGGGTTTCAGAACGACGGCAATGGTGACGACAAAGGTTTCAGAACGACGGCAATGGCAATGCAAGAACGATTGAAAGCAAGGGTTTTAGCATAAAGAAACGGTCGAGAGAAGAAAATGAAAAGAAGTGTCTGAAAATGATTAGAAATTGTTTTATATTTTAATTAATAATTGACCTTAGAGGGCGCTTTCCAAAAAGCGCTTTCTTAAGTGCTACCTATAAGAGCGCTTTCCTTAGAAAGCGCTTTCTAAAGTGGGGAGAATTTAAGACCTATAGCAGCGCTTTCTGAAAGCGCTTTCTAATGTTAACCTTTAGACAGCGCTTTTTTAAAGCGCTTTCTAAAGTAATATCTATAGCAGCGCTTTCCAAAAAGCGCTTTCTAAGGTGGCTTCAATTTAGGGCATTTAACAGCGCTTTTACAAAGCGCTTTCTAAAGGCTGTCTTTTACAGCGCATTTTTTTAGCAAAATTTTTTAAAGACCTATAGCAGCGCTTTGTCCAAAAAGCGCTGTCTTTGTCCAATTTTGGCGTAGTGCCCACTCTGAGCTTGGGACAAGTCACTAGTCCCCACTCTAAACTCGTGACCCACCTTTCACAACAATGCCAACATATAATGCATAACATATATCAATGCAATGAAAACAACACAACAATGAATACAGACCCACTCCAATTGTAAACAATCATGCAACAACAACATAACAAATATTACATCCCCACTCTAACAGTAATCAATCATGCATTCGATGCATCACTAGTAGTTCTTAATTCGAGCACTCATCTCATCAATCATTAGCAAACATGTACAATAATTCACACAATTATATATACAATTCACGACATATATTCAAACATTGAACATACATTCACACATAAATTATCTCACAAGACACTATCATGAGGTAACTCTGCGCGTCATCTCTCAAACGCTTCAAACGACACCTTATTTGGTCATACATAACTAAAGTTACGATAAAAATAGTCGGATAATAAAACATGGTTCAATTCTGAAAATTTTCAAAAGTAGGCTAGTATCAATCGATTGACATAGGATGTCAATCGATTGACATCGAATCCTTTTGCATTGCCTTTTCAATTTTTTACTTTTTGGCTGCATTCAATCGATTAATTCCTTGTATTAATTGATTGTCATAGTGAAAATTTACATATTTTTCTAAAATCACACACATGCAATCGATTGACATATGGTGTCAATCTTTGACATAAGCGCAGAATGCAAAAAAAATCCCATTTTCTCTCACATATTTCATCTTCTTCGTCATATATCTCTCATACCTCATATCAACCCTCATTATAACATTCAAAACACAACAATTGCACATCCTATTATGACCAACACATCAATTACTCACTGATTAATATTAATCCATCATTTTATCATGAATTGATCAATTATGTTCATACTCTAAAACACCCAATTACAACACAAATTCACTATCTAATCAGTTAACTCAAGAGCATGAAGCAACATAACATTAAATACAAATTTTACATCAGTCATGGCATAAAATAGAATCACACTCATAATTTATTAGATTATCATCAAGCAATAGAGAAACTAAAAACTCTATTGGAGGTTAAGAGAAACCTCTCTACCTTTTCATGATTAAGGCACCCTTAGATGAATATTCTCTCTCCCCTTATCTTGTAATTCCAGTAAAAGCAAGCAAGCAACTATTCTATGTTTCTCTTTCCCAAAGCCCTAACTCTCTTCCAATGCTCTCCAACTTTCTCTTTTTACATTTATAACAAAATTCTCAATAACCGTTATTCCTCTATTTTTCAAATTGTATAATAATCTAATTAATTTCCTCATAACAAAATTTTTGGCCCAACAAAACATCAACTTCTCTCGACTAACCACCTAATTCTCTATTATTTCACTTTTTATCCCAACCTTTACTATTCTCTAAAATTTTATTAATTTAATTAATTAAATCTCACCAAAACTAATTAAATCAAGCACAATTCACCACAAATGCCGCCACCGGCTAAACACGTCATAAATCACATAAAGTAATTATTTAAATAATTTAGTCAATCAAATAAATAATTAATTAATTAATTAATTAAATCGGTGTGTTACAAGGTCGAATTCTAGCAAGTGCAACTTCATATTTTATATAAAAACAAACAAGTTTACATAACGATTTTATTGATACCGAGGTATGTGTGTGTGTGTGTGTATGTATATATATATATATATATATATATATATATATATATATATATATATATATATATATATATATATATATATATATATTAACAAACCATTTTACAAATAATCATATATATTAAATTTTAAATGAAATACAATTTTTCATAATTTTACAGAAAAGTTAGATCTAGAAGAGTCTTCTGTTTCATCCTTGTGAATATCCTAGAGAAGATTAAATGTTAGAAGTTGTTGCATATCCATTATTTGCAATATTTTCTAAATGGGTTCTCATTCATTTGATTCTCAAAAGTTAGTTAAGGAAACTAGTTTATCATGTAAAGAGAAGAGATTATGGTAAGAACACAAACCTTCAACCTACTATTTTTGGCTCATGCAATCCATCACAAAGAATGTCTCCACTTTTTTAAATATTAATGTTTTTATTATCAAAGTTTAATATTCTAAATATTTTTTATTCAGATATATAGTGTGGCGTCATCGTTTTCAATGGTTTTCGTGATAGTTTTATTCTGATCACTAATATTTCTTGTGGATTAATGTTTTGAGCGACTACTACAAAATATACCTTTAATAACACTAAATTACAATTGTCTGACAGCCGAAAGTGGTAATACCTCAATGTTGGATGCATCTTGTTTTTTATATTTACGAAAAGGCATTGCATTACAGTTAAAACAATTAACTGTGATTATACATTCATGGAGTGACAGGGTTCGAATCCCTCAAACAATTTTCTACTTTTTCGTTACAATGAGTGTTGTCATTCTATATATATATATATATATATATATTCATGGAGTGACAGGGGTCGAATCCCTCAAACAATTTTCTACTTTTTCGTTACAATGAGTGTTGTCATTCTATATATATATATATATATATATATATATATATATATATATATATATATATATATATATATATATATTAAAATACTTATCACCACGGTGTATAATGCCAATTGTTGTGAAGGGCATTACATTTAATCAAGATTTTTAAATACGACCGTGGTGAAATTGTTTTCCCATATATAAGTGAATGAACTCTTGCTTCTTGATAGTATCGTCGTATCTCTCAGAGCAAAATCCTAGCACGCATTTTCTCTCTTCTTCTTCGTCATTAGCATTCATATTCTACAGTATAGCCTAAATCTTGTTCTTCATACATAAAGGTATTCTTCTTCTACCTTATTCTCTCATTTTTGTGTATATTGTTATTATGTTTCACATGATTTTCTTCTTGTTCGAGAGTGTATGGGTTTTTTGTTGTTGTATGTTTTTGTTGTTGTTGTTGATAAATGTAGATAAATATTAGTTGACATGATTTTCATATTATTTACTTCGGCTTCACATATTTTGTTGTTGGTTGTTGTTGTTGACAAATCTTTTTCCATATTCTCTTTTATTCGTGTATGTTGTTGTCAGTGGCGGAGCCAGGACCCTGAGGCAGGGTGTGAAAATATTTGTTGACTAAAACATATTATATATATATATATATATATATATATATATATATATATATATATATATATATATATATATATATATATTACCTCTTTTTAAATTTAAAATATCATCGGTTCTATTCTTTTTGCCTTTGATTTTTATATGCAAATGTTAATTTACTATAATAAGTAATTGTTGAAAAGGGAAAATTAACACGTGAGAGGGAGAGTAGGATAAACTAATGTTAAGAGAGAGAGAGAGAGAGAGAGAGAGAGAGAGAGAGAGAGAGAGAGAGAGAGAGAATATTTATTATATTAATAAGTAACATTGAGAGATAAAGAGAGCATTTATTAAATTATTATAATGGGTTATATGAAAACTAATATGTGAGAGAGAAAGAGTGATATACTGACGTGACGTGACATTGAGAGAGTGAGCAAATAAATTACTGGGTGCAATTTGTATTATTTCGGGGGGGTACAAATTGACCATTATTAAAAAAATTGAACTAAAATTTCAAATTTGAGGGGGTGCACTTGAACCCCCTGGACCAAACGTGGCTCCGCCACTGGTTGTTGTTAAGTTGATGTTATTGTTATGTATATTGATACATTTTTATTGGATTACACTGTACTGTTAGTTTATGTTAACATGTTGTTTTTTCATGGTGTTTGTAGGATTACAATTGATTTGTGATGCTATGAAGGAAAAATACAAGAGAGGATGAAACTGAAGGGAAAGATGCAAACTTGTGTGATGGACCTAAAGTGACATCTATTCAAATTTAACACAAGTTTGTATATTTATCCTTAGTTTCATCCTCATTTTATTTTACAAGTTTGCAAACTATGGGTGTGGTTCACGTGATGGTTGGTCTTAATTTTCCATGAATTTTTTTAATTATATGTATGTATGTATGTTGTTGATATATGTTGTTGTATGTTTTTAATATTATTGTTGATGACGTTTTGTGTTGTTTGTTAAAAAATGGTCCTTTTTATGCACTTTAATTTGGTTGTGGCAGGGTATCAAACCCATTATCCTATATTTATGACAACAGCTGTTTAAGTCAACCGTTGTGATAGGTAGTCCGCTACATAGTTTATCTCAACGTTTGCATGCACGTGGTTGAAAACAACGAACTTACAACCACACCTTACTTCCCCGCGGTTGGTCAGACATGATGGCATTCTTTTTCCAACCACAATGAAAGGGTTTTTTCGTAGTAATGAGCGTTGATAATCAATAAATGGACATCTAAGATTTGTTGGTCTCTTGTGCAATTTAGTAAACAATGGAAGCTTCCTCACCTTTGGTTATGATCTAAAGTGATTCCATTATGAACATGTATTGCAAGAGAATGAATGACATGATATTTGTACAAATTACAAGTTTCATATTCATGTTATGTTATAGAAAACATTAAACATGTACCTTGATAATGTACCTTTCCTTCAAAATTTTATCATTACCATAACATTTTCTTGTTGATACATTCCAACTTGAAACAATCACTATGTGTTTCTTCAAGCCAATAAAAAACAACTTCTTGGACAAACACAAAATAAGTCTCTAACAACTTAACAACTTCAAATTAAACTAAACTACTAAATGCAAAGCTATTAAATACTTAAAAAGTTGGGTTGCTTCCCAACAAACACTTGTTTAATGTTGTTAGCTTGAATTTTTTTTTAATTAGATGCTCCCTATTGTTGCTTCTTTTGCTTAACTAGTTGTTTATGCTTCCTGGTGTTGTTGTTGTTCCCCCAGGAAGTTCTTGTAAGAACAAGATTTGGTTCTACATCTGGCCATTAAGTTTTTATGATAACTGCACATATAATCTAAGATAACAAGTATGTATGATATGATTTCTCTCTAGTATGTGGCTGTTGTAAATATGATTTTGACTCTGATAAGAAGGTGTGTGACGTCATTAGACTCAATTATTAACACTCTGCAAGAAAACATATATGTGTGTACAAAGTAAAGTCAAGATTCATAAATGTTTTTAAGACAACGGTTCTAATGAATGTTAGTTCCGAACATTCTAATTAAGACTTTATGAGAAAGGTCTACAAGACTTTCTAATGAAGATGCGCTTCTAATGGTACAAGTTCTAAAGATTCTGAAGACGTGGTTCAAGTGAACAAACTCTGAAGATTCTGAAGACACATTTTGTGAAGATCAAGTTCTAAAGAGTTTCTGAAGACAAGATTCTGATTAGACGAAGTGCAGGAGACTCTGAAGACAAAGGACGTGCTTAATGAAATCTGAAGACTCTAAAGATAAGGTTCTGAAGGAACAGGTTCTGAAGACTCTAAAGATAAGGTTCTGAAGACTCTGAAGATTATGCTTCCAAAAGAACGAGTGCTGAATATTCTCAAGTAAGCTTCTGCTGAACAAAGATCTTGGTATTCTGAAGACTGAGTTTCTGAAGACTACACAAAAAATGGCTCTTTTACAACACGCTTCATCAAATCAATATCTAAAGCCTCTGAAGATACTAGAAGACTGAAGATCAGAATGGTTTAAAGCTGAATATAATAGTATTAAAACTTTGTATCCTCTACCTCGAGAAGGTAGCGCAGGAGCATCTTTTTGTACATTGATGTTGACCATTCCTTCATGTGAACGTTTGGATATTGCTGTTGGAATATGTTTTCAAGAATACCCCACAATGGATTTATTCTCTCCTGCTCTATAAATTGAAGACTTAAAGCTTGAAGATATGTTGCTCATGGCTAGAAGCTCATAGATTATTGCTGAAGCAGCCATTGATCACAAGAGAGAAAGATAAAAGATTGTTGAATGTTGTTCATATAAAATTTTATCAGTCAACACAACAAACAAATCAACATGTAGCAAGCAAAGATGAAGCTGCTACTACAAGTGTGCACAAATGATGAATATGCTAACACCATATGAAACTTATCAAGTAAAACATTATAAGTAAAGCATACTAGCTAAGTTGAGCTTGATGGTTGAATTGGAAAAAGCATTATATGTTCAAGAAATGAGTACAAGATGCTGTAGGCTGAAGCTTAAACGAAGAATGGTCAATGGAGAAGAAGCTGGAGCAGAATGATGAAGAACGCATAACGATGCAACATGCTAAATCCATGTGAAACTCATCAAGTGAAACATCAATAAGTGAAGCATAATAACTTATTTGATCTTGATAGTTAAGCTGGAAGAAGCATTATCTAGTCATAAAGGAGTATAGAAGCTTAAAGCTATTGATAAGAAGCCGAAGTGCTCATAAGAAAGCTTTTAAGCAAATACAGGACTAGGGAGCTTTATAATCTCTTAGAGATTTAGTTTTTAGATATTTTATGTATTAGAAAGCAAGGAGTTATTGCTCACAACTTGCTATTATACTTCATTTGTGTAATCAGCTTGTAAAAAGCATATTAATGCACAAGAAAATCCTTGAAAAATGTAATGATCCTTGAGCGGTCGAATGGTGACCAAAATGCTCGAGAGGGCCAAATCGTGGTGTAGCGGCTTGGAGAATGTTTCCTTGAGAGGCGAATGAATGCCAGGATTCTCAAGAAGGCAATGAGGGGTTTACCTTGTGGTTGTAATTATGTTGATGATTAGTGGATTAAGTCCTTGGGATAAGGCAAAATCACCTTGAGAGGTGGACTGGAGTAACTTCGTTAACAGTGAACCAGGATAAAATAATTGTGTTTGTTTATTTTATTTACTTGTTAACGCAATTGATTTGAATTTCGCAAATGGGGATGAATATGAAACCCAATTCAACCCCCATTTCTTGTGTTTCTCAACCTTCAATTGGTATCAGAGCTCCAGTTTTGTTATTGATGTTTATCAAACACTTAACTGTGTCAGATAAAGATATGGACGAGCTTTGAGAAACTCTCTGGTTATACTCCACCATCTACAGTTTCAGTCTCATATAATGATGTAAAGATTGAGTACTGAAATGACAAACCAGAAAGGTTCATTCTGGATTATGTCACTGATTCTTAGAGCTGGTTGGTATTGACAATATAACCCTCTCTTATGATGCTTGCAAGAAGATTGAAAGCAAATTTGAAGAATCAGCTGGTAAAAGGATAATATACTCATCAGATAATTTGAAGAATCTGATGAATGCTATTCTTGGAATACGTTAGTTGAGAACTACGTATCTTCTCAAGGTGATGCCTAGACAAGGCTTAAGAAAGATCTACAAGAATCATCAGAAAGCAAGAAATCTTGTTTGCTGGAAGCTATTCTTTCTGAGTATAGGATGTTTTCAACAATCAGATTCGATCTACCGTTGACTTTCTCAGGATTGCTCATTAGGAACTCTTTCACGTGAAGAAGAGAAAATGATTGAGTCATGATATTGAGGCATGAACACTTCAAGGTGTAGTATGCTGAAGGTGTTAGAAATATTGCTATCAAGATTTTAAATCATGAATGCAGAATTTAAGATTCTAAATGAAGAATTCTTCGTTAGGATTCTTGAAGAAGATGATCAGAAACTTGCTATTTGAATAGAAGCTAATGATAACTGATCAAGCCTGGAAATTAGCTTTGGAGCTTAATATCAGGATTCTGAATGTCTGGACAGAATGAAGATGTCTACTCCGATTATGGAAAGCTTTGTAGATTTCTGAAGTGATTAGAAAGGAAGATTATCAAGCTGTTAGAAGTTTGGAAGAATAACACATGCATGATCAATTTTCTAAATTATTGACATATGTGTTCATATGGAAAATTGGTGTGACATAAGACAAGCAAGTTGTTATCTTGAGAAAGGTATCTCAGTTGAACAAACTTAAGTTTGTCAAAACGTCATTCTCAGAAGCTTCAGATACATGAATGTATCCTTCTGATCTCACCACTTTCTGGACTCATGTGACTGAGTGAAAGTATGAGCTTAAGAAGCTATCTGATGAAAAGAAGATTCTGATGTTCTAAGTTCTTCACAATCAATTACAGATAATTGAAGAATATAACAAGCTTGAAAAGAAATGTTTAAATTCATGATACATGAGAAATCATAATGATAAAGCATTTCTAGGAAGCAGCTAGCATGTTTATTCAGAACATAATATGATTCGAATCTAGTCTGATGCATGTTGACTAGATTGCTCTGAATATCCAAAGGCTACTGAAGCACCTTTATCAGAAATCAAATCAATGTCAGATTTGATGGTAAGCTTGGAAGTCAGACACTAAAGCTTAGTAGAATAATACAAAGCTAGAAACTATCTTCCCTATGATGAAGTAAACAAAGTTGTTTTAGAAGTATCAGAATGAAGAAATCAGAAGATGCTTAAATCAAAACTCATCAAAGTTCACACTTTCTAAGAAAGGAAAGACAAACCTTCTAATGAATTATTTATGGTTCAAAAAGATACCTTTTGATGGATTGTTTCCAGTAAGAACAAGATTATCATTCAAACCTTCAAGAGAAAGAGATTTTGGTTTGATGATATCTGCATCTGGTGAAGATCAGCATCTATTTAATGATTGAATTCTAATGATGAAAGAAGATTCCAACAAGTATATTTAGCACATAAATACTCATTGGTTTGTGTTTAAGCTGAGAAACTTTTGGTCTTCTGGAAATAAGACTTCTTGAAGAAGTTGCATTCTGATCTCTGTCGAAGATAGAAGATGGACGATTCTAAGGTGAATATCAGATAAAAATTTGGTTCTTCTTCAACAATCAAAGGTGAAACCAGTGTCAGAAGAGATATTCTCACCCTTCAGAATGGAAGCCATCAAGATGAAATATTCATATGAAGATTGGAGCAGAGAAGACAATGGAAGAAGAAATGATTCTAGTGATCCAGTTAGAAATGATGTCGACGAGTCAACAACCACAGAAGTTGAACGCTTGGTGATTCTAAAGAAGTCTCAACATCAGAAGCTGAAATCTACGGAAGAAATGAGTAACGTATTTCTAATCCTTACTATTTAATTTAAAGTAGTATAGAAATTTATTCTTATATTCTAGAGAAATACGTTTCAAGAGACAATATCAGAAGGAATTCAATTTCTAAAATCTTTAAGATAAAATCCTTGCTAGGATAATATCTCCCTCAAAAGATTTCCTTACTGAAATCAGACTTGTTTCCATTTCGCTTATGAATTTAGTTCTACATCAAATGGAAAGAGCCATCTCTAATGCAACCTCCAGAATAGAAAATTAAATTTCTAGTGCTTAGTGACATTTGCTATATTACTGAGATATGAGATATTTGTGTCTAGCAAAGTCTCTTCATTTCTTAAGTAATAAAAATAAAACGCTTGTTTATCGGTAAATGTTTTTAATCATTGAAAATTGAAAAGTGTGATGCATTTATTTATCATTATGATACGAAATGTTGATACGTTAACAAAACTTTTGTATTACTTGTATCACACCTAGTATCTGATGGGACAACTCGGGTAATGAGAATATCTTTGATACATGACATTAAAATCATGTCACCTTACCTTTTGTCAGATATTCTGAATTCATTCCTCTTTGAGTGTCTTCTCCCTTAACCTAGTGTCTGTGTAGGTCACCTACTCTCTCGTTTTATTTAGCGTATTAGTCTTTTTATCAACCGTCGTGGAAATAGCAATAGTCACTAATTTTAGATAAACCATTAATTATTTTGCATGTCTCGAAACTGATTGCCATTATTATCTTTTCTCCTCTTTATAAGTAGTATCTACCTTTTCTTTATTTATATCATCCTTCCCCAAACCCTTATTTATTTCATACTTTTTCTTCATCATATCATTCATACCCTAGTTGTATCACCATGCCTCTCAAAACCTTTTGTGGTAACGAAGACATTCTAGAACTTATCACACAAAAAACGTCCAAATCTCCCTGTTCTCAGAGAAGCTGGTTTCAACCTAACCATAAGTATATGCATACAATGATGGTCTAAATACTATGTCATTTTACATAGACCCATCTATCCAAATCTTGTGAAGGAATTTTGGAAGTTTGCACGGGTTGGTGAAGATGGCAACTCTGTTCTGTCCTCAATTTTTGGGGTTCCCTTCATTGTCACTCCCACCTCCATTACTGAAGCTATAGGATGTATTCAACTTGGTACCACTGTGGAAGAATTCCATCTTAACTACACCTTTGTTGAAAAACTCTCTGAAATCCATGACAAATCTCTTCTAAATTTTGTACCAAATGATCCTGAAGGACTCCAGCCCATTGTTAAATCCTGGTTTCAACTTCTGCTATCCAACGTTCAACTAAGGGGAGTAGACAAAAAAGTTCTGTCACATGATGATAGACTCTTTATCTACTTTCTTATGAACAATGTTCGGATTAACCTGCATCAAATGTTTTTCAATCATCTGAAGGCCATGGTTGATGTCTCGAGAAGTCAGCACAAATCTTATATTCCTTACGTAAGGATTCTGTCTTAACTATTCTTTAAATCTGAGATTGTTGGGTTAGTCAAAAGGCTTGGACCAGAAAATACAGGTGAGGAAGTGAGATGTGAAAGGGTTGATAAGCTGATGGATTTCTGATGTATCGAGTTGTAGTGGTTGTTTTCAGGACATTTGAATTTATGTGCTTCTTGTGGGTGTTTTGGATCTGGTAGTTTTTGAAATATGGTGTTGAGTAGTTAGTTATGTTTAGCACAAAGTCCTCATTAGGTTCTGATGTTCCTATGGTCTTGTAACTTCCTCTAATTAATTTAGTCTAGTTGTCTTTAGTGGTTTCTTGTTGATTCCTTACTTTTTCTAGTTTGTACTCTTTGAAATGATTAAATGTAGTTTTTAATGAAAATTAATGACATTTACCTTTTCATATCACTCTGTCTTATTCGTTCTACACCTTTTTGATTTCTGACAAAGGGGGAGAAAGTGATATATTATTTTGATAATCCAATCTAAAGAATCTCATCCCAAATATGTTGAATATGTTTTACTTCTAACCACATGTTTAAGAATTGATCAGGAACTTCACAAAAGTTCATTGTATGTTAGAGCAGGTTATCAAAAGACAGAAGTTAAGACATATCAGAAGCTATGATATATCAGAATACATAATTTGTATTTGATAAGATATCAGAAGATATGTTATATCAGAAGACGTGTACAAGAAAGAAGAATACCAAAAAATATTGATCTGATAATATATCTAATGTTGATTACTAAGTTATCAGAAACAATAGATGTCCATGACTTTCGTGCTGATACCCAAACCTTGTCAGAAGTTGTTAACTTTCTGAAAGGATGATTCAATTGGTATCTAAAATTCAATGGTATCCAAACCTCACATGGTATCCAAACTCTAGCGTTGAAAGAATGTGAACTCTTTGTAGATGAAATCAAGTTAAAGTCATAAAAGAAAATATTTGGTTTCTGAACCATAAAATGACTTAAGGATATATGCACCTGTTGATGATCTGTGCTAAGTTATTGATGATTTGGTTTTGATACATGATGCGTGGCATCTAAGAAAGTATCTACCTGTTTCTGAAATATAATGCAAGATATCAATTCTAACAAGGAAAATCAATTTCTGATACGTCTACAGTATTCTGATAGTATGCTTGGCTCTAAGATGAAGACCAGCCAGTTCTAGTTAGATTCTGATGAGACGTCACTGAGAAGTAATCCTTCTCTTTTGAACATGATTCTACTTCAAAATCATTTTATGAATCTTGGGATCACGGGGAGACTCTGAACAAGCATAAATGAATTTTGAGAGTAACAGAATCAGGGGGAGCCTGTTAAGCTTATCTCTGACTCTATGGATTTATGGTGATTACCCTACACGAATTGCTCTATCAAAATGCATTGTTTGTCATCATCAAAAAGGGGGAGATTGTAAGAACAACATTTGGTTCTACATTTGGCCATTAAGTTTTTATGATAACTACACATATAATCTAAGAGAACAATTCTATATGATATGATTTCTCTCTAGCGTGTGGTTGTTGTCAATATGATTCTGACTCTGATAAGAAGGCGTGTGACATCATCAGACTCAATTATCAACACTCTGGAAGAAAACTTATATGTGTGTATAAAGTAAAATCAAGATTCATGAATGTTTCCAAGTCAACGATTCTAATGAACGTTAGTTCTGAACATTTTATTTAAGACTTTATGAGAAAGGTCTACAAGAATTTCTAATGAAGATGCGCTTCTAATGGTACAAGTTCTGAAGATTCTAAAGACGTGGTTCAAGTGAACAAACTCTACAGATTCCGATGACACATTTTGTGAAGATCAAGTTCTGAAGAGTTTCTGAAGACAAGATTCTGATTAGACGAAGTACAGAAGACTCTGAAGACAAAGGACGTGCTTAATGAAATCTGAAGACTCTGAAGATAAGTTTCAGAAGGAACCGATTCTGAAGATTCTGAAGATTATGCTTCCAAAAGAACGAGTGATGAAGATTCTCAAGATAAATTCTGCTGAACAAGATCTTGGAATTCTGAAGACTGAGTTTCTGAAGACTACACAAAGAATGACTCTTCTACAACACGCTTCATCAAGTCAATATCTGAAGCCTCTAAAGATACTATAAGACTGAAGATCAAAATGGTTTCAGGATGAATATAATAGTATTAAAACTTGGTATCCTCTACCTCGAGAAGGTGGCGCAGGACCAACTTTTTGTACATTGATGTTGACCATTCCTTCATGTGAACGTTGGGATATTGTTGTTGGAATATGTTTCCAAGAATACCCCTCAACGTCTCTCCTGCTCTATAAACTGAAGACTTGAAGCTCGAAGATATGTTGCTCATGGCTAGAAGCTCATAGATTATTACTGAAGCAGCCATTGATCACAAGAGAGAAAGATAAAAGATTGTTGATTATTGTTCATACAAAGGTTTATCACTCAACACATCAAAAAAATTAACATGTAGCAAGAAAAGATGAAGCTGTTACTACAAGTGTGCACAAACGATAAATATGCTAACACCATATGAAACTTATCAAGTGAGACATTATAAGTGAAGCATATTAGCTTAGTTGAAATTGATGGTTGAATCGGAAAAAGCATTATATGCTCAAGAATGGAGTACAAGATGCTGCAAGCTGAAGCTTAAACAAAGAATGCTCAATGGAGAAGAAGCTGAAGCAGAATGATGAAGAACACATAACGATGCAACATGCTAAAGCCATGTGAAACTCATCAAGTGAAACATCAATAAGTAAAGCATAGTAACTTAGTCGATCTTGATAGTTAAGCTGGAAGAATCATTATCTACTCAGAAAGGAGTATAGAAGCTTAAAGCTATTGATAAGAAGTCGCATTACTCATAAGGAAGCTTTTAAGAAAATACGGAACTATGGAGCTTTATAATCTCTTAGAGATTTATTTTTTAGAGAGTTTCGGTATTAGAGAGTGTTCTGGACTGGGCCGTGGTTTCCTACAATCAAACAGGCCCAATCCACACAACTTGAAGAAGCCCAATAAAGCCCTAGAGAAGGACACATGTCTGCCCTACGCAAGGCCAAAAAGTATGCCGGGCACCTGACTCCTTGACAATGTCGAGGAGCCGAAGACAAACAGGAAAAGAAAACACCACACCCTGATGAAATGGACTTCCTCGACAGATTAACTTCTCCCCACGAGAATACTCCCAATCCCCATTGAATCATGGGTCCCCGACAAACACGGTTCGCCTCCATTGAGTCATGTCCAAACCACAACCACCACATCTCCTCGACATTATAGACTCTCCCCCGAGGAGCCCATCAACGGTCTTATCCACGCAGATACGTTTCATGTAACCGTCTAATAATGGCATTAAAGAGACAGTTACACTAGGGTGTTGACCACGAGCTGGTCATTATTACTACACGTAAGCCCTAGCAGTTACTTGGGACGGGTCACACGCTGGTCCCACCCGTTGCAGGTAACCGTTGGCCACGCGCTGGGGGTCTCCTATAAATACCCTCTCACTTGAGAGGGTCAGGATAAGTTAACTTCTTACTCTCATTCATATTCTCTGTATTTGCTGTGCACTCACTGACTTAAGCATCGGAGTGTCCTACAGGTACACCCCCCACCGTCTTTCATCATCATTGAAGCAATAACAAATCCAGATGTCGTTGGCCATTATCAAATTGTCTGATCCAGGTACGATCAGTGGCGTCGTCTGTGGGAACTTTCACAAGTTTCCCCGTTTTCCTCGCGATAAACCAAACTTTCCTCATTCAACTACCAGCAATGGCCAACCCGTCGGCGAATCAAGCTGTCGACAATGTCATCACACAACTTGGTGGTAACACCCACGGAGACAACAATGTTCTTCAGCCGGTCGTGGAGAATGATGTCAGAGATGGGATCACCGCCTCTCTATCTTTCGATGAGGTGGAATATGAGACGGTTCAACAAGATGGACAGGAAGCAATCTTCCAACCCACCTACCATCCTGTGGATCCACCACCAAATGCAGATCCGAACACTGCTGCCTTGTTTCCATTGGTCAATCAGACCAACCAAATGATCTTCAACCAAGGCTTACGAATCGAGAAGCTGGAAAAAGGTCGTGGTCGAACTTCCCCGCGAAAACATCCACCACCTCCTTATGCCGGACATCCACAATCTCCAGTGGAATCTCGCAGCCCATCCCTAGTAAATAGAGGTCGCAGGCCGCGTTTGGAGCGTAATCAAACCGAGCATCCTCAGAAGTATCATCGTTCCCTGCCACCAAAAGGGCACACTCGTCCCTTAAAGACTAAGAGGAATAAGCCTGATGTCGAGGAGCCAAGAGGCCGTCATAAAGAAAACTCCCCGAGACGTCACTATGTTCGTGCTTATAACTCTCCTTCTGTATCCCCGGGAGGCAGCGATGATGACGACTACCGGACTCCTCTGTCCAGACAAATAATGGAAGCTCCTATTCCTAAAGGCTTGGAGAGACCTCCATCCTTGGGGACTTACGATGGAACGTCTGATCCGGACGACCATGTCGAGAGCTTCGAGGCTCTTCTCGACTTTAGAAACGTCTCCGGCGCTATCAAATGTCGATTATTCCCCACGACTCTTCGGAAAGGGGCCATGGCTTGGTATATAAACCTGGCACCTAAATCAATAACGTCGTGGAAAGCTCTAAGAGAACGTTTCAGGAAGCATTTTACAGCTTCTCGAAGACATCCAAAAACTATATCATCCTTGGAGGCCATCTTCCAAGATAAGAAGGAATCTCTCCGGAGCTACATAGAAAGATTCAACAAAGAAGCGGTCGAGGTCCATACGACCAACCATATAAAATTATATCTCATCATCAAAGGGCTACGAGTTGGCTCCAAGTTCGCAGAATCTGTCGGATTACACCGTCCTCGCAGCTTCGAAGGCTTCCTCGAACGAGCTTAGTCACACATTGAGTTAGAGGAAGCAGAAGCAGCCCAGATTGCCCTGGATTTAAGAAGCAGAGAAGGCTCCCGCGGCCGGAACAGAGAAGACTCCCCTCCACCTAGGCGAGGAGGGGATAGGAGAAGAGAAGATTCCCCTCCACCTAGGTGAGGCGGGGAGAGGAAAAAGGAAGATCGGAATAAAGACTCCCGCGAATCCCAGGGACCTGCTGGTCTTTTCAAAGACTACACCCCACTTAACGTGTCCCGTGCACACATTTTCAGTGAATGTGCAAATTCCGAGTTCGTGAAAGGGGGAATCCGCTTCCCAAAACCAACAGCTCCCAAACCAAATACTGATAAATCCAAGTACTGCCGGTTCCATCGCAGTCACGGGTATATTACTGAGGATTGCATCCACCTTAAAGACGCAATCGAAACACTGATTAAAGAGGGCTACCTGAAAAAGTACGCCAAACAAGACGAGGCTCCTCGCCCCACCGGCCAAGAAGCTCTAAATACCGAGGAGACTAGCCCACCGGACGCTGGAAAACTGCAAGTTGCCTTAAGGATTACACGACCAGAATACTTTGTTTTCCAAGAAAATATTAGCGACGCTGAAGCTGTTCGAAACTTGTGGAAAAGCTTCCTGGAAGAAGACCTAGTAAGTGTTCGCAGCACTTGGGAAAGTTTCCCCCAAGCCCTAGTCATATCGGACGGAAACCCCGAATGAGCGACCGTCGGTTCTATAAAGAGGAAATTTGACGAGCTAAAGACATCCACTCCTCGAGACCTAACTCTCAGCCTATCTCACGGAAAATCACGTCCTATCAGCTTCTATCTCGAGGAGCTACCAGGTGGATCCCCGAATGCTAATATACCCCTCCTAATTCGGGCACAAATGGCCAACTTTGATGTACATCGGATTTTGGTCGATTAGGGAAGCTCGGTGGATATCATGTACACTCACCTCTTCGACACTCTCCAGCTGACAAAACATCACCTATCCCCATATGTGGGATCTGATCTGCAAGGCTTCAACGACGCATCTACTAGGCCTCGAGGTTACGTCGAATTGGTGGTCACATTCGGAGTAGGTGAAACAGCTCGACAGGTGAAGACGCGTTTTCTAGTGGTCGACTGCCCTTCCCTCTACAACTGCATATTGGGAAGGACCACTTTGGCTGAAATAACAGCTGTACCATCCACTGTCCACCTAATAATGAAGTATTATACGACACGAGGACGTGTGGTTACCCTCCACGGGGATATTGAAGCAGCTAGAAGATGTTTCGATGCAGCGATCAAAGGTCTAAGTGTCGTCGGTGGCATCCACCCCAGAAGAGCAACTTCAGATGTCGCACAGGTTCCACTACCGCCGGTCAACGCGGTCGACCTTGATAGCAGGTTCACCGGGGAACAGGAAGAAGTCGCAGACAAAGACCTCCCAGTTGAAGTCAACGGTCAAACTCCCTACCCAACACGCCCCATCCCAGACAGAGATTTTGAGCTGATTCCTCTTGGCGACGACCCAGAGCGAACTGTGAAGATCGGCCGTGGACTCCCCGACCTGGCGAGGAGGCAGCTAAAGGCATGTCTCCGAGAGAATGCAGATTTGTTCGCTTGGAGCGCTACGGAGATGCCCGAATTAGATCCTCAAGTGGCTTGTCACCAGCTGACTATAGATCCAAATGCTAAGATTGTAGTTCAACGTAGGAGTAGGCAGTCTCCAAAAAAAATGGAGGTTGCTGAAAAAGCTGTAAAAGACCTCCTAGAGGCAAACTTTATTTCGGAAGCCAAGTACACCACTTGGTTATCCAATGTTGTACTCATTAAAAAATCTAATAGAAAATGGAGGATGTGCATTGACTACACAGATCTTAATCGGGCATGCCCGAAAGACTCTTACCCATTGCCTAACATCGACCGACTGGTCGACAACTCTGCAGGATTTAAACTGTTGTCCTTCATGGACGCTTATTTGGGATATAACCAAATTCCCATGGATGAGGCCGACAGAAAGCATACAGCTTTTATGACTGAGTCGGGCAATTACTATTACAATGTAATGTCCTTCAGTCTGAAGAATGCTGGCGCCACCTATCAACGAATGATGAACAAAGTCTTCCGAGCAAAAATTGGTGACATGCTCGACGTCTACATGGACGACCTGATCATCAAATCCGCAGAGGAAGTCGACCACGCTGCTCATCTTAAAAAGGTGTTCGACACGGCGAGGAAATGTCGCATGAGGTTCAATCCCGACAAGTGCACTTTCAGTGCCCGAGTGGGGAAATTTCTTGGCTTTTACCTTACGGAGAGAGGAATTGAAGTGAAGCCTAACAAATGTAAGGCCTTCTCCTAGATTCCTACTCCGAAGTCAAAGAAGTCGATACAATCACTTAACGGGATGTTAACTGCCCTCTCTCGTTTTATCGCTAAATCTGCCCAATACGCACTCCCATTTTTCAAACTTCTCCGACAGAAAGCAACATTTGAATGGAGTGAAGAATGCGAACAAGCCCTCCTCCATCTAAAACAAGTCTTATCACAACCCCCGGTCTTGTCCCGACCAGATAATGGGGAAACACTTTTCTTGTACCTGGCCATCGCCAGCGAAGCGGTAAGTGCTGTCCTCATACGGGAGACCCCCGACGGACAGAAACCGATTTATTTCACAAGCAAAGCTCTTTAGGGTCCCGAACTGAGATATCAATAGATTGAAAAGGTCGCCTTAGCCCTCGTAACTGCAGCCAGAAGATTACTCCATTACTTCTTGGCCCACACAGTTGTGGTAAGGACTGAGCAGCCTATCAGACATCTCCTTAGTCGGCCAGATATGGCGGGAAGAATGCTCCGGTGGTCTCTCGAGCTATCCGAGTTTGACGTTCGATACGAAGGAAGAAAAGCCTTAAAAGCTCAGGTACTGGCCGACTTCATAGCGGAGATGACAGTCCCTGAATCTTCGACCAATGGCTCCCAAAAATGGACAATTTACGTCGACGGAGCCTCCAGTGCAAAGGGCAGCGGGGCAGGCATTATCCTCGAAAACAAAGAGGGTATCCTGATAGAAGTCTCAGTAGAGCTATCTTTCAAAACATCAAATAACCAAGCTGAGTACGAGGCATTCCTTGCAGGTCTTCGACTTGCAGAAGACCTCGGCGCAAAAGAAGTCAAAATCTTCACAGACTCTCAGCTCGTAGCATCACAAGTTCGGGGAGAATTTCAGGCCAAAAATGATAATCTCATTGAATACCTAACCTTGGTACAAGAAAAGTTGAAGAAATTTGTCTCCGCGGAGGTGGCTCACATACCGCGTGAGCATAATACTCGAGCAGACGTGCTCTCCAAACTAGCGAGCACCAAGAAGAAATGAGGAAACAAATCAGTGATCCAAGAAATACTGACCCATCCGAGAATCAACAAACCTACCTCGACCACGGAAATAAACGTTATCGGGGACGCAAACTGTTGGATGACTCCAATTTACGAATACTTGATGACAGGCATATTGCCCGACGATCCTAAAGAAGCCGGGATAGTTAAGAGACGAGCATGTGCATACACCATAGTCGAAGGTAAGCTATATCGCCGAGGATTCTCAATCCCTTTACTCCGGTGCGTCGAGGAGGGTAAAGTTTCAGAGATTCTCCAGGAAATACATGAAGGAATCAACGCACAACATCTAGGCAGAAGATCCTTGGCTCGAAAAGCTATCCGAGCAGGATATTACTGGCCCACTATGCAACAAGACGCAAAGGAACACGTTAAAAAGTGTGACCGTTGTCAGAGACACGTGGACATGCACCTCGCTCCTCCAAACGAGCTTAAATCATTGTCATCCCCGTGGCCCTTTGCGTGGTGGAGAATGGATATCCTCGGACCCTTTGTCGTAGGATCATACCAAAATAAGTACCTCATCGTCGGGGTAGATTACTTCACAAAGTGGATCGAGGCAGAAGCATTAGCCAAGATAACTGCTTTCAACATATTATGTTTTTACAAGAGAAATATACTCGCCCGATTCGGCGTGCCTCAGGCCATTGTCACGGACAATGGGACACAGTTCACCGACGGAAACTTCCAAGACTTCGTTGCCAAACTGGGTACGAAACAACATTTTACGTCAGTCGAACACCCACAAACCAACGGGCAAGCTGAAGCAGCAAACAGAGTAATACTCCGAGGACTCAAACGACGACTCGGCGAAGCCAAACAACGGTGGGTCGAGGAGTTACAGAGCGTCCTCTAGGCATATCGGACTACCCCTCATTCCACGACCGGGGAGACCCCGTTCCGGTTAACATATGGAACCGAGGCAGTAATCCCCGTGGAAATCAGGGAACCGTCGAGAAGGATAGAAGCTCCTCTTGACAAAGAAGCGAACAAAGAAGCCCTTCGCGAAGAACTCGACCTGGTCGAAGAAATAAGGACGGGTGCATCCCTCCGAGAAGCCTCTTTAAAACAAAAAATAACTTTGCGTTATAATGACAAAGTCATCAAACGATATTTCCAAGTAGGCAGTCTTGTCTTACGGAAAAATCAGAAAAACTCACGTGAAGGAAAGCTGGCCGCAAACTGGGAGGGCCCCTACCGCGTCATTGCAAAGACGGGGACAGGTGCTTATTACCTCGAAAACCTCCAAGGTGAACAACTTGCTCGACCATGGAATGCTGAGAAGCTCAAACAATATTACAGTTGAGCACTGAATGTAACGATACAAAAGTTACCATTACGGGGAGCGTGTCGTGGTGCGAGGACAACACCCCTATATATTAACGAAGGTCAAAAGTCATGTTGTGTGTGCGATAACTTTTGGCCCGACGAGGAGTACTCTATCGAGCTCCGTCATCGACGTACCTTGTAGGCAGAACACCCAGCTCGCGATGGGAAGTTCACGCCATGAAACTAAGACCTCGATCGACCTCTTAGCTTCATTGAAGGTCGGGGTACAACCCCCGACCGCTCAACCAGCTCTCTTCGCGGTCGAGGATCACTAGAGTCGAGCAAACTCCCAAGTATCCAGCAATTTCAAAATAACTTAAATAAAAATAAGTAAAATACCACACACAAAACAGATAAAGATGCAAAATGGAAATTCTATATCGGGCAAGCCCATTGTCAAAATATTACATAAAGCCCTGGCCATTAGGCCGGGAAGATCAACAAGTTCGGCACGCATGCCAATCAATACAAAAAATTGGCACGCAGGCCAAACCAATTACTCTATCGCTCCGCAGCATCATCAGCGGCCTCGGGATTCTCCTGCTCCCCGTTCCCCCATCAGCATTTACTATCTGTTCGGGCAACACAATCTGTCCGTTGACCACCTCAAACCTAGAATCAGCTCCATCGATTACAAGGTCCGGATTCAGGAGTTTAAGCTGCGCCACAGCGTTCTGGAACCCGACATCTACAAACTCAAGAGCATCATCTTCAGCCAACCGAAGATCCTTCTCGACTTCCCTGAGCTTGGCTATCAAGGCTCCTCGAGAAGTCAATAGTTTATCCTCCTCGGTTTCATTCTCGGCTGGCCGAACAGCCTCTTCCAGTTCAGCTACCCTATCTTTAAGACGTCATTTTTCCTCTTCCAACACGGTGACCCGAGCAAGATGGTCCTTCACCGCATCCTCAGCTTCCCTCAGCTTCCTCTCCGACTGTTGGTGCTGCTCGCCTTGCTTTCTGTTCAGCTCCCTGCAGTCCTTCAAATCTTTCTGCATGCCGAGCAGTTCAGCCTCCAATATCTAAAGTCTATCTTTCAGTCGAGAAAGCTCAGCAGCAGAGCAACTCTCGTCATTCAGAACAAGGGCAGCCGAACAAAGCCGCATGACGGCAGACATATCCTCGAGAATTGTCTTCCTTCTCGCTTCCGCTGTACTCCCCAACAAAGTCTAGACTTCAGCAGGGGCAACACGAGGGCAAGTGACCTCGGAGAAATAGCGACGCTGAAGATAACACAGAGGAATCTCGAAGCTTGCAGGAGGAGGAGGGGAACTACCTTCCACATCAACATTGGACGGCCCAACAGTCTTTGCCCGTTTAGATGCCCTTTGGGCCCCCGGGGACTGATTCTCAGAGCTCACAGTTGCAGTTAAAACATCAAGAGATTGCTTAGAACCCTCGGGCACTGCGGTAGAGGGAATACTCTCAGGCACTGTCGTGGAAGAGATATGCTGAGAGGCGCTTTGTTCAGTCGGACGAGATTGTTCTTCCCTAGCTCTCTTTGCCCTCAACCTCGAATATCTTTATGCAGCTTTGACCATTTTCCCTACAAAAAGAAAGAAAAATATTAGTAAAACAAGATACGCAAACATGAGAAAAATCAAAGTCGAGGATCAATGCATCACCTAAGAGCTCGACAGCCTCCTCATCGGAGAAAGTTTCGAGCAGAACACGAGTATTAATCAGGCGACGGGTCTTCATCACTTGCCCCTCACCACCGGTCGAGGTCTCTCCGTCCTCGGATACGCTGGAGAGTTTATTCAAACTCTCCACATACTCGACAATCTTGTCATAAGCCTCGCGATCCTCGACGTTGAGCTTATGATGTCTTACTTTATATTTGTCTACCCCCTCTTTGTAATGCTCTTCTGTCCAGTAGAGGGGGAATTTTGGCACCAACACTTCTTAGGCTGCACATCCACTTCTTGAGTCACCCGTTCATATATCGAATTGACGGCCTCGGGGGTGACCGGCTTCACAAAATAATAACGCCACTTGAAATCTTGAACAGAGTCCAAGTAAGTATGAAATAAAGCTTTATTTTGTTTGAACGACACCCAGCCGTGTCGACCATCAGTTGTAGACCGCTGCACATGAAAAATTTGGAAGAAAAGGGACACTGTTGCCCTGATCTCTAAATACTTGCAAACGAGCTTAAAAGCCCGGAGAAAGGCCAATGAGTTCGGGTGGATTTGCGATGGAGCCAGTTTTAACCATTTGAAGACCCCCTCTTGGAAGTCGGTGAAGGGGAGCCTCCACCCCGCCTCTTGAAACATAAACTCATACACCGGGAAGCGCATTCCCATATAAGGTGTACATATACGCTGGTCCTCATTGGGACGGTACACTTTCCAAGATTGCTCAGAACCGAGCAACCTATGCTCAACAGTGCAAAACCCATTTTCGTCGGGGAATGTGAAGACGGACGCCATAGTGAGGGCCTCATCACACACCCAATCCTCAAACGGACGCTCTTGCCTAAAAGCCATATGGGCCATCGAAATTTCAGCTTGGTTATCCTCCTCGAATTCACCTACGGCCACTTCAGCAGCCAATCTGTCCATCAACCTGAAAAGCAGAAGGGAACAGGTGAATTCGACGAGTCATACCAAACTGGCCAGTCGGAGACGAATAACAGATATCCCCGAGAAACCCATCGCTTATCCGGATAATCTTGCCCCTTTCTCCTAAAAATCAACGAGAAAGAGTAATTGTTGGGGACCCAAAACATTATCAGGTCCCCGCGATGTTCATCACACTCCCCGGAAAGTTTCTACAAATCCCCGAAATATTCATCCAGCTCCCCAGTTTTATTCAACGGAAACAGAAACAGAGAAAATTTCATACACTCTTTCTCTTGAAACAGCCAAAGATCCCTGCCGTACTCGCCAGGAATCCTTCCATTTCTCATGAGAACTTCACCAGTTCATCAGAGAAATGACTTCAAGCAAGTCAAACTTAAAGAAGATACCAGAGAAAATAACAGTTTTGAAGAAATTACCTTGTAAATGGTGGAATAAGGTTCAGGCACAGCGCAACACAGCGGTTCACGGCGAACTTGCGGTGGTTGACGGCGGCAAACGGAGGATGAGAAAACGGAGAAAGAAGAGGAAGCGATTCTTGAACGAAAGAGCGAAAAATGAGAAATGAAGAGAAATGAGATTATTTATAGACAAATCACGTAACTCGAGAAGCCTGAGGCACTCGAGTACTCTACCCTAGGCAGCCACCCTACGCAATAATGACTAGTGACATGTGGCACACTTACACCGGTCAAAAATCCACGCGTGTCCTTTCGTCATCCCATCGTTTCAAAACAGAAACTTCTCATCTCCCCAACATTTCAACCAGATGCAACTCTTAACTGCCCGTAAGCCACCAATGCCCGACGTCATGGAAATTTCGACTATGCCGATATCCTCCTCGGATTACCCCTTGGCATTTCCCCGACACGATTATTAACCCTCAAGTCATTACTCTGATACCTCAAAGCAACAACTTGGGGGGCTCCTGTTCTGGACTGGGCCGTGGTTTCCTACAATCAAATAGGCCCAATCCACACAACTTGAAGAAGCCCAATAAAGCCCTAGAGAAGGACACATGACTGCCCTACGCAAGGCCAAAAAGTATGTCGGGCACCTGACTCCTTGACAATGTCGAGGAGCTGAAGACAAACAGGAAAAGAAAACACCACACCCTGATGAAATGGACTTCCTCGACAGATTAACTTCTCCCCGCGAGAATACTCCCAATCCCCATTGAATCATGGGTCCCCGACAAACACGGTTCGCCTCCATTGAGTCATGTCCAAACCACGACCACCACATCTCCTCGACATTATAGACTCTCCCCCGAGGAGCCCATCAACGGTCTTATCCACGCAGATACGTTTCATGTAACCGTCTAATAATGGCATTAAAGAGACAGTTACACTAGGGTGTTGACCACGAGCTGGTCATTATTACTACACGTAAGCCCTAGCAGTTACTTGGGATGGGTCACACGCTGGTCCCACTCGTTGCAGGTAACCGTTGGCCACGCGCTGGGGGTCTCCTATAAATACCCTCTCACTTGAGAGGGTCAGGATAAGTTAACTTCTTACTCTCATTCATATTCTCTGTATTTGCTGTGCACTCACTGACTTAAGCATCGGAGTGTCCTGCAGGTACACCCCCCACCGTCTTTCATCATCATTGAAGCAATAACGAATCCAGACGTCGTTGGCCATTATCAAATTGTCTGATCCAGGTACGATCAGAGAGCAAGGAGTTGTTGCTCACAACTTGCTATTGTACTTCATTTGTGTAATCAGCTTGTAAGAAGCATATTAGTGCACAAGAAAATCCTTGAAAAAGGCAATGTTCCTTGAGCGGTCGAATGGTGACCAGAATGCTCGAGAGGGCCAAGTGACTGAAACTAGCCGTTGCCATAGGTAGGGGAGTAGTTGCGGGCACAGGCGTCGTGACTGTTTCTGGATGGTGAACCATGTGTGACGGGCAGGAAATGCTGAGGAGGAGCAGCTGACCCTGGAGGTCAACCGACCAGCCTTGCCTGATAGAGGGGCAGAAAGGTAAATGCTTCCCTAAATTGGATGAACGTAGGCAATTGGACCGTTCTGGAAGCAGAAGTGGATTGGGCCATGCCTAGCCATTGGGCCAGTCCAGAACAGGAGCCCTCCAAGTCGTTGCTCTCGAGCATGGGAGTGATGATATAAGGGTAGCTCGCAGTCTCGGGGAAGTCCAGAGATGGTCTTCGTTTGCCGACGAGATGAGGCTGTTTTACTGTGCCCGAGGGAGTCTGTGCTTGCGGGATATGTAACATTGTTTGGTGTGTCCGGATTGCGGGGAGACCAACAGTTGATGTGATCTGAATAAGTGAAGTGCCACGTGTGCTCGAGCCATGTGCTGCATTTAATGCATCATGATGGCTAAGCTAGGGTCATGAGGTTGCCTATAGCCGCGCGTGCTCGTGCACGTGCCCACAAATTGTCTATAAATAGAGGGAGAAGCTGCCATTTACACTTTTCGCTTCTCTCTCTTCTTTGTTCTCCTGTTATGCATTCTGTCGTTCGCCGCAGTCCAGCCACCGTCCAACCACCGTTTAGCCACCGTACCAGTCCGACCAGATCTCTTCAACCCCCTAACCTTTCCTCGACCACGTAAGTTGCTTGAACTAGTCTCTGTTATATGCTTCTCCATTTTCTGTTTCCTTATAATGCATGTGGTTAAGAATTAGGTAGTGTAGGAGCAGTTTCCAGTGATTGTTGGTGGCAGGCGGTGGTTTGGCCATTTTTCGCTGCCACTGGGGTCACCGGAACCTTAGGAGCTTAGGCCTTTAGGTTGTTTCTAACGCTGTTGGGACAACGGGAGCGTTCGTCGCCAGCGGAAACTATGAATTTTCCAGTGTATTCATGAGTTTTCCGGTGGATTTATGAGTTTTCTAGTAGACCTTCAACTAATATTCTGGGTAGCGAACCGGGGAAGATCTCCCCGCGTGCGTCAGAGGGAATGCCCTGGTCATCTCTTCGTGCTATAGCTGTGCAATTTGAGTAGGCCTTAGGTCGGGGACGTCGTCTTTGGACCTTTGCACGCCCTTTCACTTGACTAGCGGTGGAAGGGTAGATTTAATTTTGTCGTCGAATTCACTTTTGCCCTTTGCTTTTCAGGTAAAGGAGATGGCACGCGAAACCGAGGATGAAATTCTTAGAGACTTGTCCGAGGAGAGCTCCTCGAAGGATAGTGATACGGAAGATACCTTCACTCTTGTGGATGCCGGCGACACACACGCTCCGAGGACCACCGCGGAAGAGTGGTCTATCGCAGAACCCGGGGAGCATGCCTCTGTTTTTTCCTCGTACACTGGAGACGCCTTCACGACGGTGGTGGCCGAGGGTGATTGGAAGGTCCATTTCCCCAGAGAAGACGACCGTATCTGCTCGGACTCAGGGGAGAGTGTCATACCCTAATTTTTTACCCTGAGATTCTGCTGTTTTGTTTCGAATTGCCTGTATAGCATAACATGCACTTCATCTCGCATAACATCTTAAGGTCATAGGGCTTTGTGCGTGTTTATCGTGGCTAACTAATTTGTGCAGGTACATTGATTTCAAGCGTACTGGTTCTCTCAGTTAAGATATTCAGGGCATGACCAATGGTTTCTAATTTCAGTGGTCTCAGGTTTTACTGGAATCGAACTTCACTTCTAGGGTTCTTTCTTCATTTTTAGGCCTCTTGTGGATCAATGCTTTGAAGATATCATGGTTGGGTATTATGGCCCTATTTCATTAAAGTAAAGATCGGTTCAAACTTTTCCGTTGATTTGTCAAGAACTACACTCAAATTTTATGATATGTTGCAAGTTACAAGTTCAAGGAACAGTCCAATGTTCAGCTACAATTTACTTGAAACATTGTCCAAATTCATTTTTCGAGAATCCGAATTGTGTTCTTCAGTTATAATTCTAATCGTTTGAGAATTGAATTTTGAAAATATTCAATACATTTCATTTGGTTTGGAGAATAGTTGATGCTATCGCAAGAAAACTCTGCGCAGTTAGACAAATAAATGTGCCCTGATTTAGTAGCAGTGTTGCGTTTATGATCCAAAAACTGGAAATAAATGTGCCTTGATTCGTCATTGTTTCCAAAGAATCACTTACATCAGAATGTCATCATGAAGTGCTACTACCATGGGGCTCCAATAAGACATCAATAACACAGATTAAATTTGATGCGGTGGTTTAGTATGCACGTCCAGTATTGTAAAAGGAGGTATAGTAACAGTATGGTTTGATTCAAGATTTCTCCTTGGACTATTCCTATCAAGAAGCTCTAAGTTACACGTGGTGCATTGGACTATTCCTACCTGTGTTTACATTATTTTCTTTCATTAATTTGGAAAGTTCTAATAATTAATAAAGTCACAAACAGTAAAGTACATCCAATTCCAAATCCAGTATGCAAGGCTAATGGCATCCAAGTTTATCAAGTTCAATTCTAAATTTTTTTTTTCAATTCATTCCATGATGGTAAGAAATTACAAGGCAGAAATAAGATATACAAAGCTTTTCTTGACGATGTTTTGACTTGAAGATTCGACAATTGTGGAAGCCACTTCGAAGTTGTTGTCGGAATCGAAACTAGCATTGAAGTGATATCAGGAATCCTGCAGTATCTTGACAAGGCAATCATCTCCATACTTCCAAAGCTCAATAACCACTTTCCCAAAGGATGTGCGTGAACTTCTCCATGTGGTCTTGATATTTTACTGTCACTTGAGTGTGAATAAAATGGAAAGGCAAAGAATTTCAGGAGAACAGAATCAGAAGGTGTTAAATTTCCAAACACAATCAAGATCATTCACGGCAGCATACCTCATTCAATGAATATCAAAAGTTGCAATGTCATGTTATATATTTTCCCGAACAATTCTTAAGGCATGTTTCAGACATTGTCAAACAAAAATGGGAATTCATTCATCCCTTTGATTTGAAAAGGGACAAGTTACAAACATGTTCCTGTCAAAAAGGAATGTCATCATCATTGAAAATCATATTCAAAGCAGCCAACAATTTCTTTCCAAAACAGATACCAACATGTTCCGACACAATATTTCATGATTAATCGCGGTGTCGGTTTTGACATGTCTATAAAAGGGACAGACAAGTGAATAACATAAAAAAAACACATAGCAGAGAAACTCATATACACACACTGCAGAAATTCACAAGATTTCAAGAGACACACGAGACACATACATTCCTCAGAAAAATCTCACATCGCAAACACACTATTTCACAGAGATGATTCAGAGCTGAAAAATCATTCACACCATATCATCACCACATACGCAACAGCAACAAATACTCACACGCAGATGAATTGAAGGGAGACGAAGGAATCAGAGACGTACCGAGCAAAAGTCACTTCGCCGCAAAACTTACTCCGTCGCAAGAACACTCCATGTTGGTCCTCCCTCCTCACCGCCGCAAGAGCCACCTCGACATAATCAAATCTGCCGTTGGAAACAACATTCGCCGGAGTCGAAACTCGCCGGACTAGCTCCGGTTATGTGAGTTTTCTCAAAATTCCTCAGATTTTTGATATCGTTTCAATCCTTGTGTTGTGCTGATTAAAATCCACATGATAATTGTCTGAGCTTATACTTCATAGCTGTTTAGTTTCAGTTTATATTGTTAGGGTTTTCGTGTAGAATTTGAAATTGGATGATTTTTGTATGGTGTTTGTGAATTTGGGTTTCGGAATCATGTTGGTAGTGCGAAAACAAATATCTTATATTTTCATTTTGGTTGAGTTTTGGATTTTGAAGGCCATAGCCATTCGAAGTCGAGAGAAGAAGAACATGGGAAGGGTTGTGAAATGAGAAAGAAAGAATTTGCTTTTCTTTTCTTTATACTTCATCAGGTTATTGGTCATTGATGTGGATCGGGTGGGCTCAGATGCTCAGCCCAATTTTTTTCTTTTTAGCACCCCATCTGCACTTTTTTTTTTTATTTTAATTTGATTTTAATTTATTTATTTTAATTTTTGATCTACTTTTTCAAATTAGCTTCTTTTATTATTAATTTAGATATTATTTCTTAGAACTTATTGTCAATATCATTTTAGAATTTATTTCAATATATTTTAATTTAGGAGTAATTTTAAGCTAGGTTTAACTTTCTCAATTAGTTTGTGGCTAACTTAGTTAGTGTTTAATTTTAATTAATTTGTGATTAACTTGCTAATCTGACTTTTGTTGAAAACTATTGCCTAACAACTTTAGTTTAGCATTTTCCCTTCAATCCATTCCAAAGAAAAGGACCCCCTCATGTGTTCTGCCAAGGACACTTTTGACCCCTTTATCCAAGCCTTAGGATCGGAGTCACCGCACTCCATGTAGGTTCCTACCATGGACACTTACATTCCCTACATCCATTTTCAACTTTACCATTAACTTTAGAGTCACCGCACTCTATTCATGTGTTCTACCATGGACACTTAATCTACCCTTTTAACTTAACTTAAACTTTGGAGTCGCCGCACTCCATGTAAGCGTCTTGCCATGGATGCTCACCTTCCCCCTAGAACCTTGACCACAGTCAAGAGTTCCTCACCCTCCTTGAGGGGAACTACGAATACTCTGATTCCACTCCCGTCAGGATACGTAGGCACAAGATGCGATGTCTTGGCGAGTATACTTAGATACTAACCCCAAGGTCTTTCCCTTGGCAGATACCCTTAGCAAGCAAACGAGTAATAGATAACATAAATATTAACAAGAGGTTCCTGTAGAGTACTACAGACGTTTAGGATGCCAATACCTTCCCTAGGCGTAACCAACCCCCGAATCTAGATCTCTTAACTTACGTTTTTTCGATCTTTAATCTTTTCTTTGGATAAATCAAAGACCGGTGGTGAACTTTAAGATTTGCGATTCAAGTTAATCTAATAGCTTGATATCCGATTCTCACCGCGACATAGAGATTCCTAATGTATGAATACGTCTTCAAGGAGATATGGTTGAGGTTTCCTTTTACGGACTTTCAAAGGTCGATCTTCGTTCATCTAGATCTGGCTCCCTCACAACTGCATCCTAACTCTATTGCCTTCATACGGGCATTCGAGCTGACATGCGAGTATTTGGTGATACGAGCTACCCTCCCCCTTTTCTTTACAGTCTTCCACCTTCAACGATAGGTTTCGGGGGGAAATTCGGCTGGGTCTCCCTGAAGCAGGGGAAGAAGTTGTTCAAACCCTTCTCTGAGTCCATTAGGACTTTCAAGGAGAGGTATTATATTATTAAGCCCATGTCGAAGAGGGCCACTGATTCCAAGTTCGTCTGGGAGGTCTCGACGAACAAGAACGGGGAGGATATTGTCGACGAGGATGGCAAGATCTAGGGGCCGATATTGTTGAGGTTCCCCTTCTGCTGGAGTGGGGACTATTTTACGCTGGGAACGAATGGTTACACTGTTACCCTGGAGATGCTGAACGAGGATGACAAGGCCAGCTACGCGGAGCTGGTGGATTTTGTCAATGGTTTCACCCCTTCCCAGTGCGTGACTAAGAGTGGGGAACCAATCTATGAGGAAGATGGGGGGCTCAAGGTGGAGAGCCATTATATCAATACGAAGGAGCTCCTCGAGTGCGGCACTCGGGATGATGCCCTAGACTTACTGGGTAGCTTTTATTTCTCAGCCTGTTTAGACTGTTATTCTTTCCTTTTACTAATGTGCTCGTTATGTTTTTGCAGGTAAAATGCCTTCTGCGTATGAACGGATGGTGAAGAATGCCCAAGCGAAGGGCAAGGGTGGCATAATAATCGGAAAGATCCGCCTCAGTTAGCGAGGGCCTCCTCCACAAACGGGGCCGGGGACCTCCTCTCTACCCCCCTCAGCCGTCCAGATGTCTCTTGTGCCTATTAATTCGAGGCCCAAGCGCACCCGGATGGGCGAGTTTGTGGACCTCAGCAAGGAGGGGAATAAAAGCAGGTTCGAGCTACCCTCGTGCCTCCACAATAAAAGGTTCTTCGAAGGCTCTTCACTGGCCATTCCTCGGCCAGAGTCTCTAAACCTCGAGGAAATGGACCATCCGAGCAAAAGGGCACTGCTAGCTCAGGATGCTTCTCCCCTGATAAGGGTTTTTGAGATGGCGGTGGTTTATACCAAGGAGGGTCCCCGCTAGGACTCTGAGCTGAAGATGGCCCAGGCTACGATTGTGTACCTGGAAGAGAAGCTGAAGAAGTCCAAGGAGGAGCAGGCCATGGCCATCGAGGAGGCGCTGAAGAAATCCCAGGATGAACTGACCAAGGTCAACGGGGAGAAAGATACCCTTGCTATGGAGAAGAAATCCGCGGAAGACCTGGTCGAGCAATTGAGGATTGCTGCTGCCCCCGCTGAGGACGAGCATGAAGAGGTGAAGAAGCTGAAGACTCGGGCTGAGCTGGTTGCACGTAACAACCGGGCAGAGGACGATTGCGAAGTCATCGCTGAGGACTCCTTCAACAATGTCATGGCGCAGTTGAGGATCCTGAACCTCGCGGTCAAATTGTCCACTGAGGGGGTTGGGTTCCTCTATAGTGTCGAGGACGGAAAAATCATCGTCCCCGAGTTTCTTCAAATCGGTGAGGAGCATGCACAAACTTTCTGCGACGAGCCTCAACAAATGGACGAGTGATTTCTTTTTAGTTGTATCTTCGGCCTGCGTGCCGTATTTATGTAACTTATTTTTTGTACGGGGCATGTCCCCTTGGTGATGTAACTATTACACTCGTGGTCCTTGTGGCCACTCTTGTTGTAATATTTATTCCCGGCTGATGTGGTCAGTTTTGCATGACTTATTTTCGCGTACGAATTTACTTTGCTTTGTTTTCGTGCATGGCTTTACTTTGTTTTATTTTCGCTAAGTGTTGAAATTTTGCCTGATACGCGTGTACCCATTATAAGGGTGACTTTAAATGATTTGTTGTTTCGGGATTTGCTTGACTTAGATGTGTTCGGTAGTGAGGGGAACTGGTCTAAAGGCCTGGGTAGCTTCCGGACATGAGGGCGGAGCTCGGGTCGCATTTGCGGCCTGAGTTCGCGGCGTGAACTTCCCATCGCGAGCTGGGTGTTCTTCCTATTGTGGTACTTGGACGACAGCGGCCTCGGTCGAGGGGCCGCTATCGGACATGGGTTTTGCTCGTTCCTAAGCAAAAGCTTGCCTTGATTTGTTTTAATGTGCAACGCTTGTACCTGGGCGCACAATTTATGGTCGACGCGTTCTGCTCGTCGGGTCGATGGAGCATGCCGACAGTTAGGGCCTTAGCTATAATATTGTTTTAGCTTTTCGGTATTCCATGGTCGAGCGAGTTCTTCCACTTTAAGATGTTCTAGGTAGTAAGCCCCGTTCTCTGCTTTTGCTTGAACACGGTAGGGCCCTTCCCAGTTCGCGGCGAGTTTGCCTTCTCGATAATCTTTGTGATTCCTCCTTAGGACGAGACTGCCTACTTGGAATTCTCATCGTATGACCTTGGCATTGTGCCTAATTGCAGTTTTTTATTTTAGGGAGGCTTCGGGGAGAGCTGCCTCTGACTGGACCTGTAACGCCCCAGTTTTAGTTATTTTTTTTATTTAATTGAGTCGTTTGGATTATTTTATTATTATATTATTTTATTTCTGACTTTTATTTGAAAATATGTTATTTTTCATCTAGATTATATTTTTTTGCGTTTTGGGGACGTTTGTGAGGTATTTGAGTGTAGGGGTATTTTGGTCATTTCACTTTAATTTTTCTTAAGTTTATAGAAATAGAAATAGAAAGATAGAAAAATAGCAAGGAAAGAAATAGAAGAGAAGAAAAAGAGGAAGAAAGAAAAGGAGAAAAAGAGAAAACTTGGAAAATCTAGGAACCGATTTAACCGACCTTTCAAACGCGATTTAATCGGGTAAGGGTGCGAAACTCGATTAAACTATGTTTGTGTATGATTATGTATGTTTGTGTGGAAGTTTTATTGGTTTTAGATATAGGTCAAAATGAGATAAACGAGTAGAAATCGATGTTTCCGCGGTTGGAAATCTGTGTAAATGTTGTAGAATACTAGTTACCATGATTGGGTTATGTTTTGATTGCTATGTGTTGGTTTGGAAGTGTTTTGGTGGTGAAAATATATTTTTGGGTTATGTAACAGCGCTGCTGGGTTTTCTGGTTTTCGCAGGTTCGCACTGCGAATCCCCTAGCGAAGGGGGAAAGCGAGCATTCGCTGGCTATTCGCACTGCGAATGTGAGGGCGAGCATTCGCCAGAGACTCGCACTGCGAACTTTGGGTTGTTTTCTTTTTGCCACTGTTCGCTGGGAGACTCGCACTGCGAAGGGGAAAGCGATTATTCGCTGGGAGTTCGCACTGCAAACGTTAGGAATTTTGTAGGCTATTTTCAGTTTTGACTTAGTTCGCTGGGACATTCGCACCGCGAATGAAGAAGCGAAGGACTCGCTAGGAGCTTCACAATGCGAATGTGACAGCTTTTCCCAATTTGTTTTCTTTATAACTTTTGATCCGTGAGCCGGTTTGAGGCGCGGTTTGATGCATTGGGAAGCTTTTGACATGTTCTTTCTAATATTATTGGTTTTGAGACTAGTGACCAATTTAATTATGTTGGGAATTGGAATGGAGTCGTTTTGTCAACTTGTACCATTGTAAGTGTGTGTAGTTGATGTGTATTATGCAATATGCTGTTGATATAAATGTTGTATGACTTGTGTGCTGTTGTGTGATGAAAATGCACGTGATACATGTTGTGATGATGATTTGTGGCCTAAGGGCAAGAAAATGCGATGTGTTGTATTTGATGATATATGCATGATTATGGATGTTAGAGGAAAGAAGGAAATTGAGTTCTTGGAGTTGAAACAAGGTAGTATGTCTGTTGTTGACTATACTGCTAAGTTTGTGGAGCTTGTGCAGTTTTATCCACATTATGCGAAAGCGACTGCAGAGTTTTCTAAGTGTGTGAAGTTTGAGAACGGGTTGCGTCCTGAGATAAAGCAAGCAATTGGATATCAGAGGATAAGGAGGTTTTCTGATTTGGTGGATTGTTGTAGGATTTATGAGGAGGATAGTAAGGCTCGTTCTACTCACTATAAGAGTGTGAGCGAGAGGAGAAGGAAGCAACAGTTTCGTAGTGGTCCTTATGTAACACCAGCTGATAAGGGTAAACAAAGGGGTAATTTTGAGAAAAGACCAAGTGGGGGAGGTATGTCTAATCCTCCGAGATCTTTTAGGTGTGGTGATCTAGGACATCGACAGTTCGAATGTAGGAAGGATATGAGAAAGTCTTCTAATTGTGGAGGTTTAGGACATGTCGCCACTGACTGTGCAAGGAAGAATGTGGTGACGTGTTTCAACTGTGGTGAACCTGGTCATATTAGTACAAACTGTTCGAAACCGAAGAAAGCTCCAACTGGTGGGAAAGTTTTTGCCTTGGCGGGAACTCAGACTACAAGTGCGGACTGTCTGATCAGAGGTACTTGTTTTATTAATAGTACGCCTTTAGTTGCTATTATTGATACTGGAGTGACTCATTCGTTTATTTCGTCTGAGTGCATGAAGCGTTTGAATCTTGTGTTGTCTTCGATGGATGGAGAGATGGTTATTGATACTCCAGCAATGGGGTCAGTAACTACTTCTTTGGTTTGTTTAAGTTGTCCTTTGACCATTTATGGTAAAGATTTTGAAATGGATTTGGTGTGTTTGCCGTTGGAGGGTTTAGATGTGGTTCTGGGTATGAATTGGTTGCAGTTTAATCGGGTTCATATTGATTGTTATCATAAGCTGGTAAGGTTTCCTTCTCTTGAGGAGGACGAAGACTCGAGTTTCTTATCTACCAAAGAGTTGGAGAAACTTTTGGCGGAAGAATCTCAGTTGTTCGGGTTGTTTGCATCGTTGACTGTGGATAGTCAAGTTTCACTTGATGTGTTTCTTGTTGTGTGATTTTCCGGAAGTGTTTCCTGAGGATATTTCAGATGTACCGCCAGAGAGAGAGGTGGAGTTTTCTATAGATCTAGTTCCCGGTACTAGACATGTATTGATGGCACCATATCGAATGTCGGCATCTGAGTTGGTTGAGTTAAAGAAGTAGTTGAATGAATTGTTAGAAAAGAGGTTTGTGAGGCCAAGTGTGTCGCCTTGGGGTGCTCCAGTTTTATTGGTGAAAAAGAAAGATGGGAGTATGCGATTGTGTATTGATTATCGCTAGTTGAATAAGGTGACAATTAAGAATAAGTATCCTCTTCCGAGAATTGACGATCTGATGGACCAGTTGGTAGGTGTGTGTGTGTTTAGTAAGATTGATTTGAGGTCGGGGTATCATCAGATAAGGGTGAAAGATGAAGATATTCAGAAGGCGGCTTTTAGGACACGTTACGGTCATTACGAATATTCTGTGATGTCGTTCGGGGTTTCTAATGCGCCAGGTGTGTTTATGGAGTACATGAATCGTATTTTCCACGAGCATTTGGATCGTTTTGTTGTTGTGTTTATTGATGATATCTTAATTTATTCCAAGTCTCGGGAGGAGCATGCGGAGCATTTGCGTGTTGTGTTGCAAATTTTGAAGGAAAGGAAACTTTTTACCAAGTAGTCAAAGTGTGAATTCTGGTTGTCAGAAGTGAGTTATCTTGGTCATGTGATTTCAGGTAATGGTATTGCTGTGGATCCATCTAAAGTAGAAGCAGTTCTACAATGGGAGGCTCCGAGATCTGTTACTGAAATTAGAAGCTTTTTGGGATTAGCCGGATATTATCGAAGGTTCATTGAAGGTTTTTCTAACCTAGCACTTCTATTGACCCAGTTGACTTGTAAAGGGCAAGCGTTTGTTTGGGATATTCGGTGTGAGGAAAGTTTTAATGAGCTGAAAAGAAGACTGACGACAGCTCCGATTTTGATTTTTCCGAATCCTACTAAACCATTTGTGGTGTATTGTGATGCGTCTTTGATTGGTCTAGGTGGAGTGTTGATGCAAGAAGGTAAGGTTGTGGCTTATGCTTCAAGGCAATTGAGGATTCATGAGAAAAATTATCCTACTCATGATCTTGAGTTAGCGTCTGTGGTTTTTGTGTTGAAGATTTGGAGGCATTATCTCTACGGCGCAAGATTTGAAGTCTTTAGTGATCATAAGAGTTTGAAATACTTGTTTGATCAGAAAGAGTTGAATACGAGGCAACGTAGATGGTTGGAATTTTTGAAGGACTACGACTTTAGCTTGAATTACCATCCTGGTAAAGCTAATATGGTAGCCAATGCGTTGAGTCGGAAATCGTTGCATATGTCTACTTTGATGGTTAAGGAGTGGGAACTTTTGGAAGCGTTTAGGGATTTGAGTTTGGTGTGCGAATTGACGTCTGACAGTGTGAGGCTTGGTATGTTGAAGGTTACTAATGATTTTCTGTTGACGGTAAGCGAGAAACAGAAATTGGATGTGAAATTTGTGGATTTGATGACGGTTGGGGATAAAAGAGAAAATGAGGACTTTAAAGTGGATGATAATGGTGTTTTGAGGTTCCGAGGCAGAATTTGTATTCCTGATGATTCGGACTTGAAAAGGATGATTTTGGAGGAAGGACATCGGAGTAATTTGAGTATACATCCGGGAGCTAATAAGATGTACTAAGATTTGAAGAAGATTTTCTGGTGGTCTGGATTGAAGAGAGATGTGGCTCAGTTTGTGTATTCATGTTTGACGTGTCAGAAGTCGAAAGTAGAACATCTGAAGCCTAGTGGATTATTGCAACCGTTGGATATTCCTGAGTGGAAATGGGATAGCATTTCTATGGATTTTGTGACAGGGTTGCCGAATACACTGAGGGGACATAATGCTATTTGGGTGGTTGTGGATAGGCTGACTAAATCGGCGCATTTCATTCCGATTGACATCAGTTTTTCTTTGGAGAGGTTAACTGAGATTTATATCAGTGTGATTGTGAAGTTACATGGTGTTCTGTTGAGTATTGTTTCAGATCGAGATCCGAGGTTTACTTCGAGATTTTGGGAAAGTTTACAAAATCCGTTGGATTCTAAATTGAGATTGAGTTCGGCTTATCATCCGCAGACGGATGGACAGACTGAGAGAACAATTCAGTCGTTGGAAGATTTGTTGCGAGCTTGTGTTCTTAAACAAGGTGGTGCATGGGATAGTTATCTTGCGTTGATTGAATTCACGTATAATAACAGTTTCCATTCGAGTATTGGAATGGCACCGTTTGAAGCGTTATACGGACGAAGATGTCGAACACCGTTGTGTTGGCACGAATCTGGTGAGAGTTCGGTAGTTGGACCGGAGTTAGTGCAACAGATTACAGATAAGGTGAAACTTATTCGTGAGAAAATGAAGGCTTCTCAGAGTAGGCAAAAGAGTTATCATGATCAAAGGAGGAAAGATATCGAGTTTCAAGAGGGCGATCATGTATTTTTGAGAGTTATGCCGGTGACGGGTGTTGGTCGTGCATTGAAGTCGAAGAAGCTTACTTCTCGGTTTATTGGTCCTTACCAGATATCCGCGAGAGTGGGTGTTATGGCTTATAGGGTGGCGTTGCCGCCGAGTCTGTCGAATTTGCATGATGTGTTCCATGTTTCACAGCTTCGGAAGTATGTTCCGGATCCGTCGCATGTGATCCCGATGGATGAGGTAGAGGTAAGGGAGAACCTTACGGTTGAGGCGTTACCAGTGAGGATTTTGGATCGCGAATTGAAGCGGTTAAGGGGCAAGGATATTGCACTTGTGAAAGTGGCGTGGGGAGGCGCTGTTGAGGGCAATTTGACTTGGGAGTTGGAGAGTCGGATGCGGGAGTCGTATTTAGAGTTGTTCGTCTCAGGTAATATTTTCGAGGACGAAAATTTCTAAGTGGAGGAGAGTTGTAACGCCCCAGTTTTAATTTTTTTTTATTTAATTGAGTCGTTTGGATTATTTTATTATTATATTATTTTATTTCTGACTTTTATTTGAAAATATGTTATTTTTCATCAAGATTATATTTTATCGCATTTTGGGGACGTTTGTGAGATATTTTAGTGTAGGGGTATTTTGGTCATTTCACTTTAATTTTTCTTAAGTTTATAGAAATAGAAATAGAAAGAGAGAAAAATAGAAAGGAAAGAAAGTGAAGAGAAGAAAAAGAGGAAGAAAGAAAAGAGAAAGAAAAGGAGAAAAAGAGAAAACTTGGAAAATCTAGGAACCGATTCAACCGACCTTTCAAACGCGATTTAATCGGGTAAGAGTGCGAAACTCGATTATACTATGTTTGTGTATGATTATGTATGTTTGTGTGGAAGTTTTATTGGTTTTAGATATAGGTCGAAATGAGATAAACGAGTAGAAATCGATGTTTCCGCGGTTGGAAATCTGTGTAAATGTTGTAGAATACTAGTTACCATGATTGGGTTATGTTTTGATTGCTATGTGTTGGTTTGGAAGTGTTTTGGTGGTGAAAATATAGTTTTGGGTTATGTAACAGCGCTGCTGGGTTTTCTGGTTTTCGCAGGTTCGCACTGCGAATCCCCTAGCGAAGGGGAAAGCGAGCATTCGCTGGCTATTCGCACTACGAATGTGAGGGCAAGCATTCGCCAGAGACTCGCACTGCGAACTTTGGGTTGTTTTGTGTTGTTTTCTTTCTGCCACTGTTCGCTGGGAGACTTGCACTGCGAAGGGGAAAGCGATCATTCGCTGGGAGTTCACACTGCGAACGTTAGGAATTTTGTAGGCTATTTTCAGTTCTGACTTGGTTCGGTGGGACATTCGCACTACGAATGAAGAAGCGAAGGACTCGCTAGGAGCTTCGCAATGCGAATGTGACAGCTTTTCCTAATTTGTTTTCTTTATAACTTTTGATCTGTGAGCAGGTTTGAGGCGCGGTTTGATGCGTTGGGAAGCTTTTGACATGTTCTTTCTTATATTATTGGTTTTGAGACTAGTGACCGATTTAATTATGTCAGGAATTGGAATGGAGTCGTTTTGTCAACTTGTACCATTGTAAGTGTGTGTAGTTGATGTGTATTATGCAATATGTTGTTGATATGAATGTTGTATGACTTGTGTGCTATTGTGTGATGAAAATGCACGTGATACATGTTGTGATGATGATTTGTGGCCTAAGGGCGAGAAAATGTGATGTGTTGTATTTGATGATATATGCATGATTATGGATGTGTATATGTGTGCATTTGAATGTCATGAGTCATTGTATGCCAAGCATCATGATATGCGTGTTGGTGATGTTGTGTGCCCTAGTGGGTGTGAGCGACGAAACGGTTCAAGAGGGAATCTGCTATAACATCGTGAGCCTTAAAACAATAAGAGGACCTAAAGCGATGATTATAGACGATTGTGAGCCTTATACAAAGAGGGCCTAAAGCGGTCGGATTGTGAGCCTTATACAAAGATGACCTAAAGCAATCCATAAACGTTGTGAGCCTTATACAAAGAGGACCTAAAGCGACGGGGAACATCGTTTTCCCGACGGGGAGTTACACTAAGTAACAAGCGATGATTCCAATAGTTCCTGAGTGAACTGGTGTTGAGAATGATGGATGGATGGTACCGCATATGCATTGCATAGAGTCGTTGTGTCGGTCTCTGTGCATTTGCATAAATCATGAATGGATTGATTGTGTGTGGAATTGTGGTTGAAATTGATGAGTTGATATATATATATATATATATATATATATATATATATATATATATATATATATGTTGGTGATAATTATATTGTGCTTGGTGGATATACCTTGGTGATGGCTATATGAAATATACATTATGTTGTTTTGTGTTTGAATTATGGTATAAGTTGTGGTGAGAATATTTTATATGTGTATTTTTGTGTTAAATATATAATTGTATGCAATTGTATTATGATTGTGTTTCTCACCTTTCTGCTGTTTTTAATGCTCTATGAGGCATTGCAGATTAGATGCTGGAGGTCTTTTTGTGAAGCTTAGGTCTTCATTCTTTGGTCGGTCGGCTCTGATATGTAGCACCGGGTAGTCGGGGGATCGAGTGTGATTATTTTGAATTATGTATATATATATATATATATATATATATATATATATATATATATATATATCTTTTGGATTATACATGTATGATGTTGTATATGACAGACAAACTTTTTGTGATATATATATGAGATTCAGTACAGATTTTCCGCTTTTATTCTGTATCTGAATTGTGGGTGTTATGAACTAAGTTCTTTTGTTATGTGCTACCTGAATTGTTGCATATCTTTATGAGCAGGTGTATGTGTATTTGTTTCAATTGATGTGACCCCTCGGTCTATGTCGTGAATGTTTTAAATATACTCTGATGAAATTTTGAATTTTATTTTTCGCTTTGATTATTGGGGGTATAGATTGGGGGTGTTACAGGACCTCTTCGACGAGATCAGGCTCCTCCCTTAATGCCTCGCTATTTTTCTCCTCGTCCAGGGGGATTCAATCCACCTGGCGGGCACGTATATTTTGATGGGGATCACTGCCTCAGTTTCGTACACTAGACGAAAAGGGGTTTCCCCGGTCTAAGAGTGAGGCGTAGTACGGTAGGCCTAGAGTACACTGTGCAGCTCCTCAACCCATTGTTTCTTTGTTTCGTCTAGCCTTCGTTTGAGGCCTCGTAGGATTACCCTGTTCTCTTCTTCGGCTTGCCCGTTAGTCTAGGGATGTTCGGCGAACACGAAGTGTTGCTTGGTTCCCAGTTGGGCGACGAACTCCTGAAACTTGTTGTCCGTGAATTGCGTCTTGTTATTGGTGATGATTGCTTGGGGATGCTGAAGCATGCAAAGATGTTTCACTTGTAGAAGATGAGTATGTTGTGGGTTGTTATTTTGGCCAGAGCCTATGCCTCTATCCATTTTGTGAAGTAGTCAACACATACTATCAAGTACTTATTCTGATTTGACCCTACGATGAATGATTCTAGGATATCTAGGCCCCACCATGTGAAGGGCCACGGGGAGGACATTGCTTTGAGTTCATTGGGTGGTGCCAAGTACATGTTCCCGTGTTGTTGGCATTTGTCTCATTTCTTTAATTGCTCCTTTGCATCATGCTGCATGGTTGGCCAGTAATATCCTGCTCGTAGAGCCTTCCTGGCGAGGGATCTCCCCTCGAGGTGTAAGGCGTTGATCCCCTCATGGATATCACGCAGGACGTGGGCGACCATCTTCTCCTCGACACATTTGAAGAGAGGAATGGAAAGCCCTCGTCTGTAGAGCTTATTTTCGACCTGGACGTAGGAGCAGGCTCTGCGCCTGACTACGCTGGCTTCCATAGGGTCGGACGGTATTTCGTCCTTAGCGAGGTAGTTGTATACGAGGGTCATCCAGCAGTTGCTGTCGCCGATGACGTGCACGTTGAGGGTCGCGGGGGATTTCTCGATGCTGGGTCAAGGAAGTACTTCCTGGATGACAGATTTGTTTCCTCCTTTCTTCTTCGTGCTCGCTAGCTTTGACAAAACGCCTGCTCAGACCTTGTGTTCGCGGGGAACATGTTTAACCTCTACCGATGTGAACTTTGTCATCTTTTCTTGGACCAGGGTCAAGTATTCAGACAAGTTTTCATTCTTGGCCTGGTATTCTCCTCAAACCTGGAGGGCCACGAGTTGAGAATCGGTGCATATGATGACTTCCTTGGCTCCTAGGTCTTCGGCGAGGCGTAGGCCTGCGAGGAAGGCGTCGTATTCAGCCTAGTTGTTGGAAGTGGGGAACGACAAGGTAAGTGAGACCTCAACGAGGATTCCTTCCTTATTTTCCAAGATGATACCTGCCCCACTCTTTGCCGAGATGGATGCCCCGTCGACGAAGATTGTCCACTTGTGAGCCCAGTAAGTGGGGGAATCAGGCAACGTCATCTCGACAACAAAGTCGGCGAGTGCCTGAGCCTTGAGGGCCTTCCTGATCTCATACTGAATGTCGAATTCAGACAGTTCCAGCGACCACTTGAGCATTCTACCGGCCATATCTAGACGGCCCAACAGTTGCTTCACGGGCTGATCCGTGCGTACCACGATTTTGTGAGCGAGAAAGTAGTGCCTCAACCTCCTCGCGGCGTTGAGAAGGGCTAGGGCCACTTTCTCTATCTGCTGATATCTCAGCTCTAGTCTATGCAATGCTTTACTCGTGAAGTAGATGAGTTTTTTCCCGTCATGCATTTCACGAATAAGGGCGGCGCTGACGGCCTCGGTCGCGATGGTGAGATAGAGATACAGGGTTTCCTTGTTATCTGGCCGGGAGAGGACCGGTGGTTCTGACAGAGCTCGTTTTAGGTGGAGGAGAGCTTGGTCGCATTCCTCCGTCCACTCAAAAGTTGCCTTCTTGCGGAGGAGTTTGAAAAAGGGGAGTGCGTGCTGAGCAGATTTGGCCACAATACGGGACAACAAACGAGCATCCCGTTTAGGGATTGGATGAACTTCTTCAATTTTGGCGTGGGGAAATCAGAGAAGGCCCTGCACTTGTCGGGTTTAGCTTCGATTCCTCATTCTGTTTGATAGAAACCGAGGAACTTGCCCGCTCGTACCCCGAACGTGGACTTCTCTGGGTTGAAGCGCATCCTGTATTTCCTGGCCTGCTCGAAGACTTTCCTTAAATGGGGCGTGTGATCGGATTCCTCGTGGGATTTCACGACCATGTCATCCATATAGACTTCGAGCATATCCTCGATTTCTCCTCGGAAGACCTTGTTCATCATTCTTTGGTAGGTAGCGCCATGTTTTTCAAGCTGAAGGGCATTACGTTGTAGAAATAGTTGCCTGATTCGGTCATGAAAGTTGTGTACCTTATGCCGCTTTTTGCCATGGGTATTTGATTATAGCCCGAATACGCGTCCATGAATGATAACAATTTAAAACCAACAAAATTATCAACTAATTTGTCTATGTTTGGGAGGGGATATGCATCTTTAGGGAAGGCCCTATTGAGATTGGTATAGTCAACACACATGCGCCATTTTCCATTAGACTTTTTAACGAGTACAACATTGGACATCCAAGTAGTGTACTTGGCCTCCAAAATAAAATTTGCCTCTAGGAGGTCTTTTACAGCTTGTTTGGCAGCCTCTGTTTTCTCCGGAGACTGCTTTCGCCTACGTTGAGCTACTGCCCTAGCAACGGGGTCGATGGTGAGTTGGTGGCAGGCCACGTTAGGATCTAGGCCAGGCATTTCCGCGGCGCTCCAAGCGAAAAAATCTGCATTCTACCAGAGAAACGCTTTGAGCTGTTTCCTCTCTAGGTCGGGGAGTCCAGTCCCGATCTTCACTCCTCGCTGGGGGTTATCGCCGAGCAGGACAAGTTCGAACTCGCCATCCGGAATTGGGCACATTGGATGGGAGGTCTCGCCACTGCTAGTTAAAGTTGAAGGGCTGCTCGAACACGACTGGATCTCCTTTCCCTTCTTTTTCTGCTCCCTCTGGTCGTCCTTGGAGAAGCGGCTTTCAAGGTCGATAGAGTCGACGCGGGGCAGCAACTTTGCGTCTTCGGAGCTGCTGGGCAGGGCATGCTTGCTGAAAGTCTTCGGCTTGACGAAAATAGTGTTCAACCCTTTGGAGGCTGCCTCGAAACATCTCCTTGCTGCTTCGATGTCCCCGTGCAGAGTGGCGATGATACCCTTAGAAGTGTAGTACTTCATCTTTAAGTGCACGGTTGATGGCATGACTACCAATTTAGCCAAAGTTGTCTGCCCAAAGATGCACTGATAGAGAGAGGGGAAGTCAATGACCAGGAACTGGACTTTGATAGACCTGGCCATCTCTGCAGATCCGAAAGTCACGATCAGATCCACGTACCCCCATGGCTTTGTGACTAACCCGTTAAATCCTTGTAGGTCAGAGCCTACGTAGGCGTTAGGTGTGTCTCATCTAGTTGGAGGGTGGAAAACAGTTGGGAATACATGATGTCGACCAAGTTTCCTTGATCGACTAGGATTTGGTGAACATCAAAGGTGGCCATTTGTGCTCTCACTAGCAGAGGGATGCTTGAGTTGGGCGCTCCACCGAGGAGTTCCTCACGGTAGAAGGTGATGGGGACTGACTCTCCCCGGACTTTGTCGAGCGTGGTGCTCCGATTTGAGCTTGTGCTGAGAAGAGGTTCGAACTTTCTTTTAACGGAGCCCACAGTAACCTTGTTGAAGCCCCCTCCAGAGATGACCATGGTGGAGGGGGAGGTTTCCCATGGGCTTTGCGCAATGAAGTAAGGGGGAACGTTGAATCCCTCGGGGATGCATAAGTCTTTAGGTCGCAAGATGCTCATGGCGACCTGAAAGCTTGTCTCTTCTGAGGAAGGCACCTCTTCCTCGACCTTCTTAGACTCCTGGGAGTCTTACCGTGGAGCATCCTTCTTCTTGGAAAACTGCTTCAGATGCCTGTCTCTGATCAGTATCTCGATGGCATCCTTCAAGTGGATGTAATAATCGGTCGTGTGGTTGTGGATCTTGTGGAACCGGCAATACTTCAACATGTCAATATTCGGCTTATCCGATATCTGTTTAGAGAATCGGACCCCCACTTGTCGAAATTCCGAGTTGGCACATTCGGAGAGGATCTTCTCCCTAGAGACGGTCAGAGAAGTATACTCTTGGAAGCGGCCGGGGGGTCCTTTGTTGTCCTTGGACTCCCGGGGGCGGTCTTCGCGTCTTCTATATCCCCGACAAGATGTCAAGGGTTCATCATGCTTCGAGGATCTGGCACTCTCTTGGTGCCTTGAGTCCCAGGCGGAACTAGCAACTTCTTTCTCCTCGTACTGGATGTACGCTTGTGCCTAGAGGAGGAGGGAGTCAAGTGTTGTCAGGGTTTTAATTCCCACCGATTTGGCAAATTCTGTACGGAGGCGAAGTCCTCGCTCGAGCAGAAACTTCTTTATATCATCGATCATTGAAACCTAGACTACTTCTTTATTGAATCTCTAGATATAGGCTCAGAGAGGCTTGTCTTTTCCTTGAATTATGATCTCAAGGGAGGCTTCGGTCTTCGGGTGGCGACTGAGTCCGTGAAGTGTCTGGAGAATATTCTTCGCAACTGTCTCCATGAGGTGATGGATTTGTCGGGGAGCTTCTTGTACCAAGTCATCGCTCCCTTCCTGAGCATGGTAGGGGATAATCTGCATTTGATGGCGCCCCAGACGCCATGGTAGTTGAGTAATGCATCGATATTCTCGATGTGCTTGTCAGGATCCGTTGTACCGTCATACGTGCCTAGAGACGGTGGTTTCTTCAGCCCCTTTGGCAGGCGCATGACCATGATTTCCTGAGCAAACGAGTCGCGAGGCTCGTCACTACTGCTGCTCTTGGACCACGCGGGGAGCGGATGCTTCGTCCAAGGGTAGGATGGTGATCTCGGCGGGGAGACGGGATTCGTGCCCGGCCCTTGGATCTGGGCGGAGGCGAACGTTGGGGCTCTGCTCGTTGGTTCCGTCTGGTCCTCTTGGTTCCCGGGGAGTGCTGGCTCCTTAGGGAGTTGCGGCCGCGCTTTCTGATTTCCTGGGACACTGGCTCAGGTGGTGCTCGATGGTCTCTTTCACGCCGGGGAGGTAGAGTGCAAGATCTTCGGTGCTCTTTCCTCGATGGAGGGGATCTTGGCCGGTTAGACTCTTCCAGGGCTCCAATCCTCGCGTTCTGTTGGAGGATTAGGAGGTTGGTCTTGTTGAAGGCTTCAAGGAGGGCCGCCATGGCCAGGTCGGTGTTGGGCAGAATCGGGACAGGCTGGTGGTCCTGGGAGGGCTTGTCCTCAACGTGATCAGTGCAAACGGGGGAGGGAGACGCGGTGGCCCCGCCTCTCAGATGATGGGTGTTGCCCCTAAGAAAGGGTACAACTCCGTCAGTATCAGTCTTGCTAATAGGGGGAAAGGCAAAGTTACGAGCATTGTGGACATTATCTTGGTTGGCCATGATCGGAATCTTGGAAGGACTGTTTTGGTCTTGAATCTACGATGAAAGGAAGACGGGGATTACAGCTGTTCCCACAGACGGCGTCATTGATCTTGACGGCTGATAAAAACCTGAAGTGGGCCAGAGATGACGTCTATGATGCTGGGTGTGCAAGATGAGGATGGGGTGTACCTGCAAGGCACTCCGATGCTAACGTAAGAATCGGGGGAAAGAGAGGCAAGTACAAAGTATGTGTTTCGTAGGATGATTTTGAATACCCGACCCTCTCAAATGAGAGGGTTTTTATAATGCCCCCAGCGCTTGTCCATTGGTCCCTATTTTCGGGGTGAGATAACCGTTTCCCAAAGAATAGGTAACTTCTAGAAACTAGCCGTTTGGATGGGCATAGGTGCCCAAAACTAGCCGTTGCCATAAGCAGGGGAGTAGTTGCGGGCACAAGCGTCGTGACTTTTCCTGGATGGGGAACCGTGTGTGACGGGCAGGAAATGCTGAGGAGGAGCATCTGACCCTGGAGTTAAACCAACCAGCCTTGCCCGATAGAGGGGTAGAAAGGTAAACGTTGCCCTAAATTGGTTGGACTTAGGCAATTGGGCCGTTCTGGGAGCAGAAGTAGATTGAGCCATGCCTAGCCATTGGGCCAGTCCAGAACAGTAATTATCATTTATTCCTCCTATATTGTATCAATTGTTGATCAGGAACTCAGTTAGTCTTTCGTACCGTAATCTATAGGGGAGGATCTTTCAAAAATCTGATTGATGGTACCTTGCTGGTTTGGAGATCATAATAATTAGTGATCTCATGCACAATGTCAGACTGCTTTGATGGGACATCGGCTAGGACATCAGTTTTTTGAGGAGGAACTTCATCTTCTTCTTCTTCCTTTTCTTTAAAAGTGTCATCAATATCCACATTAATGGATCCATCATAACCTTGGAGCGCTTGTTATACACTCTATATGCTCTGCTATCTGTGGGGTAACTAAGGAATATACTTTCCTCACTCTTGAGAACCATTTTTTCATTTGCTCTCTATCTTCCATAATGTAGCACTTACTTCCAAAGACATGGAAATACTTGACATTTGGCTTTCTTCCTTTCCATAACTTATTCAATGTTTCTTTGGTTCCGGATTTGATGGTCACTCTATTATGAATGTGGCAAGGTATGTTCATAGCTTCAACCCAGAAATAATATGAAAGTTTCTTGACATGTAACATAACTTTGGTTGTCTCTTGCAGAGTTATGTTCTTCCTTTCTACCACCCCATTTTGATGAGGTGTGTTGTACCCTAATTTTTACCCCTAAGATTTCTCACATATCATTTTCATCTTTTCATCACAAACAAGACCATGCTTTGGTTCCTCTATCCCTCTCTTCTTTGGGTTTGTGCTTTGCAGGGATCACTAAGCATCTGTGTGTTTCTTATTTGCCTTTATTTGCTTATGTTTACCAACCTTTTAATCAAAATCCAAAAATATGTTTGTTTTCTCTTTACTAAATTTTTTGGGAAGGATTTGGATCAAGGATATCAAATACCATTCCCTCAGCTCGAGTGAAATTCATCTGAACAAAGTCAAAGTTGATATGCAAATAATTAAAAATCATCTGGTCAAGAGTTTCCAAGAATTGATTGACTATTATTCAAGAGACTCTAAGGTTCATGTGTTTATTTCCATGCCTTCTTTGACAAGTCAAAAGAATCAAGCCAGAGCCAAGGCAACTCATCAAAAAAGCTATTTTACTCATTTTTCACTGTGTTAATCGATTAACACATTTACACATGCAAATGGTTAATCGATTAACCAATGCGTTTTTTTAGAAAATGAGCCAAATTCAAATTCTGCAGCATTTTGGCACCAATTTTCAAATATTTCATCATGAGAATATTCTAGATCACTTCCAAATAATTCCCCTACCTCATCATAATTAATTCCCACCATACACCCTTATTAATCACCACCTAATCTTGATTTCGCCTCCAAATTCAAATTCCAATCCTAACTTTGGGTCCAAACCAAACTCCAAGCCACCAAAATTCCCCAAGCCTAAATTCTATAAATAGAGGCATAATTTCATTCATTCTTGAAGCTTTTGATAGCCAAACTCACCTTGTCAAGTTTCTTCTTGACTTTCTCAATTTTCTCCAACTACCAAATTCACCAAAAGCTCTTTCTTCCATTGAAAGTTAGTAAGTTCATCATTAGAACTTACTAATCTTTGAGCTAAACCTCCATCCAAACACTTTTCATCATCAGTTTCTATAGATCAAGGCTTTGGAGTGTTGTTCTTGAAGTTGATTTGAAGCAATTTAAGATTTGGAAGTGGTAAACTCTTTATCCACCATTATTGTTCTTGATATATCCTTCACAATGTGATCTATTGTTGATTCTTGTTGCTTGATCTTTAGATCTTGCAAATTGTGTTCCATTGGTGTTATTTGCTGTTGTTTTACTTGAATATTCGTGCACAATTGCATCCTTGATCATGAGGTGTTTGAAGAAACGATTGATCAAGTTTGTGCACATTTTCAAACTGATTTTCTGTTGTATGTTCAGTGTTAATCGATTAACACCATGTTGTTAATCGGTTAACACCCGTTTTTTGCCCATGGAACACCCTTTTTAACAGTGTTAATCGATTAACCAGTGTCCAGAATGTGTTTTTCGCTTGTTTTTGGGACTACTTTGGTTCCTTTTTCTTCCATTTCCTTTTGTTCTTTGCCTTGGATTACATCTTTGCGTGGTTCAATTTGGCATTTCTTCATCTATTTCTCATTTTCTTTTGATCAATGAAAATCTTCAATATCATTGGAAATTATTTTAAGTTCTTGATGAAGATGAGATCGTTACCTCTTTTCTTTTCGTGCGGTTTTCCTTTCGGAGAGTGATCTACATATCACTTCTCTAGCATGCATTAGCACTAACATTGTTATTGACCGACCTCAGATAGTCATGGCTTCTACATAAGTCCTATTACGATTGCTTAATATAGCGCTAAATTGTCCTGAAATTGGAAAATCGTTGCATTTTGTAAGTGAATTATCAGTCTCCTACTCGTCCGTGGCGTAGTTTGAAATATATTGGATTTCTCTTGTTACCCATGGGGGTTAATTGGCATACTCGTTGATTTTATCTGAGTTTGAGACCTCCCCATGGTAATGTATGAGACCATGTTTTCATTCTCATGGATGTTTAGTCGAGCATTTCCGAAAAGCAACAAAACTTGTTCTCTCTTTTTGGATCGCAATTGTTCTACATTGCTATATTAATTGTGCTATGTTTATGCTTCCTTATTGCTCCCTATCTCTCTTTATTTTTATATGTTTTATGTTATCGTATCATATCATATTATTTGTTTATGTTTGCGCCATTTTTCTTTTGTCCACATGGACCATTTGTTTATGTTTATGCTATTTTTCTTTTGTCCATTTGGACCAAAAACATTAATAAAGGCTTAAACCTCTAAAAAACTTGTTCTCTTAATTTTGGACTATGGCTACTATCCTTTGCATTGGACATGGAACTTTGGACCTAGAATTAGGATTTTAACCTATGCTTGGAAGCTTGTGATGTCAAACCTTGGATTTTGGGTACTTGGAGTTCTCTTTTGAAGACTTATTTTGATCAAGGCCTAATCTAAAGGAAGAATGCTTATGCTATGGAGCTTACTTGTGTGGTTAGACCGTTCTTATCCTTAGCTTTTTTCTTTTTGCTTTAGGATAGTTACTTCTTCTCCACCCATTCTTAAATTTTCAAAATCTCCTCTCCTTTTCAAAACCTTCTTGTGTTTCCAAAACTATAACCTCTTTCATAATAAACCTTGACTTTTGTCAAGTTCTTTTTTGAAACTTTCTTTTCTTTAATAAATGTCAATCAATGTTAACCATACTTTGACTCTTTTCAAAATGACTTAAAAAACATTCAAACTCATTCAAACTTTTTGTGCCTTATGCACTTTCTCTTTTAAAACTTTTCATAAGTTTAGACATGATTCATCTCTTTAAGCGGAATTATTCGATTGGAAATAACGACTTGTCTTTACATTTAAAATCAACCATAACAAACCAATTATATTATTTGTACCACGAACTACGGGGGTTTGATTCTATATTGCACTTTGTGGGTACGTAGGCATGAGGCGATAAGTCTCTCCAAACACAAAAATCTAAAAAATACTCCCCTTCTCATCACCCCAATCTCTTTTCAAACAAACCTTTTCAAAACAAAAAACTTATATATTTTAAAGGATTCCTATAGAGTACTATAGACGTTTTGGGTGCTAACACCTTCCCTTAGCGTAACCAACCCCCTTACCCAGTCTCTGTTTACTTGTTCTTGTTTAGAACTTGTTTAGATTTTGTTTGATCTTTTTCCTTTCCTTTCGGATAAAATAAAAGTGCGGTGATGACTCTTACTTTATGAGTTAAGTTAATCAATAGCTTACACTCACAATTTTTGCTGCTACAAGGTGTGATCGGAGCAAAGAACTCATAGCTAATACCTTATGAAGCACAAAATTCAGAGAATTTTAAATTCTCAAACTCAATACCATGGTCACTTTTGATTTTAACAATTCCTATCCATTTCTCTCTTTGTAGAAGTTGACATAGCTCTTTGAATACCTCACAAGTGTTAAACTTTTCTGTAATTAATTTTACCCAAGTGTATCTTGAGAAGTCATCCACACATACAAAGACATACCTTTTACCTCCTATGCTTTCTACTTGCATAAGCCCCATTAAGTCCATATGCAATAGTTCAAGAACTTTTGTGGTGGCAACATGATGAAGCTTCTTGTGGTACGTCTTAGTCTTCTTGCCTATTTGGCATTCTCCACACACTTTGCCTTCTTCAATCTTGAGTTTAGGAAGTCCCTTCATAGTATCTTGTGAAACAATTTTCTTCATGCTCTTGAGATTGAGGTGACCAAGTTTTTGGTGCCAAAGCTTGGTCTCATTAACCTTTGTCATCAGAAAATTTATAGGTTCTCTTTGTTCAGAGATATCCATAAATAAAAATTATCCTTGGACCTTGAGCCTTTCATAACCATTTCTTGATCTTGGCTGGAAACGACACATTCTAATTTGTTGAAGCTGACCTTGAGGCTTTGGTCACATAGCTAACTTATATTGATCAAGTTGGTAGTCAGACCTTCCACCAATAACACATTATCAAGGCTAGGTAGACCAAAATATACTAGTTTGCCTATTCCCTTGATTCTTCCCTTTGCACCATCACTAAAGGTAACATAGCTGCTAGAGTAAGGTTATAGCTCTTCAAGATACGACCTTTCCTCTGTCATGTGTCTGGAACATCCATTATCAAAATACCAATCCTCTTTAGAGGATACTTTAAGAGAAGTGTGAGTTATAAGACTTGAGACTTCCACTTTGGGTTTCCGCACCTTGTCTGCCTATGGTGTTGTGGAAAACAATATAGTATGTAACAATTTAGCCTTATGTTCCCATATTTTCCACAATGATGGCATCTTCTATCGTAGCCCTTACGATGGTGGTGCGCATGTTGAGCTCGATGCTGGAACAAGTGATCCTTTTTGTTCACATGACTGTAGTTATATCTTATGGCTACAGAGTTTCTTGGCTTCTTCTTTTCCACTTGTATATCTTTTAGAAATTCAGCAATAGTTCTTGACTACTCCTTATCTTCCATAATTCTATATGACACGTCTTGAGTTCTTACAAACTTTGATAACTCCTCAAAGTTTGATGTTAGAACAGAAATATCTTCACCATTACTAGTAACTATAGTAGAAAGATTTTGATTTTCTTGATGAAGCTCCCTTACAGTTTTCTTTAAGTTCTCGATTTCTCTGCAAGCTTCTTCCCACTTGATGATCACATATCTATTAGATTCAGATATCTCTTCCTTAGTTAAGCCTTCATCATCATACTTGCTTTCAGTAATATACTAACCAAAGTAAGCCTTGGAAATGCCAGGGGTTTCTTCCTTCATTCTTAGATTTTCAATCTTTGTTGATAGGAGCTTTGACATATGAGTTTCTAATGAGCTTTCATGAGCAGACATGAGAATCTTCTATGCTTCTTTAGCTTTTGAACATGTATTGATTAACCTTAACATGTTTTTATCAACCCCATTGAGAATAACATTCAGAGCCTTGGAGTTTCCAAGGGCTTCTCGTCTTTAACTTTTGCCCAATCAGCCTCTGGTTTTAGGCTAGTTGAGTCGTCTTCAGGAGTAACAATTGGATGTTTCTGTAACACCCCAAATTTCGTAGAATATTTATTTAATTTATTTAAATATTATATTCGTGAATTTCTGTGATTTGTGTCGATGTCGGTGATTTTGTGAAGTTTTGGGTTATTTAATTAAATAATAGTATATATTACGGAATATATTGTATTATTGTTTATTTTAAATAATATTGGAGGAATTAAGGGCGAAGTGGACATTTGAGGAGAATTAGTGAGGGCATTATGGAGAAAGTCCAATTTTGAGGCCCAAGGGTTAGAGTGAATATAAAAGGAGGATTTTGAGAATGGGGTTCACTTTTGGTTAGAACGTGAAAAGAAGGTGAGAGCTCTAAGTAAAAGGAAAAAGGCGAGGAATACGAGAAGGTTTCCAAATACTCAGAGAGAAAGCTTCGAATCGACAATCTAAGGTATGGGGGGTAAATACCTTTCATTGTTTTCATTATAGGATTCGATGTGATTTAAGTGGATTTTGGGGATTTTGGGTTTTTTGAAGGGTTTACGAGTTGTTGATGATTTAGAAGTATTTTTGAGAATCGACGATGGATTATTAAGGGTGAATTGATTCGGGTAAAAATAAGCCTTCGTGGCAAAACTCTCTTTGATGATATGTGTGATCTTGTATGAAAAGGGGTTTATGGGGTTTATAGGAAGCTTGAGAGTTTTGAAGGTTTAGGGGATTTAAGGTTTCCCCGGGCGTCCTGAATCGACCTAATAGACGTAGGTTTTATGCCTTTGATCTCCGTGATATATTATAACTGTTATAGGGATGTTTTTGGGTTATTTGGAGCTGTAATCGCAGGTACCTTTGAGGCTGTGGAGCTATTGGTGCGTAACAACGATTTGCTGTAATCGCAGGTTCGCTAAACGAACCATCGCTTCGCTAGGCGAATGTTCGCCAAGGTTTGCAAAGTGAATAGTGCAGCGAATGTGCGATAGCATGAGTGTAGGTACTGAGATGATTCTGGAGTGGAAGTGGGGATTCGCTGGAAGTCTCGCTAAGTGAATGAATCAGCGAGTAGCTTCGCCCAACGAATAAACCAGCGAGTATGACAGAGGGTGTTTTCTGGTGTCTTGGCGTGGTTTCTGTGGGATTCGCTGGCCGCTTCGCTAAGCGAAGGTTTTAGCGAACAGGTTCGCCTAGCGAATCCTGGAGCAAACGTCTGCTGTTCGCAAAATTTAGTTTCTGTTGCTGTGCCGTTCTGGTGTTTGATGTTGTGATATTTAGGATGATTTACCATGATGTTCTTGATGATATTGAGGTGCTGATTTGTGATGTTTTGATGAATATATGATGACATGATTTATATGAGAATTGATGAATGATGATGCACATTATGATGTTTATTTGATGATGAGGATTAGTGATGTTGTGTATCATACATTCATATGCATACTCTGTGACGACGCTTCATTCCCATTGTGCGGATATGACGTAATTATGACTTGCTCCGGTTCCGATTGAGGGATTGATCCTATTGACGGGGATATTTGGAGGGGTGATGACCTAGTGTCCATCGATTATAATGATTGGTACCACATGCATGAGTCTTGTTATGCATTGCATTTTATGTGGCATTGATGAATTTATGATATGGTGCTTCCTGATGTTTTCCTTGATGATGACCCTGATGATGTTGTATATGAAGATAATGCCATTTTATGTATATCTTGTTTTATAATGATTATTATGAATTGTGATTACTCACCCTGCCTGTTTGAATGTTGCCTCCACGTGGGTAACGTGCAGGTGATCAGGTTTAGCCGTGGATGCTTTCGAGGACCTTGAAGTTTATTTTCTTTTGGTCGATTTAGAGGGTCTTGCTCTGATATTGTAACATCGAGTTGGGGTCCTTTGAGTCGAACTATGTTGTTTCCTTATTTTGTTCTCATTTGATGATGTGGTTTTATTTTGACTATTACGATGTTGGTTGAAAACCTTTTATTTGAAAATTTTGAGTTCCCCTGCCATGTGATGGCTTTTGATTTATTTTGAGGAAAACCCCTTTTGTTTATTGGGCAAGTGTATTATTTTGATTTAAATGAGAAATGTGCACCCTTTTGAGGTGATTTTTATGCTTTACTATGATATTTGAGTTGTTTCTGCTGCAACATTATTGGGGGTAGAAAAGGGTGTTACATTAGTGGTATCAGAGCAGGTCGGTCCGTCCGGCCAGGTTTTTACTTGATGTATGTCCCTGTTAGTCGACGAGTGTGTGTACACTGTCGATGCTTTAGTTCTTCTAACCTTGTTGGTGGTGTGCAGGATGGCTGGAAGAAATGACCGTGCGATTGCTGATGCTTTGGAATCAGTTGCTAATGTGGTGGCGTAACTGAATCTAAATGGTGGAGCTCCTGATGAGTTTCGTTCTTTGGGGAAGTTTCAAAGGAACAATCCACCGAATTTTGTGGGTACGCATGATCCAGCAAGTGCACACAAGTGGCTGAAGGCGATAGAGAAGATCTTCGGTGTGATGGGGTGTTCTGATGAGCAGCAGGTTCAGTTTGGAACGCATATGCTGGAAGAAGAAGCTAAGGACTGGTGGGATAACACCCGCCAGAGATTCGCAGATCTTGGCACTGTGATAACCTGGGCTGTGTTTAGGCAAGAGTTTCAGGGAAAGTATTTTCCAAAGGATGCTCGTGGCAAGAGGGAAGTTGAATTCCTTGAGCTGAAGCAAGGAGATATGACTGTGGCAGAGTATTCCGCGAAGTTTGAGGCTTTGGTGAAGTTCTGTTCGCATTACAGCCGTGCTGACGCTGAGATGTCCAAATGTATCAAGTTCGACAATGGGCTAAGACCTGAGATTAAGCTGGGTATTAGGCATCAGCAGATCCGCAGGTATGCCGAATTGGTTGACAAGAGCAGAATCTACGATGAGGATAGCAGAGCTCGATCTGCTCACTACAAGCAGTTGAATGAGAAGAAAGGGCAGTATAGGGGTAAACCTTATACAACTTCAGCTGACAAGAGGAAGCAGAAGGCTTCAGATGGGAAAAAGTCAAGTGGGGGAGCAGCTCCTGCTTTTGGAAAGTGTCATAAGTGTGGCGAGCAAGGTCACCGTGCTGATGTGTGCACCAATAATGTGGTGAGGTGCTATCGTTGTGGTAAGAAGGGGCATAGAGCTACTGACTGCAAATAGGAAGGTTCAACCTATTTCAATTGTGGTGAGAAAGGTCATATCAGTACTCAATGTCAGAAGTCGAAGAAGACTGCTACTGCTGCCCAGACCAGTGGCCGTGTGTTTGCTTTGAGTGGTGCAGAAGTGCCAGAGAAGGACAACCTGATTCGAGGTACTTGTTTTATTAATAATATCGAGTTGGTTGCTATTATTGATACTGGTGCTACTCATTCTTTTATCTCGCTTAAATGTGCTAATAGATTGAGTTTGAAGTTATCTGATATGAATGGGAATATGGTAATAGAAACTCCAGCTAATGGTTCTGTTACTACTACTCTTGTGTGTTTGAGATGTCCGTGACGATTTTTGAGAAGAGTTTTGTGATGGATTTGGTATGCCTACCATTGCACCAAATTGACGCGATCTTTGGAATGAACTGGTTAGAGTTCAACCGTGTTCATATCAATTATTATAACAAGACTGTAGAGTTTCCTGAGATTGATGATAGTGGGGAGTTGATGTTCTTGTCTGCAAAGCAAGTAGAGGAACTTCAAGAAGATGAAGCTTTGGTGTTTGCAATGTTTGCATCGTTGCAAATTGATCGTGAAGCTGCGAGTGTGGAGTTGCCTGTTATTTGTGAATTCCCAGATGTGTTTCCAGATGACATCAGTGATTTTCCTCCAGAGCGTGAAGTAGAGTTTGCAGTGGACTTAATACCTGGTACAAGTCCAGTGTCGATGGCTCCTTATCGGATGTCAGCTTCTGAGCTAAGTGAATTGAAGAAACGGTTGGAAGAGCTGCTTGAGAAGAGGTTTGTTCGACCAAGTGTTTCCCCGTGGGGTGCTCCTGTGTTGTTAGTGAAAAAGAAGGATGGAAGCATGAGATTGTGTGTCGACTATCGACAGTTGAATAAGGTGACTACCAAGAATAAGTATCCGCTACCGAGAATCGACGATTTGATGGATCAGCTAGTAGGTGCCTGTGTGTTCAGCAAGATTGATTTGAGGTCGGGTTATCATCAGATTCGAGTTAAGCCTGATTATATTCTGAAGACAGCTTTCAGGATGGGGTATGGACACTATGAATACACTGTGATGCCGTTTGGTGTATCTAATGCACATGGTGTGTTCATGGAGTATATGAATCGAATTTTCCATGAGTATTTAGATAAGTTTGTGGTGGTGTTTATCGATGATATCATGATATATTCTAGATCTGAAGGAGAACTTGCCGAACATTTGAGGACTGTGTTGCAAGTGTTGAAAGAGAAGAAGTTGTATGCAAAGCTGTTGAAGTGTGAGTTTTGGTTGAAGGAAGTGAGTTTCCTTGGCCATGTGATTTCAAGTGGTGGTATTGCTGTTGATCCTTCTAAGATTGATGTTGTGTTACAGTGGAAGACTCCGAAGTCTGCTACTGAGATACGAAGTTTTCTAGGATTGGCGGGTTATTACCGCAAGTCTTTTGAAGGCTTTTCTAAGTTGGCATTACCTTTGACTCAGTTGACTCGAAAGGGTCAAACTTTTGTGTGGGATGTAGCTTGTGAAGAGAGTTTTGTGGAATTGAAGAAGAGGTTGACAACTGCTCCAGTGTTGATTTTGCCTAATCCGAGTGAATCCTTTGTGGTGCATTGTGATGCATCGAAGATGGGTCTTGGTGGAGTATTGATGCAAAATGGACAAGTTGTTGCATATGCTTCAAGACAATTGCGAGTTCATGAGAGGAATTATCCTACACATGACTTGGAATTGGCCTCTGTGGAGTTTGTGTTGAAGATTTTGAGACATTATCTGTTTGGCTCTAAATTTGAAGTGTTCAGTGATCATAAAAGTCTGAAGTACTTATTTGATCAGAAGGAATTGAATATGAGGCAGAGAAGGTGGTTAGAGTTGTTGAAGGATTTCGATTTTGATTTGAGTTATCATCCGGGCAAAGCAAGTGTAGTGGCCGATGCGTTGAGCAGAAAGGCATTGCATATGTCGATGCTTATGGTGAAAGAGTTGGAACTAATTGAGCAATTCAGAGATTTGAGTCTGGTATGTGAAGCGACTCCTGACAGTGTGAAGTTGGGAATGTTGAAGTTGACTAGTAGTGTTCTGGAAGAAATCAGAGTGGGACAGTAATCTGATTTAAAGTTGGTTGGCCAATTGACTTTGATTAACCAAGGTAACGAAGGTGACTTCCGAATTGATGAGAATGGTGTGATGAGGTTTCGAGATAGAGTATGTGTTTCGGATGTTCTAGAAATCAAGAAAAGCATTCTAGAAGAAGGACGTCGAAGTAGGTTGAGTATTCATCTCGGTGCTACAAAGATGTACCAAGATTTGAAGAAGTTGTTTTGGTGGCCAGGTATGAAGAAGGATGTTGCGGAATTTGTCTATGCATGTTTGACTTGTCAGAAGTCGAAGGTTGAGCATCAGAAGCCTTTAGGTACGATGCAACCGTTGAGGATTCCAGAATGGAAATGGGATAGTATTTCCATGGATTTTGTGGTGGGATTACCGAAGTCTGCTAAGGGAAATGATTCAATTTGGGTGATCGTGGATAGATTGACTAAGTCGGCTCGTTTCTTGCCGATGAGAATTAATCATTCTATGAAGAAGTTAGCCGAGATGTATATTGAAGAGATTGTGAAGTTGCATGGGGTATCTTCGAATATTGTGTCAGATAGAGATCCGAGGTTTACATCGAGGTTCTAGAAGAGTTTGTAATATGCGTTGGGTACCAAGTTAAGGATGTGTTATGCCTACCATCCGCAGACGGACGGTCAAACAGAAAGGATTATCCAATCTTTAGAGGACTTACTGAGGGCATGTGTGTTGGATCATGGAGAATCGTGGGATAGCCATTTGCCGTTGATTGAGTTCACGTACAATAATAGTTTTCATACTAGCATTGGAATGACTCCATATGAAGCTTTGTATGGGAGAAGGTGTAGGACTCCTTTGTGTTGGTATGAGTCGGGCGAGAGTGCTGTACTCGGACCTGAGATTGTGCAAGAGACGACTGAGAAGATTAAGAAGATCCAAGAGAGGATGAAAGCTTCGCAGAGTCGTCAGAAGAGCTACCATGATAAGAGGAGGAAATCACTTGAATTCCAAGAGGGAGATTACGTGTTTTTGAGGGTGACGCCAGTGACTGGTGTGGGTCAAGCTTTGAAGTCTAGAAAGCTCACTCCATGTTTTGTTGGTCCATATCAGATATCGCAGAGGATAGGAAAGGTAGCCTATCGAATTGCTTTACCGCCGTCACTTACGAATTTGCATGACGTGTTCCATGTGTCTCAGTTGAGGAAGTACATTCTGGATTCGTCGCATGTGATTCAGATGGATGATGTACAAGTGAGGGATAATCTGACTGTGGAAGCATTGCCTGTGCGTGTCGATAGTAGAGAGATGAAGCAATTGCAGGGTAAAGACATAACTTTGGTGAAGGTGTTGTGGGGTGGACCAGCTAGCGAAAGTTAGACTTTGGAACGTGAAGATCAGATGAGGGAGTCGTATCCGACTCTATTTTCTTGAGGTAATTTTCGAGGGCGAAAATTCTTTAAGTGAGGGAGAGTTGTAACACCCCAAATTTTATAGAATATTTATTTAATTTATTTAAATATTATATTCGTGAATTTCTGTGATTTGTGTCGATGTCGGTGATTTTGTGAAGTTTTTGGCTATTTAATTAAATAATAGTATATATTACAAAATATATTGTATTATTATTTATTTTAAATAATATTGGAGGAATTAAGGGCGAAGTGGACATTTGAGGAGAATTAGTGAGGGCATTATGGAGAAAGCCCAATTTTGAGGCCCAAGGGTTAGAGTGAATATAAAAGGAGGATTTTGAGAATGGGGTTCACTTTTGGTTAGAACGTGAAAAGAAGGTGGGAGATCTGAGGAAAAGGAATAAGGCAAGGAATACGAGAAGATTTCCAAAGACTCGGAGAGAAAGCTTCGAATCGACAATCTAAGGTATTGGGGGGGGGGGGTAAATACCTTTCATTGTTTTCATTATAGGATTCGATGTGATTTAAGTGGATTTTGGGGTTTTTGAAGGGTTTATGAGTTGTTGATGATTTATAGGTATTTTTGAGAATCGATGATGGATTATTAAGGGTGAATTGATTCGAGTAAAAATAAGCCTTCGTGGCAAAACCCTCTTTGATGATATGTGGGATCTTGTATGAAAAAGGGTTTATGGGGTTTATAGGAAGCTTGAGAGTTTTGAAGGTTTAGGGGATTTAAGGTTTCCTCGGGCGTCCTGAATCGACCTAATAGACGTAGGTTTTATGCCTTTGATCTCCGTGATGTATTATAACTGTTATAGGGATGTTTTGGGTCATTTGGAGCTGTAATCGCAGGTACCTTTGAGGCTGTGGAGCTACTGGTGGGTAGCAACGATTTGCTGTAATCGCAGGTTCGCTAAGCGAACCATCGCTTCGCTAGGTGAATGTTCGCCAAGGTTTGCAAAGTGAACAGTGCAGCGAATGCGCGATGGCATGAGTGTAGGTACTGAGATGATTCTGGAGTGGAAATGGGGATTCACTGGAAGTCTCGCTAAGCGAATGAATCAGCGAGTAGCTTCGCCCAGCGAGTATGACAGAAGGTGTTTTCTGGTGTCTTGGCGTGGTGTCTGTGGGATTCGCTGGTCGCTTCGCTAAGCGAAGGTTTTAGCGAACAGGTTCGCCTAGCGAATCCTGGAGCGAACGTCTGTTGTTCGCGAAATTTAGTTTCTGTTGCTGTGTCGTTCTGGTGTTTGATGTTGTGATATTTATGATGATTTACCATGATGTTCTTGATGATATTGAGGTGCTGATTTGTGATGTTTTGATGAATATATGATGACATGATTTATATGAGAATTGATGAATGATGATGCACATTATGATGTTTATTTGATGATGACGATTAGTGATGTTGTGTATCATACATTCATATGCATACTCTGTGACAACGCTTCATTCCCATTGTGCGGATATGAGGTAATTATGACGTGTTTCGGTTCCGATTGAGGGATCGATCCTATTGAGGGGGATCTTTGGAGGGGTGATGGCCTAGTGTCTATCGATTATGACGATTGGTACCACATGCATGAGTCTTGTTATGCATTGCATTTTATGTGGCGTTGATGAATTTGTGATATGGTGCTTCCTGATGTTTTCCTTGATGATGACCCTGATGATGTTGTATATGAAGATAATGCCATTTTATGTATATCTTGTTTTATAATGATTATTATGAAAAATGATTACTCACCCTGCATGTTTGAATGTTGCCTCCATGTGGGTAACGTGCAGGTGATCAGGTTTAGTCGTGGATGCTTTCGAGGACCTTGAAGTTTATTTGCTTTTGGTCGATTTAGAGGGTCTTGCTCTGATAATGTAACATCGGGCTGGGGTCCTTTGAGTCGAACTATGTTGTTTCCTTATTTTGTTGTCATTTGATGATGTGGTTTTATTTTGACTATTACGATGTTGGTTGAAAACCTTTTATTTGAAAATTTTGAGTTCCGCTGCCATGTGAAGGCTTTTGATTTATTTTGAGGAAAAATCCTTTTGTTTACAGGGCAAGTGTATTATTTTGATTTAAATGAGAAATGTACACCCTTTTGAGGTGATTTTTATGCTTTACTCTGATATTTGAGTTGTTTCTGCTGCAACTTTATTGGAGGTAGAAATGGGTGTTATAGTTTCCATCATTTTGTCACATTTTTCCAAGTTTTATTTCCCAAGGATTTGAGAAACGAAATCATCATCACCTTCCAATAATAATAATTGTGCCATCCAAAACAGGTGGTTTCTTGACTGATCATCCATCTTTCATTAATTCCATTTGAGCATAACTTATCATCCTTGGAGCTCATCCAACAGGCTAAAGTGTCTGCTTTGATGGCAATTGGAATTCAGTTTCTCAGGGGACAGATGTTAAACATGGTGCTCTGGCAACATGTTCGACAAGATACACCAGAACCACAACACGAGCAAGTAATAGATGATGGAGTATAACAGCAATAAAGAACACAATCAAATGTTTACCCAGTTTGGTCAAACTACACTTACGTTTGCGGGGATGAGTCCATAATCTAAGAAAGGAAATTCACTATTAGTAGCTTAGTACAATTAGAATTACATGCAACTACAAACCCTATGTTGTTCAATGCCTCTTCCTAACTACCCGGTGAATTTCTATTTAGAGCTTCTCCCTAAATATGAGAACATACTCACTTTCTTCTCTGCAAAAATCCCAATGACAGGAGCTAACAACCATTAAACCCTAGTGATCAACTTCAATCTTCACAAGATAAAGAATCTTGAAAGTTACAACTCAACTAGACAAACATTCTATGCCAAATTACTGAAACATAAAGGTGTACATAAACAATGTTGATTACAACTCAACTAGACAAACCATCCATGACAATTTACTGAAACATAGAGGGGTACATAAAGATCCTACACTAATCCTATTAGGGTATTAACGTGGATACACGACACAAAACGTAACAGTCTAAGATCTTCAATGGGAGTGATTACTTTCCAATGTAGGTTTGAGCTCCTTATATAATAAAGTAACTCTAGAATTTTCTCCTTGGATAATATCTTTGAATTCGTCTAGATTTAATGCAGAATCTGTTGGATATTTAATTTTCTCCTTGAATATCTCTAACAAGATATTATTTATTTTAAGTAAAATGAAAATTCAAATCTTTATTTAAATCTGAATTAGACTTCATCCAGCTGTCAAACAAATCATCTAATCACATTGTCAAATCAATCACAATAGAATCTTTAACAAATCTTCTGCAGAACACGCTCCAAAATGTAGCATTCTAGCGCATGTTGCACAAAGCCTAAATGTCATACCAACATGCTAGAGCATTGCGCCTATCATGTGTCCTTTATGTAGCTTCATACAAATTTAGCAAGCTAGACTAATCTTGAACACTTGGACACTTCTCCAAGTTGTTGTTTTTCTAAAATGCAGCAAATTCAAAGGGTCAATCAAATAAGAACAACATTTGTTGTTTCTGGTATGATACAATTTAGAAAAATTCAAGTTAAAAATTTAGGAATTCTATAAAATAAGAAACTATATATAAAAAAACAAATAATTTCACAACGGTTGTTTAATACAACCGTTGTTATAGGCAGAGTGCTATCCAGAATAATAAACGCAAAAAATGGCATTATTGGGTATCAAACTCATTACCTATAAATGATTTCACAACGATAGTTTAATACAATCGTGGTTATAGGTAGTGGGATTTCCAGTTTACTACAACGAGCCATAGACTGTGGTTGTAAACTACACACTTACAATCACACCCTACTTCACCACAGTTGGTCAAGCGTGATGGTATTCCTTTCAAACCGTGATGAAATGGCTTTTACGTAATAGTGTATGTTTATAGCGATTTAATGTATAAGCCTAAGACTGTGGTGTATCAATCTTATAGAATTATCATGAATCCAATTATGTTTTGATAGAATATTTATGTGAAGAGTTTTTAAATAGTTTTTTTTAAAGTGGTTTTGGTTGTTTTGTGATTGACTTGCATTAGAAGCAATCAAGTACTTAGTAGCATCGTATATTATTTCATTTGGTATATTATTTCATTTCGAAACTCTCTTGTGTTTTTTTTTTTCTTCCGCGCTTATTAAAATCTCTGATTTTGTTTATGGGACCTAAAATATTTTTGAATCGCTAAACCGTTGAAGAATACTACATACAAATCTTTCCATAAAGCTCATACTCTAAGAATAAATTTTGAATGCCATCCTCTTTTCCACAACCACCTATACACTGTAACCAGCATGAAAAAATTATTCTTCACCTCACCATATTGTCTTTTGTTGGGTTTTTATTCTTGATCAATTTGCGCACAAATACAGGGAATTTAAGCGGTGTAGTTTTATTTCATTTGAGCTTCTCAATTGGCATTGGATTAATATGATTTTCATAAATCAAAATACGATCAACATGATGTCTTCAATAAACTTATTAAATAAACTGATTAAGGGCATGTTTATTTTAGCTTTAAAAAATGGAATTTTTTTTTTCTTTGTATTTTCAAAAATGAATTTTGTAAAATTGTTTTTTAAAAATATTACAAGTTTTTTTATATATTTATATTTTTGAAATTACAAGACTAATTTTGATATCGTATAACATTAACATATATTATTGAAGATAATAACATAGTTAAAATTGTAATTTTTGAAAAAAACTGTATCTCAAAAATGATTTTTATGAAAAGCTATTTGAAATAACTTAAAAATTAATTGATTTTTTTAAATTTTGATATCCAAAATTTTTTTCGATAAAATAATAAAATATCTAAAATAATATTTTAAGAATAACTATTCAAATCAAATTTTTATTTGAAATTTTTCATAAAAATTTCTTTGTATATTTTTTTTCTACAAAATTTTGTTAAACTATAAAAATCATTTTAATAAAAAAAACCAAAACAACTAGATCCTAAATCATTGGAAATCCTTGTTCACACACAAAACCGCGTGCACGCAAAAATTCAATTGAATTTAAATGCATAAAAACATTTTTGAGACATATGGTTTTGTAAAATCGCGACATTTTTTACTATATTTTAAACTTCAACAATAAATACTTATTAATTTATAAAAAAATTATTAAAAAATCATTTATATTTATTTACAACAAAAAAATCCATAATAGAAGTCTCACATGAAAAAGGGCGAAAACAAAAATTTTATTTAGTTTGTTAAATTAACTCAACGGTACATATATATATATATATATATATATATATATATATATATATACCAAAATAGACTCCCTCTCTTTCCATTTCTCACTCTCTATGTGGCATGTGCATTCCATTTGTTAGGATTGCTGAAGGCTTTGAAGAACCTTTTTGGTTTCCCCTTTGAAACTCAATTCTGGTAATCTTCGCTTTAATTCCAGCTTTCTACTATGTTCATCGTTCTTTTTGGTTTCATATTAATCTTAACGCCCTAGTTCTATTAACTTCGGCGTTAAATTTTATGATCATCAAGAACATTGCATGAACCACACACTCATGGTTTCTTTGGATTGAATTTACCCTTTCTTTATAGGTTTATGTCAATTTCTCCTCCAATCTCAATAGATTCAGAAGAAGAGTGAAGAATTATATAAGGTATTGAATTCTATTACCAAAATAGTAATAAATATTAGAGTATTCAGCAAGAATGTTACAATATTTTCGGCATATTTTCCCTATTATGTAGTAGTTGTATGTAAAAAAGGATTTTAATCTTTGTATATTAGTGGAGAAGATGGCTAAAGATCAATGTAGAGGACACTAAACTCTCTAATTCTAGAAGCTAAAACAACAATATTCTGAAATGTAATTATGGATTATCACGATGCGTATCAACATATTATGATCAAATACATGATTTGGGTTTTTTATACTTTTACTGCAGAAATTGAAGATAAAATAAAAGCAATACTGAAAGTCAGTAAAGACGAAAGTTGTGCCTCGGTAGAACTTTTGCAGAGGGAACCCTTCGGTGAAGTTATTAAAGATGATAATGTTTATGAGGATGGTGCCTTGGCTGAACTTTTAAAGAAGGGATCACTTCCTGAATATATTGAGTTTTTATACAGCCAGTACCAATTGGTTTATGCACAATATCAACACCTGAAGGGGAAGGATTTAGGGCTGCGAAAGAGAATTTCAGAACCTGAACTGAAGTCCAATGAAAGAGAAGAAGCAATATTTGAATCCAGAAGAATGCCTCAACTTGAAGACACAGACTATTTAAACCAAATCGATAGCATGTTTCGCCAAGATGAAGACCGGATAAGGGTTAGTATCCAAAAACTAATTCATCTTCATGGCAAACTTCACATGATAGACATAACTAAGTTCACATTTATATTTGGTGAGCATATTAAAAATATGCAAAACATTTCTGAAAAGTTCTCTTCCCTGAAAGAGAAACTTTGTAAGGCTGAGCAATTGCTTTACTTAGAGAAAAGAAAAGAAACATGGGAGCTTCCAAATGAATCTGTCATTCAGATGACTAGTGAGAAACTACAGCCAAAGACAAAAGAGCTGGAATGAAAGATAAATTTAAATATAACTGTGGTTCAATTACAAGTTATATTTGAAGAAGTGGATGAGTTTCTTAAAAACAAGGGTCTTGTCATTTGGGAAATTAAAGATACCATGGAGGAGGTGAAGAAGTTTATTTAAAAAAAACGGATTTAATTATGCAACTTAAACGTAGCACTGAAGAGGCAGTGAAGTTAATCTCGGAAAAGACGGTTTCATTATCAGAGAAGATTAAACAACTTAATTATCTAGTTGAGGAAGTACAAAAATCCATAGATGAAAATACTGAAGTCGCTAGGCAATTTTGTATGTATAATGAGTACCTCCAAGAGATCATAGTGTCCAAAGGAGTGTAAAATTAGCTTTTTGGTTCCAGTGTTTAGAACCCCTATTTTAATGTTTTTAAATAGAAAACATGTCTTTGTAAAGTTGTGATTTGCAAAAATGTTATGCTACATAATTGATAGGAATGGCATATGAAGTCCCACGTCATTTTCGTTATACTTATTTTGAATGTATATATATATAATGTACAAACAAAACACCTTAATGTGAAGTTTTGGTCTCAAGATCAATATTTTAATTTTCAAATCATTTAATAAAAATATTTTATTAATAAATTATTTTATTTTATATAAATTATTATAACCATCGTCGTTTCATTAAAAATATTATTTTTATTCTAATCATCATTGTCACGTTTAAAAATGGAGAGAAATAAAAAAAAAACTTAAGGAAGTATTAATTAATCTATTAATTTATTATGTAAGCAAATATTAAACTTAAATTTATCCGGTAAAAAAATAAAATGGAATATAAGGTTGTTTCTGATTTTGTTGAGGAGAAGACTCGCCTGGTAGAAGTGCATCAGAAAGCTCGCTTCAAGAGATCGAGGCCCAGACAAAAGTCTTGAAAACTCTTCAGGACAAGGTGATTTATCTGAAACGGACACTCCATGACTCTTTCCAGCAGACTTTGAAGGATGTGCTCGGAGTTCGTGAGCGAGTTGTGGAACAGGCAAAGAGTTTCTGCCCCGACATTGTAATTTATATTGAGGTGTTGATTCTTTTAGGTCCGTTTCGGGGGTGATTCCGGGAGGTAGTGTGAAAACAAGCTTCCACCATTGTTTTGTGTTTTGATGAAGACAAAGAATCAATCTCTAATGCATTATTAAAGAAAGAAAAAGTTCATAATATCATAGAAATCTCTTGTGACAAGACTTGGTACTCAAGCAATCTTCAAAGACATTGGACATTAATGAATTTATCATGAGCATACGGTACACGTTACAATAATGCTTTGTATAATACCTTAGTAGCTTAGAAAAAATTGCATTTTTCATCACTAAGCATCCTAACATGGTTTAAAAAGAATTGATTTGAAAACAATGTGGTTCTAGTATGTAGTGTCGAATTGGGTCTTGTGTTAAGGATCCAATTGTTTAGGTTTGCTTGTTATTTAAGTTGCCTTGTAGTCTATAAATAGGCTAGATCACTCAGGTTGTTGAGTGAGGCCAATTATGTTATTCACTTGTAATCATTTGTAACATTGAGTAAGTGAATAGAAAACAGTTTACCCAAATCCTTCTTTCACCATTCTTCTTTATCTTTTCTTTTTTCTCTCTTTAGAAACCTAACCGTCTCATTGTTCATCAAGAAACTTCGTTTCTCATTCAAGTAAGTGTTGAAAGGTATCTTTTGTGATCACAACAAACTGGTGCGGTGAGTATGGAGAAGATGTCGTCAACAAAGTTTGAAATTGAGAAGTTCACCGGAGTTAATGATTTCAGTTTATGGCGCTTGAAGATGCGAGCCCTTCATGTTCAACAGGGTTTGCCAGGAGCGTTAAAGGGAGGAGATGCCATGGATGCTCCATTGGCGGAGAAGGATAAGACAACGATGATCGAGAAAGCCCACCGTACGATTGTTCTGAGTCTTGGTGATAAGGTTCTCAGGCAGGTTTCGAAGGAGACGACGACAACTGGTGTTTGGCTGAAACTCGAAGGATTGTATATGACAAAATCCTTGGTGAATCGTTTGTATTTAAAGCAAGCTTTGTATTCATTCAAGATGAATGAAGATAAAGCGGTGTCGGAGCTGCTGGATGTGTTCAACAAGCTGATTCTTGATCTTGAAAATATTGATGTTACCATTAGTGATGAAGATCAAGCGTTGTTATTAATGTGTTATTTACCTAAGTCGCATGCTCACTTCAAAGAAACCCTCTTGTATGGAAGAGAGTCCATGATCCTTGAAGAAGTTCAAGCAGCTTTGTATTTTAAGGATTTGAACAAAAGGAAGGAGCAGAAACCATCATCAGTTGGCGAAGGGTTGTCTGTGAAGGGGAAATCCTCGAAAAGAGATGGTAGGTTCGAGAAGAAGAAAGGTAAAACTCAGCAGAAGTCTTATGGTGGTGATATTTCTAGTATTAGGTGTTATCACTGTAAGAAGGAGGGTCACACAAGAAAGATGTGCCCTGAGCACCTGAATAATCATGGAGGTAAGGACAATGGCAATGCAGCTATTGTGCAAGATGATTATGAATCATGTGATGTCCTTGTGGTGTCGAGCAGCAACTCTTGTTAAGAGAGGATTATGGATTCAGGATGTATTTAACATATGACTCCAAACAAGAATGTGTTTGAATAATTATGTGATCAAGATGGTGGATCACATTACGCCAAAATTGATCTTTTGTATCGCCTAATTTAATAGCGCTTTTAAAGAAAGTCTTATTAAAAAGGGAACACAGACATCTATAATAGCACTTTATAGTCGGGCGCTATTATAGGATGCAGACAATGTAATTTTGATAGCGCTTTGTTAAAAAACGCTATTAATAAATTTCACTAAAATAGCGTTTTTTAATAAACGCTATTAATTTACTGTTCTATGCTCCATTAAGATACCACTCTGTTAGAAACGCTATTAATTTACCACTCTCTGATAGCATTCATGTTAAAACGCTATTTATTATAGAATATATAATAAATAATAAATAATATAAATAATATATAAAATAAAATTAATAGAAAAGCAATATTTTGGCGGATCTTAGATTTAGTTTTGGCGCACAAAATTTTCACTATTCATGAACCCTTTTTGGGAAAACCAAAACACGATTCAGCTAGCTCTGCATCACAAAAACCAAAACACGATCTGATTCACTCAAACCTTCGAATAGTGAACGATTCACTCATGACGTCGACGTTCAGCCCAACCACGCCGTCGACCTAGCCACGCCGTCAACCTTCAAACGTCCTTTGATTCAGTCGCGACGTCGACGTTCAGCCCTTACGAAATCTCTATTTCAATCGTGGTTCCATCAACTCCAGAGACATTGGTTCAGGTAATCTTCATACCCTCACTGATGAACTTGTTCTTGACATTCTAGGGTTTTTGGATGGTACCAACTTAGGTGTTTTTGGCTTCTGTTAGCACCTTAGGGGTTTCAAAGTTATAAAATAACTAAAGAAATTTAAGAGAAAATTAACTTTATTTGATGTTTCCATGAAATATCTAGTGAAAGAATAAACTGATTAATGAAAAAATGGGTTGCATTGTTTCCACTTTACATGTTCTTTGGTGAATACGTCACTGTCTTGGTCACCAACATCTATTTCAATTGGGATGATTGTTGTCTAGGCTTGTATTATCATATAGGGTGTTTCATAGCTTGAAGAACCTTTATTTTTCAATTAGATAAATTGGTTCTGGTGTGATTGTTGTCTAGGCTTGTTCTTGCTGTCCTGCATATGCCTTAGCTTCTGTGTTATTCTTAGACAGGCAGGATTGGTTTTATGTGTAACACCCCCAATCTATACCCCAAATTAAATAAAGCAGTAAAAGAAAATTCAAAATTTCATCAGAGTATATTTAAAACATGCACGGCATAGACCGAGGGGTTACATCAATTTGAAACAAACATACAACACATGCTCAAAAAGATATGCAACACTCGCAGGTAGCAAATAAACAGAGGAACTTAGTTCCTACTACCCACAATTCAAATACAGAATAAAGCGGAAAATCTGTACTAAATCTCATATATATATATATATATATATCACATAAAAAGTTTGTCATACATCAAGTCATACATGTACAAGCCAAAAGTTATATATACATATACACATCAAACTACAAAACGATCCCCCTGACTACCCGATGCCACATATCAGAGCCGACCGACAAAAGAATGAAGTCCTAAGCTTCACAAAAAGACCTCCAGCAACTCTAATCTGCAATGCCTCATAGAGCATTATAAAACACAGCAGAAGGGTGAGAAACACAATCATAATATAATTGCATATAATTATATAATAACACAAAATTACACACATAAATATTCTCACCACAACGTACAACCGAATCAAAATGCCACACAACACCATACATATCTCATTTATCCATCACCAAGGCATATCAATCATACACAATACAATTATCACCAACATATATCAATTCAACAATTTCATCCATAATTCCACACACAATCAAACCATTCATGATTTATGCAAATGCACAGAGACCGACACAACGACTATGTGCAATGCACATGTGGTACCGACCTTATCATCTCAACACCAGTTCACTCAGGAACTATTGGAACCATCGCTTGTTACTGAGGATCACTCACGTAACACCCCATCAGGCAAACGATGTTCCCCCGTCGCTTTAGGTCCTCTTATGTATTTAAGGCACACGACGTTTATGGATCGCTTTAGGTCCTCTTATGTATTTAAGGCACACGATCCGATCACTTTAGGTCCTCTTTGTATAAGGCACACGATCGTCTATAATCATTGCTTTAGGTCCTCTTATTTTTAAGGCACATGATCCATCCGATCGCTTTAACTCCTCTTATTTTTAAGGCACACGATGTTATAGCGGATTCCCTCTGGAATCAATCCGTCACTCAGGACGTCACTAGAACGCATATCATGATGATCATCATACAATGACTCATGACATTCAAATGCACACATATATGCAACCATCTCACTTAACATAAATCATACTTTGCAATTCAAGCCCAAAACAATGAATTTATACCATACCATAGCACGCGAATCATACCATATCCATATCAACAGCACATTGCATGATACACACCAATTACACACAATTAGAACGACAAAAGTCGACAAAATGACACTATTCCAAATTCCCGACATAATCAAATCGGCCAACGATTTTAAAACCATCATCATAAGAAAGTACATGCTACAAGCTTTCTAACGCATCGAACCACGCCTCAAACCGACTCACGGATCAAAAGTTACAGAGAAAATAAATGGGAATAAACTGTCATGTTCGCAGTGCGAAGCTCCTAGCGAGTCCTTCGCTCCCTCATTCGCAGTGCGAATGTCCTAGCGAACAGTGGCAAAAGCAAAATAGCCTAGAAAATTCCCCACGTTCACAGTGCGAACTCCCAGCGAATGCTCGCTACCCCATTCGCAATACGAATTCTCCAGGGAACAGTGGCAGAATGAAAAATAATACAACGTTCGCAGTGCGAACCTCACGCGAACGCTCGCCACCCATTCGCTGGCCATTCACAGTGCGAACCTGCGATTTCAGCAAAACCCAGCAGCGCACCAGATCATCCCAAAACCATATTTTCTCCACCCAAAACATTTCCAACCCAACATATAACAGTCAAAACATAACCCAAGCATGGTAACAAGTATTCTACCGCATTTACACCGATTTCCAACCGCGAAAACATCGATTCCTCATCATTTTCCCATTTCCAACCTAGAATCAAAAGCTATGGAAAGACCAGAAAATATGCAAACATACACATACATAATAATACACAAGCATAAGATAATCGAGTTTCACACCCTTACCCGATTAAATCGTGTTTAGAAAAGTCGGTTGATCGATCTTCTTGATTTCCAAGATTTCTCTCTTTTTCTCCTTTTTCCTCTTCTCTTCTTTTTCTTTCTCTTTTCTTCTTACTATGTTTTTCTGTCTTTCTAATTCTATTCATTTTCTAATCTTAAGGAAAATTAAATGAAAAGACCAAAATACCCCCACACTCAAATGTCTTGCAAACGTTCCCAAAACGCGACAAAATTCATCACGACTAAAAATAACATATTTTCGAATAAAAGTCAGAAATAAAATAATATAATAATAAAATAATCAAAACGACTCAATTAAATAAAACGGACTAAAACTGGGTCGTTACATTATGGGAAGTTGTTTTTAGTCTGAACTTTCTTCCTTTTTCATTGGCAGGGAACTTTGGCAAACTTGGTGAGCTTGGATCTTAGAAATTCTTGCCAAAGTCTTGTTTGATATAACAATCACAACAATTTTCACTTACACACATTTTAAAATAGAAGTGCATTTATGCAGTGTTGAATACTTTTGAGTAGAATACCACACTTTAGAAAGAATGTATAAAACAGATCAATTGTGTTCAAAAATAACTTGGACTCTTTAGTTCTAACATAAATAGTAAGTTGATAGGAGGCTAATAGTTAATAAAGTGTTTGCTAAGGGGTGTGGAGAGGCTAACTGAATGAGGGATGTTGTAACAGAGTTTAGACACTAATGTAATTATTAGCTTTGAATTAGTCATTTGCTATTTGATAGGAAGTTAAGGGTCCAATAAGACTTCGGGTTGAATAACCTTATCTAAGTACTACTCTAGTCAAATTCTAACTATTTTCTTTCAGTTTGTAAAAGCAATACCATTGCCATGTGCTTTTATATCTATTTTCAGTTTGTAAAAGCATCCGACCAACAACTAACATGCCAACAAAAGCACACCACGAATAACACAAACTGACAACCACCTTGCTAACAGCAACTACTACCACGACACGATACGACGACAACTACCACGACCAGATGTAAGCCCATACAATGCACTTGACGACCCACTCACAACTCAAAGAATACCCAAGTTACGAACACCCACATATACGAAATGTGCCACCTCACGTTTCCGCTGCGCACTCTAATTACTCGTAACCATCAAAACAACTTACACAAAACTTTCGGCTTAACTCCTTAGGCACAACCTTAGCTTTTCCCGAAGGAAGGTCCAAGCCAAACTCATAACCCTTCACGAATTTCAACACTCCTCGTTGTCTCATACTCTATTCCTTCAGACTAAACAAGTACTCAAATTTCGCGTGATTACTAAACACTTCGAACCTAGAACCATAAAGATAATACCTCCAAATGTTCCAAGACAATACCACCGCAACCAATTCCAAATCCCGAATAGTATAGATCCTTCTATGAATCCTCAATTGTCGTAAAGCATAAGCCACAACTTTACCCTCTTGCATTAACACACAAACTAAACACATCAGAGACACATCTCACTATCTTACAACCGGTTTATTAGGATCACACAGAATCAAAACTGGAGCCGTAGACAACCTCTACTTCAGCTCACCAAAACTTACTCACAACGAACATCCAAGACAAATGACTCACCCTTTGCAAGTCAACTGAGATAACATAAGTACGAACTTAGCAAAGTCTTCCATATCCTGCAGTAACAACCAACTAAGTCCCAAAATTTTCTACTCTCCTTACCCAACTTTGGAGCCTCTCTTGTAGAACTACATCTACTTCTGATGGATCCATAACCATACTCTCATCTGAAATAACATATCCAAGAAAACTAACCTTTTTCAACCAAAATTCTCACTTGAATAACTTAGCATAAACCTTCGTCTCCTTTCAACACTTGTAATTCTATTCTCAAACACTTGCAACTCCACTCAAACTCAACCATCTCAATTGTTACCTTATTCAACTGTTAACAATCCATACGCAATTTCTTCTCTTAACAGTCCAAATTCCATAAATCCCCACGTGTAGCAACAACCAACCCAAAAGAACTCTCAAATATTACATCCACACTTAAGGTTTTCTCAAAATTTTCATTACTGCTCTAAAATTCTAAAAACTCCAACCTCTCCAGAACTCTAAGTTTCGCTTTCCATATTCTCAATATCACTATACACATCATGCTTGTTATTCCATTCAATCGTCCTTCCTTTTTGTTACAAACACTACTGGAGCTCTCTAAGACGACACACTTGGTCTTACAAATCCCTTTTTCAGCAAATCTTCCCACCGTTCTTTAAATCTGAGTTACACTTCCTACAAGTTCTTCTACTTACTTAGCAGATCCAAACCTCGAATCTTCCCCTTCGTCAAATTTGAGTTCACACTCTACTCTCTGAGAACAACCATTAACGATACCCAATCGTTCACCCTCAAAGACATTCCAACTTGACCAACCTACAAAATCTCTAATCCGTCTCACCTTCCAATATGAAAATCTTTATCTACTCAACAAAATAATCCGTACACATTTTCCTTAATTCCAAACAATTCATTACACACACTATCAAAGCTGGAAAGACACGTCTATCCCATCCCACATAATTCCGCCTACTATCAACAAGAGATTAAGGGTGATCAGTTCCTCAATTTGTCAATAGACAGCCGACAATCATGATGGGGCATAAACCATCTTTACCAAACTACAATAGCATTACTTGCATCTTATGCACAAAACTACCTAAGGCATAAATCCTTAGTTGACATAAACCTTACCTCCGCATCCCTCCGGAATCGGGAACAACACTGTCCAAACAACACTTACAATCTTGCAACCAACTACACACACACCAAATCCAATTCAAAGTCTTTACCCTAAATGGTCAAAGGACAACTTAAACAAACCAAAGAAGTAGTTACTGACCCCATTGCTGGAGTATCAATAACCATCTCACCACCCATCAAAGACAACACAAGAATCAAACGCTTAGCGCACTCAGACGAAATAAACGAATGAGTCGCTCCAGTATCAATAACAGCAACTAAAGGCGTACTATTAATAAAACAAGTACCTCTGATCAGACGATCTGCACTTGAAGTCTGAGTCCCTGCCAAAGCAAAAACTTTGCCACCAGTCTGAGCTTTCTTCAGTTTCGGACACTTCATACTAACATGCCCAGGTTCACCACAGTTGAAACACTTCACCACATTCCTTTTACAATCATCTGCAACATGCCCTAAACCTCCACAATTCGAACACGTCCTCAAATCTTTCCTACATTCAAACTGACGATGTCCCAATTCACCACACCTAAAACATCTCGGAAAATTAGACATACCTCCTCCACTTGGCCTTTTTTCAAAATTCCCCCTCTGTTTACCCTTATCAGCTGGGGTGACATAAGGACCACTATGAAACTGTTGCTTTCCTTTCCTCTCACTCACACTCTTATAGTGAGTAGAACGAGCCTTACTATCCTCCTCATAAATCCTACAACAATCCACCAAATCAGAAAACCTCCGAATCCTTTGATAACTAATTGCCTGCTTTATCTCAGGACGCAATCCGTTCTCAAACTTTACACACTTAGAAAATTCCGCGGTCGCTTCAGCATAATGAGGATAAAACTGCACAAGCTCCACAAACTTAGCAGTATAATCAACAACAGACATGTTACCTTGTTTCAATTCCAAGAACTCTATCTCCTTCTTTCCCCTAACATCCTCGGGAAAAATACTTCCTCAAGAACTCCCGGCTAAACACTTCCCAAGTGATCTCTTCCTCCTCCGCAGCTTCCAACACATGACGAGTACTAACCCACCAATCATCAGCTTCCTCTTGCAACATGTGAGTACCCAGTCTCACCTTCTGATCCTCATCACAATCCATCACTCAGAAAATCCTTTCAGTCTCTTTCAACCAAATCTGTGCACCATCAGGATCATATCTTCCTTTGAAGATAGGCGGTTTGTTCTTCCTGAACTCATCATTACCAGCAGCATTAGGTGCACCCTGCACAGCCCGAGCCATAGCTTGCATCGCAGCAGCTAAAGCAGCATCATTCCTACCAGCCATATTCTGTTCATTCCCAATAACATCAACTATGGTTAAACAAACAGCTCACCGAACCACAAAGACCAACAAGGACTGACACAACTGACACGGACTGGCTCTGATACCACTTAATGTAACACCCCCAATCTATACCCCAAATTAAATAAAGCAGTCAAAGAAAATTCAAAATTTCATCAGAGTATATTTAAAACATGCACGACATAGACCGAGGGGTCACATCAATTTGAAACAAACATACAACACCTGCTCAAAAAGATATGCAACACTCGCAGGTAGCAAATAAACAGAGGAACTTAGTTCCTACTACCCACAATTCAAATACAGAATAAAGCGGAAAATCTGTACTGAATCTCATATATATCACATAAAAAGTTTGTCATACATCAAGTCATACATGTACAAGCCAAAAGTTATATATACATATACACATCAAACTACAAAACGATCCCCCTGACTACCCGGTGCCACATATCAGAGCCGACAGACAAAAGAATGAAGTCCTAAGCTTCAAAAAAAGACCTCCAGCAACTCTAATCTGCAATGCCTCATAGAGCATTATAAAACACAGCAGAAGGGTGAGAAACACAATCATAATATAATTGCATATAACTATATAATAACACAAAATTACACACATAAATATTCTCACCACAACGTATAACCGAATCAAAATGCCACACAACACCATATATATCTCATTTATCCATCACCAAAGCATATCAATCATACACAATACAATTATCACCAACATATATCAATTCAACAATTTCATCCATAATTCCACACACAATCAAACCATTCATGATTTATGCAAATGCACAGAGACCGACACAACGACTCTGTGCAATGCACATGCGGTACCGACCTTATCATCTCAACACCAGTTCACTCAGGAACTATTGGAACCATCGCTTGTTACTGAGGATCACTCACGTAACACCCCGTCGGGCAAACGATGTTCCCCCGTCGCTTTAGGTCCTCTTATGTATTTAAGGAACACGACGTTTATGGATCGCTTTAGGTCCTCTTATGTATTTAAGGCACACGATCCGATCACTTTAGGTCCTCTTTGTATAAGGCACACGATCGTCTATAATCATAGCTTTAGGTCCTCTTATTTTTAAGGCACACGGTCCATCCGATCGCTTTAACTCCTCTTATTTTTAAGGCACACGATGTTATAGCGGATTCCCTCTGGAATCAATCCGTCACTCAGGACGTCACTAGAACGCATATCATGATGGTCAGCATACAATGACTCATGACATTCAAATGCACACATATATGCAACCATCTCACTTAACATAAATCATACTTTGCAATTCAAGCCCAAAACAATGAATTTATACCATACCATAGCACGAGAATCATACCATATCCATATCAACAGCACATTGCATGATACACACCAATTACACACAATTAAAACGACAAAAGTCGACAAAATGACACTATTCCAAATTCCCGACATAATCAAATCGGCCAACGATTTTAAAACCATCATCATAAGAAAGTACATGCTACAAGCTTTCTAACGCATCGAACCACGCCTCAAACCGACTCACGGATCAAAAGTTACAGAGAAAACAAATGGGAATAAACTGTCATGTTCGCAGTGCGAAGCTCCTAGCGAGTCCTTCGCTCCCTCATTCGCAGTGCGAATGTCCTAGCGAACAGTGGCAGAAGCAAAATAGCCTAGAAAATTCCCCACGTTCGCAGTGCGAACTCCCAGCGAATGCTCGCTACCCCATTCGCAATACGAATTCTCCAGCGAACAGTGGCAGAATGAGAAATAATACAACGTTCGCAGTGCGAACCTCACGCGAACGCTCGCCACCCATTCGCTGGCCATTCGCAGTGCGAACCTGCGATTTCAGCAAAACCCAGCAGCGCACCAGATCATCTCAAAACCATATTTTCTCCACCCAAAACATTTCCAACCCAACATATAACAGTCAAAACATAACCCAAGCATGGTAACAAGTATTCTACCGCATTTACACCGATTTCCAACCGTGAAAACATTGATTCCTCATCATTTTTCCATTTCCAACCTAGAATCAAAAGCTATGGAAAGACCAGAAAATATGCAAACATACACATACATAATCATACACAAGCATAAGATAATCGAGTTTCACACCCTTACCCGATTAAATCGTGTTTAGAAAAGTCGGTTGATCGATCTTCTTGATTTCCAAGATTTCTCTCTTTTTCTCCTTTTTCCTCTTCTCTTCTTTTTCTTTCTCTTTTCTTCTTACTATGTTTTTCTGTCTTTCTAATTCTATTCATTTTCTAATCTTAAGGAAAATTAAATGAAAAGACCAAAATACCCCCACACTCAAATGTCTCGCAAACGTTCCCAAAACGCGACAAAATTCATCACGACTAAAAATAACATATTTTCGAATAAAAGTCAGAAATAAAATAATATAATAATAAAATAATCAAAACGACTCAATTAAATAAAACGGACTAAAACTGGGTCGTTACATTATGGGAAGTTGTTTTTAGTCTGAACTTTCTTCCTTTTTCATTGGCAGGGAACTTTGGCAAACTTGGTGAGCTTGGATCTTAGAAATTCTTGCCAAAGTCTTGTTTGATATAACAATCACAACAATTTTCACTTACACACATTTTAAAATAGAAGTGCATTTATGCAGTGTTGAATACTTTTGAGTAGAATACCACACTTTAGAAAGAATGTATAAAACAGATCAATTGTGTTCAAAAATAACTTGGACTCTTTAGTTCTAACATAAATAGTAAGTTGATAGGAGGCTAATAGTTAATAAAGTGTTTGCTAAGGGGTGTGGAGAGGCTAACTGAATGAGGGATGTTGTAACAGAGTTTAGACACTAATGTAATTATTAGCTTTGAATTAGTCATTTGCTATTTGATAGGAAGTTAAGGGTCCAATAAGACTTCGGGTTGAATAACCTTATCTAAGTACTACTCTAGTCAAATTCTAACTATTTTCTTTCAGTTTGTAAAAGCAATACCATTGCCATGTGCTTTTATATCTATTTTCAGTTTGTAAAAGCATCCGACCAACAACTAACATGCCAACAAAAGCACACCACGAATAACACAAACTGACAACCACCTTGCTAACAGCAACTACTACCACGACACGATACGACGACAACTACCACGACCAGATGTAAGCCCATACAATGCACTTGACGACCCACTCACAACTCAAAGAATACCCAAGTTACGAACACCCACATATACGAAATGTGCCACCTCACGTTTCCGCTGCGCACTCTAATTACTCGTAACCATCAAAACAACTTACACAAAACTTTCGGCTTAACTCCTTAGGCACAACCTTAGCTTTTCCCGAAGGAAGGTCCAAGCCAAACTCATAACCCTTCACGAATTTCAACACTCCTCGTTGTCTCATACTCTATTCCTTTAGACTAAACAAGTACTCAAATTTCGCGTGATTACTAAACACTTCGAACCTAGAACCATAAAGATAATACCTCCAAATGTTCCAAGACAATACCACCGCAACCAATTCCAAATCCCGAATAGTATAGATCCTTCTATGAATCCTCAATTGTCGTAAAGCATAAGCCACAACTTTACCCTCTTGCATTAACACACAAACTAAACACATCAGAGACACATCTCACTATCTTACAACCGGTTTATTAGGATCACACAGAATCAAAACTGGAGCCGTAGACAACCTCTACTTCAGCTCACCAAAACTTACTCACAACGAACATCCAAGACAAATGACTCACCCTTTGCAAGTCAACTGAGATAACATAAGTACGAACTTAGCAAAGTCTTCCATATCCTGCAGTAACAACCAACTAAGTCCCAAAATTTTCTACTCTCCTTACCCAACTTTGGAGCCTCTCTTGTAGAACTACATCTACTTCTGATGGATCCATAACCATACTCTCATCTGAAATAACATATCCAAGAAAACTAACCTTTTTCAACCAAAATTCTCACTTGAATAACTTAGCATAAACCTTCGTCTCCTTTCAACACTTGTAATTCTATTCTCAAACACTTGCAACTCCACTCAAACTCAACCATCTCAATTGTTACCTTATTCAACTGTTAACAATCCATACGCAATTTCTTCTCTTAACAGTCCAAATTCCATAAATCCCCACGTGTAGCAACAACCAACCCAAAAGAACTCTCAAATATTACATCCACACTTAAGGTTTTCTCAAAATTTTCATTACTGCTCTAAAATTCTAAAAACTCCAACCTCTCCAGAACTCTAAGTTTCGCTTTCCATATTCTCAATATCACTATACACATCATGCTTGTTATTCCATTCAATCGTCCTTCCTTTTTGTTACAAACACTACTGGAGCTCTCTAAGACGACACACTTGGTCTTACAAATCCCTTTTTCAGCAAATCTTCCCACCGTTCTTTAAATCTGAGTTACACTTCCTACAAGTTCTTCTACTTACTTAGCAGATCCAAACCTCGAATCTTCCCCTTCGTCAAATTTGAGTTCACACTCTACTCTCTGAGAACAACCATTAACGATACCCAATCGTTCACCCTCAAAGACATTCCAACTTGACCAACCTACAAAATCTCTAATCCGTCTCACCTTCCAATATGAAAATCTTTATCTACTCAACAAAATAATCCGTACACATTTTCCTTAATTCCAAACAATTCATTACACACACTATCAAAGCTGGAAAGACACGTCTATCCCATCCCACATAATTCCGCCTACTATCAACAAGAGATTAAGGGTGATCAGTTCCTCAATTTGTCAATAGACAGCCGACAATCATGATGGGGCATAAACCATCTTTACCAAACTACAATAGCATTACTTGCATCTTATGCACAAAACTACCTAAGGCATAAATCCTTAGTTGACATAAACCTTACCTCCGCATCCCTCCGGAATCGGGAACAACACTGTCCAAACAACACTTACAATCTTGCAACCAACTACACACACACCAAATCCAATTCAAAGTCTTTACCCTAAATGGTCAAAGGACAACTTAAACAAACCAAAGAAGTAGTTACTGACCCCATTGCTGGAGTATCAATAACCATCTCACCACCCATCAAAGACAACACAAGAATCAAACGCTTAGCGCACTCAGACGAAATAAACGAATGAGTCGCTCCAGTATCAATAACAGCAACTAAAGGCGTACTATTAATAAAACAAGTACCTCTGATCAGACGATCTGCACTTGAAGTCTGAGTCCCTGCCAAAGCAAAAACTTTGCCACCAGTCTGAGCTTTCTTCAGTTTCGGACACTTCATACTAACATGCCCAGGTTCACCACAGTTGAAACACTTCACCACATTCCTTTTACAATCATCTGCAACATGCCCTAAACCTCCACAATTCGAACACGTCCTCAAATCTTTCCTACATTCAAACTGACGATGTCCCAATTCACCACACCTAAAACATCTCGGAAAATTAGACATACCTCCTCCACTTGGCCTTTTTTCAAAATTCCCCCTCTGTTTACCCTTATCAGCTGGGGTGACATAAGGACCACTATGAAACTGTTGCTTTCCTTTCCTCTCACTCACACTCTTATAGTGAGTAGAACGAGCCTTACTATCCTCCTCATAAATCCTACAACAATCCACCAAATCAGAAAACCTCCGAATCCTTTGATAACTAATTGCCTGCTTTATCTCAGGACGCAATCCGTTCTCAAACTTTACACACTTAGAAAATTCCGCGGTCGCTTCAGCATAATGAGGATAAAACTGCACAAGCTCCACAAACTTAGCAGTATAATCAACAACAGACATGTTACCTTGTTTCAATTCCAAGAACTCTATCTCCTTCTTTCCCCTAACATCCTCGGGAAAAATACTTCCTCAAGAACTCCCGGCTAAACACTTCCCAAGTGATCTCTTCCTCCTCCGCAGCTTCCAACACATGACGAGTACTAACCCACCAATCATCAGCTTCCTCTTGCAACATGTGAGTACCCAGTCTCACCTTCTGATCCTCATCACAATCCATCACTCAGAAAATCCTTTCAGTCTCTTTCAACCAAATCTGTGCACCATCAGGATCATATCTTCCTTTGAAGATAGGCGGTTTGTTCTTCCTGAACTCATCATTACCAGCAGCATTAGGTGCACCCTGCACAGCCCGAGCCATAGCTTGCATCGCAGCAGCTAAAGCAGCATCATTCCTACCAGCCATATTCTGTTCATTCCCAATAACATCAACTATGGTTAAACAAACAGCTCACCGAACCACAAAGACCAACAAGGACTGACACAACTGACACGGACTGGCTCTGATACCACTTAATGTAACACCCCTAATCTATACCCCAAATTAAATAAAGCAGTCAAAGAAAATTCAAAATTTCATCAGAGTATATTTAAAACATGCACGACATAGACCGAGGGGTCACATCAATTTGAAACAAACATACAACACCTGCTCAAAAAGATATGCAACACTCGCAGGTAGCAAATAAACAGAGGAACTTAGTTCCTACTACCCACAATTCAAATACAGAATAAAGCGGAAAATCTGTACTGAATCTCATATATATCACATAAAAAGTTTGTCATACATCAAGTCATACATGTACAAGCCAAAAGTTATATATACATATACACATCAAACTACAAAACGATCCCCCTGACTACCCGGTGCCACATATCAGAGCCGACAGACAAAAGAATGAAGTCCTAAGCTTCACAAAAAGACCTCCAGCAACTCTAATCTGCAATGCCTCATAGAGCATTATAAAACACAGCAGAAGGGTGAGAAACACAATCATAATATAATTGCATATAACTATATAATAACACAAAATTACACACATAAATATTCTCACCACAACGTATAACCGAATCAAAATGCCACACAACACCATATATATCTCATTTATCCATCACCAAAGCATATCAATCATACACAATACAATTATCACCAACATATATCAATTCAACAATTTCATCCATAATTCCACACACAATCAAACCATTCATGATTTATGCAAATGCACAGAGACCGACACAAAGACTCTGTGCAATGCACATGCGGTACCGACCTTATCATCTCAACACCAGTTCACTCAGGAACTATTGGAACCATCGCTTGTTACTGAGGATCACTCACGTAACACCCCGTCGGGCAAACGATGTTCCCCCGTCGCTTTAGGTCCTCTTATGTATTTAAGGAACACGACGTTTATGGATCGCTTTAGGTCCTCTTATGTATTTAAGGCACACGATCCGATCACTTTAGGTCCTCTTTGTATAAGGCACACGATCGTCTATAATCATAGCTTTAGGTCCTCTTATTTTTAAGGCACACGGTCCATCCGATCGCTTTAACTCCTCTTATTTTTAAGGCACACGATGTTATAGCGGATTCCCTCTGGAATCAATCCGTCACTCAGGACGTCACTAGAACGCATATCATGATGGTCAGCATACAATGACTCATGACATTCAAATGCACACATATATGCAACCATCTCACTTAACATAAATCATACTTTGCAATTCAAGCCCAAAACAATGAATTTATACCATACCATAGCACGAGAATCATACCATATCCATATCAACAGCACATTGCATGATACACACCAATTACACACAATTAAAACGACAAAAGTCGACAAAATGACACTATTTCAAATTCCCGACATAATCAAATCGGCCAACGATTTTAAAACCATCATCATAAGAAAGTACATGCTACAAGTTTTCTAACGCATCGAACCACGCCTCAAACCGACTCACGGATCAAAAGTTACAGAGAAAACAAATGGGAATAAACTGTCATGTTCGCAGTGCGAAGCTCCTAGCGAGTCCTTCGCTCCCTCATTCGCAGTGCGAATGTCCTAGCGAACAGTGGCAGAAGCAAAATAGCCTAGAAAATTCCCCACGTTCGCAGTGCGAACTCCCAGCGAATGCTCGCTACCCCATTCGCAATACGAATTCTCCAGCGAACAGTGGCAGAATGAGAAATAATACAACGTTCGCAGTGCGAACCTCACGCGAACGCTCGCCACCCATTCGCTGGCCATTCGCAGTGCGAACCTGCGATTTCAGCAAAACCCAGCAGCGCACCAGATCATCTCAAAACCATATTTTCTCCACCCAAAACATTTCCAACCCAACATATAACAGTCAAAACATAACCCAAGCATGGTAACAAGTATTCTACCGCATTTACACCGATTTCCAACCGTGAAAACATTGATTCCTCATCATTTTTCCATTTCCAACCTAGAATCAAAAGCTATGGAAAGACCAGAAAATATGCAAACATACACATACATAATCATACACAAGCATAAGATAATCGAGTTTCACACCCTTACCCGATTAAATCGTGTTTAGAAAAGTCGGTTGATCGATCTTCTTGATTTCCAAGATTTCTCTCTTTTTCTCCTTTTTCCTCTTCTCTTCTTTTTCTTTCTCTTTTCTTCTTACTATGTTTTTCTGTCTTTCTAATTCTATTCATTTTCTAATCTTAAGGAAAATTAAATGAAAAGACCAAAATACCCCCATACTCAAATGTCTCGCAAACGTTCCCAAAACGCGACAAAAAATCATCACGACTAAAAATAACATATTTTCGAATAAAAGTCAGAAATAAAATAATATAATAATAAAATAATCAAAACGACTCAATTAAATAAAACGGACTAAAACTGGGTCGTTACATTATGGGAAGTTGTGTTTAGTCTGAACTTTCTTCCTTTTTCATTGGAAGGGAACTTTGGCAAACTTGGTGAGCTTGGATCTTAGAAATTCTTGCGAAAGTCTTGTTTGATATAACAATCACAACAATTTTTACTTACATACATTTTAAAATAGGAGTGCATTTATGCAGTGTTGAATACTTTTGAGTAGAATACCACACTTTAGAAAGAATGTATAAAACAGATCAATTGTGTTCAAAAATAACTTAGACTCTTTAGTTCTAACATAAATAGTAAGTTGATAGGAGGCTAATAGTTAATAAAGTGTTTGCTAAGGGGTGTGGAGAGGCTAACTGAATGAGGGATGTTGTAACAGAGTTTAGACACTAATGTAATTATTAGCTTTGAATTAGTCATTTGCTATTTGATAGGAAGTTAAGGGTCCAATAAGACTTCGGGTTGAATAACCTTATCTAAGTACTACTCTAGTCAAATGCTAACTATTTTCTTTCAGTTTGTAAAAGCAATACCATTGCCATGTGCTTTTATATCTATTTCCCGTTGGAAATATCCTCATGGGTAAGAATTGCTATCACTAGCACACGGTCGAGATGCAATTTTTTGTCATGCTCTCTTGAAAACATCCTCTATCTATTTAATTAGAGTCTGTTCATTCACCATAGGAGCAACATAGGAGCAACATGCAAGATATCATCTAATAAGTTGTTAGAGAGTCTTTCAATAGTTTCAAAACCTCTCTTGAAAACATCCTCTGTCTATTTAATTAGAGTCTGTTCATTAACCATAGGAGCAACATGCAAGATATCTAATAAGTTGTCAGAAAAATCTTTTTACTTTTCAAATAACTCTATGCTAAGTTATCTTCACAAGCAGCAAAATATTTGTAAAATCATCTTCAAATTACTCTAATGATTTTTAAGACATGGAAGATGGACACAATGACACAAAAGATCCTATATTTGTAAAATATATTTGTAAAATCATCAAGTATTGGCCTTAATCTTTCCTACACAGAAGGCTCAAAATAGATAATGTGTACAAATGTACTATTGTGAGTATGCTTACACATTGCTCATGTAATAATCGACATTAAAACCGAGAAAAAAATTTCCAGTAACAACTACTTTGCTCCTCCATAAGAATGCAAGTCATTCTCAGCTGTATTTAACTTTGTTTAAACAAAACATAGACACTAACTTACAAGCTTTTCATCCTTAGCTTTAGAATCATAAAAATATTCGAAAACAGTAACTGCATCATTATTTTAACTATCGTTCATATAGACTGAGACAATTAGAACGTAGTAGCTTTCTTCGTCTTTATTTACCTTCTATATTTTACCGTTGCATCATTATGAAGATCTCCCTCTGACCAATGACAAAAGGCCAACGCCGCCAATGCACACGGTAGAGATGCAATTTTTTGTCATGCTTAACACATTTTCAACATAGTAACTTGACACAATTATCAAATTAAAATCAACAATTTGAGTCCAAAAACTTGGATTTAGAGTCCTCCTAAAGAGACTATAGGATATTAATTAAATAAAAATTCGTAATATTCATGCACAACTCAAATAAGGGGAAAGCCGACGAGAAAAGCTACTAACAATTGTAGAACTTAAAAGTAAAGAATTTGGATATAGAAAATACCCTCATGGGTAAGAATTGCTATCACTGGCATTGAACTCATATTACAAATTCATTAGAAAGAGAGTAGAGTGTATAAAACCTGAACATTTTAAAGTTTGCGAAGTTAACCTGAAGTATTAGATTTTGAGTAATCTTCAGAATTTTTATCCATGTTAAGGTTTTCCCTGCTGTCAATCTTCTGTTGATGGATTTGGGCATTTCGAGCAGTAACTTCCTGTTCCTTCTTTTCTACTTCAGAATGATAATTACACTCCTTGAATTCCCTCTTTTTCAAAGACAGCCCAATATCTTCGGCTAAAACTGTCATTTTTCATGGCTTGTCTTGTTGGTTATCATTTTTTTTCAAAGTTTTATATCTTAATGTTTGTATTGACAATGAAGCTCTCTTCGACCATCGACTAGTTATATTATGCAAATATGGTGGACTAGGGAGATTCATCTAAACTTGTGAAATTGCTTGTTCGAGATATTTGATAGTTTTTCTGATATTTGAACACACCCATAAACCAGAAATCAAAATACTATAGTTATGTATTTCTGTGACTGATTTATATCTAAGATAGACTATTGCTCGGCCTTCATTTTCACTTTCTGTAACATATATATGACTGAAATGCTAGTGATTTCATCAACCATTATTGATAAAATTATTTTTGCTTATTTTAGTTATTTAGTCAATTGATGGATTGCATCTTTAAATGGATTGAAATTGTGGTTGTAAGCACTGGACAATTTCTTCGCCATAACTGTAAAGTTAAGGGTATATGATAAGTGCCTCTTATAGAAGACGTGGCTGTAAGATTGACTAGTGAACATATATATGCACATGGTTCATTCATATATATGCAATTACTTACTGCTTTGATCAATTTCTATTCTATGCATCCCCATGTCATTTCTCATACAAATAAATTGCCTTAATTCATTTCATTTTTAAATCATACAACTCTATATTCTCTTTATGCATTCTTGAAAACAAACCTCATTCATTCCTTTCATAGGTTTTAGGTGTGATACAAGTATTGTCATCAATATACTTGCTCATAGGGATGCTACTCAGTGTGCCTCTCTACAGCGTGAATACACATCTATGTATTCTCACGACCTTCTCAAACGAATTTCTTCCAAGATTTCTGGCAGGTTGGAGAATGCACTTCTACTCTGGATGCATTGCCCTGCTGGACGCGACGCTGTCATTCTTAAGCAGACTCTAACCGTCAACAAAAACCTTGAAGCTGCCACTGAAATTATATGTTCCCGAACTCCATCCCAGCTACAATATTTAAGGCAGATATACTATACTAAATTCAGCATTTATCTTGAACATGATATTGAAAGAAATACCTCTCGCTATCATAAAAAGGTCTATCTTCTTTCCTAACAATTATATACCACTTTCTCTTATTTATTTCTTGTTTGCTACAACTGTTCAAGCTTTTCAAATATTCACGATTGTTATGGGATAATCAGAGTTATATATTCATATGATATCTATCATGGACGTTTTGGTGTGTTGGTTCTTATATAGTGTTCTATTGTTGCGAATGGTGTTTTTCCTATATTCCATTTCAAATCTCTGCAGATATACTACTCATTTGTGTTCTCATGTCCAGCTTAGAATTTTGTAGCCGAACGACTCCTAGTATGTCATTTGGTCTACCTGTTTAATTCCAATGTTTAAGTGTACGTCGTTGCATAAGTCTTTTGAGGGAAACCTTGTTTGTCATAGATTTCCATTGGTTATAAAATTCCTGCCCCCATTTCACCATTTGATCTCGGTGATAATTACATTGATGAATTACTTCTGAGATATTCAAACAGCAAAGCCGTTGTTATTAATAAGCTTATGCAAAATTATTGTCCATATTTTACTAGCATATGTAAGCACACCATGCCATGAAGGCCCTGAGGTTGATAAAGAAAAGGCTGAGAACAATGCAGTGGCTCTGTACAAAGCTGGTGAGAAGAGACTGGGAACCGATGAGAAAACTTTCGTGCGAATAATCAGTGAACACAGTGCGGCACAGTTGGCTACGATAAATCAGTTTTATCGTAGCAAGTATGGACATTCACTGAAAAAGGTAATCTAACCTCCTTTTTTTATACCCTTAAGCATAGTCTTCGTCTATATCCCGGTGCTTATCCATGCTGAATTCATTTCAGGCAATAAAGAAAGAAACATCAGGGAATTTTGGTCGTGCACTTTTGACAATAGTACAATGTTCCGAGAATCCTGCTAAGTATTTTGCAAAGGTATTCCCTTGGACATTAATTTTAGATCATTTATTCTTGTAATTCCATTAACTTGTATGTAGACAAATTTCTTTTGCATTCTCTGACAGTTCCTCACCTTAAACATTAAGGATAACTGGTGTAGCATAAGATGCATGTGTTAGATTTAATGTTAAAATAGTTTCGTGGAGACTAAATATTTTCACTTAAAGATCTGTTAATATTTTGTTGTGTTAAAGCATAGAGGGATCCTTTTAACATTTCTTAAGTTTTGGCACTATGTATGCAGGTCCTACGTAGAGCAATGAAAGGTTTAGGGAGGGATGACAAGAAACTTACAAGGGTGATTGTAACAAGGTGTGAAATTAATGTATGCAGGAATTATTGTTGTTATATGAGCTTTAAGTTTAATTTATTTTATTATGAAGGAATAGTAATTAACATGGAAATTATAATCATGGGAAACCATTGTGAAGTTAAAGATTCAAGTTGTCATGCTGTCAGCAACATTTATAAAGAATGATTTTGTGTATAGAAAAAAAAGTGTAATACAACAACTATATATATTATGATATTTTTGTAATCAAAAGAATGATTTTGTGTAAAAAAAAAAAACCAAAAAAGTACTACAATAGCATTGTGTAGAGAGTGGTATTAATGAAACAACCTATAATAGCACTTTTATGGAAAAACGCTATTAAACAGGTTCCTTATAATAGCGCTTTGTTTGAAAGTGCTATCAAACAGGTTCCTTATAATAGCGTTTTGTTTGAAAGTACTATAAAAAATTATATCTAAGTGAGTATTATTAAACACAAAATGTCTATTTTAGTAGCGCTTTTGAAAAAAATGCTATTAAATACTGATACTATAATAGCGCTTTTGGGAAAACGCTATTAAAATCTGGTACTATAATAGCGCTTTTAAAGTGCTATTAAACGAAAATATTTACAATAGCAGCATGGTTAATAGCGCTTTTAAGTGCTATCAAAAACAAAAAAAAAACGCTATTAAATAGTTTTTTTGTCGTAGTGATCAGTGATGTTGGGAAACAATAAAGCTTGCAAGATTGTAGGTATTGGATCTGTTAGATTCAAGCTCCATGATGGGTCAATAAAGCTATTGACTAGGGTCTGGTATGTACCTGATCTTAAGAGGAATTTGATTTCTCTTGGTGAATTCGACAAGAAAGGATATGTTTTCAAAGGAGAGCAAGGTATCCTGAAAGTCATGAAGGGGTCGAAAGAAGTCTTGAGAGGCGTGAAGAAACAAGGCTTGTATACCCTTGAGGATGAGGTTGTAAGTGGTTCGGCAGATTTTCCATCCACGAAACCTGTGTCGAAGACAAAATTATGGCACATGAGATTGGGCTATGTCAGCGAAAGAGGCCTGGTCAAATTGGGGAAACAGAACCTGCTAGGTGGTGACAGAGTCGAGAAGTTAGAGTTTTGTGAACCTTGTGTATTTGGAAAATCTTGTAGGGTGAAGTTTAAAAAAGGTAAACAAAGAACACATGGATCCCTTGATTACATTCATGTTGGTCTTTGGGGGCCTGCAAGGAATCCTTCACATTCAGGTGCAAGGTATTTTCTATCCATAGTTGATGACTATTCCAGAAAATTATGGGTATTCATTCAGAAGACTAAGAATGAAACTTTTGAGAATTTCAAAAGTTTGAAGGTTCTGGTCGAAACTCAAACCGGGAGAAAGGTTAAGAGGTTGAGAATCGACAATGGCCTTGAGTTCTACAATGAAGCTTTCGACAGTTACTATGTCGATTCTGGAATTGCAAGGCATAAGGTTGTAGCAAGTACTCCTCAACAAAATGGCTTAGCTGAGAGATTCAATCGAACAATCCTTGAAAGGGTTAGATGCATGTTAGTTAGTGCTGGATTAAAGAAGGTGTTTTGGGCGGAGGCTGTTTCGACTGCACCTTATCTGATAAATAGATGTCCCTCGAGTGCCTTGGAAATGAATACACCTGAAGAAGTTTAGTCAGGTCAACCACCAGATCTCGACAAACTGAGAGTATTTGGCTATTTAGCCTATGCTCACATTAGGCAAGACAAGGTCGAACCTAGATCTCTGAGATGCATGTTCCTTATATATCCTGAGGGAGTCAAAGGCTATAGGTTGTAGTGCCTAGAACTAGGTCACAGAAGATGTATTACAAGTTGTGATGTAGTTTTCAATGAAGTCGAGATGGGGTTCAAGAAAATTGGTGATGCTGGTCGAAGTGCAAAAATCTCTGAAGGGGAGATGGAACAGGTAGAGATTCTTGTTGAGGTGGAGCATAGTGATGCTGAAGTGCATAACCCAGATGAAGTCGAAGAAGAAGAGCAAGATGCTGAAGAGACTGAGGAAACTGTCGATGACTACCTACTGGCAAGAGATAGGTCGAGAAGAGTCATCAAGCCACCTCAGAGACTTGGTTATGCAGATCTTATAGCTTTTTCCTTAATTTCTGCAAGTGAGGTACTTGAGGAAGAACCTAGAGATTACAAGGAAGTTATGAGGAGTCGAAATAAGAGTATTGATGGAAGCCAAGCTAACAGAAGTTGAATGGTGTCAAAGCAGACACGATGAATTGAATCTGATCGAAGAGAAAATAATAACGGCTTTATGCTATGGTCAGTTGTATCAGCAAAGAATGAAAAGGGCGTTTGATAAATAGGTCTGACCCCGTGTCTTCAGAGAAGGAGAGCTCGTGCTCAAGAAGTTACAATCATTTCTTACTGATTCCAGGGGCAAATGGACTCCGAATTACGATGGCCCTTATTTTGTCAAGAAAGCCTTCTCAGGCGGTGCCTTAATACTCGCAACCATGGATGAAGAGGACTTTACCTACCCCACGAATGTTGATGTAGTCAAGAAATACTTCGCCTAAATAAAAAAAAGAAAAACGTCTCAGTGGATTGAAAACCCAAAAGGGCGGTCCAGGAAAAAATTAGAGACATAACCAATGATCATCCCGATAGATTGAAAACCTGAAAGGGAAATCTAGGCAAAATTAGGGATTCATGGCAAGTAACTATATCCGACAGGAGTGACTCCTCAGCAGTAACGTCATCCGTCAATAAAACTTCAGTCAAGGTCACCTTCGACAGAAGCTCAGAATGTCCAGAATTCAAAGTTGGTGGAAGGATAGCGGTTGTTATGTTTCAATGCAACCCTTTTCCTTTAAATAACAATTTTTTTAACTTTTTAATGCTCCATGGGATCATGCGCTTGGCTGATTACCATTCTATCAATAAAATTTGAGCCCTTGTGCCTTTTGTTTGCAATTCTCACTTATTCTGCTTTTCGAAATGACATTTTAATATGATCAATGATTCTTGAAACAAAAAAAAAAGAATTCGTTTTACTTTTTTTTTCAAATTTACTTCTGCTTTTAAAATAAAGATGGCAATTTCTTTTTGATTAATGAGCACAAAAAGAAACATCGACGGCTTCTCCGGAAGTGATCAAACTTCTAAATGCAGAATCAAAGTACTCCTCTTGATCATTACACCCTGATTAAAGGACAAACTGCTTCAAACAGAATGTCCCATCTGACATCCACGGTAGAGCTCCTACCTCTGAGAACCAATGATTGGTTTTTCTCCCCGGTAGAATCTACCCTTGAAGAGCCAGAACGAATTTCTATCCCTAGCAGGTTTGCATCTCTGAAAACTGGAACGGACGCAGGAAACCCTGCTCCCAAGCAAAAGTACAACTTTCAGAATCTCCACTGATACCCCCATCTCCCAGATTAGCCGAGTATCCAGTTGAACAATCACCAGTTTGTATGTCATGTCTGTCTTGTCAGCATAAACATTCATACATCATACATAATTGATTCCTATTTATATTCATGTTGCATTAATATCACTTTGGTCATACTCATCCCCAAGTGATAAATATCCTCCCTTCAATAGAGTCGCTAGTCTTCCTTTCTACGTAAGATAGGACAAAATCCCGGTAAGTTCTTTCCTTATCAGGAAACACCGTCTAAACAACCTCTCTCCAGTGTATTCCTGGATTGAAGTCTGTCCTCGACCACTTTGATAACTTGAACCTCTGAAAGGCAAGAATACATTCGGATAGGCACCTTTGGAACATTACTCTTCACCGTTGAAGATAATATTTTCCTTTCCCGGATTAAAGAAAATTCCCAGAGAAAGCCTCTCCACCAAAAGACTCTTGGCAATGCGGCAGTTTCTTCCCGAAAAATTGTTTTCAATAAAGTCATCAGCACCTCAAAATTGGATTACATCACATGGCATTTCTCTGAAAAGGTATCGAAGGAAAGTATGATGTAACACCACCAAGCCAAAAAGCAATCTCCCAAGAGATTTTTTTTTCCGCAGTAGGTTGACAAATGGCATCTCCCACAAAGAAGTTTGCACACCTCTGCAGTTTAGACAAATGGTTCTCTCCAGCAAGTCTGACATCAAGTCTTTTTCCATCAAATGACGTCTCCCCAGTAAAACTCGGCGAGAAGTTTGATGAAGACCACTACAAATAACATTCTTTGTCAAGGGAAGAACTCGACAAAAAGAAACTGAGACCAGTTCCATGGCAGAAGACCAGGATTGAGGGGAAGTTTATTTCTAAAGAAACTAAGACAAGTTCCATGGCTGAAGACCATGATCGAGGGGAAGTTTATTTCCAAAGAAACTAAGACCAGTTCCATGGCTGAAGACCAGGATAGAGGGGAAGTTTATTTCTAAAGAAACTGAGACCAGTTCCATGGCTGAAGACCAGGATCGAGGGGAAGTTTATTTCTTCAAGAAACTAAGACCAGTTCCATGGCTGAAGACCAGGATCGAGGGGAAGTTTCACCTTTTTCTAAGTAACATCGCTTAGCAAAATAAGATGGATGAGTAAACTGCTACACATTCATAACCACAATCAAAATTTCGGGTATTCTGATATTTAATCCTCTTCTACCTTGAATGTCCGAACGTCTTCGCCATTAATACCTTCAGGTCCAAGAAGATTAAATAGGGGCATCTGTTATACCCTAAATTTTAACCACAAGATTTCCCATCATTGTGCAAATCATCACCAGAATATGGATGTACCTTCATACCTCATCAATCCTCTCAAAGATTGTTGAGCATTCACTACAATCAAGAATTAGGGTTTTGAGCCCTCTCAGAGTACTCAGACAAAGGATCAATCAAGAATGGACATGATCCTCAACTTGTCAAACCTCTCAAACATCCATGAAGGATCAAGAGGTCTCCCACAGCAAGAATTAAGCATGAAAATGCAACATCTCAGGTTGATCAAGCCTCAAGATCATCATTGTCACCAAATTAAGGTTTTGGTTGACCAAGGCCTCCAGAGAGAAATTTTCATCTGGGCATGGGCCAACACTTCAAAACATGATCCAAGAAGCTCAAAGGGACCTCATGGACCTAATCACAAGATCAAAATATCCTCAGGGGATGCATTCATTAAAAAATAGATATTAGGGTTTCTTGACCTAATTCACCCCTAAGTTGACTTTTGGAGCAATACATGAGCCAAAACCTCAAGAGATGTTTTGAAGACCTCAAATATCTTATATTGATCCTCTTACAAGTTCAAATGGACACAAAGAACTTGGTTCATGAGCAATATGAAGATTCAAATTCATCTGGACCCCAAATTAGGGTTTTTGAGGAAAAGTCAACCATGTCTTTGACTTTTGACCAAGACCATAACTTGTGATCCAAGTAACCTTTTTCTTCCATCCAAAGCTCAAATGAAAGCTCTCATTACATACTTCAAGATTGTCAACTACAACATATTCCAAATCCTCATGGATTTTGAGTTATGGATTGATCAAAATCACAAAAAAATGGAAAATGGACACTTTTTCAACTCTTAGTGAAATTTTGGACAGAATCTGTTTTGGATTTTCACCAACTTTGAGGCCATTTTTCATTATGATCCAAGATGAATCAAGACCAAAGTTAAACATCAAAGTTGAAGTATGTTATAGGGGCTTTCCAAAAAGTACAAGAGCCTCTCATAAATCAACTTGAGCAAGGAGTTATAAGCCTCCAAAAATGGCATTTTCACCCTGCCCACACAAAGGCATGAAAACATAACTTGGTTCCCACTATTTCTTGAGCCAATTTTGGACACTTGCATCATTTCATTTCTGTCCAAAATTAACTTGAATGTTGAAGAATCAGATCACAAGGCCACCAAGTCAAAAACCTCATCCTTTAGGCATGTGACATTCAAAGTTCAAAATCCAAAACTTTCAAATTTGTCATGAAGCATTTAAGGGGTGCATGGAGCTGGCATGTATCAGTCCACAACATTGCAAATGAGTCAAGATGAAATCAAGCATCAGAAGACCATAGGCCTGCAAGGTTGACCCAAGTCAATGGCTAGAGGAGACTTTGGCTACATGACAAAGTTAAATGGATAATGGAGTGATTCAGCCTCCAATCACTATTGCTCCCAAAACAAAGTTGCTCTACTATAAATAGAGGTTCTTTCTGATCAGTTTGAGTACACCAAAGCATAACAACTCATGCTTTCCTTCCTTTCACTCTCAAAAAACCAGAAAATGCTTCTTTAGCAAGTAGCATTCGAACTTTCAAATAGAGAGCATTTCCATCAAAACCAACCATCCTAACACCTCATATATGTCATATACAATAATACAAGTGATCCATAACCTCAAAACACATCTGGAACATCAGAATCACTAAGTCACCATCCATTTGCTCAAGTTTTTTGGCCTATTTGCAGTTGAAGTACCACAACAAGATCCAGGTGCTTTCAATCCATTCCAAGCTTCCAAACACCTTACATTAGGTCCATTGAAGTTGTCCAGATCATCACACAACATTTGTAACACCTCTACATCAGAATTCGATTTCTTCTTGCAAGAGGTAATCCTGAACTCTCAAACTATATGATCCATGCATCATAAATGTGTTTTCAAGTTACAAACATGTTTCTGCACTTATGTAGAGTGTTCCCCCCTCAATCAATTGCTTTGTAGCTATCGTGTATAAGATTTCATAGTGTTCTTGCAGAAATTAGGGTTCATATGGTCATCACTTGATTTCTCATTCCACACTTAATATAAATGCAATTAATTGGTACCATTGGAATCCTAGTTAAAAAAAGAGTGAGATTGATATTTGAATCATGCAAAACCATTGAGTAATCAGAGAGAAAAGTGAGGTTTTGCAAATCTGCAAGAACAGAGCTCGCGCGAACCACACAAGGTGTTCTTGGCGCCTTTTTCAAATTTTTGAATTTTTGAATATTTTGATATTTTATTAATTGATTTCAAAAATTAATTTCTCTCTCATTTTTAATCATTTTTTATTGGTTCTATTTTTAAGAATTCACAAAAATATTAAAATATTTTATTCTACTAAAAAATAAAATTTATATTATTTATTTAATATAGCTTGAATTTTTGTAAATAATTTCATTTTATTTTTTTAAAACATTTTTAAATGAAATGTTCACCTTGATTTTTCAAATTCAATTGAATTCCAAGTTTTCATGTGATTAAACATGATTTTTCAAAACATTTTTCAAAGTTTACAACTTGTTTTTGAATATATTTGATATTTTATATCATTTTTTATTTAATTTCCTTTGAAAATTGTTTTTTTAAATTAAAATTAGGGTTTTCTTTAATTTTGATTTTTCAAACTTCATTTGAAATACTTTTGGGCCTCTATTAGATTGTAAGACCCATCCCCTTTGTAAATACATAATTTTTGGGCCTCAGTCATTATATAAGTCCCGATACAATAAACGGTTTGATCACTGTTTTTCATCTGGGCATCTCATTGAGCTATAAGCCCCAACTCTTGTATAAAAATAACTTTTTGGGCCTCTAATAGAGTGTAAGACTCATCCTTTTGTGTCAACAATTTTTGGGCCTCAGTCATTGTATAAGTCCCTCTGTGCTTTTCAAAATCGCGACGCGATCATCGCCTTTTCAAATAAATCATTTTGGGCCTCTCCTTGAGTATAAGCCACATTATTCTTTCTTTACAAACACTTTTGGGCCTCTAAAAGAGTTTAAGACCCAACCCGCCTTTGTACAAAAACAGTTTTTGGCCTCTACTGTAGTATAAGTCCCACAACGTCTTTCGGTATCGCAGCGCGATCAATGTTTTCAAATAAGTCATCTGGGCCTCTCCTTGAGTATAAGCCACAACCCTTTGTACAAAAATTTGTTTTAAACAATAAATAACCTCCATAGGCCTCTCCTTGAGTTGTAAGCCCCATACCTCTGTTTTCAAAATCATCTATCTGTTTTAACTAGTACTAAGAGGAGCATTATTCCTGGTGAAACTGCACTTAGACCACTTGGGCCTCTCTTTGAGTTATAAGCCCCAACTTTTCTTTTAATTCAAATCCAAAATTTTTCTCAAAACTTTCTTCAATTTCTTAAAACCTTAATCATACAGTTGTAGTTAATACAACAGATCACAATACACTTGGGCCTCCTCTCAGAATGTAAGTCCCAACATCTTTTCAATTCATTGCATATTCGTCTATATACCTGTCAATTCACTTATCTGTATATATACTTGTGCATATTTGTTTAAAGTTTCCCCAGCAGTTAGGTCTACATTTAGGTCAAACCAGAGGTTACTTTCTAACTTAGTCAAAACTAGTTCCCTTATAGGAAATTCCCTATACAGTCTGCCTCCTCTTTGGCTTATTCAATATGGAATAAAGAAAGACATTATTCTGGGTGAAACTTTTCTCAAGACTGTCAAAACTTAGAAATATATATATATATATATATATATATATATATATATATATATACAAGAAATTCATTTACCCAGAGAGGATGAATTCCCGGTGAAACCTCTTTTGAATTTCTTCAAACCTTAGAACTGTTCAACAAAGAAAGGACTATTCTTGGTGAAACCTCTCTTGAACTTTTCTTGGGCTTGGACGCACAGGTTCCTAGAAGTATCCCCAGCCTCCTCTTGGGCTTAGTACAAGGACCAACAGGCTTCTTAGAAGTTCCCCAGCCTCCTCTTGGGTTTAGTACAAGGACCCAAAGACTTCCTAAAAGCATAGGATAAAATTTAGTCATCAGTACTAATTCAATCCCCAGGAAAGTCAAAATTCCAGAACATCATACCATTCTAGGGTTGATCTTCATCCCTTAAACCAACAACCTTCTCTTGGTCATCATACAAAGACCCCTCTCTAAACCAGAGCCTACCACTTCTTGAGAGACTTGGACAGTCTTAGCCTTCCCTTGGGCTTCATTCAAGTATGACTTGGAAAGTCTCATCTCCTTTTGGACCTCACACAGAGACCCTCAGGCCTCCTAAAAATTATAGGATAAATCCTTATCATTTTTCCAATACACCAGTCTCCAGCAGAATTGAAAACCTCATAGGTATTCAAACTCATCTTTAAACTCACCTGACACCTAACAAGGCCTAACTTTCACCTTGAAAAACTCCAGCCAATGTCAATTTACCATCAATAAATCCTTAGAGGAATCAGAGCCTCGTGGCATCTGGTACTTTCACTCTTCTCTGATTCCCAACAAGAGTAAATCCCCTTGGATTCCCCCAATAAATTTGGTCTTGCTCCTGGATTTCAACAAATCCCCGGCAAAAGTTAGCCTCCTCTTAGGCTTCATATAAGAAATTCCCCCAGTCAGCCTCAATCTTGGGCTTTGTACAAGACAGATAAAATCCTCCCCAGTGGAGTCAGTTTCTTTTAGCTTCAACCTTGGGCTTTGATCAAGGCACACAAAAATCAACATCCCCTCAGATGAGACCATGAGTCCACTCTGTAGGACGATATTTCTTCTGTACATCACATATCAAAACAAACAGTCAAAACCTTTGTCCAGATAATTGCTGTAAGTGGCACACTTGTTGATTCAAAATCCAAGCTGGAGTCCCTCCTTTATCCTAGCTAAAATGTATCTTTCATCTAACTGTTGTAAGTGGCAAGCCTCTGGATTCCAATACATCCAAGCCAATGTCCTTCTCTTAGCATGAAAGGCTCATAAGGAAAAAGTGGCATTGCTCTACACTGAGTTAAAGCTTTCTTCCTTCATGATACCTCTCTTATAAAGGAAATTATGGCATTGTTGGATTCTACATATCCCAGTTTAAGTAATTTTCCTTATAACCAATTACCTGATATTTTATGATGAATAGGTGAGATATCTCTCTTTAGAGATGACAAATTCTCTCTCCCAGTCAACCTTTAGCTTCAATCTTGGGCTTTAAACAAGACACAAAAACTCTGCTAGCTTCAATCTTGGGCTTTTAACAAGACACCAAATATTTTCTTCCCATAGAATAGGAGGAACTACGATTGCTCTAATTTCCCAAATCTTTTTATGGGAATACGTAAGCATAAGATTGCGAAATATTAGCGAGCACACAAATCAAAAAACTTTAGGTCTAGTACCTTCCCAAAAAAACCAAAAAACCCAAAAAACACATAAACATTCTCTCAATTCTCCCAAAGGATAAACTTTCCCAAGCGACAGCAGACAAACACGAGAAAGCATTTAAAGTTAACCGAAATACATGCAAAAGAAGGTTCCTATGGATTACCATTGATACACTGGGTGTTAATAGCTTCCCTTTGTATAACCAGACCCCGATCCCCGATCTCTTAAGTGTTTGTTAAAGAAAACATTTGCATGCACGGTTAGTTTAAGATATCTTCCCCTTCCTTAACCAGCTTCATAGGATAAATACAGAAATCAGAAAGTAGCACCCAAACCCCTCTGTGGTAAGGTGGTCGCGTCACCGACAAAAACCGCACACTACAGAAAAATGGTGACTCTGCAGGGGAGAATTAGGATTAGAGTTCCTAAGAGGTCTAGGCCTTACTTTGCATTTATTTTTCTGTTTATTTACTCGCTTTCTCATTTATATATATATATATATATTATCTGCTATCATATTTGATACTCGTGTTTAAATTATTATTATCTGGGAATGCGATTAATACGCATGTGGTGAGTCCGAAAGAACATTAAGATAAGTGGTGGCGTATTCGGGGAGGCTTATAGGGAGTGAATCCCGACCAAGTTGACTTGAGAGTCCACCGAATCAGTGGAGGTGCCCGCGTGGATTTACCAATGTTGAGCGAGCATGTCGTGAAAGCATTGTTTTATCCCATTGGGTTACCCTTGAAGCTGAGGATTAGTAGACACTTAACCATTAAACCATTAGGTAGTGCGGTGACTATCGGGAATAGTTGATACGTGATACTACACTCAAAGGAGATTTATCTTAGGATATTACAGCTCTCCTGAGTCAATCGGTTTGCTGTTAATATCCCTAAGAGGGGTCAATGATTTAAGGAACCTCTGGTAGAACCCGTTCTACAGGTACAAAAATTTGACCTATTAGTACACACCTTTGGGAATGAGTAAATCCATGGCTCCATGCTCGTGAAGATGAACCCTTAAACCCATGTTTTCAAATGTTTTTGTTTGCTGCATTTATGCCTCCATGCATTCATTAAAAAACCTTTTTCAAACAAGAAAAAAATCTTTTTCTAAAAGAACTGAAACAATAATTGCAAATATCAGAGAATATAGGTTGTGTTATGGATTTTGGAAGAAGAAAAACGCACAAGTACACCTTAAGGTTCCAAAACTAGAAGACCTAAGGAAATTGGGAAGGATGATTACTAATCCCGAGGCTTTCAGAGCTAAGCACGGAGGATTGTTGTCCCTTTTAAAAGTCAACATGGTTGAAGGGATCATGTCTATACTGGGTCAGTTCTACGATCCGATTTACCACTGCTTTACTTTTCTAGGTTACCAGCTCACACCAACACTGAAAGAGTACTCCCACCTGATTGATTTACCTATCACTGATCAAGATCCATTTTCTGTACTGGAAGAAATTCCGAAAGATCAAGCCATTGCAAGAGCAATCTCTTTGGATGAGTCAGAGATCAGGACTCACATGGCCACCAAAGGAGGAATCTAGGGTTTACCAACTAAATTCCTGATGGAGAAAGCCATATACTTTAAGTTAAAGTATAGGAAATATAACTGATTTCGAGGATGTCTTTGTTCTGCTCGTATACGGGTTATTCCTCTTTCCCAACATCGACAACTTCGTCGACACCAATGTTGTTAAGATATTCCTAATTGGGAACCCGGTTCCAACCTTACTCGTGGATGCTTATCATTCTGTACACTTAAGCAATTTGTACAGTAAGTAAGTAGAAAGCAATAAGGAAAATTGCTAATAACCTGTGGATAACCACATATAGGACGGGTAATTGACAACTCCCCATTGTATAACCTGACCCTGAACTCCCTAATATCTTTAAGCATTTGTTCAGTAAAACAGTTGCGCGTAAGGTTAGTTTAGATAGCTTCTCTTTCCTTTCCAGCTTCATAGGATAAATAAGAAATCAGAAAGTAGCATCCCACTCCTACCATTGCGGTGAGGAGAAACCCATGGCGATAAGGTGGTCACGTCACCGACAAAAATCGTACACTACACTATCTCACAACTATCATCATTGTGATATATGTTCCAAGAACAATCAATGATGTGTCATTGTACAAGCAGCTCTTCAAGAGCAAATGGATCTAGGCTGGATTCAGGATCACAGGATTCGTGAAGTAAACATGGCCCATGCACATCCAAACATTGTTCAAAATCATGACATCCGTGCAATGAATGCCAATCTAGTGGCAATGCATTCAAGACAAAGTCAGTATTACAACTTGCTGTTGCATGACTACCGCGTTTGCCCGAATTTCTCAAAAGACAATCAGGGATGCTCTTTTGTACAAGAGGCCCTCCAGCGTCAAATGGATCTTGGATGGATCCAAGACTACCATGAAAGGAATGATCATCAAGCCAATATGGTTCAGATCTTCGATGTTCATTTAATGAATACCAGCTTGGTAGAGTTGCATGCCAAGCAGGTCAGACTCAGTTTTCTGACCTCACACAATTATCAAGACTGCAAGGATTGCTCTGAAAACAATCAAGGTTGCGCGTTTGTGGAAAAATATCTTCAATATATATTGGGCCACTGGTGGCTTCCAATCTACCAGGAAGAAGACACGCGTCAAGTTAGCATAACTAATGGAAATCCTAATAGACACCAAAGTTGTGATATCCACTTACTAGAAACGGATCTGGTAAGGATGCACTGCATACAAAGTGGCTACAGTCGGGTACCACCTTATAATTATGAACGCTGTGAAACATGTTCTGAAATTAACCAAGGATGCTACTTCGTGCGAGCAGCTCTCCAGCATTAGGTAGACCGAAGGGAAACTCAACCATGCTTGAATTTTCAGTCAATCAACATGGTGCAGGGTTGCCTCCCTGTTCAAAACAAGGTTCAAGGACTACTAGACAAAAGCATTGTCACATTCTCCGATAAAAGAGAACCTGCAATCATGGAATTACCAAGGATGTTTTCACCATAATTCCTTTGCTCAAGGAACCAAAGCGCGTGGAAATCCCTCTAGACAGTAGAAAATTATCTAACATTCCTAATCTGGAGCTAATCGAGGTTGTCTATGACGGTCGAAAGACCCAAAAATCCCCTGTGGTTATCTACCTGCCAGGACGAATACCGTACAAGTCAGAGAAAGCTATTCCATACAAGTACAGTGCGACGACCATAGAAGATGGAAAAGAAATTCCACTGCCATCCATTATAAACATCACTGATATTAGTCGAGTCACTCGAAGTGGTCGAATCTTCAGCAGAGGAGTTCGAGAACCAGCAAAAGAAAAGGAACCACAAGCTGAAGTTCCTAATCAACAAATTGGTCAATCCAGCAACACGGAACCTATAAAGAACAACAATGAAATACTAAAGTTCATCCAGAAAAGTGAGTACAACATTGTGGATCAATTGTTACAAACTCCTTCTCGGATATCCATTTTATCCCTCCTGCTCAATTCAGAAGCTCACAGGGAAGCTCTACATAAAGTCTTGGAACAGGCCTTTGTAGAACAAGATGTGACAGTAGGGCAGTTTGATAGCATTATTAGCAACATCACTTCCTGCAATAATTTGGGTTTCAGTGATGAAGAACTTCCAGAGGAAGGCAAGAACCATAATATGGCACTCAATATCACATTCAATTGCCAGGACGACGCTTTAGCCAGCGTACTGGTAGATACAGGTTCATCCTTAAACGCCATGCCAAGATCAACTTTGGTACAACTATCTTTTCAAGGTAGTCCCATGAGAGGTAGTGAGATCATGGTCAAAGCCTTTGACGGATCCAGGAAAATAGTTATCGACGAAGTCGATCTTCCCATAACCATCGGTCCTCACACTTTCCAAGTCACTTTCTAGGTCATGGACATCCAAGCAGCATACAACTATTTATTAGGAAGACCTTGGATACATGAAGTCGGGGCAGTCACTTTGACAGTTCACCAGAAGCTGAAGTTTGTCAAGAACGATAAGTTGGTCACAATATGTGGAGAACAAGCTTTAATTGTGAGCAACCTATCATCATTTTCATATTTAGAACCAAAAGAGGTTGTTGGAACTCAATTTTAGGCGCCCTCGGTGAGAAATGAGAATCACCAAGACAAAGGAACGTCAATTTCCTCGTACAAAGACACTCTCCAAATAATGGGAAGTGATAACATAAAAGGACGGGGGCAGATTATAATTCCTACGGATAACAAGACAAGAAAAGATCTTGGTTTTTCTCCAACATGTACCTAGACTACAAAGAAGGATGAAAGCTTTCGTCCCATTCAGGATTTCTTCAACAGTGGAGGCTTCCTCCACCCAATATCTCAAGAAGTCCACACCATCGAGGAGAACAACTCTTCTGATACAGATGAAGACTGGAAATCATATTTCAATGATGAAGGTTATATATCTCAGGGAGAAGCGTACATGTCATTCTGCTCTCCAAAGCAAAGTCCCAGATATATACCAATATTAGACGTCAGAATGATCTACGGAGATTGCGATCTTGAAGGATGCCATGCTCCACCCAACTCATTGGAAGAAGACACTCTGATGAAAGACAACTTTGACTATGATTCTTATGATCCCCTGGATGATTTTCCTATGTGGAAGCCTTACTGTCGTAACCCGAAATTTGACCTCATTTTTTTCTTTTTTTTTTGCATAAGCATGTGCATTTGAATTGTTGGCATACGCACTCGCACTTTTTCCCTATGTTTTTTGTTGTAGGAATATTCAGGTTTTTCCAAGCCCGATTAATTGCATCTTTACAAGGTCATCACATCATCAACACAAGCACAAAACAAGGGTTTTTATGCCTATTCATCAAAACAAGAGGTGGAAAATCGAAACCGGGACTTCAACACTTGTTCCTGATCAATCTAGGCAAATTTTGCCTAGAGTAACTGGTTACTCAATATAGGGTAACCGGTTACTCGGTACAGATTTACAATTTCTGCTATATTTTTGGGACAACAACTCTGCACTCTCTTTGGTCTTTGATTCTACATTGTTCTAGCAGCATGTGGAATATTCTACACTCTTCAAGTGATTCATTGGCATTTACTACAATGTTTCCTTTCCATTCAAGACTACCATGCACTCTACTTTCATAAGTTGTGAACCTTTGGATATGAAGCTTACATTGGGATTGCTACCGAGTTAACTTCCTAACTAACCAAGTGTCATACCCCAAATTTTGACCACCAATATTTCCCATCATTGTGCAAATTGTTACCACAATATGGATGAACCATCATGCCTCATCAATCTCCCAAAGATAGTTGAGCATCCACCACAATCAAGAATTAGGGATTTTGAGCCCTCTTAGAGCTCTTAGACAAAGGATCAATCAAGGAATGACATGATCTTCAACTTGTCTAAACCTCTCAAACATCCACAATGGATCAAGAGGACTCCCACATCAAGAATCAAGCACAAGGCTACAACATTCCAAGTGGATTAAGCCTCAAGATCGCCAGTGTCACCAAATTAAGGTTTTGGTCGACCAGGGCCTCCAAATGGAAATTTTCCTCTGGGCATGAGCCAATGCTTCAAAGCATAACCCAAAATACTCTAAGGGACATCATAAACCCAATCATCAAGTCAATTTAGCCTCAGGGGTTGCATTCATAAAAAATCAGGAATTAGGGTTTCTTGACCTAATTCACCCCTAAGTTGACTTTTGGGACAAAACATGAGCCAAGACCTCAAGAGATGATTTAAGGGTCTCTAACAAACCACATTGATCCATTTGCAACAATGGATTGATCCAAGAAGCTTGATTCACAAGTTTCAAGTTCATCAGAACCACAGTTAGGGTCTCGCGGAAAAAGTCAATTGTGCCTTTGACTTTTGACTAGGACATGCTCCCAAACCTTGGGACATGATTCAATACACCTTATAACACCTATGAAATCAATCCATCAAGTTTGATTTAGATCAAGGACTTGATTTAATAGAGGATCGCACAGTTTGGAATCCATCTGATAAAAAGTCAAATGTGCCCAAAAGTCAAAGTTTGACTTTTTGATTTTTTGATCAATTATGGTCCCCTAACCCTAAAATGATGTTAATGTGTGATTGGAATCATCATTCATCAAGAAAAATCAAGAAAAGTGGGATAACTTGTAAAAGGGGTAACTATAAAAAAAACTTAGAAATTTTCTAAGTTATGGAACAAAGTGGCTAGGGTACCAACTTCCAAGGATCATAACTTGAGATCCAAGCAACCATTTTTACTGATCCAAAGATGGATTTGTAGCTCTCATGGCATACTTTAAAAGTGTCAACTACACCTCACTCCAATTCTTCATGGATTTTTAGTTATGGAGTGACCAAAATGACAAAAACATGAAAATGCCACTTTTTCCAACACTTAGTGAAATTTTCACTAAGTCAGAATCTGTTTCACTTTTTACAAAATGTTAGGGCATTTTTCACTTAGATCCAAACAATTTCATGCAAAACTATGATCACACATATGTTGTATCATATGAGAGCTTTCCAAAATGGCCAAGAACTCCGTCAAATCCCATTTGAGCTAAGAGTTATGACTATGGCAATATGCCTTGCTGCAACTGTCATGGCAAGGCAGATTTGTGCATTTTGCTCGATTTGATCAAATTGTGCAAATGAAAAACAAGTTTATCCATCTAAACACCTCAGGGGGAGACCAAGGAGGAACAAACACTGATCCATAAACCCCCAAGTCTTTGGAACCAAAAGTAGCATGCCAAACCTAGAAATGCCTAAAAGGGGGACAAGACTCCAATTTTGTTTTGAAGCATTCAATGGATGCACCAAGGTGGCATGAACCGAGCCTTTTCCAACTGAATGAGTCAAGGATGATCTCTGAACTAGGGAACCAAAGGCCTGTGCTCTAACCTCTAGTCAATGGCTAGAGGAGACTTGAGATTCCAAAATGATTCGATTGGCCACAGACCTGCTGCAGTTGCCATTCACTATTGCTTGCAAAACAAACTTGCTCTACTGTAAATATAGCTCATTTGTGCTCAGTTTAATTACACCAAAGCCATCAAACTGATGCTTTCCTCAAAATCTCTTCTTTCACTCCAAAATTGCCTTTCAAAGCAAGTCACTATCGGGTTTTGAGTTTGAGAGACATTCCAACCAAACCAATCACACACACACCTCATAAACATCATATGTGAGCTGATCAAACACTTAAACCACATCTGGAACACCAATTTCAAAAAATCACCAGCCAATTGCTCAAGGTTTTAACCAAGTTGCAGCTGAGGTGCCATACTTTGTTCCAGTCCATTTCAGATCACTCCAAGCATTCAAACACATTCCATATGGTGTAGGGAAGCTGTTCAGATCATCACAACTCATCTGTAACACCTCCAACTCAAAAATCACTTTGCTCTTGCTGTCACGACCTTCAAGTAAGCCTAAACTTGGTCAATCTATGCATATTTCCTCGCACAATACTTTTTTGCCAAATGTTCATAATCATGCATAGAATGTTTCCCCTCAATTAATTTCTTTGTTTGAATCATGTATCAAAATTCTCAGCCTTCATGCAAATATGAGGGTTCTTGAGGTTTTGTCTTGATTTCTTATTCCATGCTTAAAATAAATGAAATTAAAGACCATAGACATGATCGTGAGGTGAAAACGAGTAGATTGATATGTGGATTGTGTGATTTCATCAAGTATTCAGTGAGATTGGTGAGAAAATGCAAATCTACAGAAACAGAGGGGTGGCGCGTGTTCTTGGCGCCATTTTTTGAATATTTGAATATTTGAATTTTGTGATTTTATTTAGTTGATTCAAAAATTAATTTCTCTCTCAGTTTTAATTATTTTGAGTTGATTCTTTTTTTTAATAATTCACAAAAATGTTAAAATATTTTATTTTGCCAAAAATTCCCAAAAATATTATTTATTTCATATACTTGATATTTTTGCAAAGAATTAATCTTTTATTTGTTTTTTAACATTTAAAATATTTTTCCCCCTTGATTCTCCAAATTTAATTGGTTTCCAATCATTTTGTGGATATAAACATGATTTTTCAAACATTAATCCAAGATCACAACTTGTTTTTCACAACATGTTTGATAATTTTGATCATTTTAATTAAATTCTTATTTAATTAAAATACATTTTGAAATTAATTTAGGGTTTTGATTTTAATCACCCTAAACAAATCATTTTCAAACACTCATGGGCCTCTAATAGAGTGTAAGACCCAACCCCTCTTGAAAACCAAAATATTTTGGACCTCAGTGTATTGTATAAGTCCCGATACCGTCAAAAAGTTCGGCATGATCATCGCCTTTTAAACAAAAATCTTTGGGCTTCTCCTTGAGCTATAAGACCCATCTTTATTCATTTTCAAACTTTTTGGGCCTCTAATAGAGTGTAAGACCCAATCCCCTTTTAACCAAAACAATTTTGGGCCTCAGATATTGTATAAGTCCCTTTGCGTTAAAAGAAAAATCTCGGCGCAATCGCCAATTCAAAAATCAAATCATTTGGGCCTACCCTCGTGTTATAAGCCCCATCTCTTTTCTTTTCAAAATCTTTGGGCCTCTAATAGAGTGTAAGACCCATCCCCTTGTACATAAAAACAATTTTGGGCCTCACGTATTGTATAAGTCCCTCTGTACAGTTTTTAAAACAACGGTACAATCATCGTCAAAACTTGGGCCTCTCCTTGAGCTGTAAGCCCTAACAATCTTTTCAAAGCACTTTCTCCTTTGATTTTGAATTCAAATATATGTTGTTATCAAAACTTTCTTTGTTGAACAACTAACAAAACAGCATGGAAGCTCTACAACGGGTAAGTGTTTATCCGCTTTCATTTACCACTTTCATATGTATATAACTGTATTGTGGGGCTGCTTCACTGTAAGTCTTCTTTCACATCCTTTAATATACTTATCACATATCCACTGTGTAATACTAGTATAGTTATTTAGAGTTTTCCCCGGCAACTACGTCTAGCACTAGGTAAAGCCTTGTTGGTCACTCTTAAATACAAATAAGACTAGATACCCATAGGATTTCCAGATACAGTCTTCCCTTCTCTTGGGGTTAAACAATATGGAACAAAGAGAAAGGCAGTATTCTCGGTGAACCTTTTCTCAGACTGTCACCCTTAGAAATTGTCAAAGAAACTCTAACTCCCCAGAGATGATCATTTCTCCGTGAATGGCATCTCTTGAGTTTCTTCCAAATTCTCGAACTTTCCTGGAATGATCTCTTCTCTGTGAATTGCATTTCTTGAATTTCTCTTGGTTTAGGGACCCACAGGCTTCCTAAAAGCATCCCCGCCTCCTCTTGGGCGTTGTACAAGGACCCTTCGGATTCTTAGAAGTTCTCATGCCTTCTCTTCGGCTTAATACAAGGACCTTGATGACCTCTTAAAGGTATAAGACAGAACTTAGTCATCCTTTGCTAGAACGGTCTTTCCCGCGTCAAAAACTCCAGCCATTTTAGGGTTGATACTTATACCTTAATGCCCGCGCCTCCTCTTGGGCATTGTACAAAAGATAAAACTCTAGAGTTGGACGGTCTAAACCTCTTGAGTCTCAAAGACATTCTCAAGTTCCTTTCTAACATAGGAAAAAACACCGATCACCCTGGATCAATCTCCAGCATAAACCCGGTCTCTCTTATGAGAGTTCCCCACACTTGGACACGCTTCAGGATCTCAATAATCCTCAGCAGTAAGACAGCCTCCTCTTGGGCTTTGTACAAACGATTCTCCCCAGCTGAGCTAACCTTTTCAGACTCTCTTGTTGAGTCAGTCTCTTTTTAGCCTCAATCTCGGGCTTTGTACGAGATAGAAAAACACTCTCTTGTTGAGTATAAAAGACTCTCTTGTTGAGTCAATCTCTTTTTAGCCTCAATCTCGGGCTTTGTACGAGATAAAAAAACACTCTCTTGTTGAGTATAAAAGACTCTCTTGTTGAGTCAGTCTCTTTTTAGCCTCAATCTCGGGCTTTGTACGAGATAGAAAAACACTCTCTTGTTGAGTATAAAAGACTCTCTTGTTGTGTCAATCTCCTTTTAGCCTCAATCTCGGGCTTCGTACGAGACAACAAATCACTCCCATTGAGTATAAAAGACTCTCTCGTTGAGTCAATCAACCTTCAGACTCTCTTGTTGAGTCAACCTTTTTAGCCTCCATCTTGGACGTTATACAGGACAGATAAAAGCACTCTCTTGTTGAGTCAAACCATTCCATCCTCTATCTTGGGCTTTATACAAGATACATTCTCCCCAACGGAGTCAAAATCTCTTTTAGCCTCAATCTTGGGCTTTGTACAAGACAGAAAGAACATTTCCCCCGGAAAAGTCAAACTTCCCGCCTCCTCTTAGGCTTTGTATAAAGAAACCCCCGGCTGAGTCAATCAACCTTTTAGCATCAAATTTGTGCTTTGCTCACAGCATACAAACATCAATAATTCCTCTTTAGAGATGACAAATTCTCTCTCAGCCAAAACCCTTTAGCTTCACATCTTGGGCTTTGAACAAGATACAAATCACCTTTAGCTTCATGTCTTGGGCTTTGAACAAGACACCAAAACATCTTTTTCCTCCCATAGAATAGAAGGAACTACGATCGTTCTGATTTCCCTGTGTCGTTAAACGGGAATACGTAGGCATAAGATTACAAAATCTTAGCGAGCATACTAATCAAAAGCTTAGGTCCAGTACCTTACCCAAAACATAAACAAGGCTCACTCTCCCTGTCATACTTTCCCAAGAAACTTTCCCAACCCATCAGTAGATAAACACTATCAATTACAAAGTGAAACCTAAAAACTAACATCCTGTGGATAACCACATATAGGATGGGTAATTGACAACTACCCATTGTATAACCTGACCCCAGACCCCCCAATCTCTTTTAAAGCGTTTGTTCAGTTAAACAATTGCGTGTAAGGTTAGTTTTAGATACCTTCCCTTTCCCTTCCAGCTTCACGGGATAAATAAGAAATCAGAAAGTAGCACCCTTTCTCCACGATGAGGAAAACCCAAACTCCAGCGTTAAGGTGGTCGCGTCACCGACAAAAATCGCTCGCTACATCAAGTTAACCGCTTGACTCGGTGAGTCAGGTGTAACTAACTCCTAGCCTAATTCCAAACTACCCAAAGCTAGCTCATAGCCTAAGTCCAAACCTCTCACACTCCAAACCAAAACTCTATATAAACAAAGCTTCACTATTTTCACAAGGACCCTCCTCATTCTCTACAATCTCTCAACCATTTCACACACTTCACTCTCAATTCTCTCACATTCTCTCTGAATTTTTCTGCAACTTCTTCTCTTCATCTACATTTTCTTCCCAAACTTCACCATAACTCTTCACCGTTGAAGATTAATCACTTCTACATTGGAAGTGATTATTTCTTGGGCTTAACCTTCATCATCTTGCAATTATACTTGGATTTCTAGAGTTTTATTATCTTTTGGATTCATCTCAAGTGTTTGCTTCAAGATTCAACGGTGCGAATTCGTATTTCGGAGTTTCGGTACAATTTGCCCGGTTTCGATACGTTTCGGCTACGATTGAAGATTCCTCTGGTTTTCTTTGATTATCTTCATCAATATTACTTTGCAACAATCACCAAGCCAAACCTCCGGCTTGTAGGTTGGTAGATCTCATTCATTTTACTGTTTCGAACATTTTCGTATCATTTGCGATGTAGTTTTGATGCTTTTTGTGTATGAATTGATTAGACCATTACATGATCCATGACCTTGATGTGTTAATTGATTCCATCACTGTTTATTTACTGTTTCTAATCTTGATTTTCATGCACAAATTCATACCCTAGCATGTGGTAATTTGAACAAGTGATTTGGATGCTTTAAGTGCTTTTTCAAAAGTTATTTTTGCCACTGTTACACTGGTAACCGGTTACTCAATCTAGGATAACCGGTTACTCTTCACAAATTTTGCACCAGCGCTGTTTTTTTCAACTGGGTAACCGGTTACTCAATGGAGGATAACCGGTTACTCTGCACAAATTTCACCAGATTTGCCTTTTTTCAAGCAAGTAACCGGTTACTTACTTTAGAGTAACCGATTACCACTGTAACAGAGTGCCATTTTTGGTGTTTTTCAAGCTTGTTTTCCATGATCTCTCCTTCTAACTTCCATGGATTAATATGATTGATTTGTATGGATGTTTTAGATGTTGTTTCGCTTCAGTTTAAAGCATGATTATGAATTTTCTGATGCTCGATCTTTTAATTTCATAATTGTGCTCATTCTCAACATGATCATTTTTGCGCATTTCATCCACATAATGACATGATTTGTAATGCATGCTAAATGTCATTTGATATTGCTTTGCACTTTCATTCATGTTGAATTAGGTTTATTCTTCAAAGGATAAGCTTAATCTTGTATAATCAATAATGCACCCTTTTGCTTTAATAATTTTTAAATTCCATTTTGGAAAATTATTAGCATACTCCTCCCTTTTGATTAATTAATCGAAACTTTGTTTCGATTATTGAACTCTCCTTTGGCGCTTCTCTTTAGGCTTCCTTTAGAGATTTCTTTCTCTCTTCCCCCCGCGGAGTCGGAGTTTCGCACGACGTACTAGAGCACGGTACAAATTGGAGTTGTTGCGCTGTCCGTTTCATTTTCTGCACTATACTTTGAATGCTAGAGAAGGAATGAGGATGGAGTTGTCCTACCCTCATTCTGACTAATTCTTGGGTAAGGGCGTCTGGCCCTCTCACTGAGAATAGTCACCTGTATCCTCAAGCTGTAGTGTTTCTCCTTCCCCAGTCGAGTCGATCCTTGATCACTTGTGCTCCTCTCAATCTCTCTTTTGATCAATCACCATCCTCTTGGTTAAAGATCATTATCTTGGGTTAGCACCCATATCTTGCCTCGTTCATTCTTTTCTTGTGGTCAATCATTTTACTTTGATTCTCCAGAAGAGTTTCAACATCCTTCTTTGGTTCAACACAGTTTTCCTGTTAAACACCGAAACCCTTGCGGGGTTCGCAACCTTCTCTTGGTTCTTCTCCCTTTGTTTGGTTAATCACTGCCTGTCAGTTAAAACACCAATTTGCACTTCTTCTTAGTTAACCACGGTCTATCTATTAATATACTGAGTTTCCTTTTGGGTTAATCACCTTTCCTTGGTTAATCACCCTTTTTCTTCAGTTAACCACAGGCCGTCTATTAATATACTGAGCTCATTTTGAGTTAATCACCTTTTCTTGGTTAATCACTCGCTTCTTTTCGGTTAACCACAGTCTTTTTGTTAAAACCGAATCTTCAGTGGTTAGCAACCTCTTTTGGTTCAATTCCCTTTTTCGTTGGTCAAGTACCATTTATTCGGTCAGTACCAACATCCCCAGTGGGTCACAACTTTTGCTTGGTTCCACATCCGTCCTTTGGGTCACAACCTTTGCTTGGTTCTACACCCGTTCTTTTGGTTGATCACAGTTTATCTGTTAAAACCTTTTCTCTCCCCCAGAGTTGCAACCTTTGCTTTTCTCGGTCAATCACTATTGATCAGTTAGTATACCAAAATTCCTTCAGAGTCAAACACCTTCTCTTGGTTTAGTACTCTCTCTTTTTGGTTCTTCACAGCCAGTATGTTGACAACAAACCTTTTTCCCCACAGAGTCTTAATCTCTTTTTCTTCGGTTAACCACTGCCAGTCAGTAAACACACCGAACCCCTTTTTCTCTCGGTTTTAACACCATCCCTTTGTTTGTTCCCCAGTAGGGTCACTTACCCTCTGGTCCTCAGCACATTTGCTTTGTTCTCTTACCTCCCCAGTGGAGTCTCTTTTATTCCTTTTTGCTCCTTTATTTTCTTGGTTTCGACACCACTTTTGCACGTTATCCTCAGCAGTTACTATTTTTTCCTTTGCACTCCTTTCTTGGTTTTGACACCAATTCTTTTGAATCCCCAGCGGAACTTCCTTTTTTCTTTTGTTCTTGGTTTTGACACCACCTCTTTCCTCTTTTCTTTTTCCGTCTTGGTTCCCCCAAACTACGGAAGCTCTGATTCTGCATTCTTTCGAATGTATGATACGTAGGCACGAGATCGCGATGATCTTGGCAAGCACCCTTCCATCTTCTCTGCTCCTTCCTCTTTCTTGTCCCTGGTTCCATGAACTACGGAGCTCTGATTTCCTCATTGCACTATAAGGGTACGTAGGCACGAGGACCCTAATCCTCCGCGAGCATTTTCTTTCTTTTTTTCTCTTTCTTTTCCTTTCTCTCTCCTCTTCTCTAGCTAGAAGCCTTTAGATAGATAACCCATCCATGCCTAGAAGCAAGCGAAATGGTTCCCGTTGAGTACGACGGATGCGTAAGGTGTTAGTACCTTCCTTTCGCATAACCGACCCCCGTTCCCGTTTCTCCTCCCCTTGGGTTTTATCGATATTTTCCTTGTCCTTTGGGACTAAATAAAATTCGGTGGCGACTCTGTTATATCTTTGAGTGTGCGATTCACTCGGGTATAAACCAGCCTTCTTCAGCTGGTGACTCTGCTAGGGAGCCCTTGCACTCTTGCAAGTTGGGGTCTCGCCTAGTTTTATTTGTTTTCTTGCTTGTTTGGGTGTTTATCTTTTGCGCTTTGCTGGCTTTATCTTTACGCTTTATTTGATTTGTGTTTATTTACTGCATTTCATTACTGCTTTGAATATTCATATTCTGGATATCTGCTATATTCCTTATTGTTGGTGGGATGGGTGTTCTGAGAGATAAGCCCAATACCCAGGTTTGAGTATACACCCAAGATTAGAGTGGAAAGTAGTGTGTCTTGTGTGGCGTCTGGCCAGACTTAGTATACACGAAAATTCCACATACAGACGAGGTTTTCTTTGGTGATGTTCTATCTTGTGCATTGGGGCAGACGATAGAACGTAACCTAGAGAGCTGTCGACCCTAGCGACCATTCCCGAGAACTCAGTTGAGGCACTCCTCCCAAGGGGAGATAATGGCAGACCAGAAATGGCAAACCCATTACGCTTCTTGATCCGAGGACCCGAAGCTGGGAACTTGCTATAGGGTGACCCTTTTAAGGGGAATCAGTTAAGGCCTCCTCGATTGGTGATGATTCCAAACCAGAAATGGTGATCGTATCATCATTTCTCGACCTGAGAGCCTGAGAAGCTGAGGACCATTAGGAATTCTTGGCTAGATCATACCTGTGAGGGGGGTATTGGGTTTTTATGCATGAAACCAAAACTCTTCCAAACTTTGTTCTCTCATCCGTCAGATTTTTGCACCACCACAGAATTAACTTTGTAGATGTTCAGATTGTTCAGATTTGATTATTCAGACTGTGCTGGCTTCTTGATTTTGGTGTTGCATATCATTTCATCATGTCAAATTAATTTTTGCATATGCATTAAAAATTATTTTTTTCATGAATTGCATTCAGTCATGGATGCATATGCATGTCCTTCATCCAGGAAACCATTGCTTACTCTGATCATTTCCGACTTGTATCAAGACGATGACTCGACATCGGTATTTCACTCGCTCAAGCAAATCCAAGATCATGGCTGACTTGAAGCTGAGAACGCTGCCTATAAGGAAACTCTGGCTCAATTTCAAGGTTGGATGGATCTGTTTCAGACAAATATGGACGCTATTATGGAACTCCTTCGTGCTCAGAAGGACGATGCTGCTGCTGCTTCTGTTGTTGCAACTGTTACCGATGCAACTGTTGTCACTCCTATTGTGATTATGTCTCCTGTTGTTACGGCTACTCCTGTTGTTGTTCCTTCTCCTACTATTGTTGAAGTGCCAGTTGAGCCTGTGATTCAGCCTGCTGTTCATCCATCTGGTTCACAATCTGGTTTGAGCAAAATGCCTGCTGCTCTCCCCTGGGGCATGCCTCCGAATTACACTCCTCAGATTGCAAACAATGGTGCCTTCGTACCATATCAGCCTTTTGTTGTGCCTGTGCCTAATGGAAATGCTGCTGCATATCCGTGGGGTATGCCTACTCCAATTATGCCTCTGATAGTGAATGATGATCATAAGAATCTTCAGGTTCTGACTCGTCAGACTCCTGTGTTGACTGACATTGAAACTTCTGATGACAATGAGCATGTGTATAGAGGTACTCCTTTTCAGACTCCGGTTTCATCCCAAGCTGCTTTAACTGCTGTTTAGAATGTTCATTCTGGAATACCCTATCCTAGGGCATATTCAACTGCCATGGTACCTCCTCCGAATTATCCGTTCGGTGTTCAAATGGGTCAGAGCGATGGTCAGATGATTAATCAGGGATTGGCCTATCCTTCTCATTTTTCTACTCCGCAAGTGCCCGCTTCGGCCGCATCTCAGCTACTAAATCCTCAGATTCTTGTCAGGCCTACTAATCAAGAGAGACCTGCTGGTTACAAGTTGTTGGAAGACTGTATTCGAGCTATTGAAGGGTTTTCTGCTTTTGGCTTGGAAGCCAAAGATTTATGTTTAGTTCCGAATGTTGTATTGCCGCGGAAATTCAAGATACCTGAGCTTCCGAAGTATAAAGGTTTGAGTTGCCCGCGTAGTCACATCACTATGTACTGTAGGAAGATGGCATCCTATATTTATAATGATGAATTGCTAGTTCATTGTTTTCAAGATAGCCTGTCTGGTGCTTCATTGGATTAGTACATGGGTTTAGAGCGCAGCAAAATTCGTACTTGGAGGGATCTATCTGAAGCGTTCTTGAAGCAATACAAATACAATCTTGATCTGGCGCCTACTAGATTGCAGTTACAAAACTAATCTCAACACTCAGTTGAAACATTTAAAGAGTATACACAAAGATGGCGCGAGATGGCATCTCATGTGCGGTCTGCTCTCTCTGACAACGAGTTGGTTGACATCTTTATGGGTACACTGAAAGGATCCTACTATGAGAAAATGGTGGGTAGTTCTTCGTCGAACTTTGCTGACATCGTTACCATTGGTGAACGAATCGAGAGTGGGTTAAAGACTGGAAAGATTCTTGGAGCTGCTTCCCAGCAGCAGGCCAATAGAAAGTCTCAGAATAGTCAGTCAAAGAAGAAGGAAGGTGAACCCAATGCTGTGACAGCTCAAGTTTCTCCTCAGTATCAAGCCCCCATGGCTCCCATGCCATACTATCCATATCCGTACATTGCTACTGCACAATATCAACAACTTCCATACCAGTATTATTCGCAACAACTGGTTCAGAATGCTCAGAATCAACAACAACCGCAACGTCAACAACAGAATCAACAGAACAACAAAAATCAGCAAAATCAAAACCGGCAAAACAACAACAATCAAGGGAATCATAAGCGTCCAAATTTTGACAGAATTCCGGTGCCATACACTGAATTGTTCCCTTACTTGGTTCATCAAGGGGTAATTGTTCCCAAGGAGATCGCACCTACAATTCCTCCATTCAATCCAAAGCATAATCCAAACGCGTCATGTGCCTATCATGCTGGATACATAGGACATGCGACAGAGGACTGTATTGTTTTCAAAACCAAGGTTCAGGAACTTATTGATCGAAAGATCTTGACTTTTGCTGAGGAAGGTCCTAACATTCAGCATAATCCATTGCCCAATCATAGTGGACCTGCTGTTAACATGATTGAAGATAATTCAAGGGCTGAATTGATCATGGATGTTGATGAGGTAAAGACCCCGATGACTGTGGTTATCAAGAGATTGATCGAACATGGGCTATTGAAGCGGCTCCATGGTAAGTGTCGGATTTGTGAAGATAATCCCAACCAGTATCAGAGGCTGAAGGGTTGTGTCCATATTTTGATGAACCGAGGCGAGGTTCAATTTTCCAGATCTAAACCTGTTGAAGAAGTCGCTACTATTGAGCCGTTCACCATCATCTATAGGAAGGTTACTGTTGAATCCCCTAAGCAGAAGAAAATACAACCTATCGTTGTTTGCCCGCCAAAGCCGTTTCCATATCAAAATTCTAAGGAGGTACCTTGTAGGTATGGGTCTACTGTGTTTTCTGGAGGTCAAGAGATAAGGGTTGTTGATTCTGAGATTGTGAATGTTACAACCGCCGAAGGTATGACTCGTAGTGGACGGGTGTTCGCTCTGAAGGTCACTACAAAGCCTGTACAAGTTCCAACCGTTGTTCCTCCCAAGGAGAAGCCTGCATCTATAACCCATGTTGTTCAACAAGGGGCATCTACTACTACACCAGTGCCCACTATTCTGTTTGAGGACGTTACAATGAGCAAGAAGACACTTGATGATAAAGAGTTCCTAAGGTTGATCAAGAAAAATGACTTTAAAATTGTGGATCACCTGGGGCAGACTCCCTCAAGGATCTCGATTTTGTCCTTACTCATGAGCTCGCCTGCGCACAGACCAGCTTTGTTGAAAGTCTTGAACACTGCCCATGTGATGCATGATATATTCGTTGTCGAGTTCGATGATGTAGTGGCTAGCATAACAGCAAGCAAATACTTGGGCTTTAATGAATCTGAATTGCCTCCTGAAGGAGCTGCCCACAACAAAGCACTGCACATATCTGTAACCTACATGGATGCCTTATTATCTCGTGTTCTGGTGGACACCGGTTCTTCCCTCAACGTGATGCCCAAGGGCACATTGAGTCAATTACTGGTAGAGGGAAGCGAGATGAGGCCGAGCACCTTAGTTGTCCGAGCCTTTGATGGTTCTCTAAGGCAAGTTATAGGAGAGGTGGATTTACCCATCAAGGTTGGACCTCACCTGTTTACCATTACCTTCCAAGTGATGGATATCAATCCTGCATACAGTTGCCTATTGGGTCACCCGTGGATTCACGCCGCAGGGGCAGTCACGTCTACTTTACATCAAAAATTGAAATTCATGTTTGACGATCAGCTGGTCATCGTCTGTGGTGAAGAGGATCAGATTGTAAGCGAATTGTCATCTTTTTGATACGTCGAGACCGATGAGGGGATAGCTGAGGTGCCATTGCAGTGTCTCGAGTTCGAAGATTTCAGCTCTGCTTCAACTAGTTAGAGTAGATCACCACAAATGACTTTGACATCTGCCAAAAGTGCTAAAGAGACCGTCAAGAAAGGTGCCTTGTCAGGCTGGGGGCACGTGATTAATGTGGTTGAAAAGCATGATCGATTTGGATTAGGTTACCGTCCTGGTCGACAATCTAGTGCACATGGTCAGAAGCAATGCAACTCGATCAAGTTCAATAGCGCGGGTTTTCAAAAGGGTGACATTGTGGGAGCTATTGATGATGATGGCCCTAGCAATCAGATTTCAAGCTTTGTACGCAAGTGCCCGCCGGGTTTCAAGCTCAACAATTGGACATCTACCGTGATTCCTGTTATTTTCCCAAATAACATGTAATGCATTTTGCTTTCTCATTCCCTCATCCTCGCACAAGAAGAGTGGATAACTTGTAAAGGGCCTCACGCTTTTGCAACATTATGTGATCAATAAATAAAAAATTTTTGCATTCAAAATCATGCTCTATTTTCTTTCTTTATTTTACTTTTCCATAAACAAATGGCAAAAGTTCTTTTATTTTCACTTTTCAAAATAGCTCATTCTAAACATATTCACAAACATGCAGAACTAATAAATACATTGATAACAACATGGCAAACATCCATTTTAATTCTGGGATTCCAATTAACCAAGCCGAAGAAGATGGTGAGGAAGATTGTGAATTACCGACTGAACTAGTAAGGCTCCTTGAGTACAAGCAGAAAGAGATTAAGCCACACAAAGAGCCAGTGGAAGTTGTCAATCATGGTACTGATGAGGTCAGAAGAGAAGTCAAGGTTGGCGAGTCCCTCGCAAAGCATGCACACTCCGAGTTGGTCAAGCTATTGAAAAAGTATGTTAATATATTCGCCTGGTCCTATCAAGATATGCCAGGGTTGGATACCAACATCGTTGAACATCACTTGCCACTCAAGCCTGGATGTCCTCCTGTCAAGCAGAAACTCAGGAAGACTAGACCCGACATGGCACTTAAAATCAGAGAAGAGGTAAAGAAGCAGCTTAACGCTGGGTTCCTAGCCACCTCCGAATATCCTGAATGGATTGCCAACATCGTCCCAGTTCCAAAGAAAGACGGGAAGGTCAGAATGTGTGTGGATTATCGAGATCTCAATAATGCAAGTCCGAAAGATGATTTTCTGTTGCCTTATATTAATGTCTTGGTAGACAACACGACGCAGTTCTCTTTCTTTTCCTTCATGGACGGTTTCTCGGGATATAATCAGATCAAAATGTCCCCAGCTGACAAGGAGAATGCTACTTTCATCACACCGTGAGGTACATATTGTTACAAAGTCATGCCATTCGGTTTGAAAAATGCAGGGGCAACATACCAACGTGCCATGACAACTCTCTTTTACGATATGATCCATAAAGAGATTGAGGTTTATGTGGACGATATGATTGCCAAGTCCAAAATTGAAGATGACCACTTGGTTCATCTGAAGAAACTATTTGATAGACTCTGGAAATTTAGACTGTGGTTGAATCCTGCGAAGTGTACCTTTGGAGTTCGATTTGGTAAACTGTTGGGCTTTATTATGAGTCAGAAGGGCATTGAAGTTGATCCTGATAAGGTTCGAGCAATTTAGAACATGCCGCCTCCCAAAATAGAAAAAGAAGTCTGTGGCTTTCTGGGCAGACTTAATTACATTTCAAGATTCATTTCGCACTTGACGGCTGTAGCGTGCGATTTTTGTCGGTGACGCGACCACCTTATTGCCATGGTTTGGAATTGGATGCTACTTTGTGATTTCTTATTTATCCTATGAAGTTGGAAAGGAAAGGGAAGTTATCTCAAACTAACCTTGCACGCAAATGTTTTCTTTAACAAATGCTAAGAGATTGGGGAGTTCGGGGTCAGGTTATACAATGGGGAGTTGTCAATTACCCATCCTATACATGGTTATCCATGGGTTATTTAGCATTTTCTTCTGTTATCTACTTACTGGTTTTTGTCTGTGTTGTACCCTAAATTTTACCTCTTAGATGTCATAACATCTTACGTAGACATTTAGGATCAATCATATATGCACTGTTCAACTAACCCATATCTTGCAGTTTGTTTTTCTTATGATTGAAATTAGGGTTGGCACAGAGAGAGTCAAGGCCTCCTAAGGTATTCTATGACTCCATACAATCATCACAAAGGTTCACTAGCTGTGTGGAACCAAGATCTCAAGACTTGGAAATCAAGTCAAGTCAACAGAAGATCATCAGTCCAAAGTGTGGAATTAGGGTTTTTGAACCTGAGGAATCACTGGAAAAATTTTCCCTATCAAGTCAAACTCTAATTGGTTCATCAACCAATTGAAGCTTACCTACATCCAAGAGGTCTCACTTAACAAGAATTCAAGGTCATCTGGCTCTCATCATGATTAGTTTGAGCCACAGTTTCATCCTGCCTCCAAACTAGGGTTTCTGTTAAGACATGTGGATTATTGACTTTGATTTAATCAAGAGGTGCTATCGAGCCTTAGGACTTGACTCCATGAGGTAGTAAACATCCCTAGAGGTCTTCTACGAGCTTTGGATGTGAAGAAAGAAGCAAGATCACAAAGGTTTATCTCAGTGCATTCACAGTCAAAATTAGGGTTTTGTCTGAAACCCTGATCTTTGGGATTTTGAACCAAATGAAACCTCCAATGCCTCAACTCATCATAACATGTCTTACTGATGATTTAAAGTATTAATATCAAGTTTTAAGAGATTTCTTGCAAAGGAAGCAAGGTTTGGTTCATGAAACTTTTCAAATGTGGAGATTTCACTACTTGTGCCAAAATTGAAACAGTCATAACTTTCAAACCACACATCCAAATTGAATGACTCAAAGCTCAAATGGAAGCTCTTTCCATGATCTTCAAAACATATTAGAGGATCCTCTTCCAAAAAATGCTTGGTTTTTGAGTTACAAGACTTGGAAGATAAATCACCCTTAAGGACTTGGTGAAATTTCAGCTTTTTCACCCTTATTTGCACACAACTTTAACCCGATTTTACATATAGTTCCAAGCCTCAAATCAAAAATCTTTAAACATGAAAGTTGTAGAGGGCATCGAGAGCTTTCCAAAGAGTACCAGAACTCCTCCATCCATTGAGTGAGCTAGGAGTTTCGAAGTCTCAAAGTTAAGGGTTCATTTCTTAATTTTCAAGTTACCAACTTTTACATAATGGTGCAAAACCTCTTCTAACCACCAAGAGCCTCATTTTTATGATGTTTAAGCATGAGAATAACTTTGCCAAGCCTCTGCCACGGTTCTTGAAAGATCATAACATCAAAATATGTGTTTTATTCAAATTAAAGCAAGTGGACATCTAGGTGAGACAAACTTTTCAAGAGTAAAAACATTGTTTATTCCTTGAGCAATGTTCCAGTCACTTCATACCAGCTGGCCAGACCTAACTCTATCAATGGTCAGAGATTTTGGAAAGATTTTGGTTCTTCAAGTGCAAGCTCACATGTTGAAAATCTCCAAGAAGGGCAAAGTTGGTATTCGGTGCAACTTCACCCATACCTCAAAGCCTCGACACTCTTCTATAAGTAGGCTTGTTTTCATTCATTTTCTCACCAACATTTTTCACAAAAGATCTCATAAAATTCCTTAAGTCCTAGCTTGCCAAGAGAAGAAGTTTTGAGAAGTTGGAGCAAAGTTGTGAGAAGGAGCAAGGCTGGTCCTGTCTTAACTTTTAAGGTGCATTGCTCCACCAGGTAACCTTATTTCTCTCACTCTTTATTCAAAGAACATATGGATTGTTACTATCACCATGTTGTTCTGAGTATCGTGTGGTATTTTAGCATCATCATTTGTTCATGACTTAGGGCATACTATGTCTTTGTGTAAGGGTGAACTGGTTTTATATCTATCTATGCCTTGTTAACATAGTTTGGACCAGATTGAAAGCCTTTTGAGTTATGCTGGTAAAATGAGCACGTAGTCATTTTTATAACTCCATGTTCATGATTTTTATGCTCATGTATGTATGGACGGATGTTTGCTTACACTACTAGCATGCTATATATTTGTACCTGTAAAAGCTAAAAGGGAGCATAAGGTGTGTGTTTCTTTTAAATTTATGGTGGTATGACAATACTTTGTGAAAGTTGTTTCAGTTCTTAGAGCATCACTGCAGCTCTAATACATGACTATTTTTTCTCTCTCCATATATGCTTGGATAACATCACTGAGATTTAGTAGGGGATAAAATGTTTTCACGTCTTGAGTATTATACATGAAACCTTGCTCCCAGAGTGTTGATGCGATTGAAAGTAGTTTATGCAGTTGTGTTTTGATCTTGAATTACCCATTACTCCATGGTAAGTTTTATATCAATGTAAACTCACTGCTTTCATGTCCATTTTCAACTATGCTAGAATTCATGTTTGGAATTGTTTTGAGCTTAGAGTATTGCATATTTATATTTCACTGCATTTGGCAATATGGACTTGGACATACGTACCTGATGAATATGTTGCATTACCTGAGCCTTCCGTCCATTAAGTTATGTGCATAGATGATGTCATGTTGTTTGCTTGGATTTTAAATTTTCATCTGACATGAACATTAAGAGACCTCATTATTGAACTTTGTTTGAATCTTGTGAGCACTGCTGGTCCATATCTTAAGTTCAGAATGTGTAAAAGTCATTTTTCTTGTGAAATATAGATTGTTTGACATGTTAGTTTTGTTAGCCTGTGTGTGGTCTCTTGTTAATTTGGTTGGTTTGCTCAGTGATCCAGGGTTGATCATCTTGGAGTGCTAGGCTTGTGTGTTATTAATATGGTCATTTTATCTTGAGGGGGTTTGGTTTTCAGTATAGTGTAAATGACATTGCAGATTTTAACCCTTTGTACAATTGACTTTTCCTTGTTGTAACCCTGCTAAAGAGCATGTTCATAAACACTGCCTATTACCATATATCTGAATGATTTTGAAAATGTGGTACATTCTTTGAGGCACCTACTGGACCTTACTAGTTTTGAACTAAGGTGTTGAGTGTATACCGTGTTATTCTCTTGAATTATATGCACCACTGATACCATGTTTTACTTTGAAATTGCTTCACTATGATCTAGAGATGTCCATGTTGCATGTAACAGGCAAAGACAGGTTTGAATCTGTTTCAGGGTAATGTTGACATGATAATACTACTCTGTACCAATGTCACCTTCATTTCTTTATGTGTCCAAGACAAAAATCCACTTAAAAATGTTGCATAATGCTTTGCCAGTTCTGATGTTGTTTTGCTGTTACTTTAATACCATGTTCAAATGCTAGAAGTTACTACTAGGAGCTTACTTTGAAAGTATTGGCATGATGAGTATTTGGTTTCACTTGTTTCCATGTACCTTTGATTCTATATCCATGATCAGGCTCACACTTAACATCAATTATAGATTAATAAATGAAATCCGTTTGTGTGTGTGGTTTAGTTTTAAGAATACAACGAATTTCCTGGTTCTGAATGCTGCATAATTAAAACCTCGTATTTTCATTGAGATCTACTTGAAAGGATGAGCTTAGAAATGTTGAACCTAGGTGAGAGCGCACCATTTTTTATTCAGGATGGCTGGAAATCCAGGTCTGCATGCGTGCATGAGGTGTTTTTGAAACTCTAACATTGGTATGCCATTGGGATTGTGAATTTTGCATGAACGTTCCAATACAACGTGTTTGAATATACCAATACTTATGAGTTCGCGTGATCAGTGAAGGCATGGTTTAACTCATGGCAGTCTCGACTCTTGCCCAATTTTTCTTCATCTTAACGATTACGGTGAACTGTTAAGGGTCAAAGTGTGTTCTACCATGTGAATACTTTGTTTTGGGGTTTTATTTCATGGCTTTTGATTAAAGTTTTGAGGACGAATAGGGTAGCACAGGATGAATCCTTCACCTGCGTTTTTCCTGGTCTGGCCACGACATTCTTGCACTTTTGCATGACTTGCATGAAAGTGGTTTTGGTGTTGGCAGCGTGTGATTGGCGGAGGATTTTATTTTGTCTTTTTGCGACTTTAAAAAATATGTGACCGGTTGATCTCATGTCACATGTTACTTTGTGCACGTCCACATATTATTTCACTTGCCTGAACCATTTTAATTCATTTTGGATCATGGGTCATTCATTTCGCTACTTGCACCTCCACTTACAGCAGGCCCAGACGCGAACTACACAAACTTAGTTCACGCTAAGTTTACTAATGCACCCCCTGCTGCATTCTTTTCATTTATTTGCTTTTTATTATTTTCTTCCATTTTATTTTTATTTAAAAGTAGTTTCTTGCATGCAAAAATTCCCCAAAAAATTCACATTGGCATTTTAATGTTTAATCTAATTTTCTAAATTTTTTAATTTTTATTATCCTGATATTTATTTTGATTTTGTGAATTTAAAAACATTTTCTTTTAACATAGTCTTGAACTTCTTTTGGGAAAGTTCTCTTCTCACTACCCTTTTTAAGGTTTTTTCATAGTGTTTTAAGACACATTGAGAGGTTGTCTTGAGTATTGACTTTGACCTTGAACAAGATATTTTGATCAGGGTTTGATTACATTGTTTGACCTTTGATTCTCAAAACCCAAATACCTTTGATCCTTCACTTTGAAATGTGACTTTAGAGAGGCTCTTCTGCTCATCTGTTTTTGACATTCCACACAATCATGCTTAAATATTTGAACTTGATTTTTGACTTTGGTTTTGGACTTCTGTGTCCACTTTCCTAACTTGTGGACATTTTCATGTAAAAATCCATGTAAACTTCTTGTTTCATAAAAAAACTGTTATCCTCTCGATTCCAAAGGAAAGTTCTTTATTTTGACTCATAGGTCAATAAAACAAAACACCATCTTGGCCTCCTAAGAGCCATCTTCCCTTTAGGCCTCCTAAGAGCCTTTGTTCATTTTGGCCTCCTAAGAGCCATTGAATCATAACCTAGAAATAAGATGGAGTTTCTGAACTCTATGTGGGCTCATCACATTGAGTATCCACTTTTCCCCACTATAACTTAGATTTAGAGAGTTTCCTTAAACTCTAAATGAGCTCACACTCATTTCCCTTTGGAACTTTGGCCCTAGTCGATGGTTCCTCAAATTCACCCTTAGTTAGGTGAACTACGGTTGCTCTGATTCTTTAGTCAGATATGTAGGCACAAGATGCGACGTCTTGGCAAGCAAACTTAGTGTACATACCTTAGGTCATTACCTTAGTACAGATCCTTTTAGCAAGCAAACATAACATAACACAAACTAAACAAGAGGTTCCTGTAGAGTACTACAGATACTTAGGGTGCTAATACCTTCCCTTAGTATAACCAACCCCCGAACCTTAGATCTCCCCCCCCTTTAGGTTTTTCTCAATCTTGAACCTTTCCTTTGAATAAATCAAAGTCGGTTGTAAAAGAAAATGATGCAAGTTAATTAATAGCTTGTTATCTGATTTTCACCGCAACAGAAATGGTGACTTCACTGGGGAGTATCCAAATTTGAGGGTTAAGCCCACCTTGTTTTATTTATGTTATATGTTTTGCTTATTTGTACATATGTCTGTATATATTTGAATACTTGTTTGGATTCTTCTGTTTGGCAGGGTTGCTACTATTGAGTGGTGAGACAAGTCCTAACCCGGACTCGAGAGCACATATATGATAGGATCGTGGTGTAATCAATAGTCGGTTGTTGGGAGTAGTCCTAACAATCTATGGGATATGATGACCACACTCAGATGAGGCCCTTTGGGATTGTTGATGTCTGATGTGAGCGGTCGCATTGATATTACTTTTTCAATTGGGAGCCAGGGATTCTGAGGACCGTAGTTACCTTCGCCCCACTTGGCCTTTTAGGATGTAGTGCGGTGACTATGAGGGAGCCAGTCCCAAGTAGTTGTCACGCGATACTACACTCAGACGAGTTTATCTTGAGAATATTATTAACCCGTGTGATTAGTCATATGGGCCGATAATATCCGAAGGATTTACGTAGACTCTGTGAACTTTTAGAACCTTGTTCTACAGTTGATGAACCTATAGTCCACACCTTGTTGGGATGGGTAGACCATGGTTCCATTCATGAAATCTCTAAACCTAAGACTCATATGTTGTGTTGTGTACATATATCTGTGTATATTTTCCCATGTTCGTGCATTGCATACATCTCGTTGCATCCATTGTTGGTTTCAAGGAATTTAGACATTCATTTTCTTTTCAAAAGATCGACAGAGCTTGGATCTTAAAAAACAAAAACTTCTTGAGTTTTTCCACAAAAATTTTTGCAACTTGCCTTTGATTTCCTTGAAACCACTTGGCTTACATTTGTATTTCATACGCATTCACATCACATTCATATCTCTCAGTCTTGTGTCTCTTCCTCTGTGTCTGAAGGATACCTAGCACCTATTCGAGACAATGGCAACAATGAATGAAATTCTGAAGAACCAAGAAGACTTGAAAGAGAATGTCAGAATCCTTAAATACCAGATGAATTGGGTTATGGAAACTTTGCAAACTCTGATACAAAAAGAAGGGCACGCTCCCCCTGTTACTCCCAGAGAGGTTGTCAGTTCATCATCCCTAGTGGTTCCTCCAACCCAAGGACTACCTCAGTATCAAAGGGCAGACCGCCATCAGCCGCGTCAGCATGCACGACAAAGGCCTAGAAAGCCAAAGAGGAATCTCTCTCCATTTCCCATACCATACGGTCAGTTCTTACCAGATTTAATCAAAAGTGGATTGATCGTACCAAAAGAGATAGAGTTAGTGCCTTTTCTATACCCGCCAGGCTTTGACGCCAATGCTCGATGTGACTACCATGCTGGGGCACATGGACATTCAACCGAAGACTGTAAAATGCTCAGAAGCAAGATTCAGACTCTGCTTGATTCCAGTATGTTCTCATTCATATCTCAAGGCATTCAAATCAACAATTCTTTGCCATCACTTGTGGCTCTCCCATACCAAGGATCTGCTCTTGGGGAAACTTCACACCAGCCAACCTTTGGTCTTGGTTTTGCGCCAGAATGTAATCATCATCAGGTGTCTACCGGAAGGGTATGTCAGCCTCCAACGGTTGTTTCTCCTCAGAGTTCCCAAAATTAAAAGAAGAAGAAGTACCCTGTTGAAAGAGGCCAAGTTAACTATCTGCCCATTCCGGTGCCATTAAGCAAAATCTTTCCACTGTTGATGCAAAACAAGTTGGTAACTCCTCGACTTCTCAACCCTATTCCAGGACCTTGGCACAACCCAAACATGGCTTGTGAATTCCATAAGAGAGCCGAAGGGCATGATTTGGATGGTTACCGAGCCTTAGAATCTATTGTGCGAAGGCTGATCTATGACAATGAACTGATCCTTGAAGAGGATCACCCAGAGATTGAATGTCAATTCCACACAGGGACAATGGGGCATCCCATTGAAGAGTGCAGAGAATTCGAAGCAAGTCTGCTAAACCTGCTGAAGACACTGAAACCTCAGGAGGGTACGTCAGATGTCAATACCTCGACTCTTGAAGCAAAAGGAAAAAGACCTGCAAGGCCTCTCAAAGTTCTGTATCATAAGGAACTAGTAATCAGTGGTGAAGGAGTTCCCCCGCTTGGGCCCGGAAACTAAAATCTTTTGAAATCAATTCGCCCAAAGCTGACATGCTTTTGCTGTTTCAGCATTTTTGTTGTATTTCCTTTGCTTCAAACTTGTTTTTGCTTATAAGTTTTGTTGTATTTTCAAGTTGGCAAGATTAATGAAATGTTTGTGCATCTTTTTTATTAAGTCCATTCGTTTCACTCATTTACTTTTATGTTTATGAAAACAAAAAATATATCTTTACCTTACTTCATTCCACTTATCAGGCTTTTGTTAAAGCAAAGATTGGGGAGGGTGATGAAAATATTATCCATAATTGATGTGGTATGCTTTCGATTAAACCTTGCCGAGGATGTAAGGAATTGTTTCAATTCCTAAACACTGGAGAAATAAGAAAGATAATCCCTCGTTAACCCTTCGGGCCTAGAAGAAGGAGTTTTCTTTTCTTACACAAAAAACCCTTAAATCTTAACCTTGGGGTGGGTAGTTCTCAGTTTAACTTGGTTATGCGTTCGAATGCAAGCGTTTCATACAAGACACCAGTCAGCTCTCTCAGATCAAATGAGCAAGTGAACAAGTGTCCCAAAGCAATAAATAAGGAACGTGGAGAAAACCTTAATCAAAGAATGAGCCGAGTCCCTTTCAAGGCAAAAGCCAAGAAAGATAGGAAGCCCAAAATTTTGACTTTTGCAAAAGGACTTGTACAACAACACAAAGAAGAGGTCTCATAACCTCAATCAAGCAAAGAGGAGGTCTCATAACCTCGATCAAGAAAAAAGAAGAGGTCTTAAAACCTCAACAAAGAAAAAAGGAGACCTCATAACCTCAAAACCTCAAAGGACAAGCAAATGTTGCAAGGGAGTAATGACTACAAAGGTGTCTGAATCATCATCAACTATCATCAATTCATTCCTAGCTGATAGGAACCTGAATGCATAGCTTGAGTTAATTGAGATTAGGATTAGAGTTCATCACGAAGATGGGGTGGGACAAATAAACTTTGAGCCTTTATCCTTTGTTTCATAAAACCATGAACCAGGCCACGTTACAACCCTTAAAAGACCTAATTGAGGTAAGGTTGTTTTGAAAGCATACTACAACAAGGTTGATTAACCTGACTCCTAATGATCTTTGCTATTTTGCGTGTGTTGATCACTTCATTTGTCATTCCTTAAACGACGAGATCCACCTTGTATTGATTGTTTAATCATTCCATTGTGTGTGTTTCATCAATAAAAATTTGATTTCAAAGCTTGCATAAATTTTGCATTAAAATTGCTAATTTTTAAATGAACAATACTTGTTTGCAAAACAATTCAATATCAAAGGAATTCCAACAAATGTAGCCAGCCAGGGAATTTGACTTGATAAAGGAAGCTCAGTCAGGGGCAACCAAGCGGAAGGATATGCCATTCCACCATTTCCAAGAAGCTATTGAATCAGGGGCAGAACTTTTCAAGTTCATAATATTGGGGCAAGCCTTCTTGAGGTCATCTTATGACAAGTGTGGACTCCAGTGACCCATCAGCAGGGGCAAGTTTGTTTCTCTAGTGGTTTCTACCGCAACCTGAGTACTTTGTATGATGAATACAGTTAAACTGGGGCAGTTATGCCGAGGTTCATTTCTCTTCAAAAGTTTGAAGATATTGAAGCATCTGGTATGCCAATTCTTCTGTAAAATCCTTTTGATGACTTACCTTCACAGACCAGTTAATCAGAAGCAGTCAAGTCGAGATTCAGTAAATCTCTAAAAGTCAACAGCATCGCCTTCACAGGACAACTAAGCTGACAGGGGCAAGTTTGTTCCACAATTGACAAGTTCAAGGACTTTGTTGTGTGAATACAGTTAACCTGGGGCTGTTATACCAAAATTCATGAATCTCTCCAAGAGTTTGAAGATGTTGAAGCCTTTTGTATGCCAATTCTTCTGTAGAATCCTCTCGATATTTTCTTCTGACAGACCATGTACTCTGGGGAAAATGAGTTATGCATAACTACTCAGCCTTTGTGACATCTTTTGCTAGCTCCCTAGTAAGCTGTTACTTCAGCTAATCTTGGCAATTCTCCATGGATTTCCCTCCAGCAGAGAAATCAAGCTCATGATGGCAATCCTAGTAAAGTCATGACGCTATACCCCGAGTGGATCACTTTTTCCCCAGAGAAAGTTGTAATTTTGAAATAGAGCTACTGATCCTACTTATTCATCCCCAGTAATGGTCCAATCTGATGAGTTTGGCTGGGTATCCTTGTCGAGATGTTTATTTCACCTCCAGTTTCACTTCTTGTCTATTTTGTCAGGATAGGCATAAGCATGGCGTATAAGCATCATATGTATAACATCTTAGCATTTTTGCTTCCTTTCTGGTGTTTACCTGCTTTACTCACTTTGGTATTATCTCCCCAAGTGATTGGGTTTGTCTATTCTCTCCAAATAGAGTTGTCAGCATTAGGCATAAAGCGCCCATCGTTTTGAATTCCCCACAGAGTTTGGTCCGCGTGGATGATGTTTGGTTCAGTTGTCTTTTCCAGATTTGGATAAGACAAATCCACATTTGAGCTCATTCCTCAAGGGTTGGAGTCTTGTTTGACGTTTCTTTCTAGCCTATTCCTAGATTGAATTTTGGTCCCTGGCAGGTTAGGTTGTTGAACCTAGTTTAAACGTGCATTTATTTTGCACCGTGTTTCGCAGGAAGAATCTTTTACAGATCCTCATTAAAGACATAATTCATTCTCCAACATTGTTGTGACATCAACATCTCTTTGGAATTTATACTCAACAACAAGCAGCAATCTCTTGAAGAAGCTTGTTTTTCTATGGCGATAAGTGGCAGGGTCTTCTGAGAAGCTTATATATCTCTGGTACTATCCAACCTTTTTGCAACCATAATTGGTATTCCCCAGGAAGTCTAATCTTCATTTATGCAACCCCGGTATTGACCTATCTGATACTTAATCTCCTCATATGAACTTTAAGTCCAGTAATCGCTGGCATTGAATTTCAGGTCAACTATGAACCTTGGTCACCTATGAACCTAAACTTTGGTCACCTATGAACCATAAGTCCAGTAATCGATGGCATTGATTTTCAGGTCACCTATGAACCTTGGTCACCTATGAACCTAAACTTTGGTCACCTATGAACCATAAGTCCAGTAATCGCTGGCATTGATTTTCAGGTCACCTATGAACCTTGGTCACCTATGAACCTAAACTTTGGTCACCTATGAACCATAAGTCCAGTAATCGCTGGCATTGATTTTCAGGTCACCTATGAACCTTGGTCACCTATGAACCTAAACTTTGGTCACCTATGAACCATAAGTCCAGTAATCGCTGGCATTGATTTTCAGGTCACCTATGAACCTTGGTCACCTATGAACCTAAACTTTGGTCACCTATGAACCATAAGTCCAGTAATCGCTGGCATTGATTTTCAGGTCACCTATGAACCTTGGTCACCTATGAACCTAAACTTTGGTCACCTATGAACCATAAGTCCAGTAATCGCTGGCATTGATTTTCAGGTCACCTATGAACCTTGGTCACCTATGAACCTAAACTTTGGTCACCTATGAACCATAAGTCCAGTAATCGCTGGCATTGATTTTCAGGTCACCTATGAACCTTGGTCACCTATGAACCTAAACTTTGGTCACCTATGAACCATAAGTCCAGTAATCGCTGGCATTGATTTTCAGGTCACCTATGAACCTTGGTCACCTATGAACCTAAACTTTGGTCACCTATGAACCATAAGTCCAGTAATCGCTGGCATTGATTTTCAGGTCACCTATGAACCTTGGTCACCTATGAACCTAAACTTTGGTCACCTATGAACCATAAGTCCAGTAATCGCTGGCATTGATTTTCAGGTCACCTATGAACCTTGGTCACCTATGAACCTAAACTTTGGTCACCTATGAACCATAAGTCCAGTAATCGCTGGCATTGATTTTCAGGTCACCTATGAACCTTGGTCACCTATGAACCTAAACTTTGGTCACCTATGAACCATAAGTCCAGTAATCGCTGGCATTGATTTTCAGGTCACCTATGAACCTTGGTCACCTATGAACCTAAACTTTGGTCACCTATGAACCATAAGTCCAGTAATCGCTGGCATTGATTTTCAGGTCACCTATGAACCTTGGTCACCTATGAACCTAAACTTTGGTCACCTATGAACCATAAGTCCAGTCATCACTAGCATCTTTTCTTTTTCAGGTCTCATTTAAACCTAAAGTCCAATCATCATTGGCACCGTTCTTGTTTGAATCGAGTCAAACCTGAACCTAAACTTCGAGTTATCGTAAGCTCGTTGTTTATCCTTTGTTAGCTTCAGATTATCGTGAGTCTGTGGTCTAAAACCGTTCTTGTTTGAATCGAGTCTAACCTGAACCTGAACCTCGAGTTATCGTGAGCTCGTTGTTCATCTTTTTTTTATTTTTTCAATTTATATATGTTCTTGTTTGAATCGAGTCAAACCTGAACCAAAACTTCGAGTTATCGTGAGCTCGTTGTTTATCCTTTGTTAACTTCGAGTTATCGTGAGCTCGTTGTTTATCCTTTGTTAACTTCAGATTATCGTGAGTCTATTGTTTTAAACCGTTCTTGTTCAAAACGAGTCGAACCTGAACCGTGTCTTTGTTTGAATCGAGCCAAACGCTAACCATTTTTCAGTATTTTGTTTTAAACCGTTCTTGTTCGAATCGAGTCGAACCTGAACCGAGTCCTTGTTTGAATCGAGTCAAACATTGCTTTTATTTCAGTTTGTTCCTGCTTGAATCGAGTCAAGCTTGAACCTAAAGTCCAATTATCGTTGGCACAGTCCTTGTTTGAATCGAGTCAAATATTGCTTTTATTTCAGTTTGTTCCTGTTTGAATCGAGTCAAACTTGAACCCAAAGTCCAATTATCATTGGCACCGTCTTTGGTTTGAATCGAGTCACCTTAGGCTTTTATTTCAGTTTGTTCCTGTTTGAATCGTGTTAAACTTGAACCCAAAGTCCAATTATCATTGGCACCGTCTTTGGTTTGAATCGAGTCACCTTAGGCTTTTATTTCAGTTTGTTCCTGCTTGAATCGTGTCAAGCTTGAACCTAAAGTCCAGTCATCGCTGGCATCCTCCATAAACGGAATCATATTTGTTATCTCAACCAATTTTGGTACCCATTGGTTCATTAACCTTATTCTCAGCTAAAGGTCCAATCACCTTTCATCATCTGATGCACAGAGTTTGTCTCTGTCTTTTTTGGCTTTTCTTGAAGATCCCGTTTGAACTCTTCAGTATAAGAAATCCCCAGAAAATCTTTGTAGGGTGTTTATCCATTTGTTTCAAACTGATCCCCAGTGGAGATCATGTCTTTTTTTTCTGGTTTCATGCTCAGTAAGAATATGTCTTTTTCCCTAACGTCGTCCGGTCACCTATGAACTTGTCATCCATCTCCCCGGATCTTTCCCCAGTGGAGAATACCTCTCTGGCTCATATCTCCAGTGAGGATCTGTAGGGTTTCCCCTTAGCTCTATCTTTCTATCCCCAGTATTTCCTCAGAGTCTCCCTAGTGAGTCTCTTTTGTTGGTCAACCTGTATCCCTAGTGAATTTTCCTCATGGATACTAACCTTCATCCTTTCCTAGTAAGCTCTCTGTGGTAGTTTGCTCTTTATCTTCGGTGTTAGGTCTGTCTGCATCTTTGCACTATCATATCATCATTTCATCATACTAGAAGTTCATGGCATGTCAGCATTTGCATTGTCCCTCGCTTGTCCTTAGCATCTGCATTCCATCTAAGGGCAAAATTTTCGGTTTGCTATATTTAAATACCTTTCACCCTGATGTCCCGAGGATTTCCATTCCTTGCGGCCATCTGGCAAAGCTATTTAAATAGGGGCAATTGTTGTACCCTAAATTTTACCTCTTAGATGTCATAACATCTTACGTAGACATTTAGGATCAATCATATATGCACTGTTCAACTAACCCATATCTTGCAGTTTATTTTTCTTATGATTGAAATCAGGGTTGGCACAGAGAGAGTCAAGGCCTCCTAAGGTATTCTATGACTCCATACAATCATCACAAAGGTTCACTAGCTGTGTGGAACCAAGATCTCAAGACTTGGAAATCAAGTCAAGTCAACAGAAGATCATCAGTCCAAAGTGTGGAATTAGGGTTTTTGAACCTGAGGAATCACTGGAAATTTTTTTCCTATCAAGTCAAACTCTAATTGGTTCATCAACCAATTGAAGCTTACCTACATCCAAGAGGTCTCACTTAACAAGAATTCAAGGTCATCTGGCTCTCATCATGATTAGTTTGAGCCACAGTTTCATCCTGCCTCCAAACTAGGGTTTCTGTTAAGACATGTGGATTATTGACTTTGATTTAATCAAGAGGTGCTATCGAGCCTTAGGACTTGACTCCATGAGGTAGTAAACATCCCTAGAGGTCTTCTACGAGCTTTGGATGTGAAGAAAGAAGCAAGATCACAAAGGTTTATCTCAGTGCATTCACAGTCAAAATTAGGGTTTTGTCTGAAACCCTGATCTTTGGGATTTTGAACCAAATGGAACCTCCAATGCCTCAACTCATCATAACATGTCTTACTGATGATTTAAAGTATTAATATCAAGTTTTAAGAGATTTCTTGCAAAGGAAGCAAGGTTTGGTTCATGAAACTTTTCAAATGTGGAGATTTCACTACTTGTGCCAAAATTGAAACAGTCATAACTTTCAAACCACACATCCAAATTGAATGACTCAAAGCTCAAATGGAAGCTCTTTCCATGATCTTCAAAACATATTAGAGGATCCTCTTCCAAAAAATGCTTGGTTTTTGAGTTACAAGACTTGGAAGATAAATCACCCTTAAGGACTTGGTGAAATTTCAGCTTTTTCACCCTTATTTGCACACAACTTTAACCCGATTTTACATATAGTTCCAAGCCTCAAATCAAAAATCTTTAAACATGAAAGTTGTAGAGGGCATCGAGAGCTTTCCAAAGAGTACCAGAACTCCTCCATCCATTGAGTGAGCTAGGAGTTTCGAAGTCTCAAAGTTAAGGGTTCATTTCTTAATTTTCAAGTTACCAACTTTTACATAATGGTGCAAAACCTCTTCTAACCACCAAGAGCCTCATTTTTATGATGTTTAAGCATGAGAATAACTTTGCCAAGCCTCTGCCACGGTTCTTGAAAGATCATAACATCAAAATATGTGTTTTATTCAAATTAAAGCAAGTGGACATCTAGGTGAGAGAAACTTTTCAAGAGTAAAAACATTGTTTATTCCTTGAGCAATGTTCCAGTCACTTCATACCAGCTGGCCAGACCTAACTCTATCAATGGTCATAGATTTTGGAAAGATTTTGGTTCTTCAAGTGCAAGCTCACATGTTGAAAATCTCCAAGAAGGGCAAAGTTGGTACTCGGTGCAACTTCACCCATACCTCAAAGCCTCAACACTCTTCTATAAGTAGGCTTGTTTTCATTCATTTTCTCACCAACATTTTTCACAAAAGATCTCATAAAATTCCTTAAGTCCTAGCTTGCCAAGAGAAGAAGTTTTGAGAAGTTGGAGCAAAGTTGTGAGAAGGAGCAAGGCTGGTCCTGTCTTAACTTTTAAGGTGCATTGCTCCACCAGGTAACCTTATTTCTCTCACTCTTTATTCAAAGAACATATGGATTGTTACTATCACCATGTTGTTCTGAGTATCGTGTGGTATTTTAGCATCATCATTTGTTCATGACTTAGGGCATACTATGTCTTTGTGTAAGGGTGAACTGGTTTTATATCTATCTATGCCTTGTTAACATAGTTTGGACCAGATTGAAAGCCTTTTGAGTTATGCTGGTAAAATGAGCACGTAGTCATTTTTATAACTCCATGTTCATGATTTTTATGCTCATGTATGTATGGACGGATGTTTGCTTACACTACTAGCATGCTATATATTTGTACCTGTAAAAGCTAAAAGGGAGCATAAGGTGTGTGTTTCTTTTAAATTTATGGTGGTATGACAATACTTTGTGAAAGTTGTTTCAGTTCTTAGAGCATCACTGCAGCTCTAATACATGACTATTTTTTCTCTCCATATATGCTTGGATAACATCACTGAGATTTAGTAGGGGATAAAATGTTTTCACGTCTTGAGTATTATACATGAAACCTTGCTCCCAGAGTGTTGATGCGTTTGAAAGTAGTTTATGCAGTTGTGTTTTGATCTTGAATTACCCATTACTCCATGGTAAGTTTTATATCAATGTAAACTCACTGCTTTCATGTCCATTTTCAACTATGCTAGAATTCATGTTTGGAATTGTTTTGAGCTTAGAGTATTGCATATTTATATTTCACTGCATTTGGCAATATGGACTTGGACATACGTACCTGATGAATATGTTGCATTACCTGAGCCTTCCTTCCATTAAGTTATGTGCATAGATGATGTCATGTTGTTTGCTTGGATTTTAAATTTTCATCTGACATGAACATTAAGAGACCTCATTATTGAACTTTGTTTGAATCTTGTGAGCACTGCTGGTCCATATCTTAAGTTCAAAATGTGTAAAAGTCATTTTTCTTGTGAAATATAGATTGTTTGACATGTTAGTTTTGTTAGCCTGTGTGTGGTCTCTTGTTAATTTGGTTGGTTTGCTCAGTGATCCAGGGTTGATCATCTTGGAGTGCTAGGCTTGTGTGTTATTAATATGGTCATTTTATCTTGAGGGGGGTTTGGTTTTCAGTATAGTGTAAATGACATTGCAGATTTTAACCCTTTGTACAATTGACTTTTCCTTGTTGTAACCCTGCTAAAGAGCATGTTCATAAACACTGCCTATTACCATATATCTGAATGATTTTGAAAATGTGCTACATTCTTTGAGGCACCTACTGGACCTTACTAGTTTTGAACTAAGGTGTTGAGTGTATACCGTGTTATTCTCTTGAATTATATGCACCACTGATACCATGTTTTACTTTGAAATTGCTTCACTATGATCTAGAGATGTCCATGTTGCATGTAACAGGCAAAGACATGTTTGAATCTGTTTCAGGGTAATGTTGACATGATAATACTACTCTGTACCAATGTCACCTTCATTTCTTTATGTGTCCAAGACAAAAATCCACTTAAAAATGTTGCATAATGCTTTGTCAGTTCTGATGTTGTTTTGCTGTTACTTTAATACCATGTTCAAATGCTAGAAGTTACTACTAGGAGCTTACTTTGAAAGTATTGGAATGATGAGTATTTGGTTTCACTTGTTTCCATGTACCTGTGATTCTATATCCATGATCAGGCTCACACTTAACATCAATTATAGATTAATAAATGAAATCCGTTTGTGTGTGTGGTTTAGTTTTAAGAATACAACGAATTTCCTGGTTCTGAATGCTGCATAATTAAAACCTCGTATTTTCATTGAGATCTACTTGAAAGGATGAGCTTAGAAATGTTGAACCTGGGTGAGAGCGCACCATTTTTTATTCAGGATGGCTGGAAATCTAGGTCTGCATGCGTGCATGAGGTGTTTTTGAAACTCTAACATTGGTATGCCATTGGGATTGTGAATTTTGCATGAACGTTCCAATACAACGTGTTTGAATATACCAATACTTATGAGTTCGCGTGATCAGTGAGGGCATGGTTTAACTCATGGCAGTCTCGACTCTTGCCCAATTTTTCTTCATCTTAACGATTACGGTGAACTAGTAAGGGTCAAAGTGTGTTCTACCATGTGAATACTTTGTTTTGGGGTTTTATTTCATGGCTTTTGATTAAAGTTTTGAGGACGAATAGGGTAGCACAGGATGAATCCTTCACCTGCGTTTTTCCTGGTCTGGCCACGACATTCTTGCACTTTTGCATGACTTGCATGAAAGTGGTTTTGGTGTTGGCAGCGTGTGATTGGCGGAGGATTTTATTTTGTCTTTTTGCGACTTTAAAAAATATGTGACCGGTTGATCTCATGTCACATGTTACTTTGTGCACGTCCACATATTATTTCACTTGCCTGAACCATTTTAATTCATTTTGGATCATGGGTCATTCATTTCGCTACTTGTACCTCCACTTACAGCAGGCCCAGACGCGAACTACACAAACTTAGTTCACGCTAAGTTTACTAATGCACCCCCTGCTGCATTCTTTTCATTTATTTGCTTTTTATTATTTTCTTCCATTTTATTTTTATTTAAAAGTAGTTTCTTGCATGCAAAAATTCCCCAAAAAATTCACATTGGCATTTTAATGTTTAATCTAATTTTCTAAATTTTTTAATTTTTATTATCCTGATATTTATTTTGATTTTGTGAATTTAAAAACATTTTCTTTTAACATAGTCTTGAACTTCTTTTGGGAAAGTTCTCTTCTCACTACCCTTTTTAAGGTTTTTTCATAGTGTTTTAAGACACATTGAGAGGTTGTCTTGAGTATTGACTTTGACCTTGAACAAGATATTTTGATCAGGGTTTGATTACATTGTTTGACCTTTGATTCTCAAAACCCAAATACCTTTGATCCTTCACTTTGAAATGTGACTTTAGAGAGGCTCTTCTGCTCATCTGTTTTTGACATTCCACACAATCATGCTTAAATATTTGAACTTGATTTTTGACTTTGGTTTTGGACTTCTGTGTCCACTTTCCTAACTTGTGGACATTTTCATGTAAAAATCCATGTAAACTTCTTGTTTCATAAAAAAACTGTTATCCTCTCGATTCCAAAGGAAAGTTCTTTATCTTGACTCATAGGTCAATAAAACAAAACACCATCTTGGCCTCCTAAGAGCCATCTTCCCTTTAGGCCTCCTAAGAGCCTTTGTTCATTTTGGCCTCCTAAGAGCCATTGAATCATAACCTAGAAATAAGATGGAGTTTCTGAACTCTATGTGGGCTCATCACATTGAGTATCCACTTTTCCCCACTATAACTTAGATTTAGAGAGTTTCCTTAAACTCTAAATGAGCTCACACTCATTTCCCTTTGGAACTTTGGCCCTAGTCGATGGTTCCTCAAATTCACCCTTAGTTAGGTGAACTACGGTTGCTCTGATTCTTTAGTCAGATATGTAGGCACAAGATGCGACGTCTTGGCGAGCAAACTTAGTGTACATACCTTAGGTCATTACCTTAGTATAGATCCTTTTAGCAAGCAAACATAACATAACACAAACTAAACAAGAGGTTCCTGTAGAGTACTACAGATACTTAGGGTGCTAATACCTTCCCTTAGTATAACCAACCCCCGAACCTTAGATCTCCCCCCCCTTTAGGTTTTTCTCGATCTTGAACCTTTCCTTTGAATAAATCAAAGTCGGTTGTAAAAGAAAATGATGCAAGTTAATTAATAGCTTGTTATCTGATTTTCACCGCAACAGTCTGTAAATGGGAAAGTTTCTCCTTTAGGAAGGTTGAGAGATGTTGAAAAGATATTTTTGTTGTTTTCGGGTTTTTCGATGTTTTTGGTAAGGTACTGGACCTAAGGTTTTTGTTTAGTGTGTTCGCTAAGATTTTGCAATCTTATGCCTACGTATTCCCGTTTAAAGAAAAACAAGGAAATCAGAGCAATCGTAGTTCCTCCTATTCTATGGGAGGAAAAAGATGTTGGTGTCTTGTTTAAAGCCCAAGATTGAAGCTAAATGGTTGAGTATTTGTGTCTTGTTTAAAGCCCAAGATTGAAGCTAAAGGGTTTAACTGAGAGAGAATTTGTCATCTCTAGCCGGGGAAATTTTAAAGTGAGAGTTTAAAGATTGAGTTTTGAAACCTTTGGAGGTTTTAACTCTGTTGGAAATTGATGAAATGATCAGGGTTTTTTCTTGTTCCTTCAGGAAACTTTAGGGTTTCTTTGAGATCAAAAAAGGGTGAGACTTTCCAAGTCTACTGGTTGTTTATCTTTGTATGATGCCCAATAGGAGGCAAGACTGTCCAAGTCTGCTTGTGTAAAGCCTAAGAGGAGGCTAGTGTTTTTAAGGGATGAGAATCAACCCTAAACCGATTTGATGTTTTGACTCTAGAGAGGACTGCTCTAACAAGTGATGACTAGGTTCTGTCCTATACCTGTAGGAGGTCTATGGGTCCTTGTACTAAGCCCAAGAGGAGGCATGAGAACTTCTAAGAAGCCTGAGGGTCCTTGTACAAAGCCCAAGAGGAGGCTGGGGATGCTTTTAGGAAGCCTGGGGGTCCAAACTAAAGAAAAGTTCAAGAAAGGTTTCACCGGGAATAAATCTTTTCTTTAGTGACAGTTCTAGGGTTTGAAGAAATTTAAGAGAGGTTTCATCGGGAATTAATCCTCTCTGGGGAAATTGAATTTCTTTGACAATTTTTCTAATAGTGACAGACTGAAAAAAGTTTCACCAGGAATAATGTCTTTCTCTGTTTCATATTGTATAAGCCCAAGAGGAGGCAAGACTGTATCTAGAAATTCCTATGGGGAACTAGTTTTGACTGTGTTGAAAGAGTGACCACTGGCTTTATCTAATCTTAGACTTATTTGCCGGGGAAAACTCTAAGAAGATATACAGGTATATATATATATATATATATATATATATATATATATATATATATATATATACAGTTGAAATATATATAAGCAAGTATGTAAAAGAAAGTTGGTAAAAACTTACAGGCGAGCAAGCTTCCAGTGTTATAAACACAGCTGTATGGTTAGTTATTCAAGAATTGAAGGAAGTTTTGATAACAAATTATGAATTTCAATATAAATCACAAGGAAAGTTGTTTTAAAAAAAAGCGATATGAATATTCGGGAAAACATCGGATGTAAAGGGAAGAAAAGAGTGAAGATACGAATATCTGGGAAAACATCAGATGTAAAGAGACTATGAAAAAAAAAGGTTGCTCGCTAAGACTTTACAGTCTTATGCCTACGTATTCTCAACGGGGTCTTGAGAAATCAGAACGTTCGTAGTTCACCCATATGGGGCACGAACTACAGAAAATAAAGTTTAAATCGCACGGCGGCGAGAGGGGAAATCTAACCTAATGTTATCATGCAAAGATGGATCTAAAGTTGAGTTTTGAAAAGGGAAATTCTACCCTAATGTTGTCATGCTTGGGTGCACATCCTAATGTTTGTCTTACTTCAAACCTAATCAAAAATTAAATTTGAACTAAGAGATCCTAAGGGAGCATGCATACGTGGCAAAGCATCACAGAATAAGTGAACATACACAGCAAAGCATCATGACAGATAAAATATACACGGAAGAACATCGTGTGTGAAACTAAATACATGGAAAAAACATCATGTGATAAAATATACACGGAAAAGCATCGTGACAGATAAAATATACACGGAAGAACATCGTGTGTGAAACTAAATACATGGAAAAAACATCATGTGATAAAATATACACGGAAAAGCATCGTGGAACAGATAAAATAGACATTCACGGCAAAGCATCGTGAGACACAGAGAAAAAAATATAATCACGGAAAAACATCGTGATAACTAGCAGATAAAATATACACGGAAAAGCATCGTGAAATCAATGAAATCAAAGATATGCATACATGGAAAAATATCATGTAATAGAAAACATACACGGAAGAACATTGTGAGATAAAAGCATATACACGGCAAAGCATCGTGGAATAAATCAGAGACATACATATATGGAAAAACATCATGTAAGTGAAAATATACACGGAAAAGCATCGTGAAATCAAGTTAAATAAGAACATGGCAAAGTAAGATCAATGGTATGAATATTTAAGGCAAAGAAGTATTTTAATTATTAACATCATCAAGTAAAGGAAACAATGATGAATATCAAAGTATTATGTCAAGATAAAAATTCACAAGAAAGGACAAGTTGCATATTTAGAAAATAAATCAAAGTATATTTTGAAATAAAAGAAATTCTTGAATTAAAATCAATACAAAGTAATAAACATTTTAGAGGTATAAAATAATAAACAAAAGAATTGATCAAAGTGTTAATTAATTTTAAAAGTTAAATAAAATAAAGATCTAAATAATTAAAAGAAGGTTTTTAATAAGAGAAATTAAATTAAAGAAAAAGATTAAAAAAGAAAATTAAAAAGAAATAAAATAAAAGAATAAAAATAAATAAAAAAAGAAGAAAATAAATCAAAAACAGTTAAGAAACCCAGCAGTTCATAATCAAAACACATCAGAAGCAAAATATATCATAATCAAAACAGATCAGAAGCAAAATACATCAGAAGCAAAACAGAACAGAATCAAAACAGATCAGAAGCAAAACAGATCAGAATCAAAACAGATCAGGTGCAAAACAGATCAGAAGTAAAACAGATCAGAAGCAAAACATATCAGAAGCATAACAGGTCAGAAGCAAAACAAATCAGAAGCAAGACAAATCAGAAGCAGAATAGATCAGAAGCAAGACAAATCAGAAGCAAAACACCTTTCTTCTTCCTTACGCGTTTCCACCATGGCCAATCTTCTAAGCTTCATAACTTCTTCATTTTTTCATGAAATTAAAAACCGTAAGAACCTAACTTGCTCTATTTTTCGCAAGGAATCTAATGGTACCACTCATACACACTAAAACTCAATGTACAAAACACATGAATTGAAAAACCAGAACTGAACTCTAGTTTTTAAACAATATAAACTTCACATATAAACATATTAAAGTGCAAACAGTAGGAGGACCATAACAAACACGTTAAGAACTACATTTTTGCTTCAATAAATGTTCAAGAATGATGCATGTACAAAGATATCAAAGTGTAAGAACACTTACCTCTTGGAGAAAGTCCAAGGCTTCTTCAATGGAGTTCCAGAAGAGAAAGAAAGACTCCTTGAGCTTTGTTGGATGGATGCTGGCTCAGTTTGTTGTTGCAGCTGTTAAGAGGGTTTGTAAGAGGGAGAGAGTGTTGAAAACAAGCATAGGAGCAATTTTTTTTGGTGTCCTTGTTAATGAGAAAACCCTCTCTATTTATAGTAATTTCATGACTTATTGATCAAGCAAATGAAGATAAGATGATGACTCAAATTTCAAAGTTTGTTAGGATAATTCAAATGCTTAGCTTCTGAGCATATGAATGCATTTATGAAGTTTGAAACTTAAGGATTGTCATACCCCAAATTTTGACCACTAAGATTTCCCATCATTGTGAAAATCATCATCACAATATGGAGGAACCATCATACCTCATCAATCTCCTCAAGGAATTGTTGAGCATTCACTACAATCAAGCTTAGGGTTTCAAGCCCTCTCAGAGCCTTTAGACAAAGGATCAATCAAGGAATGACATGATCTTCAACTTGTCTAAACCTCTCAAACATTCACAAAGGATCAAGAGGGCTCCCACATCAAGAAATAAGCACAAGAGTGCAACATTTCAAGTGGATCAAGCCTCAAGTTCATCTAATACAAAGTCAACTGACGCAGAAAGTCAAACTTTGACTTTTGGTCAACTTTGAGCTTCACAACCCATTACTCAAGAAAATATGATGGATGATTTAATTTGATCAAATTTAAATCAAGAAATCATGCAAAATTGCAAAATTGATCAAATTGAAAGAAACTTAGAAATTTTTTCTAAGTTAAAATCACGTTCAAGTGCACAACTTTTCAAGGTTGTAACTATTGATCCAAGCATCCTTTGATTTTGAGTAAGAGCTACTTTTAAAGAGGGTATTTGATACTTCAACATTGTAGAAGGAATCAACTCAAAATATCATAAGGATTGAAATATATAAGTGGTCAAAGTTGGGAATTCTTAATGTCCAATGTTCTGACATTGCATGGGACATCATTAATATTTATCCAGCAAGAATGTCCCGACTTCAAGGATGTTTTTCTCCATGATCCAAGTTGATTCAAGCCAAACCTTAAACATCAAAGTTGAAGTACGTTATCTCAGCTTTCCAGAAAGTTGTAGAACGTCCTTGTAGCATACTCGAGCAAGGAGATATGATTTTTGCAAAAAGCATTGATAAAGCATAATTTTCATGACAGCTTTTAGGACAGATTTGACTACACAAGTTCAAGACCATTTTTGATGACTTTGCAAGCTGAACCGAGACCAAAGTCAAACATCAAAGTTAAAGTATGTCATTAGGGCTTTCCAAAATGTATAAGAACTCCCATTACTTCAACTTGAGCAAGGAGTTATGAACCTCACAACATGCCTTGCTCGAGCTAATTTTTTAGGACAGATTTTGTGCACTTTTCTTGTGCCACCCAATTTTCAAACTTTGTCACCATGCAAGACAAGCATCAAAGATGCAATTCACTTCAACTCAAAATATCATAGTGGATTAAAAGATACAAGTGATTGAAGTTTGGAATTATTAATGTTCTTAATGTCTGATGTTCCAACATTGCATAGGACATCATTAATATTTTTGCAGCAAGAATGTCCCAACTTCAAGGATGTTTTTCTCCATGATCCAAGTTAATTCAGGAAAAACCCTGGGCATGAAAGTTGAAGTACGTTATCTCAGCTTTCCAGAAATTTGTAGAACGTCCTTGTAGCATACTCGATCAAGGAGATATGATTTTTGCAAAAGGCATTGATAAAACAGAATTTTCATGACAGCTTTTAGGACAGATTTGATCACACAAGTTCAAGGTCAATTTTGACAACTTTACAAGTCTTATCTTCACAAACCTTGAACATCAAAGTTGAAGTACATCATCTCAACTTTCCAGAAAGTCCTAGAACGTCCATGTAGCATACTCGAGCAGGGAGTTATGGATTTTACAAAAAGGCTTGCTGCAGCTGAATTTTTCATGGGGCAGATTTGCACATTTCTTGTGCCACACGAATTTCCAAGCCTTGTCATCATCTTGGACACATCTGAGGATCAAATCTAAAGGGGACAATCACTGAGCCAAGCCTCCAAAGTCCTTGGAACAAGAAGTAGCATGTTATTCCTAAAAATCCCTAAAAGAGGGACAAGACTCCAATTTTGGATTGGAGAATTCAATGGAAGCATCAAGGTGGCATGGACTGAGCCATTCTCAACTGAATTCAGTCAAGATTCCTCCAACAAGTAGGGAACCAAAGCTCTGTGCTCTAACCTCTAGACAATGGCTAGAGGAGACTTGGATTCTCATTGGACAACATTGGCCAAACCTCTGCTGCAGTTGCCATTCACTATTGCTGCGAAAACAAACTTGCTCTACTATAAATAGAGCTCATTTGTGCTCAGTTTGAGTACACCAAAGCCATCAAACAGATACTTTCCTCAAAATCTCTTCTTTCACCTCAAATTTGCCTTCCAAAGCAAGTAATTCTGAGTTTTTGAGCTTGAGAGCTTTTCCATCACAATGAATCACACACACACCTCATATATATCATATGTAAGCTGTGCAAACTATCACAAGTGACCTGTACTCACAAAATCACAAAGTCACTTCTCAAAACCTCAAAATGGCACATTTTTGCATTTTTCAAGCCATGTCTTGATTCAGTCACTTACCAAACCAGATAAAACCTCAAACACACTCCAAATATCATCCTTGAACTATCCCAAATGGTTCCCAACATCTGGAACACCATTTGAGGGAGTTGCTATTTTGGTCACTTTTAACCCCTTTTGCAAGAAAGGGCCAGTTTGTGTTTTTGCAGGTTCCAGCTGATTCCAACCATCCTAAAAGCTTCTAAGAGGTCATTTGAGGGTGTCCAAAGCATTAAATCATTTCTGGAACAAAGCACTTGGTAGGTTGCACAAAATCTCCAAAAAAAGAGGTAAAATTCATAACTTGAATTCTTTGAATCATGCTTTCCTTTGATGTCCACATACATGCATTATATTGAACAATTCTTGAAGCAAAAATGTAGTCCTTAATGTGTATGTCATGATCCTCCTACTGTTTGCACTTTAACATGTTTATATGTGGAGTTTATGTTGTTTTAAACTTAAGGTGCAGATCTGGTTTTTTGCCTTGTGTGTGTTGTACATTAAGTTTCAGTATGTATGAGTAATACCATTGGATTCCTTGCGAAAAATTGGTCAAGATAGGTTCTTACGGATTTCAATTTCGTTAAAAATTGAGAGAGTTATGAATGTTTGAAAATTTGATAAGCAAAGATGTTTAAACTTAAGGTGCAGATCTGGTTTTTTGCCTTGTGTGCGCTGTACATTAAGTTTCAGTATGTATGAGTGATACCATTGGATTCCTTGCGAAAAATTGGTCAAGATAGACTCTTCCGGATCCTAATTCCGTTAAAAATTGAGAGAGTTATGAGTGTTTGAAGTTTGATAAAAAAGATGTTGAAAACTCATGAAAGATGTCGAATGTGATGTTGTGACATCTTTCCTCTTTTTCTTAGTTTATCTTCAAAAATCAACCAATTCTTTTACATAGCAAAAATTATCATTTTCAAAATCTGTTTTACACACTTCTTATTCATACTCCATAATATTTTAATCCACCAAAAAATCACAAAAAATATTATTATTTGATATATTTTTAATATATTCAAAAATATTGTTTTAAATTGTTTTAAATGCTTTTAAAATGATTTCTTTTTCTTGATTTTTAAAACCAAAATGATTTTAAATATTCATGTGGATAAAATACTTTTTCATAAACCTTAATCACTGTTTATAACATGATTAATGATTTTATTTGATATTTTTTTTTATCATTTTTTACTTGATTTTTCTTTGAAAAATGCCCTTTAAAAAATGAAATTAGGGTTTTTGATTAATTCAACCCTCATCAAACTTTTTCAAACACTCATGGGCCTCTAATAGAGTGTAAGACCCAATCCTTTTTTTTGACCAAATTATTTTTGGGCCTCACTTATTGTATAAGACCCGATACCGTAAAAAACAAACGGCGCGATCATCGCCAGTTTAAAAATAAACCATCTGGGCCTCTCCTTGAGCTATAAGACCCATTCAAAACTTTTTGGGCCTCTAATAGAGTGTAAGACCCAATCCCCTTTTAACCAAAACATGTTGGGCCTCACTTATTGTATAAGTCCCTTCGCGTTAAAAGAAAATCTCGGCGCGATCGCCCTTTCAAACGGAAAAACAAACTTTGGGCCTACCCTCGTGTTATAAGCCCCACTCTTTTTCTTTAAAACTTTTTGGGCCTCTTGAGAGAGTGTAAGACCCATCCATTTGTACAGAAAACCTTTTTGGGCCTCAGTCACTTGTATAAGTCCCTCTGTACAAATTCAAACAGTTCGCTCACTGATAAAACCCTGGGCCTCTCCTTGAGCCGTAAGCCCCAAATCTTTCTTTTTCAAAGCACTTTCTCCTTTGATTTTGAAATATATTGTTGTTTTCAATCTTTCTTTGTTGAAACAACTAACCAAACAACATGGAAGCTCTACAACCGAGTAAGTGTTTATACGCTTTCATTTACCGCTTTCATATACATATAACTGTATTGTGGGGCTGTTTCACTGTAAGTCTTCTTTCATAAACTCATATCAACTGTGTAATAATAGTATAGATATTTCGAGTTTCCCCGGTAACTACGTCTAGAACTAGGTGACGCCGTTTCATTTATTTGTAGAAATAGACAACTAGATCCCCAATAGGATCACCAGATACAGTCTTCTCTTCGGCTGTCCTCATTAGGAATTATCAAGAAACTCTACTCCCAGAGATGAATGTATTCTCCGTGAATGGCATCTTTGAGTTTCTTCCAAATTCTCGAACTTTCCTGGCTTGATCTATTCCTTGTGAATAGCCTGTCTTGAATTTCTCAGGGTTTGGGGACCCACGGGCTTCTTAAAAGCATCGGCCTCCTCTTGGGCATCGTACAAGGACCCACAGGCTTCCTAAAAGCAACCCCGCCTCCTCTTGGGCTTAGTACAAGGACCCTACGGCTTCTTAGAAGTATTCACAGCCTCCTCTTAGGCTTCATATAATGATCTCTTCCTCCGAGAATGATAGCCTCCTCTTGGGCTTCGTACAAGGACCCGTCGGCTTCTTAAAAGCTTCCAGCCTCCTCTTGGGCTTCGTACAAATTGTCCCGATGACCTCCTAGAGGTATAGGAACAGAACTTAATCATCTGCATAGAACAGTCCTTTCAAAGAGTCTACTACTATTTCTCAAAGCATAGGACAAAAGATGAAACTCTAGACTTTGACAGTCTAATTTCCTTGAGTCTCAAAGACATTCTCAAGTGACCCCTTCGTTAAATAGGAAAAAAACCCGCAGACTCGGACAATCTCAATACCCTTCGAATTTCCCACTTCCTTAAAGAACAGGAATAACCCGGATCCTTGAATCAAATCCTTGAGTACAGTGCTGCTCATATAAGAACTGATTTTCTCTTTCAAAATTAGTATACTGGACCTGTCACTCAACTAAAACAGTCACCATAGCCTCCTCTTGGGCTTTATACAATGATTCTCCCCAGTGGAGTCAAACAACGTTTAGCCTCTCTCTCGGGCTTTGTACGAGACACATAAGAGACTCCCTCGTTGAGTCAATCACCCATTTCGCCTCCATCTCGGGCTTTATACGAGATACAAAAAGGTTATTATTGAGCCAAACAAATTTTAGCCTCCATCTCGGGCTTTGTACGAGATACAAAAACACTCTCTTGTTGAGTATAAAAGATCCTCTTGCAGGATCAACCCCTTTTAGCCTCTCTCTCGGGCTTTGTACGAGATACCAAAAAGATTCCCTCGTTGAGTCAAAAACCTTTTAGCCTCTCTCTCGGGCTTTGTACGAGACACATATTAGCCTCCTCTTAGGCTTTGTATAAGAAAACCACTGGTTGATCCAATCAACCTTTTAGCATCAAAGTTGTGCCTCGTTCACAGTACACAAACATCAACAACTCCTTTCCCTTTCATCTAATCGCTGTAAGTGGCAAGCCTCTGGATTATTTACATCCATGCCACTGTTCCTCTTTTAGCATGAGAAATTCCTAAGGAAAGATAGCATTGCTCTACACTGAGTTAAAGTCTTTTCCTTCAGGTTAAAATCCCCTATAAAGGAAATTATGGCATTTCTAGGATCCGCGTATCCCGGTTAAAGTAATTCTCCTTTACAGTCAGTCATCCATCAGTTGTGATAAACAGACCCCCTTTAGAGATGACAAATTCTCTCTAAGGTCAACACCTTCAGCTTCACATCTTGGGCTTTGAACATGATACAAACCACCTTTAGCTTCACGTCTTGGGCTTTGAACAAGACACCAAAAACACCATTTCCTCCCATAGAATAGGAGGAACTACGAACGCTCTGATTTCCCTGTTTCGGTAAACGGGAATACGTAGGCATAAGATTGAAAGAAAAATCTTAGCGAGCATACTAAACAAAAACACAAAATCCCATATATCCTAATCTGAAGCAGTATCCTAACAAAAAGAGAGAAAACAGTATTGGCGAAAATACAAATAACTAGTACAAAGGCCCCCCACATTGATAACATTCGTAACCTAACAGACCGCTGTTTAAACTCAGTATGCAAAGCAGGGTTAATTGGAGACATCTATTTCCCTTCCTTATTCAGCTCACAATAGGATAAAAAATGAATCGACCTGTAGTAAACTCAACCGCAGAGAGCGACCGTGCTTAAGAACCGCGTCCAAAATCGCTCGCTACAAGGATAGAGGAGATGAATTTGTGGTTATCATCCTTGACTTGAACTTTGAATAAGAATGTGCATTAATGAGCTTTTGTATTATGTGAAGTAAAAAACAAGTGTGGGATAAAACAAAAGAAGAAGAAGAAAGAAAAAAAAGTGGTCGTGTTGTTTGTGTGGGGGGAGAAGAAAATTGACACTTTTGTGAAATATGGGAGACTAGTAGTGTAAAAGAGAGATTAGTAGTGTAAAAAATAGAGCAAAAATTATATTATATATTATAATAATATACTAATATAATAAACAAATTAAATATAATAAAAACAAATTTATTAAAATGTTGATTAAAAATATAAAATTAATTAAAATCGGAACCGAAACCGGTAAAAAAACGATAAAAACTGTCAGTATCAAGGTGTCCGAAAAAATAAAATGAACACACCAAAACAATCAGCAAAAAATATATGTATTGAAAAAATACAGCATTTTGTTAAATTTTGAAATTGATTTTACCCGCTAAAAAGGCTCGGACGGGTCAGAAACATGATGACCGGAAAGTCAAAAAATTAAAATAAGCACACCGGGTTAAATTACGCGAAAAATAGATTAAAAATGATGTCTGAAAGTTCGATTTTATAAATTGCCCGGATACAGACTTTTTTTCATTGTTGACTTTTCAGTTTGACCAAAAATACCTGAAAATTTAACACGTTAATTTCGACTGATAATTCAAAAAATATTCATGAAGAAAATATATGATATTATATGCAGACGACACCGTATGAAAATATAGACAGATGAAATGAAAAAAAAATGTCTGGTCAAAATTTAGGGTAAGACAGATGCCCCTATTTAATCTTCTTAGACCTGAAGGTATGAATAGCAAAGAGTTATAAACATTCGAGTTATAAGAGGATTAAATATCAGAGTACCTAGAATTTTGACCACAAATGCAGATGAAATGATATGTAATGACTTTGAACACTGTGGGGAATGATGTCACAGGAGACAGACCAAGAGAATTTTCTTGGGGATGTAAGATATTGTGGAAATTTGCTTAGGTGACAAAGAGTATTCAGTAGTATTTGGAAAGAGAGGGATAAACCTGGAATAGAGATTGAGACATCTGAAAAAGCATCAGATGCGAAAACAGTATCGTACTCTGGAAAATATATCTAAAGCATCTATAAAAGCATTAGATGTGGAATGAGACCAGATCCAAGGATATGTCAGAGACTTCTGAGAAAGCAGTTTAATTTTACTGTGAAATACAAGGGTACATCCAGAAAGCGAAAGCAACTTTACTGGGAGAAAGGTTACAGTCACCAGAGATTTTCAGACATGTATTGAAAAACCCTTGAAAAGAACAGTAACAACTGTAAAAGACATTCAGGAGAGCATTAAATGAAACTTTGGAACATAAGCAGACATGTTTATCAGAGACATCCAGAAGAGCATTGAATGGAATCGGGTACATCCAGAAAAGCATTGGATGAACGAGGAAGACAGCAAAGATTTTTTAGAAGACATCCAGAAAAGTATTGGATTGATTTGTTGACCAAACTCGAAGAGATATTAATGACATTCAGAAAAGCATTGAATGTGCATTGAAATAACTTTTGAAGGTAAAATCCGAAACATTTAGAAAAGCGTTAAATGTACAGGAAATTTTTTTTAGGAGACTGGCTGAATGATGGACATATCCGAAAAAGCACCAGATAAGCACATCAGAACAAAAGTTACATCTGGAAAAACATCTGATGATAAAAAGTCATATTCGGGAGAGCATCAGATAGACATGAGTTATATTTGGGAGAACATCAGATAGACAAAGAGAGTTCTGGAAAAACATCAGAACGGGTTTTGAAAAAAACTTTAAAACCAAAAGACATATCCGGAAGAACATCGGGTGAAGAAATAAAGTTCTGGAAGAAACATCAGAACAGACAAACATATCCGGAAGAACATTAGATAGAAACAAAGTTATATCTGAAAGAACATCAGATAAGACATAAAATTATAGGCGCCCGATAAGTTGGACTTTGTAGAAAGGTAAGATGTTGATAATAACACGACCACTGATGAATGCAAATGAGGATTAAAACACTCTTGAATGCATAGTATATGAAAATGTTATGATGTATGATTAAATGTATGTAATGCAAATGAAAATGCTGACATCAAGTTTAGACTCTTTGAGGGGTGAAAATCAACAAGTTTATACTCTTTTGGGGAGTGGCAGACAAGACTGATTCCTCAACACAGAGATCACTGCCATTGCTTAGGGACTGAAAATGATGTTTGTTAAACACATCTTCGCCATACTAATACACTGTATCAAGTTGATAATCCTTGGAGGAAGGTTGGAGAGCTACTTGGGGATTTTTCCAAATAAATTGCCCCAGACTTGCTGACTGTTGTAGATGAACTGATTATTGATTCAACTTAAATGATAATAACTGTATGTTGTGTACTAGGAAGGCTTGCCCTAGTAATGAGTCTCGAAAGTTTTTCTAAATTAACTAATTTCGAGAAGGACTTGCACTGAACAAATCTTGAACTGATTCTTAACAGGCTCTGGAAAGAACTTGCCCCTGATAGGATCACTGATCAAGTTTCTAAACCGTTTTGAAAATTCCTTGAGAGGAAAGCTAGTTTGCAATAAAAAATGTTTATTTAAACATGGCAAATTTAATGTAAAGCTCGTGTAAAAATTTTGAAAACAAAAACATTGTTTTAGAAAAAGCACAGTAATATGAATTACTGGTTAAAAACATGGTGGTTTAAAGCATTCAGAATGAAAAGTAAAACAGAGGTATGATACCAAAACAAATGATTTGCAAAAAATGATTTTGGAGTCAATTTACGCAACCTTGCTGAAGTATGCTTTCAAAATAATCTTGCTTCAATTAGGTCTTTTGAGGGTTATAACGTGGCCTAGTTCATGGTTTATGAAAAAAAAGATAAAGGCTCAAAGTTTATTTGTACCCACCCCCACTTCGTGATGTTCTCCAGTCCTATGCTCAGTTAAACTTAAATTGTGCATTCAGGTTCCAAAAGATTTCGAAATTGTACTGATGATAGTGATGACGATGGTCCAGAAGTCTTGAGATGGCAGCTACTGCTTCTTTACAACATTTAGTTATTTTTATCCTTGTGGATTTTTGAAGATCGAGGATTTAAGGACCTCTTCTCTGTATTATCCCTAACTTTTGCCTGAACTATTTCTTTTGAAATTTATAGTCAGTGGGATGCCCTAGTTTTTGCCTAAGTTTTTTTTTTGACTTAGCGGGCTTTTTCTTTTTGATTTCTTCTTAGAAAGAAAGTGACTGCTCGATTTGATGATTACGACGGACCATCACTGGCTTTTGATTTGAAAGACGTTTTCAACATCTGCTTGTTGTATGTAAACTTTTTGAACTTGAATGCACAACCCAAATTAAACTGAGAACTACCCTGCCCTTGGTTAAAATGTCGGGTTTTTTATAAAGAAGGAAACTCCTACTTCAAGGCTCAAAAGGGTTAACGAGGGATTATCTTCCTTATATCTCCAGTGTTTGGGAATTGTAAAAAATGTCTTACATCGTCAGCAAAGTTTATTCGAAAGCGTACCGGCAGCAATTATGGGTATTACGTTTTCATCACCCTCCCACAAATATTTTCATAGTCAAAATTTTGAAAAAGAGGTGTATTTTTTGAAATTTTTTTAAAATTATTTTTTGAAAGAGAAAGCATAAAGATATGAATAAACAGATGATTTAAATCAAAATATTGTACATGCTCATTTCATCAAAACTGACATTTAAAGATAAACAAGTTTGAAAGCAATTAAATATGATACAAACAAGGAGAATGCAAAATAGACAGAAACAAGGTCAGTGACTAATCAAACACAAGGATGAGTTGTCCTGTCTTTGGGAAGTAACTGAGCTGAAGTTGATTGAAGTTTCAGTTCTGTATCGGTGATGAGGAATCAGTTTGACGACTTACAGATGACTGAAAGACAGACAGTTGGAATGAATTGACGATGACCAGGACGTATGTATGACTTATGCAAGGGATGCAAATGATATGCAACGCTTATGCAACATAGGATACAGTTCACATGTAAAAGATTTGAAAAAGTTTAAAGATCGCATCGATGTATAAACACAAGCAAAATTACAAACATGGGGTTCAAAGGTTCGACGTCACAAGCATGGAGTCATGGCTCTACCCATCCCCAAAGGTTGTACTATTTTGGTCTATTTTTTGTACCTGTAGAACGGATTCTAAGGTTCCCAAAATCACTGACCCTCCTAGGGATATCAACAACAAGCTGGTTCACCCGAGCGAGCTATAACATCCTAGGACGAATCTTAATTTGGGTGTAGTATCGCGTATCAACTATTCCCGATAGTCAGCGCACTACCAAATGGTCATATGGTTAATGTCTACTAAATCCTCAGTTTCACGGATACCGCACTGGGACAATCTGCTTTCACGATGATTGGTCGATCAACATTGAATCCACACGGGTATCTCCATTGATTTGATGGTCTATCAGGTTCAACTTAGTCGGGAATCACTCCCGATAAATGTTCCCCGTCTATGCCATCACCTATCTTATTGTTTCTCTCAAACTTTCCACATGCGTATTAATCGCATTCCCATTAACAGAAAAATAAACACGGATATCAAGTACGAAAAACAGTAAATATATATATATATATATATATATATATATATATATATATATATAGTATAGAAAATGCTAAACAACCTAGACCTCTTAGGAGTTCTAAACCTAATTTGAAATTCCCTAGCAGAGTCGCCATTTTTCTGTAGCATGCAATTTTTGTCGGTGACGCGACCACCTTATCGCCATGGTTTGGAATTTGATGCTACTTTCTGATTTCTTATTTATCCTATGAAGCTGGAAAGGAAAGGGAAGCTATCTCAAACTAACCTTGCACACAAATGTTTTCTTTAACAAATGCTAAGAGATTGGGGAGTTCGGGGTCAGGTTATACAATGGGGAGTTTTTAATTACCCATCCTATACATGGTTATCCATGGGTTATTTAGCATTTTCTTATGTTATCTACTTACTAGTGTTTGTCTGTAATGGGAAAGTCTCTCCTTTAGGAAGGTTGAGAGATGTTGAAAAGATATTTTTGTTGTTTTTGGGTTTTTCGATGTTTTTGGTAAGGTACTGGACCTAAGGTTTTTGTTTAGTGTGCTCGCTAAGATTTCACAATCTTATGCCTATGTATTCCCATTTAAAGAAACTTTAGGTTTTAAGAAATCAGGTTTTAACTCTGTTGGAAATTGATGAAATGATCAGGGTTTTTTCTTGTTCCTTCAGGAAACTTTAGGGTTTCTTTGAGATCAAAAAGGGTGAGACTGTCCAAGTCTACTGGTTGTTTATCTTTGTATGATGCCCAAGAGGAGGTTGGGGATGCTTTTAGGAAGCCTGGGGGTCCAAACTAAAGAAAAGTTCAAGAAAGGTTTCACCGGGAATAAATCCTTTCTTTAGTGACAGTTCTAGGGTTTGAAGAAATTCAAGAGAGGTTTCATCGGGAATTAATCCTCTCTGGGGAAATTGAATTTCTTTGACAATTTTTCTAATAGTGACAGTCTGAGAAAAGTTTCACCGAGAATAATGTCTTTCTCTGTTTCATATTGTATAAGCCCAAGAGGAGGCAAGACTGCATATAGAAATTCCTATGGGGAACTAGTTTTGACTGTGTTGAAAGAGTGACCACTGGCTTTATCTAATCTTAGACTTATTTGTCGGGGAAAACTCTAAGAAGATATATATATATATATATATATATATACAGTTGAAATATATATAAGCAAGTATGTAAAAGAAAGCTGGTAAAAACTTACAGGCGAGCAAGTTTCCAAGGTTATAAACACAACTGTATGGTTAGTTATTCAAGAATTGAAGGAAGTTTTGATAACAAATCATGAATTTCAATCTAAATCACAAGGAAAGTTGTTTTAAAAATAAGCGATATGAATATCCGGGAAAACATCCGATGTAAAGGGAAGAAAAGAGTGAAGATACGAATATCTGGGAAAACATCGGATGTAAAGAGACTATGAAAAAAAAAGGTTGCTCGCTAAGACTTTACAGTCTTATGCCTACGTATTGTCAACGGGGTCTTGAGAAATCAGAACGTTAGTAGTTCACCCTTATAGCGCACGAACTACAGAAAATAAAGTTTAAATCGCACGACGGCGAGAGGGGAAATCTAACCTAATGTTATCATGCAAAGATGGACCTAAAGTTGAGTTTTGAAAAGGGAAATTCTACCCTAATGTTGTCATGCTTGGGTGCACATCCTAATGTTTGTCTTACTTCAAACCTAATCAAAAATTAAATTTGAACTAAGAGATCCTAAGGGAGCATGCATATGTGGCAAAGCATCACAGAATAAATGAACATACACGGCAAAGCATCATGATAGATAAAATATACACGGAAGAACATCGTGTGTGAAACTAAATACATGGAAAAAACATCATGTGATAAAATATACACGGAAAAGCATCGTGACAGATAAAATATACACGGAAGAACATCGTGTGTTAAACTAAATACATGGAAAAAACATCATGTGATAAAATATACACGGAAAAGCATCGTGGAACAGATAAAATAGACATTCACGGCAAAGCATCGTGAGACACAGAGAAAAAAAATAATCACGGAAAAACATCGTGGTAACTAGCAGATAAAATATACACGGAAAAGCATCGTGAAATCAATGAAATCAAAGATATGCATACATGGAAAAATATCATGTAATAGAAAACATACACGGAAGAACATCGTGAGATAAAAGCATATACACGGTAAAGCGTCGTGGAATAAAGCAGAGACATACATACATGGAAAAACATCATGTAAGTGAAAATATACACGGAAAAGCATCGTGAAATCAAGTTAAATAAGAACATGGCAAAGTAAGATCAATGGTATGAATATTTAAGGCAAAGAAGTATTTTAATTATTAACATCATCAAGTAAAGGAAACAATGATGAATATCAAAGTATTATGTCAAGATAAAAATTCACAAGAATGGACAAGTTGCATATTTAGAAAATAAATCAAAGTATATTTTGAAATAAAAGAAATTCTTGAATTAAAATCAATACAAAGTAATAAACATTTTAGAGGTATAAAATAATAAACAAAAGAATTGATCAAAGTGTTAATTAAATTTAAAAGTTAAATAAAATTAAGATCTAAATAATTAAAAGAAGGTTTTTAATAAGAGAAATTAAATTAAAGAAAAAGATTAAAAAAGAAAATTAAAAAGAAATAAAATAAAAGAATAAAAATAAATAAAAAAAGAAGAAAATAAATAAAAAATAGTTAAGAAACCCAGCAGTTCATAATCAAAACACATCAGAAGCAAAATACATCAGAAGCAAAATACATCAGAATCAAAACAGATCAGAAGCAAAATACATCAGAAGCAAAACAGATCAGAATCAAAACAGATCAGAAGCAAAACAGATCAGAATCAAAACAGATCAGAAGCAAAACATATCAGAAGCAAAACAGATCAGAAGCAAGACAGATCAGAAGCAAAGCAGATCAGAAGCAGAACAGATCAGAAGCAAAACACCTTTCTTCTTCCTTACGTGTTTCCACCATGGTCAATCTTCTAAGCTTCATAACTTCTTCATTTTTTCATGAAATTAAAAACCGTAAGAACCTAACTTGCTCTATTTTTCGCAAGGAATCTAATGGTACCACTCATACACACTAAAACTCAATGTACAAAACACGTGAATCGAAAAACCAGAGCTGAACTCTAGTTTTTAAACAATATAAACTTCACATATAAACATGTTAAAGTGCAAACAGTAGGAGGACCATAACAAACACGTTAAGAACTATATTTTTGCTTCAATAAATGTTCAAGAATGATGCATGTACAAAGATATCAAAGTGTATGAACACTTACCTCTTGGAGAAAGTCCAAGGCTTCTTCAATCGAGTTCCAAAAGAGAAAGAAAGACTCCTTGAGCTTTGTTGGATTGATGCTGGCTCGGTTTGTTGTTACCGCTATTAAGAGGGGTTGTAGGAGGGAGGGAGTGTTGAAAACAAGCATAGGAGCAATTGTTTTGGTGTCCTTGTTAATGAGAAAACCCTCTCTATTTATAGTAATTTCATGGCTTATTGATCAAGAAAATGAAGATACGATGATGACTCAAATTTCAAAGTTTGTTAGAATAATTCAAATGCTTAGCTTCTGAGCATATGAATGCATTTATGAAGTTTGAAACTTAAGGGTAGAGGAGATGAATTTGTGGTTAACATCCTTGACTTGAACTTTGAATAATAATGTGCATTAATGAGCTTTTGTATTATGTGTAGTAAAAAACATGTGTGGGATAAAACAAAAGAAGAAGAAGAAAGAAAAAAAAAAGTGGTCGTGTAGTTTGTGTGGGGGGAGAAGAAAATTGGCACTTTTGTGAAATATGTGAGACTAGTAGTGTAAAAGAGAGACTAGTAGTGTAAAAAATATAAAGCAAAAATTATATTATATATTATAATAATATACTAATTTAAAAAATAAATTAAATATAATAAAAAAAGTTAATAAAAATAAATTTATTAAAATGTTGATTAAAAATATAATATTAATTAAAATCGGAACCGAAATCGGTAAAAAAAAGATAAAAAATGTATGTATCGAGGTGTCCGGAAAAATAAAATGAACACACCAAAACGATCAGCAAAAAATATACGTATTTAAAAAATATAGCGTTTTATCAAATTTTGAAATTGATTTTACTCGCTAAAAAGGCTCAGACGGGTCAGAAACATGATGACCGAAAAGTCAAAAAATTAAAATAAGCACACCGGGTTAAAGTACGTGAAAAATAGATTAAAAATGATGTCTGAAAGTTCGATTTTAAAAATTTCTCGGATACCGACTTTTTTTCATTGTTGACTTTTCAGTTTGACCAAAAATACCTGAAAAATTAACACGTTAATTTCGGCTGATAATTCAAAAAATATTCATGAAGAAAATCTATGATATTATATGCAGACGACACCGTATGAAAGTATAGACAGATGAAATGAAAAAAAATAAAAATTCCTGGTCACAATTTAGGGTATGACAACGGCTAACTGTGAACCGATGTTCAAATTACTAAGAAAAAATCAACCGGTCGAATGGAACAATGATTGTCAAGAAGCATTTGACAAAATAAAACAATATTTACAAGAACCACCGATCTTAGTACCGCCGGTTCCTGGTATGCCTTTAATCATGTATCTCACCGTTCTCGATGAATCAATGTGGTGTGTATTGGGTCAACATGATGACACTGGCAGAAAAGAACATGCAATTTACTATCTGAGCAAGAAATTCACTGATTGTGAGATTAGATACTCACTCTTGGAGAAAACTTGTTGTGCTCTGGCTGCTCGACACCTAAGACAATACATGATTTGCCACACTACTTTATTGATATCCAAAATGGATCCGATAAAATACATATTCGAAAAGCCTGTTGTCTCTGGAAGAATTGCTCGGTGGCTGATGTTGTTGACTGAGTATGATATCCAGCATGTTACCCATAAAGCAATAAAAGGGAGCGTCTTGTCTGACTACCTTGCTCATCAACCTGTAGAGGGCTATCAACAAATGAAGGTTGACTTTCCCGATGAGGATGTTCTGTTTATCAGAGATTATGAGACTCCAGACCCTGACATAGAACCCGAACAGGGGCGCAATGGACGCTCGTGTTCGACGGCGTCTCCAATGCTAAAGGTCGTGGAATTGGTGTTATCCTCATCTTTCCAATAGGTTTTCACCTTCCCTTCACTTCCAGATTATGCTTTGCATGAACCAACAATATGGCTGAATACGGAGCATGTATTTATGATATTGAAGCGGCAATCGACATGAGAATCAAGATTCTTGAGGTCTATGGAGATTCTGCTTTGGTTATTGGCCAAGTCAGAGGGAACTTTGTGACTCGGGATTCCAAGTTGGTTCCGTACCAACAGCACATCGCGAAATTGATTCCTTACTTTGATGAAATTTCTTTTCATCATATCCCTAGAGAGGAAAATCAACTAGCCGATGCACTTGCTACTCTGGCATCCATGTTCAAAGTCAAGTGGAAAAATGAAGCTCCTTCTATCCGCATTGATCACTTGAACGAACCAGCACACTTTTTAGCAATCGAGGACGAGTCTGATGACAAGCCTTGGTTCTACGATATTTAGAGATATCTGGAAAAACAGGAATATCCTAAGGGTATTACTATCACTGACAAGAAGGCTCTTTGACGGCTCTGTGCCAAATTCTTCTCAAGAGGAATTATGATTCCGTGTTGCTCAGATGCGTGGATAGACACGAAGCAAACACGATCATAAGGTCCATACATGAGGGTTGCGAGGGTGTACATGCTAAAGGTCCTGCTATGGCCAAGAAGATCCTTCGGGCTGGGTACTATTGGACAACAATGGAGGTAGATTGTTACAACTTTTCCAAAAGGTGTCACAAGTTCCAAATCTACCGAGACAAGATCCATGTGCCTCCAACTCCATTGAACGTTTTGACTTCACCTTGGACATTCTCTATGTGGGGAATAGATATGATTGGAATGATCGAGCCGAAGGCCTCAAACGGTCACCGATTCATTCTAGTTGCTATCGACTACTTTACCAAGTGGGTTAAAGCTGCTTCTTACACAAACGTTACACGCCAAGTGGTTGCCAGATTTATCAAAAAAGAGATAATTTGTCGCTATGGCATTCCTAGCAACATTATCATTGACAATGCAAGTAACTTGAACAATAAGATGATGAAGGAGTTGTGTCAAGAATTCAAGATCGAGCACCACAACTCTTCCCCATATCAGCCCAAGATGAAACGTGTCATTGAAGCAGCAAACAAGAACATCAAGAGGATTGTCCAGAAAATGGTCAAGACTTATAAAGATTGGCATGAAATGCTTCCCTTTGCACTACATGGCTACAGGACTTCAGTTCTCACTTCCACTGGGGCAACTCCGTATTCGCTTGTGTATGGTATGGAGGCTGTTCTACCCATTGAAGTCGAGATTCCTTCGCTCAGAGTCATTATGGAAGCAGATCTTGATGAAGCTGAATGAGTTCAATCCAGATATGACCATCTGAATCTCATCGAAGAGAAGCGCCTTATAGTAGTTTGCCATGGTCAGTTGTATCAGAGATGCCTCAAGCGAGCTTTTGACAAGAAAGTTCTCCCTCGAGTGTTCCATGAAGGCGAACTCGTGCTCAAGAGATATTCACCTGTTCACTCGGATCCACGCGGCAAGTGGACTCCCAATTACGAAGGACCTTTTGTTGTCAAGAAGGCCTTCTCAGGCGGAGCCCTGATGCTCACCACCATGTATGGGGAGGAGTTTCCATCGCCTGTGAACTCCGATACAGTTAAAAAATATTATGCCTGAAAAAAAAAGTGATTAAGAGCCCGCTAGATTGACATCCGTAAGGGCAATCTAGGCAAAAATGGGCATCCTGATGGACCGAAAAAAAGAAATGTCCATGCAAAAGTTAGGGACAATGAAAAAAAACAATAACAGCCACTAAGTTAAAAACCCGAAAGGGCGACTTAGGCAAAAATGGGTATCCCGATAGACAAAAAAATAGAAATATGTCCAGGAAAAAATTAGGGATAAAGGCATTTGACTGTGAACACTTGAGCCTCTCTTCATCATAGCTGGATTACAGACGGTAACAGAGCAGTCAAGTCATCATCAACTAGTGCAAGGCATTGGAACCTAGACTTACAGTGGATGGTAGCCAATATTGTAATCAATGCAAAACATGATTTCCCTTTTCCTTTTACATTTGTTTTTCAATTTTATTGCAAATTTCCTCATCAAGTATTTTTGCATTCTTGTACACATCTTATGTACATATTTTTCACATTCAATAAAAATACATCATTTATTTTCTCAATTGTTTTCTTTCCAGTATTTTGTTTGCAAAATAAGCGATTATTTGTGATCACGTAATACTATAAAGCGTTGAGAATAATAAAAGGCTAAATTAATGGATAAAGCATTATGCATTGCATATGTTACTGGTAACTCCTGCAAGATAATCGGTAATATCCATTGGCAAGCCTAATGCCCGACCAACAATGTGATGGTTCTTTAAAGAAGTTGTTGTTACCTCAACAGTGCCATCTTTTCACCAGCACGGGTCATGCATCATTCCCAGCATGTCAAACTGTTACGCACCAGCAGTGGTACGACTTGGTTCCTCGTCTTCCCCAAGCAGAGAAGATCCTCCGGACCTTGGTAACTCCCTGCAGTAGAGTCAGTGGTAGTTTTCTGGGTTCATTCCCCCCGACAGAGGCAGTCATGATGAAAAGATTGACCTGATCCTATCATCCCCAACAGTATCAACGGGGATAACCTAGAAATCTGGTATTTCTCGGTTTCTTCCCCAGCAGAGTTGTCACCCATCGTGGACCTTTTCCCCAGTAAAAGCTGTGGTGATAGTCTAGAAATTTGAGACTTCTCGGTTTCTTCCCTGTCATACCCCAAATTTTGACCACTAAGATTTCCCATCATTGTGCAAATCATCATCACAATATGGATGGGCCATCATACCTCATTAGCCTCCCCAAATATGGGTGAGCATCCACTATAATCAGACTTAGGGTTTCAAGCCCTCTTTGAGCCTTAGACAAAGGATCAATCAAGGAATAACATGATCTTCAACTTGTCTAACCTCTCAAACATCCACAATGGATCAAGAGGACTCCCACAGCAAGAATCAAGCACAATGTTGCAGCATTCTAGGTGGATTAAGCCTTAAGATCGCCAGTGTCACCAAATTAGGGTTTGGTCGACCAGGGCCTCCAGATGGAAATTTTCCTCTGGGCATGAGCCAATGCTTCAAAGAATAACCTAATATGCTCCATGGGACATCATGGACCCAATCATCAAGTCAATCTTGACCTCAGGGGATGCATTCATCAAAAATCAGGAATTAGGGTTTCTTGACCTAATTCACCCCCAAGTTGACTTTTGAGACAAATCATGAGCCAAGACCTCAAGAGAGGATTTAAGGGTCTCTAATAAACTACATTGATCCATTTGCAACAATGGATTGATCCAAGAAGCTTGGTTCCCAAGTTTCAGGTTCATCAGAACCACAGTTAGGGTTTCGCGGAAAAAATCAACTGTACCTTTGACTTTTGACCAGGATATACTCCCAAACCCTAGGACGTGATTAAATACACCCTATAACACCTATGAAATCAATCCATCAAGTTTGATTTAGGTCAAGGACTTGATTTCATAGAGGATCGCACAGTTTGGAATTCATCTAATAAAAAGTCAACTGTGCCCAAAAGTCAAAGTTTGACTTTTTGATTTTTTTGGTCAATTATGGTTCCTTAACCCTAAAATGATGTTAATGTGTGATTGTAATCATCATTCATCAAGAAAAATCAAGAAAAGTGAGATAACTTGTAAAAGGGGTAACCATAAAAACTTAGAAATTTTTCTAAGTTATGAAACAAAGTGGCTAGGGTACCAACTTTGGAGGATCATAACTCCTAAACCACAAGGCCATTTTTCCCCATTCAAAGCTGGATTTATAGCTCTCATGGCCCTCTACAAAAGCTTCAAACACAACCCATTCCAATTCCTCATGGATTTTAAGTTATGGAATGATCAAAATCACAAAAAGTGAAAATGTCACTTTTTTCCAACACTTAGTGAAAATTTCACTAAGTCAGAATCTGTCTTACTTTTTTCAAAATGTAGGGGTATTTTTCACTTGGATCCAAAAAGTATCAAAACCAATTATGATCAAACAGTTATTGTATCATATGAGGTCTTTCCAAAATGGCCAAGAACTCCATCAAATTCCATTTGGGCCATGAGATATGACCATGCCAATATGCCTTGCTGCAAACTGTCATGGCAAGGCAGATTTGGGAGTTTTGCTCGATTTGCTCAAATTTTGCAAAGGGCAAGCAACTCTATCCATCTGAACACCTCAAGGGGAGACCAAGGAGGGACAAAGATTGATACATCAGTCTCCCAACTCTTTGGAACCAAAAGTAGCATGCCAAACCTAGAAATGCCTAAAAGAGGGACAAGACTCCAATGTTGGATTGGAGCATTTAATGGATGCACCAAGGTGGCATGGACTGAGCCATTTCCAACTGAATTCAGTCAAGACTTATCCAAGACTAAGGGAACCAGCAGCCTGTGCCCTAACCTCTAGTCAATGGCTAGAGGAGACTTGGATTCTCATTACTCAACATTGGCCAAACCTCTGCTGCAGTTGCCATTCACTATTGCAGCCAAAACAAACTTGATCTACTATAAATAGAGCTCAATTGTGTTCAGTTTGAGTACACCAAAGCACTACAACACTTGCTTTCCTCAAAATCTCTTTCTCTAGGCAAAAATACCTTTTTTAGCAAGGTAACTCTGAGTTTTTGAGTTAGAGAGAAATTCCACCACAGCTTATGATCCAAACACATCCAATATGTCATATCTAAGCTGTCCAAACTCTTACAAGTGACCTGTAACACCAAAATCACAAAGTCACCTCTCAAAACCTCAAAATAGGACTTTTGTGCATTTTTCAAGCCATGTCTTGATTCAGTCACTTTCCAAACTAGATAAAACCTCAAACACACTCCAAATATCATCCTTGAACTGTCCCAAATGGTTCCCCCCATCTGGAACACCATTTGAGAGAGTTGTTATTTTGGCCACTTTTGCCCCTTTTGCAAGAAAGAGCTCAAACTTGTTCCTGAGGTTTCCAACTGATTCCAACCATCCTAAAAGCTTCTAAGGGATCATTTGAGGTTGTTCAAAGCATCAAATCATTTCTGGAACAAATCCCTTGGCAGATTGCATAAAATCTCCAAAATAGGTAAGCATCACAACTTGGATTCTTTGAATCATGTTTTCTTTTGATGTCCACTGATCATTCATCTCTTATACATGTTATATGTGTTGTGTTTGCACCAATTTATCATGTAATTCATGCTTGTACCAAGAGATGGCACAGAAAATGCAAATCATGGCCTATTTCAAAACCATTATCAGGTTTTTCAATAGGAGCATGATTTAAAAAAACACCACCACCATTGGATTCCTTGTGAAATTCTAGGCAGGATAGACCTAAATTTTGTCCCAATCCATGGAGAAATGAGAAAGTTTTGGCCTTCACGTTTTCAACCAAAATCTTGCCTTGCCTTGCCTTGGGTCAGGCCAAAAACAAGGCAAGCCTTGTATATTTGTGGTTGTATTTCAATCAACGGATGTATCAACACCCCAGTGGTAAGGCGCGCGCCCTATACACAAGAGGTCTGGGGTTCAAATCCCCCTCGCCCCAGATCCTCTTTTTGCTATTTTTTCCACTTTTTATTGTTTTTCTTATTATTTTTAATGATTTGAAAAATTAATAACTCCCTCAATTTTAATTATTTTTTATTGGTTCTTTTTGTAAAAAATCACAAAAATGTTGAAATATTTTATTCCACAAAAAAATAAATTTATATTAGTTATTTAATATAATTAGTATTTTTGTGAATAAATTCCTTTTTAATTGTTTTTAAACATTTAAAAGTGAATATTTACTTTGAAAATCAAAACCAAATGAGTTTAATTCATCTTGTGATTAAAACCTCATTTTTTCAAACCTTAAATAAAAATCACAAGTGGTTTATTCAAACTTATTTGGTATTTTTATCATTTTATTTGATTTTCTTTAAATATTTACTTTTAAAGGAAACCAAAATTAGGGTTTCTTTGATTTTCACCCTCGCAAATCATTTTCAAACACTCATGGGCCTCTATTAGAGTGTAAGACTCATCCCCATTGTAAATACACTACTTTTTGGGCCTCATTCATTGTATAAGTCCCACTGTATTTTCAAAAACAACGGCGCGATCGTCACCTTTTTTAGCAAAATCATCTGGGCCTATCCTTGAGCTGTAAGCCCCACCACTTGTACAAAAATAAATCATTAAGCCTCTAATAGAGTGTAAGACCTAAACCCTTTTTTTTAACCAAAACTTTTTGGGCCTCAATGCATTGTATAAGACCCAGTATGTTAAAGAAATCTCGGCGCGATCGCCAATTCAAAAAAACAAATCATCTGGGCCTACCCTCGTGTTATAAGCCCCATTATTTTTCTTTAAACACCTTTGGGCCTCTTGAGAGAGTGTAAGACCCATCCCTTTGTACAGAAAACCTTTTTGGGCCTCAGTCACTTGTATAAGTCCCTGTACAATTTCAAACAACAGTGCAATCACTGATAAAACCTTGGGCCTCTCCTTGAGCTGTAAGCCCCAACAACCTTTTCAAAGCACTTTCTCCTTTGATTTTGAATATAATATTGTTATCAAAGCTTTCTTTGTTGAACAACTAACCAAACAGCATGGAAGCTCTACAACCGAGTAAGTGTTTACCCACTTTCTTTATCCGCTTTCATATATATATAACTGTATTGTGGGACTGCTCACTGTAAGTCTTCTTTCACAAACTTTTATATACTTGTCAAATATCAACTGTATAATATTAGTATAGTTATTTAGAGTTTTCCCCGGCAACTACGTCTAGCACTAGGTAAAGCCCTGTTGGTCACTCTTAAATACAAACAAAACTAGATCCCCATAGGATTACCAGACACAGTCTTCCCTCCTCTTGGGGTTAAACAATATAGAGACGTGAAAGGCAGCATTCTTGGTGAACCCTTTCTCAGACTGTCACTCTTAGAAATTGTCAAAGAGACTATACTCCCCAGGGATGATCTTTTCTCCGTGAATGGCATCTCTTGAGTTTCTTCCAAATTCTCGGACTTTCCTGGCTTGATCTATTCTCGGTGAATGGCATGTCTTGAACTTATCGGGGTTTGGGGACCCACATGCTTCTTAAAAGCATCCCCGCCTCCTCTTGGGCATTGTACAAGGACCCTTCGGCTTCTTAAAAGCTCTCATGCCTTCTCTTGGGCTTAGTACAAGGACCCAGAGACCTCTACAGGTATAGGAACAGAACCTAGTCATCAATTTGCTAGAGCTGTCTTTCTGAGTCAAGTGTCAGACCTGTTAATGGGTTGACCTTCATCCCTTAACATACCAGCCTTCTCTTGGGCATCATACAACGATCATTTCACTACCCAAGAATCGATTTCTCAAAACAACAGTAGACGTGGACAGTCTCAATACCCTTTGGATTTTCCATTTCCTTAAAGAACAGGAAATAACCCTGATCCTCTGATTAATCCCAAAACAATACCTTTAATCGTTCCCTTCATAAGAACTGATTTTCTCTTTTATCCAACATACTGGACCTGTCACTAAACTGAAACAGTCACCAGCACAATAGCCTCCTCTTGGGCTTTGTACAATGATTCTCCCCAGCAGAGCTAACCTTTTCACACTCTCTTGTTGAGTATAAAAGACTCTCTTGTTGGGTCAAACCTGTTTAGCCTCCATCTCGGGCTTCGTGCGAGATAAAAATCACTCTCTTGTTGAGTATAAAAGACTCTCTTGTTGGGTCAAACCTATTTACCCTCCATCTCGGGCTTCGTACGAGATAAAAATCACTCTCTTGTTGAGTATAAAATACTATCTTGTTGGGTCAAACCTGTTTAGCCTCCATCTCAGGCTTCGTAGGAGATAAAAATCACTATGTTGTTGAGTATAAAAGACTCTCTTGTTGAGTCACTTCCCTCTCAGCCTCCATCTCGGGCTTCGTACGAGATCAAAATCACTCTCTTGTTGAGTATAAAAGACCATCATGTGGAGTCAAAACCTTTTAGCCTCTGTCTTGGGCTTCGTACAATACACATATAAAAGCACTCTCTTGTTGAGTCAGTCGCTTGTTAGCACTCTCTTGCTGAGTCAACCCCTTTTAGTCTCTCTCTCGGGCTTCGTATGAGACACATAAAACACCCTCTTGTTGGGTCAATAGCCTCCCCTTAGGCTTTGTATAAGAAAACCTCGGTTGAGTCAATCAACCTTTTAGCATCAAAATCTGTGCCTTGCTCACATATACAAACATCAACAACTCCTTTTCCTTCATCTAAATTGCTGTAAGCGGCAAGCCTCTGGATTATTTACATTCATGCCACTGTCCCTCTTTTAGCATGAGAACTTCCTAAGGAAAGATGGCATTGCTCTAAACTGAGTTAAAGTCTTCTCCTTCAGGTTAAAAATCCCCTATAAAGGAAATTATGGCATTACTGGATTCAGATATCCTTGTTAAAGTAATTCTTCTTTATAATCAGTCACCCAACAGTTGTGACAAACAGACCAAATATCCCCCTTTAGAAGATGACAAATTCTCTCTAAAGTCAAAACCCTTTAGCTTCACATCTTGGGCTTCGAAAAAGATACAAATAGACCCTTCAGCTTCACATCTTGGGCTTTGAACAAGATACAAACCACATTTAGCTTCACGTCTTGGGCTTTGAACAAGACACCAAAATAACCTTTTTTTCCTCCCATAGAATAGGAGGAACTACGATCGCTCTGATTTCCCTGTTTCGTTAAACGGGAATACGTAGGCATAAGATTGGAAAAATCTTAGCGAGCACACTAATAAAAAATCCAAAACCCAGTATCTCCACCAAATCAACCCAAAAGCATCAAATATAAACACATTAACATCTTACCTCACAAATTGTCCAGGCACTCTATTTTTTTAACAAAATAACCTAAGAGAGACCCACAATCTTAATAGCATCTGTAAACCAACTGTCACCTATTTAAACTCAGTATGCAAGCAGGGTTAATTGGAGACATCTATTTCCCTTCCTTAATCAGCTTAACAGGATAAAAAATGAATCAAACTGTAGTACCCCAAAGCGATAGTGCTTCGCAACCACGCAAAAATTCGCGCTACATTCCCCCTGCGGAGTTGTCACCATTTAAGGTTCTTTCCCCAGCTAGGTCTGTCTTCATCTGTGGGTTCTCTCCCCAACCGAGGATGTCGAGTTTGTTTTGTTATAATCTCCGCCTAGCCCACCGCGCAATACATTAACATGCACCTTTGCAGTGCATGATATCAAGTATCAAGCATCACGTAGAGCACATACATGGCATATGTATCAAGCATACTCCCTTTCTTTTGGCCTGATTCATCTTCCCAGCAGATATTCAGCCAAACTTCAAACACTTTCAAAACTCTTCTTTTGTCGCTGTCGGCAAAATTTTCGAGCTACTCTTTTATTTAATCTCCTTCTACCTCGAATCATCGAAAAGCTAGCGCAATTCGTACATTCAGGTACAAGAAGATTAAATAGGGGCAGCTGTCGTAACCCGAAATTTGACCTCATTTTTTTCTATTTTTTGCATAAGCATGTGCATTCGCATCGCTGGCATACGCACTCGCACTTTTTCCCTATGTTTTTTGTTGCAGGAATATTCAGGTTTTTCCAAGCCCGGTTAATTGCATCTTCACAAGGTCATCACATTATCAACACAAGCACAAAATAAGGGTTTCTATGCCTATTCATCAAAACAAGAGGTGGAAAATCGAAACTGGGACTTCAGCACTTGTTCCTGAGCAATCTGGGCAAATTTTGCCTAGAGTAACCGGTTACTCAATATAGGGTAATCGGTTACTCAGTACAGATTTGCAATTTCTGCTGCATTTTTAGGATAGCAACTCTGCACTCTCTTTGGTCTTTGATTCTACATTGTTCTAGCAGCGTGGAATATTCTACACTCTTCAAGTGATTCATTGGTATTTACTACAATGTTTCCTTTCCATTCAAGACTACCATGCACTCTACTATCATAAGTTATGAACCTTTGGATGTGAAGCTTACATTGGAATTAATACCGAGTTAACTTCCCAACTAACCAAGTTAACCGCTTGACTCGGTGAGTCAGGTGTAACTAACTCCTAGCCTATTTCCAAACCACCCAAAGCTAGCTCCTAGACTAAGTCCAAACCTCTCACACTCCAAACAAAACTCTATATAAACAAAGCTCCACTATTTTCACAAGGACCCTTTTCATTCTCTACAATCTCTCAACCATTTCACACACTTCACTCTCAATTCTCTCACATTCTCTCTGAATTTTTCTGCAACTTCGTCATCTTCATCTACATTTTCTTCCCAAACTTCACCATAACTCTTCACCATTGAAGATTAATCACTTCTACATTGGAAGTGATTATTTCTTGGGCTTAACCTTCATTATCTTGCAATTATACTTGGATTTCTAGAGTTTTATTAGCTTTTGGATTCATCTCAAGTGTTTGCTTAAAGATTCAACGGTGCGAATTCGTATTTCGGAGTTTCGTCGCAATTTGCTCGGTTTCAATACGTTTCGGCTACGATTGAAGATTCCTTTGGTTTTCTTTGATTATCTTCATCAAGATTACTTTGCAATAATCACCAAGCCAAACCTCCGGCTTGTAGGTTGGTAGATCTCATTCATTTTACTGTTTCGAACGTTTTCGTATCATTCGCGATGTAGTTTCGATGCTTTTTGTGTATGAATTGATTAGACCATTATATGATCCATGATCTTGATGTGTTAATTGATTCCATCACTGTTTAGTTGTTGTTTCTAAGCTTGATTTTTGCGCACAAATTCATACCCTAGCATGTGGTAATTTGAACAAGTGATTTGGATGCTTTAAGTACTTTTTCAAAAGTTATTTTTGCCACTGTTACAGTGGTAACCGGTTACTCAATCTAGGATAACCGGTTACTCTTCACAAATTTTGCACCAGCGCTGTTTTTTTCAACTGGGTAATCGGTTACTCAATGTAGGATAACCGGTTACTCTGCACAAATTTCACCATATTTTCATTTTTTCAAGCAAGTAACCGGTTACTCACTTTAGAGTAACCGATTACCACTGTAACAGAGTGCCATTTTTGGTGTTTTTCAAGCTTGTTTGCCATGCTCTCTCCTTCTAACTTCCATGGATTAATATGATTGATTTGTATGGATGTTTTAGATGCTGTTTCACTTCAGTTTAAAGCATGATTGTGAATTTTCCGATGCTCAATCTTTTAATTTCATAATTGTGCTCATTATCAACATGATCATTCTTGCGCATTTCATCCACATAATGACATGATTTGTAATTCATGCTAAACGTCATTTGATACTGTTTTTCACTTTCATTCATGTTGAATTAGGTTTATTCTTCAACGGATAAGCTTAATCTTGTATAATCAATAATGCACCCTTTTGCTTTAATAATTTTTCAATTCCATTTTGGAAAATTATTAGCATACTCCTCCCTTTTGATTAATTAATCGAAACTTCATTTTGATTATTGATCTCTCCTTTAGCTCTTCTCTTTAGGCTTCCTTTAGAGCTTTCTTTCTCTCTTCCCCTGCGGAGTCAGAGTTTTGCACGACGCACTAGAGCACGGCACTGGAGCACTGTACGGTTTGGAGTTGTTGTGCTATCCATTTCATTTTTCGCACTATACTTTGAGTGCTAGAGAAGGAATGAGGATGGTGTTGTCCTACACTCATTCTGACTATTTCTTGGGTAAGGGCGTCTGGCCCCCTCACTGAGAATAGTCACCTTTATCCTCAAGTTGTAGTGTTTCTCCTTCCCCAGTCGAGTCGATCCTTGATCACTTATGCTCCTATCAATCTCTCTTTTGATCAATCACCATCCTCTTGGTTAAAGATCATTATCTTAGGTTAGAACCCATATCTTGCCTCATTCATTCTTTTCTTGTGGTCAATCATTTTACTTTGATTCTCTAGAAGAGCTTCAACATCCTTCTTTGGTTCAACACAGTTTTCCTGTTAAACACTGAAACCCTTGCGGGGTTCGCAACCTTCTCTTAGTTCTTCTCCCTTTGTTTGGTTAATCACTGCTGTAGTGAGTGATTTTTGGATGTGGTTGCGAAGAACGATAGCTCTGGTACTACAGCTCGATTCATTTTTTATCCTATTAAAGCTGATGAAGGAAGGGAAATAGATGTCTCCAATTAACCCTGCTTGCATACTGAGGTTAAATAGTCAAAACTATTGGTTTACAGATGCTACAAAGATTCGGGGTCTCTCCTAGGTTATTTTGTTGAAAAGGGGTGCTTTAGGCTATCGGTTGAGACGTTAGGACAGATATATGAAAGTATGGGATTTTGGGTTTTTGTTTAGTGTGCTCGCTAAGATTTTTCTTTCAATCTTATGCCTACGTATTCCCGTTTTTTCCAAAACAGAGAAATCAGAGCGATCGTAGTTCCTCCTATTCTACGGGAGGAAATGGTGTTTTGGTGTCTTGTTCAAAGCCCAAGACGTGAAGCTAAAGGTGGTTTGTATCTTGTTCAAAGCCCAAGATGTGAAGCTGAAGGGTCTATTTGTATCTTGTTCAAAGCCCAAGATGTGAAGCTGAAGAGGTTTGACTTTAGAGAGAATTTGTCATCTCTAAAGAGGGGTTTGTTTTGTCACAACTGTTTATAAAGGAGAATTACTTTAACCAGGATTTGTGAATCCGGCAATGCCATAATTTCCTTTATAGGGAATTTCCAACCTGAAGGGAAAGAATTTAACTCAGTTTAGAGCAATGCCATCTTTCCTTAGGAATTTCTCATGCTAAAAGAGGGACAGTGGCATGGATGTAGATGATCCAGAGGCTTGCCGCTTACAGCGATTAGATGAATGGGAAAGAGATGTTGATGTTTGTGTACTGTGAACGAGGCACAACTTTGATGCTAAAAGGTTGATTGGATCAACCAGTGGTTTTCTTATATAAAGCCTAAGAGGAGGCTATTGGCCTAACAAGAGGGAGTTTTTGTGTGTCTCGTACGAAGCCCGAGATAGAGGCTAAAAGGGTTGACTCAACAGGAGAATCTTTTATACTCAACAAGAGAGTGTTTTTGTATCTCGTACGAAGCCCGAGATGGAGGCTAATATGTGTCTCGTACAAAGCCCGAGAGAGAGGCTAAAAGATTTTGACTCGACGATGGAGTCTTTTGGTATCTCGTATAAAGCCCGAGATGGAGGCTATTTGACTCAACAAGAGATTTTTTTGTATCTCGTACGAAGCCCGAGATGGAGGCTAAAATTGTTAGCTCCACTGGGGAGAATCATTGTACAAAGCCCAAGAGGAGGCTATTGTGACTATTTCAGTTGAGTGACAGGTCCAGTATGCTGATTTAAAGAGAAAACCAGTTCTTATATGAGTAATGTTTGCACTCAGGGATTTTTGATTCGAGGATCAAGGTTATTTCCTGTTCTTTAAGGAAATGGGAAATCCAAAGGGTATTGAGACTGTCCGAGTCCACGGGGTTCCTTCCTATTCTTGAAGGGTGCTTGAGAATGTCTTGGAGACTCAAGGAAATTAGACTGTCCAAGTCTAGAGTGTCATCTTTTGTACTATGCTTTAAGAAACAGTAGTAGACTCTTAGAAAGACTGCTCTATTAAAATGACTGATTTCTGTTCCTATACCTCTAGGAGGTCGTCGGGACAATTTGTACGAAGCCCAAGAGGAGGCTGGAAACTTTTAAGAAGCCGAGTGGTCCTTGTATGAAGCCCAAGAGGAGGCTATCATTCCCGGAGGAAGAATCATTATACGAAGCCTAAGAGGAGGTTGTGAATACTTCTAAGAAGTCGATGGGTCCTTGTACAATGCCCAAGAGGAGACGGGGATGCTTTTAGGAAGCCTGTGGGTCCTTGAACAATGCCCAAGAGGAGGCCGATGCTTTTAAGAAGCCGATGGGTCCCCAAACCCCAAGAAGTTCAAGACAGCCTATTCACGAGGAATAGATCAAGCTAGGAAAGTTCGAGAATTTGGAAGAAACTCAAGAGATGCCATTCACAGAGAAAAGATCATCTCTGGGGAATAGAGTTTCTTGACAAGTGCTTTTAAGAAGCCTGTGGGTCCCCAAACCCCGAGAAATTCAAGACAGGCCATTCACGAAGAATAGATCAAGCCAGGAAAGTTCGAGAATTTGGAAGAAACTCAAGAGATGCAATTCACGGAGAAGAGATCATCTCTGGGGAGTAGAGTTGCTTTGACAACTTCTACGAGTGATAGTCTATGAAAGGGTTCACAGAGAATGCTGCCTTTCATATCTCCATATTGTTTAACCCCAAGAGGAGGGAAGAATATGTCTGGTAATCCTATGGGGATCTAGTTTTGACTATTTCTAAGAGAATGATCGAAACGGCTTTACCTAGTGCTAGACGTAGTTGCCGGGGAAACTCTAAATATCTATACTATTATTACACAGTTGATATGAGTTTATGAAAGAAGACTTACAGCAAAACAGCCCCACAATACAGTTATATGTATATGAAAGTGGTAAATGAAAGCATATAAACACTTACTCGGTTGTAGAGCTTCCATGCTGTTTGGTTAGTTGTTCAACAAAGAAAGATTGAAAACAACAGTATATTTCAAAATCAAAGGAGAAAGTGCTTTGAAAAAGAAAGATTTTGGGGCTTACAGCTCAAGGAGAGGCCCAGGGTTTTATCAGTGAGCGCACTATTGTTTTGTACAGAGGGATGGGTCTTACACTCTCTCAAGAGACCCAAAAGGTTTAAAGGAAAAGAATGGGGCTTATTGTTGCACCCCAAAATTTTCCCTCCTTACTTTAGTATTAACTGGCTTATGTTTCATTTCATTTTTGCATTATCATGTGTGCATATCATTGGTTCTTAGCATGGGGTCAAGGTGTCTGAGGCAAGTTCAAGAGGAGAAGATCTCCATCAGAGGGTCAAGCAAGAGAGTTCAAGTGGATCACTTTCTCCTAACTAGTGCAGAGATTAGGGTTGAGATTCTTGGGTTTATTGCTCCAATGGGCAAGCTCCTTGGGTTTTTATCATCACCAAATGGCATATCTTATCTTGGCTGGAGAGGATACACATCATATTCAGAGGAATTTGGATTTGGAGACTGTGTTATTTCCTCCTAGATTGAGGGTATCAAGATTAGGGTTTGCTATAAAGTCAGTTTATTTCTGATTTCTTGGGCAAGACTTGATTCTATGGTATTCCTTGGGTCCCTAAGTATCTAGGGATGGAAGATTGTCCATCAGTTTGATTCAGGAGAGATTCAATTGGCCAATGGACTGGGAATCAGGTGAATTGGGTAAAAGTCAACAATGAAAGGGGAAGTCAACTGTGGAATCTTGAGGTTCTCCCTAGGGTTTTCAAGGTCTCACACCCTCATATGGTCTTCAAGAGTCAAGTTTCATGCCATTTATCAAGAATCAAGGGTTGGTGCAAAAGTTACTAAATATGGAAATGACCTATAATTTGAAAGTTTCCTTTTTGGGCAAGTTCCTACACTACATTCAACTTGACTTTTCACCATCAAGAAAGCTTCAAATGAATTTTCCTCAAACATGAAAGTTGAAGATCTTTTTCTCCTCTTTCCAACAAGTACTAGTGGGTTTCCATATAATTTGTGAAACTCAACTTATGGTCAAAAGAAGGCAAAGTGGTTTTTTAGGGCTTCTCATGATTCCATTTTCACAACTTTGGCAAAGTGACCTATAATTAATTCCATTGCTTCATGTCACATGCTAACATCAAAGGGCACTCCTCAAGGATCATTTTAGGCCTTTGAATCAAGTGAATCCATGGTGTATTTATCACTTATTCTCCATTATTCAAAATTGCCAAGTCATTGAAAACTCATGAACCAAAATGTCTTAAGGCCCAAATCAAATTCAGGTGTGGTTAGCAATTCAAACATAAGTGATCCATGATGAAATAGTTGGGTATCCATGCATGGAAGGAGGTGTATCTCACATTATGTGATTTTCCAAAATTGCCCAAAACTCATTAAACAAAGAATTACCAAGGCCCAAATGCTGATCAATGGATTAAACCTAGGTATTTAAACTCATTCATGCACTGGTTAGGGTTTCATTCACGTGCCTTTGTGGAGAATTCAAGTGTGAGCCCTAAAAGATCATTCCTTCATATCTCTCAAGCAAGAAGAGTTTTTCAAGAACTTCTTCCACAAACTTCCTCCTTGTGATCAATAGAGTGCAAACCATCCCCCATTCGCAGCCAACAGCAAGGATTAGGAGTGCATAGCCTCAGGTTAGTCATTCTTTTGATGATCATAGAACTCTATTTTCTTACGTGCATAATGATCTGTGATTGGTGCTGAGTGTGATGATGTATTTTATATTGAATATGGACGTGTATATTGATTGCTACGTGCGTTTATAGTTTTGAGTCCAAAGCTTGTTCTCTTCATTTTTTATTATGCGTTGATCATTTGCAATTTTTGATGACATATTTGAGATCCTCACATTTTTCTGATCAAAATAGTGTATTCGCATGAAAATTCTGGGCAAGTTTTGAGTTGCAGGTGGCTGTGGGTGGCGGCCGGAGCTAGGGCTCCGGCGACTGGTGTGTTTCCGGCCGGCCAAGGGTTTCAATGGAGAAGACGACTCCTCAACCGTTGATGGGGTTGATCGTGTGGCTCTCACGCTGCCACGTTTTATTTTCTTTATTTTTTTTCTGATTTTAATTTAAGGATTGTGTGTGCGTGCTTCCAGGTTTATTATTGTGAACCCTCAGATCATTGCCTTTCATCATAATTACCTTTGATTGTTGTTGACCAATCGTGTGCGTTGATTAAATCCATTGGCTATCAGGATGCCAACGAATTAATGAAAACACGTGCCTGGCACATGGAGTGTGCAGGGTGCTCTTAAGGTCTGCGTGTACGTGAGTGTATATCAACTATGGTATACCTTTTAATCCTGGCTGTTAATCTTACTTACTTGGACTTTTTGTTGACTTGATTATAAGCATTGGATCAATCCAAGGGTGAGTAGCGAGTCAACCCTTGACTAAAGACCACGCGTGTGCCCTTTTTTATTTTATTTTCTTTCTGTTAGACTCAATGCCTGGGCCTTATTATTCGCACCCCCACCCTTTAGCCCATTAACAATTCCAACGCATTTTTCTTACTCATTGCACCCCCCATGCGCATTTCCTTATTTTTATTTTAATTATTATTTGCATTTCATTTTTAATTTTTAAAAATGGTTTCCTCCATTAAAAAAAATCCCAGAAAATTCATGCATACTTTTTACAATTTTATAAAATTTTCACAAATTTTATTTTATTATTTTATTTTATTTTTATCATCTAAAATAATTATTGGTTTATTTCTTTTTGAATCATTCATATCATGCATACCTAAATTTGTTTATTTTATTTCTCTGCATCCATAAAACATTTTCAATCCATTCTTTTTGCATTTGTTAGATAACACTCTGAAGTGCATTAAAATATTTTTCTACCATTTTTAAAATCATCTCATATTGCATTTTAGTCCTTTCCTTTTGCATGTTGAATCATGATCCTCTCTTGGCTTTGCATAATTGTTTGAGTGACTAACATCTTGAATTTTTGCAGGAGTTTTTTATATGTTGTTTGTTTCTGGTTGAGCAATGTTGAGAATTAATTTGGAAATTTTAAAAGATGTTTTACCACTTGTTTAATTGCTCTTTGTGTGAGATTTTCTTGTATGCACATCCTTGATCTTGTCTGGTTATCTGTTTGAAAGGGCACTTGTGCCATTGTTTGGGGGTTTGTTCTTTGATTTCTTAATTCATGTTTGGACTGTTATAGGTCACTTGATCACTATTTCATGTCATTGTTTGAATTTCATTTGCCTTAATGTTACTTGTGTCTGTTTTTTACTAACTTTTTATGCAGGGGCTGAGGTAAGTTCTTTAAGGGTGTGGATAGTTATCCATGTCCACCTTACTCTTCCCTTCTCTCATCCTTTCCTTTCTTTAGGCTTAGGTTGTCGTCAAACCTCACTAACCGTAGGTCACCCGTGCACGATAACATTAGGACTCTTAGTTTCCCTTTAGAGTTTCCTTTGTGTCTTCTCTCTTCTCATCTCAAACTTCTTGAAAACTCTTAATAAGGATAAAGTGTATTGCGCACAAGCCTTTAGCGTGGGGAATGAGAAATGAGGGGCTTCCTCTCATCTTTCTAGAGTGCTTAGCGAGCGTCCTGTCTTGGGACGATGCGTTAAGTATTCGCCCCTGTGCCCTAGACTTTGGTGCAATGCAATTTATGAACTAACTTAAGTCACTTCTGTCCTAAAAAATACAAACAAACTTCAAACCTTTTTGTCCTTCGGGATTGTCAAACTACAGGCTATTTTCAAAAAGGGCACGTTACCTTCCGTCTGAGTCGCAAACAGGCATCGACCTTAACTGCCGGACGCGAACTTAACGTCGCTCATAAAAAACACAAAAAGAACTTGGTCCGAACTACGTTGACTCTGAATTCCCCATTGCACAAGGGGGGTACGTAGGCCTAGGACGTTGACGTCCTACCGAGTCTGTCTTAGCTATTTCCCCTCGTCTTAGTACAGCCATAGATGATAGGATAACTCACCCTTAGATTAGACAACAAGCGAGGATCCCATCGAGTACGATGGACGCGTGGGGTGCTAGCACCTTCCCCTCGCGTAACCGACTCCCGAACCCATTTTATGGTTGCGATGACCATTCCTTTCCCTCTTCCTCAAGTTTATGCGGTGTTCCCTTTCCCTCTCTTGGGATAAATTTACACGGCTGGCGACTCTATTTTCCACGCCACTCTCGCGTTTGTACCTGGATGAAAATCCTGGGAGCGACACTTATAACACGAGGGTAGGCCCAAAGTTTGTTTTTCCGTTTGAAATGGCGATCGCGCCGAGATTTTCTTTTAACGCGAAGGGGCTTATATAATATCTGAGGCCCAAAATGTTTTGGTTAAAAGGGGATTGGGTCTTACACTCTAATAGAGGCCCAAAAGTTTTGAATGGGTCTTATAGCTCGAAGAGAGGCCCAGTTGATTTTTTAAAAGGCGACGATCGCGCCGTTTACTTATACAGGGGGACTTATACAATAAGTGAGGCCCAAAATGGTTTGTACAAGGGGGTTGGGTCTTACACTCTATTAAGAGGCCCAAAAGTTTTAAGAAAAGAAATGGGTCTTACTACTCGAGGGTAGGCCCAAGGTTTTTTGTTTTGAAAAAGCGACGATCGCGCCGTTTGTTTTTGATGGTATCGGGACTTATACAATATACTGAGGCCCAAAAATGATTTGGTCAAAAAAAGGATTGGGTCTTACACTCTATTAGAGGCCCATGAGTGTTTGAAAAAGTTTTATGATGATGAAAATCGAAGAAATCCTAATTTTATCATTTTAAAAGTAAATTCTTAAAAGAAAATCAATACAAAATGATAAAAATACCAAATAAGCAACTTGTGATTTTTGGTTGGGGTTTGAAAAATGATGTTTTAATCACAAGATGAAATAAAATTCATTTGGTCTTGATTTTCAATATGAGAATTCACTTTTAAAATGTTTTAAAAACATTAAAAAGGAATTTATTCACAAAAATACTAATTATATTAAATAAATAATATAAAACTAATTTTTTTGTGGAATAAAATATTTTGGAGTATGAATAAGAAGTGTGTAAAACAGAATTGGAAAATGATGATTTTTGCTATGTAAAAGAATTTGTTGAGTTTTTTGAGAATAAACTAATGTCACAACATCATATTCGACATCACTCATGAGTTTTGAAGATAAGAGAAAAAGGGAAGATGTCACAACATCACATTTGACATCAGAACTGCACCTTGGTTTTTCAACATCTTTGCTATCAAACTTCAAACATTCATAACTCTCTCAATTTTTAACGAAATTAAAATCCGTAAGAACCTATCTTGACCAATTTTTTGCAAGGAATCCAATGGTATCACTCATACATACTGAAACTTAATGTACATCACACACAAGGCAAAAAAACCCGATCTGCACCTTAAGTTTAAAACAACATAAACTCCACATATAAACATGTTAAAGTGCAAACAGTAGGAGGATCATAACATGCACATTAAGGACTACATTTTTGCTTCAAGAATTGTTCAATATGATGCATCTATGTGGACAACAAAGGAAAGCATGATTCAAAGAATTCAAGTTGTGAATTTTACCTCTTTTTTGGAGATTTTGTGCAACCTACCAAGTACTTTGTTCCAGAAATGATTTGATGCCTTGGACACCCTCAAATGACCTCTTGGATGCTTTTAGGATGATTGGAATCAGCTGGTACCTGCAAAAACACAAACTGTCCCTTTCTTGCAAAAGGGGTTAAAAGTGACCAAAATAGTAACTCTCTCAAATGGTGTTCCAGATGGGGGGAACCATTTGGGACAGTTCAAGGATGATATTTGGAGTGTGTTTGAGATTTTATCTGGTTAGGAAAGTGACTGAATCAAGACATGGCTTGAAAAATGCAAAAAAGTACAATTTTGAGGTTTTGAGAGGTGACTTTGTGATGTTGTGATTACAGGTCACTTTTGATAGTTTGGACAGCTTACATATGATATATGTGAGGTGTGTGTGTGATTAGTTTGAGTGGAATTGCTCTCTAACTCAAAAACTCATAATTACTTGCTTTGGAAGGCAAATTTGAGGTGAAAGAAGAGATTTTGAGGAAAGCATCTGTTTGATGGCTTTGGTGTACTCAAACTGAGCACAAATGAGCTCTATTTATAGTAGAGCAAGTTTGTTTTGGGATCCACAGTGAATGGCAACTGCAGCAGAGGTTTGGCCAATGTTGTCCAATGAAAATCCAAGTCTCCTTTAGCCATTGACTAGAGGTTAGGGCACAGGCTGCTGGTTCCCTAATTGTTGGAGGAATCTTGACTGAATTCAGTTGCAAATATGTCAGTCCATGCCACCTCTAAGCATCCATTAAATGCTTTAATCTAAAATTGGAGTCTTGTCCCTCTTTTAGGGATTTCTAGGTTTGGCATGCTACTTCTTGTTCCAAGGACTTTAAAGGCTTGGCTCAGTGATTGTCCCCTTTAGATTTGATCCTCAGATGTGTTCAAAATGATGACAAGGCTTAAAAATTCGTGTGGCACAAGAAATGTGCAAATCTGCCCCATGAAAAATCCAGCTGCAGCAAGCCTTTTTGTAAAATCCATAACTCCCTGCTCGAGTATGCTACATGGACGTTCTAGGACTTTCTGGAAAGCTGAGATGATGTACTTCAACTTTCATGTTTGACCCCAGACCTGGTTCAACTTGGATCATGGAGAAAAACAGCCTTGAAGTTGGGACATTCTTGCTGGAAAAATATTAGTGATGTCCTATGCAATGTTGGAACATCAGACATCTTTGAACATTAATAATTCCAAACTTTAATCACTTGTATCTTTTAATCCACTATGATATTTTGAGTTGAAGTAAATTGCATCTTTGATGCTTGTCTTGCATGGTGACGAAGCTTGAAAATTGGTTGGCACAAGAAAAGTGCACAAAATCTGTCCTAAAAAAACAGCTCGAGCAAGGCCTGTTGTGAGGTGCATAACTCCTTGCTAAAGTTGAATTAATGGGAGTTCTTATACATTTTGGAAAGCCCTAATGACATAATTTAACTTTGATGTTTGACTTTGGTCTTGGTTCAGCTTGCAAAGTCATCAAAAATGGTCTTGAACTTGTGTAGTCAAATCTGTCCTAAAAGCTGTCATGAAAATTCTGCTTTATCAATGCTTTTTACAAAAATCATATCTCCTTGTTCGAGTATGCTACAAGGACGTTCTAGGACTTCCTGGAAAGCTGAGATGATGTACTTCAACTTTCATGTTTGACCCCAGACCTGGTTCAACTTGGATCATGGAGAAAAACATCCTTGAAGTTGGGACATTCTTGCTGAAAAAATATTAATGATGTCCTATGCAATGTTGGAACATCAGAAAATTTTGAACATTAATAATTCCAAACTTTAATCACTTGTATCTTTTAATCCACTATGATATTTTGAGTTGAAGTGAATTGCATCTTTGATGCTTGTCTTGCATGGTGACAAAGCTTGAAAATTGGGTGGCACAAGAAAAGTGCACAAAATCTGTCCTAAAAAATCAGCTCGAGCAAGGCCTGTTGTGAGGTTCATAACTCCTTGCTCAAGTTGAATTAATGGGAGTTATTATACATTTTGGAAAGCCCTAATGACATACTTTAACTTTGATGTTTGACTTTGGTCTTGGTTCAGCTTGCAAAGTCATCAAAAATGGTCTTGAACTTGTGTAGTCAAATCTGTCCTAAAAGTTGTCATGAAAATTCTGCTTTATCAATGCTTTTTACAAAAATCATATCTCCTTGCTCGAGTATGCTACAAGGACGTTCTACAACTTTCTGGAAAGCTGAGATAACGTACTTCAACTTTCTTGTTTGACCCCAGACCTGGTTCAACTTGGATCATGGAGAAAAACATCCTTGAAGTTGGGGCATTCTTGCTGAAAAAATATTAATGATGTCCTATGCAATGTCAAAACATTGGACATTAAGAATTCCCAACTTTGATCACTTATATCTTTCAATCCTTATGATATTTTGAGTTGATTCCTTCTACAATGTTGAAGTATCAAATACCCTCTTTAAAAGTAGCTCTTACACAAAATCAATGGATGCTTGGATCAATAGTTACAACCTTGAAAAGTTGTGCACTTGAACATGATTTTAACTTAGAAAAAATTTCTAAGTTTCTTTCAATTTTATCAATTTTGCAATTTTGCATGATTTCTTGATTTAAATTTAATCAAATTAAATCATCCACCATATTTTCTTGAGTAATGGCTTGTGAAGCTCATAGTTGACCAAAAAGTCAAACTTTGCCTTTCTGCGTCAGTTGACTTTGTATTAGATGAATTTGAGGCTTGATCCACTTGAAATGTTGCACTCTTGTGCTTAATTCTTGATGTGGGAGTCCTCTTGATCCTTTTTGGACGTTTAAGAGGTTAGACAAGTTGAAGATCATGTCATTCCTTGATTGATCATTTGTCTAAAAGCTCTGAGAGGGTTTGAAACCCTAGTTTGATTGTAGTGAACGCTCACCCATATTTGGGGAAACTAATGAGGTACAAAGGTACATCCATATTGTGCGGATGGTTTGCACCATGATGGGAAATCTTAGTGGTCAAAATTTGGGGTATGACAGATGCCCCTATTTAATCTTCTTGGACACGAAGGTGTGAATGGCGAAGGTATTCGGGCATTAGGGGTGCAAGAGGATTAAATATCGGAATATCCAAATTTTGATGGCGTCTATGAATGGTAGTTCACGCATTCATCTTCTTTTGCTAAGCGATGATGCTTAGAAAACGTAAAACCCCCTCGATCCTGGTTTCCTACCAAGGAACTAGTCTTAGTTGAAATAAACCTCCCCTCGATCCTGGTTTCCTACCAAGGAACTGGTCTTAGTTTCTGATTTAAACTTCCCCTCGATCCTGGTTTCCTACCAAGGAACTGGTCTTAGTTTCTTTTGTCAATAAACTTTATTGATAAGGGACGCTATGTGTATAGGTTTTCCTCAAACTTCTCGCCGAATTTTCCTGGGGAGATGCCATTCGATGGAAAAAATTTTGATGCCAGACTTGCTGGGGAACCCAGTCGTCTGAGTTGTAGAGGTGTACAAACTTCTCTGTTGGAGATGCCATTTGTTGACTCTATTTGGGGAATGCGAGTCCCTTGAGAGACTGCCTTCACGCTTGGGGATATTACATCATACTTTTCTCGGGATCTTCCAGGAGAAATGCCATATGATGGGATCCAATTTTGAGGTGCCGATGACCTTTTCATCAGTGGTTCTTTCGGAGGAAAACTGCCATATTGCCGAAGCTCCGATTAAGGGGCTTTCTCCAGGGTTTTCCTTAATCTGGGAAAGCAAAAATATCATATTCAATGGCGAAGAGTGATGTTGACTGAAAGGTTCTCTGGTTTTTCAGAGGTCCAAGTTATCAAAGTGATCCAGGACCTATCTTCAATTCAGAAATAGCGAAGAGTGATGTTGCCATCTTTATTTTAAAGCAAAAAAAGTTTTACAAGTAAAATTCATTTTTTTGTTTTATTTCAAGAATCGTTGATCATGTTAAAAATGTCATTCTGTAAAGCTAAAACAAATAAGAATTGCAAACAAAAGCACAAGGGCTCAAATTTTATTGATAGGATGGAAATCAGACAAACGCGTGATTCCATGGAGTATTTACCATGTTTAGAAAATGGTAATTTACAGGGAAAAGGGCTACGTTGAAACATAACGACCACTATTCTTCTACCAACTTTGAATTCGGGACATCCTGAGCTTCTGTCGAAGATGACCTTGACTGGAGTTTTCCTCCGATGGATGGTGTAACTGTTGCTGAGGGACTTGCCTCTGTTGAACATAGTTACTTGCCATTATCCTTAATTTTTGTCTGGATTGTACTTTGATGTTTCCAATCCACCGGGATGATTATTGATCATGTCTCTAATTTTTGCCTGGACCGCCCTTTCGGGTTTTCAGTCCACCGAGACATTTTTTTTAGTTTAGGCGAAGTATTTCTTGACTACATCAACATTCGTGGGGTAGGCAAATTCCTCTTCGTCCATGGTTGCAAGTCTCAAGGCGCCGCCTGAGAAAGTTTTCGTGACCACATAGGGGCCATCATAATTCGGAGTCCATTTGCCTCGCGAATCAGTGAGAAATGATTGTATCTTCTTGAGCAATTTGAAGATTGGCGAGCAGGTCATGGTCATGAGGAATGTGAATCTGGAGATGTAGTTCAAACGTCCCAGGAATCCTCTGACTTGTTTTTCAGTTTTCAGAGAAGGCATTTCTTGAATGGCCTTAACCTTGTCAGGATCAACCTCAATTCCTTTCTGGCTGACGATGAACCCTAAAAGTTTCCCTGAACGGACACCGAAGGTGCATTTGTTAGGATTCAAGCGGAGTTTGTACTTTCGCAAACGCTCGAATAGTTTTGACAGGTGGGTCACATGCTCCTCCTCTATCTTAGATTTTGCAATCATATCATCGACATACACTTCGATTTCTTTGTGTATCATGTCATGAAACAGAGTAGTCATGGCCCTTTGATAGGTTGCCCCGGCGTTCTTCAAACCGAACGGCATTACCTTGTAACAAAAGGTACCCCATGGGGTAATGAATGAAGTTTTTTCCATGTCATTCGGCGCCATTTTGATTTGGTTATAGCCCGAGAATCCATCCATGAAGGAGAAAACTTTGAACTTTGTTGTACTGTCTACCAGCATGTCAATGTGTGGTAAAGGAAAGTCATTCTTTGGACTAGCCTTGTTTAAATCCCAGTAGTCGACACATATTCTGACCTTTCTATCCTTTTTTGAAACGGGTACGATATTGGCTAACCATTGAGGATATTCTGATGTAGCGAGGAGACCCGCGTCAATCTGTTTTTGTACCTCTTCTTTGATTTCAATGGCCATGTCCGGATGAGTGCGTCTCAACCTTTGCTTTACTGGCGGACATTCCGATCTCAACGGTAAATGATATTCCACGATGCTGGTATCCAACCCTGGCATATCCTGATAGGACCAAGCGAATACATCGGGGAATTCTTTGAGAAGCTTTATCAAACTCTCTTTGGCAACGGCTCTTCGTGAGGTTCAATGGATCTTTCCTCTTGTCTGAGTAATCGGGAGATCTCTTCTGGAATTTCGTTGTCAACTTCTTCTTCAGCCCCAATTACCGGGAACTCAAAGTTGGGAGAAGGCATCGGATCGTATGTTTCAACGGGGTTTAAAACAAGCAATCTGCATGACGTTATGATTCTTGTTTAGAAGAGATAGAGAAAATGCAAGTGTGTGCATTGTATTTTTCTTTTACTGCTTGTTTTTATTTGAATTATTTTTTAGGATTACCATTTTCTGAGAAAAGCGAAAAGAGAAAACAGCAATTAATGTGGAAATTACAGAACGACGTTATTTTATTAATGAACAAGTCGATTCTTGAAACTACAGCCCTATAAAACAAAACTTTGTCACTTTGGGCTAAGCGAAGAGGGAAAATTTACAGAAAGCGAGCCCTATTAAAACATCTGTTTCACCTGGGCAAGGTGAAAGGTTAAAGATGGCAATTACTTTGATTGGCGAATGATCTTCGGAGCATCGACAGCAACCCATTGGCGGCGAACTCCTCGGTGAATCACAAAGTCTAGCACCTTCCTTGATTTGTCTTCAGAAATAACGCTAATTTCTGGTGGAGCAGGATCATTGGAATCTGTTTCCCAGGCAGAGTTGTCGTAGGAGAATTCCTCTGTTGCATTTTGCATATCTTCCCATCCAGCTGGCTGTATCTTCCCATCCAGCTGGCTGGATATCTTCGAGCCTGATACGAGAGCTTTCGGGAGCGGTGTATTTGACCATATAGTCGTACTTTCCACTCGGTTGTCCCAAGGTGTCCCACACTTCTTTCGAATTGGAGGAGTCATCCCTCTCGATGACGTTGACCTCGGGAAAAGCATAGTTAATGAATTCAAGTCCTGCAAACATTGCAAATTAATCGTCATGTTGAGTAGTTTCTGAATGACCCGAGTGTTGATCCCATGACATGGTGGGGACACAGGTATTATGTTTAATGATGCTCAGCTGAGTTTCATTACTCGGCTGACTTTCTGGCCCCAAGTCTCCTGGGTAAGGCTGCCACATTGGCAGGCCATCCATTGGGCCATAGTAATTGTGGTCAAAGTTGTCTTTCATCAGAGTGTCCTCCTCTAATGAATTTGGCGTAGCACGACATCCTTCTGGATCACAATCTCCGTATATCATTTTGACATCTGGTCGTGGTATAAATCTCGGACTCTGTGCGGGATAACAAAATGGTGTAGGCACCTCTTCCTGAGACATATAACCGTCCTTGTTAAGATAGGACTTCCATTCTTCATCTGTGTCGGAGGGATCCTCTTCATTGATAGCATGGTCTATTTGAGACACTGGGTGAAGGAAACCTCCACTGTGGAAGAAGTTCTGAATGGTATGAAGACTTTCATCGTTAGCAGCTGTCCGGGTACAGGTTGCAGAAAAACCAAGACCCTTCTTTGTTGTATTGCTAGTAGGAATGACAAGTTGTCCCCATCCTGTTGTATCGGTATTCTCGACCGTTTTAATACCATATTTGTATGAGGAAATCGAAGTTCCTCCTCCGGATTGTTCGTCCTTGTGTAACGAAAGTGCTTGGAACTGGGTTCCGATTATCCCTTCTAGTTCCACATAAGTGGATGACGATAAATTGCTGACGAGCAAGGCCTGTTCCCCACAGACTGTGATGAGTTGGCCTTTCTGGACGAATTTTAACTTTTGTTGGAGTGTTGAAGTGACCGCTCCAGCCTGATGTATCCAAGGTCTTCCTAATAAACAACTGTACATTGCCCGGATGTCCATGACCTGGAAGGTGACTTGGAAAGTGTGAGGACCAATAGTTATGGGAAAGTCAACTTCGCCGATAACTATTTTTTTGGATCCGTCGAACGCTTTGACGACGACCTCGCTGGTTCTCATCGGAGGGCCCTTGAATGATAATTGAGTCAAAGTGGACTTCGGCATAACATTCAGGGCTGACCCTGTGTCTACCAGTACGCTGGCTAATGCATCATCCTGGCAGTTGACTGTGATATTGAGCGCCATGTTAGGACGGCGACCCTCTTCAGGTAATTCCTCATCACTAAATCCCAAGTTATTGCAAGAAGTGATGTTAGAGACAATACTATCGAACAGTCTGATTGTTACATCCTGTTCCACAAAGGCTTGCTGCAAGACTTTCTGTAGAGCCTCCCTGTGCACTTCTGAACTGAGTAACAATGATAATACCGAGATCTTTGAAGGAGTCTGTAACAGTTGATCGACAATGTTGTATTCACTCCTTTGGATGAGCTTTAGCATCTCATCATCGTTTTTAGAAAGGTCGGGATTACTAGATTGACCGACTGATGGATCGGGAGCTTCTGTCTGAAGTTCCTTTTCTTTGTTAGACTCTCCAACTCCTCTGTTGAAGATTCTACCACTCCGTGTTACACGACTGATGTCTGCAATATTCACGACGGAGGGTAATGGAATTTCCTTTCCATTTTCAATTGTTGTTGCACCGTATTTGTAAGGGATTGCCTTAGCTGATTCATACGATAGTGGTCCCGGCAGATATATGACTATGGGAACCTTCTGGTTTTTCTGACCATCGTAAGTAATCTCGATCCGTTCTTGGTTGGGAATTCTTGATTCGTCAAGCAGAGGGATAATGGTGAAAACATCCCTGGTCCTCTGATGATCAGAGATGACGACAACGTCCTCAATTTGATTGGCAAGGTAGTTCGACGACCAATTGATGGGTCCGAAACCTGGATATGGGCGGATCTCTCCATGATCCACCTGCCCCTGGAGAGCTGCTCGTACAAGGTAGCACCCTTGGTTACTTTCTGAACAGACTCCACAACATTCATAATTGTGTGGCGGCACCTGGCCACGCCTACTTTAAATACAATGTAACCTCACTAGGTTAGCTTCCACGAGTCGGACATCCTGACTTTGACGCCGAGTGGGGTTTCTGTTATTGATACTAATTTGCTGAGTATCTTCATCCATGTAGATTGGCATCCACCAATGATTTAACAAGTGCTGAAGTGCTTCCTGGACAAGGGCACATCCCTGATCGTTTTCGCAACCCGCTTTACAGCTGTGATAATTATGTGATATCGAGAATCCGAGTCGGACCTGCTCAGAATGCAACTCTACCAAGTTGGTATTTATTAAGTGAATATCAAAAATTTGAACCATGTTGATCTGATAGGGATTCCTATCATGGTAGTCCTAGATCCATCCAAGATCTATCTGACGCTAGAGGGCCTCCTGTATGAAAGAGCAACCCTGTTTGTTTACCGAGCAAGTCAGACAAGAACTGTAATCGTGCCGCAGCAGATTATGATACTGGCTTTGCCTTGAGTGAATTGCCACCAAGTTGGCATTCATCGCACGGATGTCGTGGTTTTGAATAACGTTGGAATTCGTGTAAACCATGTTAACTCCACGAACTCGGTGCTCTTGGATCCATCTGAGATCCATCTGTTCCTGCAGAGCTGCTTGCACCACAGAACATCCTTGATTGTTTTTAGAGCAGACATCACACTGGTGATAATTATGAGGTGGCACATGGCCGTACCCACTCTGTCTACAATGCATCTTGACCAGATTGGCCCTCAATAAGAGTACATCGTGAATTTGATAGACATTGTTAAATTCCTTCTCAATCAGGTTGACTGCAGCTTTCTCATGTTGAGGCAGCGGGTTTGTGAGAACATTGGGATTCGTATCTTTAAAAGATAAGAGCCCGCTCCTAACAAGCTTTTGCACGTCAGATTTGAAACTGAGATAGTTTTCTATGTTATGCCCTGATCCTCCTTGATGATAAGGGCATATCTGATCCACCTTAAACCAAAAAGGCAGATTTTCCAGTACTGTAAGAGGAGACTTAGTCTGGATGTGCCCCTTAGCCAGTAGTAACGGAAATAGTTCTGCGTATAACTTGGGTATAGGATCAAACCCTGGTGACCGTGTTGTACGGTTGTTATTGTATGGAGGACGAGCCTGCTGAAGAGGCTGTTGTGTCCTTTGTTGATTAGGTTGGCTTTGTGCAACCTGAGGTTGATACGTAGGAGTAGGCGCAGGGCTGATAGCAGGAGTTACAGCTGCTACCGGTTGATAACATCGCCTTTGTGTTCCGAGAGAGATATTCCCAATATCTTGCTCTTTTTTCTTAGGGAGAGCACTACCATATCGTTTTGTACTACTCGATGATCCAGCGTCTTTTACCAAACGTCCTTCTCGGACGGCTTCCTCAAGACGAACTCCCATGCCCACCATCTCGGTGAAATCACTGGGCGCACTGGCAACCATTCTGTCATAGTAAAATGAGCTTAAGGTTTTTAAGAAGATCTTTGTCATCTCTTTTTCCTCAAGAGGTGGACAAATCTGAGCGGCAATCTCGCGCCATCTCTGACCGTATTCCTTAAAGGTTTCCTTGTCCTTTTGTGACATTGATCTGAGTTGATCTCTGTCCGGTGCCATGTCCAAATTGTATTTGTATTGTTGGACGAAGGCAGTACCAAGATCTCTGAATGTGCTAATCGTAGCACGGTTTAAACCCATGTACCATTTTAAGGCGGCACCGGTTAAACTATCCTGAAAGTAGTGAATCAGTAGGTCCTGATTCTCCGTATGAGCTGACATTCGCCGAGCGTACATCACCAGATGGCTCTGAGGGCAAGAGTTACCCTTGTATTTTTCAAAGTCGGGCACTTGAAATTTGTGCGGAACTTTCACACTGGGGACCAAGCAGAGGTCTGCGGCGTCCTTTCCAAATAGATCCTGACTGCGGATGGCTTGCAGTTCTTTCTGCATTTCCAAGAACTGTTCCTGGAATTCATCCATTCTATCTAACATAGTGTCCTTCTTACTAGAAGGTATCAGCGGAATCTGTCCTTCTGGGACAGTGTGCACCACAGGGGGTGGGACCGTGACTACGGCAGTGAATCTTGGCATTTCTCGAAGTTTGTAACCTTCAGGAGTCTTCAGTATGCCCCTGGCATCTTCGCTTTCCCGAAGTTTGTAACCTTCAGGCCCAGCGGCTTCTGTTATGATTCCCTGATCTTCAGTGATCGGCGGAACATATCCTTCCGGGATATAGTTAACAGGCATGCCCCAAGGACGATCCTTCGGCAATTGATACCTAGGACCATACTTCTCCACTATGGGCGTTGAGGTGATCTCTGAGATCACAGTCCTTTGTAGTTGAGCTTCTGCCATGGGTTGCATGTCGTTACGAAGCTTTCTCATATCCTCTCTCAGAGCGTCGATCTCTTCTTTCAACTCTCTGTTTTCTTCCTCAAGATCATCCATCTTTTTCTGACGATTGGCCCGAGTATTATACGAATGAGACAGTTTGACTCTAGAATCGAGACACAAACGTGAGATTCGTAGGTAAGAAGAATACGCGATGTGAGAATGATGAATGCAATGATTATATTAATTGTTTTTTGGTTTAATCAAAATAAACTTCGACAATTAGATTGCAAATATCAAACAGTGGGGAAACCCCTTTTTATTGAATTAAAAGGATTACAGAAATGGAAATACAGTAGATTACAAGGTGCAGAAACAGAAACCTAAGCTAATGGGTCCCGAGTCCTCTCTGAAGAGAAATTGGGTGCTGATTCTGGTACTTTCCTTTTCTTTGACCGGGGCTCTTGGATCGTTGTCGGGTTGTCATTCCTTTGCCAGTTGAAAGGAGCGAGCAAATTCCTTTGGTCATCTTGATTCTCTACAGCATGTTGCTCCAAAATTTCAAACAGAGCGTCCTTTTCTTTCAGTAGTTGCTGTATTTTGATGCACTCTACGTTGAGGGTGCGGTACTTGTTCTTCCAAGACCTCCTCTCCCGTTGAACTTTGTTGAGAGTAACCTGGAGCTTTTCAGTCTCAGTCATGAAGTACATGATGGACTCCCTCGGTGGAATAACTCCGTGACGAGGATAAGGCCTCTTTATCTTGAGAGCTCTAGTTTGTACCCAGTGGAGATAAGGCTCCACCGAGACACAGTCCAGTTTTCCTAGAGACTCCCGTCCTTTCTTATGAACATGTTTCCAAGCGTGCACTATTTCCGTCTTTAGTGCTCTGTCACTTTCTCCTTCCTTGAAGAAAAGACCTTCCAGATGAGCATTACGTGGGACATGCCTCATTGGGTATCCAAATTGACGACGAACCAATACCGGATGGTAGTTGATTCCTCCCTTAGTTCCTATAAGGGATACGTTGGGGAAGTTTCCACAACAATCAATTATCCTGATCCCGTCATAAATCCTATTACACTAGTCAATGTCAGAGTTGGTGAGGGACATGATTTTCTGCGACCAACGTAAGGCACTCTTGTGATCCCAAAAAGCAGCAGACTTGGGCAAATGGGAGATAAACCATTTGTATAGCAGAGGTACACATCACGTGATTTCCCCTCCGCTGTACAAATTTCCCAAGTGTACAGAATGATACGCATCTGCGAGCAAAGTCGGCACAGGGTTTCCAATAAGAAAAATCTTAATGGAGTTGATATCGACGAAGTTATTAATGTTGGGCAACAGAAATAACCCGTAGGTGAGTAAAAAAAATATGCTTTCAAAAGCAGTCACGTTCCCAATACTGGAAAAGTACAGGGCTTTCTTTGTCAAGAACTGGGCTGGCAAACCTTGTATTCCACCCTTAGTGGTCATGTGAGTCCTGACCTCAGACTCGTCCAAATGAATTGCTCTTGCAATGGTCTGATTCTTTGGAATTTCTTCCAGTCCATAAAATGGAGCTCGATCAGTGATGTGTAGATCAATCAGATGAGAATATTCCTCCAGCGTTGGTGCTAGCTGGTAATCCGGGAATGTGAAACAATGATAGACCGGATCGTAGAACTGAACGAGCGCATCCATGATTCCCTCAATCACATGGACTCTTAGCAGAGATAACAAACCTCCGTACTTGGCTCTGAAAGCCTCTTGGTTTGTGATCATCCTCACCAAACCTCTTAAATCCTCTAGTTTTGGAATCCTGAAGGTGTACTTATGAGTTCTCCTTCTACCGAAATCCATTAGCGCAATCCTTTTCTCTGATATTTGTAATCACAGTCTTAGTTTAACTTAAAAACAGAGAGACTAGAAGAGAAATTGTTTTTTGAATGTTTTAATGTTTTTTAAATGAATGCATGAATGCAGCACACAAAAACATAGAAAAAACATGGGGTCAAAGGGTCGTTGACATGAAGTCAAGGCTCTACCCATCCCCAAAGGTTTATACTAGGGTGATTTTTTGTACCTGTACTCAAAATCATCAGCTCCTCCCAGGATAACAAACAGCAAGCGAATCGTCAGCGAGCTGTTTGAAATCTTAGAGTAAATGCTATTCACCGAGAATAGATCATCAGCCTCAAATGAGGGTAGTATCGCGTGACAACTATTTCTGATAGCTTCCACACTACAAAAGGGTTGGCTCCTCAGCTTCTCAGACGTCACAATCGGCCCATTGCCTATGAGAGGGAATGGGTTGCATTGGGAAGCCTCCACTGAGGTTGATGGTCGACCTCGTCGCCATCACTTATCTTAAGTGTATACTCAATCTTTCCACATGTGGCATCACACGCATTCCCATTAGCAGGAAAATAAACACAAATATCAATTAGGAAAAGCAGTATATATATTTGTCCTAATGTCCTAGACTTTTAAAAGCTAAGAATCTTAAGTTCCTGATAGAAAATGGTTTCCCGGCGGAGTCACCATCATGTGGTTTCATTCCAAATTAACGGCGTTTTAACCTAAGATCCTAGTGACGTCAAGGTTTCTACCTAGGGGACAAGAAGAGAACAAGATCCCTAAAGATTCTCCCCAGTAGAGTCGCCATTTTTCTGTTGTGAATGGTGACGATGATGACTAGATCTCACTGTTCGACTCAATTCCCCAGCAGAGTCGCCATTTTTCTGTAGCGAGTGATTTTTGGATGTGGTTGCGAAGCACGATCGCTCTGGTACTACAGCTCGATTCATTTTTTATCCTATTAAAGCTGATGAAGGAAGGGAAATAGATGTCTCCAATTAACCCTGCTTGCATACTGAGGTTAAACAGTCAAAACTGTTGGTTTACAGATGCTACAAAGATTCGGGGTCTCTCCTAGGTTATTTTGTTGAAAAGGGGTGCTTTAGGCTATCAGTTGAGATGTTAGGACAGATATATGAAAGTATGGGATTTTGGGTTTTTTTTTTAGTGTGCTCGCTAAGATTTTTCTTTCAATCTTATGCCTACGTATTCCCATTTTTTCCGAAACAGAGAAATCAGAGCGATCGTAGTTCCTCCTATTCTACGGGAGGAAATGGTGTTTTGGTGTCTTGTTCAAAGCCCAAGACGTGAAGCTAAAGGTGGTTTGTATCTTGTTCAAAGCCCAAGATGTGAAGCTGAAGGGTCTATTTGTATCTTGTTCAAAGCCCAAGATGTGAAGCTGAAGAGGTTTGACTTTAGAGAGAATTTGTCATCTCTAAAGAGGGGTTTGTTTTGTCACAACTGTTTATAAAGGAGAATTACTTTAACCAGGATTTGTGAATCCGGCAATGCCATAATTTCCTTTATAGGGGATTTCCAACCTGAAGGGGAAGACTTTAACTCAGTTTAGAGCAATGCCATCTTTCCTTAGGAATTTCTCATGCTAAAAGAGGGACAGTGGCATGGATGTAGATGATCCCGAGGCTTGCCGCTTACAGCGATTAGATGAAGGGGAAAGAGTTGTTGATGTTTGTGTACTGTGAACGAGGCACAGCTTTGATGCTAAAAGGTTGATTGGATCAACCAGTGGTTTTCTTATATAAAGCCTAAGAGGAGGCTATTGGCCCAACAAGAGGGTGTTTTTGTGTGTCTCGTACGAAGCCCGATAGAGAGGCTAAAAGGGTTAACTCAACAGGAGATCTTTTATACTCAACAAGAGAGTGTTTTTGTATCTTGTACGAAGCCCGAGATGGAGGCTAATATGTGTCTCGTACAAAGCCCGAGAGAGAGGCTAAAAGGTTTTGACTCGACGATTGAGTATTTTTGTATCTCGTATAAAGCCCGAGATGGAGGCTATTTGACTCAACAAGAGAGTTTTTTGTATCTCGTACGAAGCCCGAGATGGAGGCTAAAATTGTTAGCTTCGCTGGGGAGAATCATTGTACAAAGCCCAAGAGGAGGCTATTGTGACTGTTTCAGTTGAGTGACAGATTCAGTATGCTGATTTAAAGAGAAAATCAGTTCTTATATGAGTAATGTTTGTACTTAGGGATTTTTTATTCGAAGATCAAGGTTATTTCCTGTTCTTTAAGGAAATGGGAAATCCAAAGGGTATTGAGACTGTCCGAGTCCACGGGGTTCCTTCCTATTCTTGAAGGGTGCTTGAGAATGTCTTGGAGACTCAAGGAAATTAGACTGTCCAAGTCTAGAGTGTCATCTTTTATACTATGCTTTGAGAAACAGTAGTAGACTCTTAGAAAGACTGCTCTATTAAGATGACTGATTTCTGTTCCTATACCTCTAGGAGGTCATCGGGACAATTTGTACGAAGCCCAAGAGGAGGCTGGAAACTTTTAAGAAGCCGAGTGGTCCTTGTATGAAGCCCAAGAGGAGGCTATCATTACCGGAGGAAGAATCATTATACGAAGCCTAAGAGGAGGCTGTGAATACTTCTAAGAAGTCAATGGGTCCTTGTACAACGCCCAAGAGGAGGCGGGGATGCTTTTAGGAAGCCTGTGGGTCCTTGAACAATGCCCAAGAGGAGGTCGATGCTTTTAAGAAGCCGATGGGTCCCCAAACCCCGATAAGTTCAAGACAGGCTATTCACGGGGAATAGATCAAGCTAGGAAAGTTCGAGAATTTGGAAGAAACTCAAGAGATGCCATTCACGGAGAAAAGATCATCTCTGGGGAATAGAGTTTCTTGACAAGTGCTTTTAAGAAGCCTGTGGGTCCCCAAACCCCGAGAAATTCAAGACAGGCCATTCACGAGGAATAGATCAAGCCAGGAAAGTTCGAGAATTTGGAAGAAACTCAAGAGATGCAATTCACGGAGAAGAGATCATCTCTGGGGAGTAGAGTTTCTTTGACAACTTCTATGAGTGACAGTCTATGAAAGGGTTCACAGAGAATGTTGCCTTTCATATCTCCATATTGTTTAACCCCAAGAGGAGGGAAGACTGTGTCTGGTAATCCTATGGGTATCTAGTTTTGACTATTTCGAAGAGAATGATCAAAACGGCTTTACCTAGTGCTAGACGTAGTTGCCGGGGAAACTCTAAATATCTATACTATTATTACACAGTTGATATGAGTTTATGAAAGAAGACTTACAGCGAAACAGCCCCACAATACAGTTATATGTATATGAAAGCGGTAAATGAAAGCATATAAACACTTACTCGGTTGTAGAGCTTCCATGCTGTTTGGTTAGTTGTTCAACAAAGAAAGATTGAAAACAACAGTATATTTCAAAATCAAAGGAGAAAGTGCTTTGAAAAAGAAATATTTTGGGGCTTACAGCTCAAGGAGAGGCCCAGGATTTTATCAGTCACTGTTGTTTTGTACAGAGGGATGGGTCTTACACTCTCTCAAGAGGCCCAAAAGGTTTAAAGAAAAAGAATGGGGCTTATAACACGAGGGTAGGCCCAAAGTTTGTTTTTCCGTTTGAAATGGCGATCGCGCCGAGATTTTCTTTTAACGCGAAGGGGCTTATATAATATCTGAGGCCCAAAATGTTTTGGTTAAAAGGGGATTGGGTCTTACACTCTAATAGAGGCCCAAAAGTTTTGAATAGGTCTTATAGCTCGAAGAGAGGCCCAGTTGATTTTTTAAAAGGCGACGATCGCGCTGTTTACTTGTACAGAGGGACTTATACAATAAGTGAGGCCCAAAATGGTTTGTACAAGGGGGTTGGGTCTTACACTCTATTAAGAGGCCCAAAAGTTTTAAGAAAAGAAATGGGTCTTACTACTCGAGGGTAGGCCCAAGGTTTTTTGTTTTAAAAAGGCGACAATCGCGCCGTTTTTTTTTTTACGGTATCGGGACTTATACAATATACTGAGGCCCAAAAATGATTTGGTCAAAAAAAGGATTGGGTCTTACACTATATTAGAGGCCCATGAGTGTTTGAAAAAGTTTTATGATGGTGAAAATCGAAGAAATCCTAATTTTATCATTTTAAAAGTAAATTCTTAAAAGAAAATCAATACAAAATGATAAAAATACCAAATAAGCAACTTGTGATTTTTGGTTGGGGTTTGAAAAATGATGTTTTAATCACAAGATGAAATAAAATTCATTTGGTCTTGATTTTCAATATGAGAATTCACTTTTAAAATGTTTTTAAAACATTAAAAAGGAATTTATTCACAAAAATACTAATTATATTAAATAAATAATATAAAACTAATTTTTTTGTGGAATAAAATATTTTGGAGTATGAATAAGAAGTGTGTAAATCAGAATTGGAAAATGATGATTTTTGCTATGTAAAAGAATTGGTTGAGTTTTTTGAGAATAAACTAATGTCACAACATCACATTCGACATCACTCATGAGTTTTGAAGATAAGAGAAAAAGGGAAGATGTCACAACATCACATTTTACATCAGAACTGCACCTTGGTTTTTCAACATATTTGCTATCAAACTTCAAACATTCATAACTCTCTCAATTTTTAACGAAATTAAAATCCGTAAGAACCTATCTTGACCAATTTTTTGCAAGGAATCCAATGGTATCACTCATACATACTGAAACTTAATGTACAGCACACACAAGGCAAAAAACCTGATCTGCACCTTAAGTTTAAAACAACATAAACTCCACATATAAACATGTTAAAGTGCAAACAGTAGGAGGATCATAACATACACATTAAGGACTACATTTTTGCTTCAAGAATTGTTCAATATGATGCATGTATGTGGACAACAAAGGAAAGCATGATTCAAAGAATTCAAGTTGTGAATTTTCCCTCTTTTTTGGAGATTTTGTGCAACCTACCAAGTGCTTTGTTCCAGAAATGATTTGATGCCTTGGACACCCTTAAATGACCTCTTGGATGCTTTTAGGATGATTGGAATCAGCTGGTACCTGCAAAAACACAAACTGTCCCTTTCTTGCAAAAGGGGTTAAAAGTGACCAAAATAGCAACTCTCTCAAATGGTGTTCCAGATGGGGAGAACCATTTGGGACAGTTCAAGGATGATATTTGGAGTGTGTTTGAGATTTTATCTGGTTTGGAAAGTGACTGAATCAAGACATGGCTTGAAAAATGCAAAAAAGTCCAATTTTGAGGTTTTGAGAGGTGACTTTGTGATGTTGTGATTACAGGTCACTTTTGATAGTTTGGACAGCTTACATATGATATATGTGAGGTGTGTGTGTGATTAGTTTGAGTGGAATTGCTCTCTAACTCAAAGACTCATAATTACTTGCTTTGGAAGGCAAATTTGAGGGGAAAGAAGAGATTTTGAGGAAAGCATCTGTTTGATGGCTTTGGTGTACTCAAACTGAGCACAAATGAGCTCTATTTATAGTATAGCAAGTTTGTTTTGGGATCCACAGTGAATGGCAACTGCAGCAGAGGTTTGGCCAATGTTGTCCAATGAAAATCCAAGTCTCCTCTAGCCATTGACTAGAGGTTAGGGCACAGGCTGCTGGTTCCCTAGTTGTTGGAGGAATCTTGACTGAATTCAGTTGCAAATGTGTCAGTCCATGCCACCTCTAAGCATCCATTAAATGCTTCAATCCAAAATTGGAGTCTTGTCCCTCTTTTAAGGATTTCTAGGTTTGGCATGCTACTTCTTGTTCCAAGGACTTTGGGGGCTTGGCTCAATGATTTTCCCCTTTAGATTTGATCCTCAGATGTGTTCAAAATGATGACAAGGCTTAAAAATTCGTGTGGCACAAGAAATGTGCAAATCTGCCCCATGAAAAATTCAGCTGCAGTAAGGCTTTTTGTAAAATCCATAACTCCCTGCTCGAGTATGCTACATGGACGTTCTAGGACTTTCTGGAAAGCTGAGATGATGTACTTCAACTTTCATGTTTGACCCCAGTCCTGGTTCAACTTGGATCATGGAGAAAAACAGCCTTGAAGTTGGGACATTCTTGCTGGAAAAATATTAGTGATGTCCTATGCAATGTTGGAACATCAGACATCTTTGAACATTAATAATTCCAAACTTTAATCACTTGTATCTTTTAATCAACTATGATATTTTGAGTTGAAGTGAATTGCATCTTTGATGCTTGTCTTGCATGGTGACAAAGCTTGAAAATTGGGTGGCACAAGAAAAGTGCACAAAATATGTCCTAAAAAAATCAGCTCGAGCAAGGCCTGTTGTGAGGTGCATAACTCCTTGCTCAAGTTGAATTAATGGGAGTTCTTATACATTTTGGAAAGCCCTAATGACATACTTTAACTTTGATGTTTGACTTTAGTCTTGGTTCAGCTTGCAAAGTCATCAAAATTGGTCTTGAACTTGTGTAGTCAAATCTGTCCTAAAAGCTGTCATGAAAATTCTGCTTTATCAATGCTTTTTACAAAAATCATATCTCCTTGTTCGAGTATGCTAAAAGGACGTTCTATGACTTTATGGAAAGCTGAGATGATGTACTTCAACTTTCATGTTTGACCCCAGACTTGGTTCAAATTGGATCATGGAGAAAAACATCCTTGAAGTTGGGACATTCTTGCTGAAAATATATTAATGATGTCCTATGCAATGTTGGAACATCAGACAACTTTGAACATTAATAATTCCAAACTTTAATCACTTGTATCTTTTAATCCACTATGATATTTTGAGTTGAAGTGAATTGCATCTTTGATGCTTGTCTTGCATGGTGACAAAGCTTGAAAATTGGGTGGCACAAGAAAAGTGCACAAAATCTGTCCTAAAAAATCACCTCGAGCAAGGCCTGTTGTGAGGTTCATAACTCCTTGATCAAGTTGAATTAATGGGAGTTCTTATACATTTTGGAAAGCCCTAATGACATACTTTAACTTTGATGTTTGACTTTGGTCTTGGTTCAGCTTGCAAAGTCATCAAAAATGGTCTTGAACTTGTGTAGTCAAATCTGTCCTAAAAGCTATCATGAAAATTCTGCTTTATCAATGCTTTTTACAAAAATCATATCTCCTTGCTCGAGTATGCTACAAGGACGTTCTAGGACTTTCTAGAAAGCTGAGACGATGTACTTCAACATTCATGTTTGACGCCAGACCTGGTTAAACTTGGATCATGGAGAAAAACATCCTTGAAGTTGGGGCATTCTTGCTGAAAAAATATTAATGATGTCCTATGCAATGTCAGAACATTGGACATTAAGAATTCCCAACTTTGATCACTTATATCTTTCAATCCTTATGATATTTTGAGTTGATTCCTTCTACAATGTTGAAGTATCAAATACCCTCTTTAAAAGTAGCTCTTACGCAAAATCAATGGATGCTTGGATCAATAGTTACAACCTTGAAAAGTTGTGCACTTGAACATGATTTTAACTTAGAAAGAATTTCTAAGTTTCTTTCAATTTGATCAATTTTGCAATTTTGCATGATTTCTTGATTTAAATTTGATCAAATTAAATCATCCATCATATTTTCTTGAGTAATAGCTTGTGAAGCTCATAGTTGACCAAAAAGTCAAACTTTGACTTTCTGCGTCAGTTGACTTTGTATTAGATGAACTTGAGGCTTGATCCACTTGAAATGTTACACTCTTGTGCTTAATTCTTGATGTGGGAGTCCTCTTGATCCTTTGTGGATGTTTAAGAGGTTAGACAAGTTGAAGATCATGTCATTCCATGATTGATCATTTGTCTAAAAGCTTTGAGAGGGTTTGAAACCCTAGTTTGATTGTAGTGAACGCTCACCCATCTTTGGGGAGACTAATGAGGTACAAAGGTACATCCATATTGTGCTGATGATTTGCACCATGATGGGAAATCTTAGTGGTCAAAATTTGGGGTATGACAGATGCCCCTATTTAATCTTCTTGGACACGAAGGTGTGAATGGCGAAGGTATTCGGGCATTCGGGGTGCAAGAGGATTAAATATCGGAATATCCAAAATTTTGATGGCGTCTATGAATGGTAGTTCACGCATTCATCTTCTTTTGCTAAGCGATGATGCTTAGAAAACGTAAAACCCCCTCGATCCTGGTTTCCTACCAAGGAACTGGTCTTAGTTGAAATAAACCTCCCTTCGATCCTGGTTTCCTACCAAGGAACTGGTCTTAGTTTCTGATTTAAACTTCCCCTCGATCCTGGTTTCCTACCAAGGAACTGGTCTTAGTTTCTTTTGTCAATAAACTTTATTGACAAGGGACGCTATGTGTAGCGGTTTTCCTCAAACTTCTCGCCGAATTTTCCTGGGGAGATGCCATTCGATGGAAAAATTTTTGATGCCAGACTTGCTGGGGAACCCAGTCGTCTGAGTTGTAGAGGTGTACAAACTTCTCTGTTGGAGATGCCATTTGTTGACTCTATTTGGGGAATGCGAGTCCCTTGAGAGACTGTCTTCACGCTTGGGGATATTACATCATACTTTTCTCGGGATCTTCCCGGAGAAATGCCATATGATGGGATCCAATTTTGAGGTGTCGATGACCTTTTCATCAGTGGTTCTTTCGGAGGAAAACTGCCGTATTGCCGAAGCTCCGATTAAGGGGCTTTCTCTAGGGTTTTCCTTAATCTGGGAAAGCAAAAATATCATCTTCAATGGCGAAGAGTGATGTTGACTGAAAGGTTCTCTGGTTTTTCAGAGGTCCAAGTTATCAAAGTGATCCAGGACCTATCTTCAATTCAGAAATAGCTGGAGGCGAGATTGTTCAGGTGATTCACTTCCTGGCGAGGAAAAAACTGACAACTCGATTGAGAGGACTGTTATCACTAGGGGATAAGACCGACTAGAGTGATAGTGATGCAATATGAATGCGAATGCAAGTAAAATGCATGATGTATGTATGTATATGATGACAAAGACTTGACACAACACACAAACTGACGGATGAACACGACTGGATACTCGGCCACTGCTGGAGATGGTTCAAGATAGCAATTCTACCTTGCTTAGGAGAAGTAGTCCTCGCGGGGAATACCGTTAATTGGGCTTAGGAGATAAGAACTCTGCCGAAGAGGTCAGATGGAATAGTCGCACCCGACATTGTTGATTCTTCATTCAGGCGCACTAGCATAGAAGGAGTACTTTGATTCTGCACTTTGAAGTTCGCTTACTTCTGGAGAAGCGGTTGATGCTCTTTTGATGTTCAACAGTCAAAAGAAATTCCCATCTTTATTTTAAAGCAGAAAAAGTTTTACAAGTAAAATTCATTTTTTTGTTTTATTTCAAGAATCGTTGATCATGTTAAAAATGTCATTCTGTAAAGCTAAAACAAATAAGAATTGCAAACAAAAGCACAAGGGCTCAAATTTTATTGATAGGATGGAAATCAACCAAACGCCTGATTCCATAGAGTAGTTACCAAGTTTAGAAAATGGTAATTTACAGGGAAAAGGGCTACGTTGAAACATAACGACCACTATCCTTCTACCAACTTTGAATTCGGGACATTCTGAGCTTCTGTCGAAGATGAACTTGACTGGAGTTTTCCTCCGATGGATGGTGTAACTACTGCTGAGGGACTTGCCTCTGTTGAACATAGTTACTTGCCATTATCCCTAATTTTTGCCTGGATTGTACTTTGATGTTTCCAATCCACCGGGATGATTATTGATCATGTCTCTAATTTTTGCCTGGACCGCCCTTTCGGGTTTTCAGTCCACCGAGTCGTTTTTTTTTTTAGTTTAGGCGAAGTATTTCTTGACTACATCAACATTCGTGGGGTAGGAAAATCCTCTCAGTCCATGGTTGCAAGTCTCAAGGCGCCGCCTGAGAAAGTTTTCGTGACCACATAGGGGCCATCATAATTCGTAGTCCATTTGCCTCGCGAATCAGTGAGAGATGATTGTATCTTCTTGAGCAGTTTGAAGATTGGCGAGCAGGTCACGGTCATGAGGAATGTGAATCTGGAGATGTAGTTCAAACGTCCCAGGAATCCTCTGACTTGTTTTTCAGTTTTCGGAGAAGGCATTTCTTGAATGGCCTTGACCTTGTCAGGATCAACCTCAATTCCTTTCTGGCTGACGATGAACCCTAAAAGTTTCCCTGAACGGACACCGAAGGTGTATTTGTTGGGATTCAAGGGGAGTTTGTACTTTTGCAAACGCTCGAATAGTTTTGACAGGTGGTTCACATGCTCCTCCTCTGTCTTAGATTTTGCAATCATATCATCGACATACACTTCGATTTCTTTGTGTATCATGTCATGAAACAGAGTAGTCATGGCCCTTTGATAGGTTGCCCCGGCGTTCTTCAAACCGAACGGCATTACCTTGTAACAAAAGGTACCCCATGGGGTAATGAATGAAGTTTTTTCCATGTCTTTCGGCGCCATTTTGATTTGGTTATAGCCCGAGAATCCATCCATGAAGGAGAAAACTTTAAACTTTGCTGTATTGTCTACCAGCATGTCAATGTGTGGTAAAGGAAAGTCGTCCTTTGGACTAGCCTTGTTTAAATCCCTGTAGTCGACACACATTCTGACCTTTCCGTCCTTTTTCGGAACGGGTACGATATTGGCTAACCATTGAGGATATTCTGATGTAGCGAGGAGACCCGCGTCAATCTGTTTTTGTACCTCTTCTTTGATTTCGATGGCCATGTCCGGATGAGTGCGTCTCAACCTTTGCCTTACTGGCAAACATTCCGATCTCAACGGTAAATGATGTTCCACGATGCTGGTATCCAACCCTGGCATATCCTGATAGGACCAAGCGAATACATCGGGGAATTCTTTGAGAAGCTTTATCAAACTCTCTTTGGCAGTTGGACCGAGCAGTGCCCCGATCCTGATTTCTTTTCTCTCCATTTCTGAACTCAAGTTTACCGTTTCCAACGACTCTTCGTGAGGTTCAATGGATCTTTCCTCTTGTCTGAGTAATCGGGAGATCTCTTCTGGAATTTCGTTGTCAACTTCTTCTTCAGCCCCAAATACCGGGAACTCAAAGTTGGGAGAAGGCATCGGATCGTATGTTTCAACGGGGTTTAAAACAAGCAATCTGCATGACGTTATGATTCGTGTTTAGAAGAGATAGAGAAAATGCAAGTGTGTGCAGTGTATTTTTCTTTTACTGCTTGTTTTTATTTGAATTGTTTTTTAGGATTACCATTTTCTGAGAAAAGCGAAAAGAGAAAACAGCAATTAATGTGGAAATTACAGAACGACGTTATTTTATTAATGAACAAGTCGATTCTTGAAACTACAGCCATATAAAACAAAACTTTGTCGCTTTGGGCTAAGCGAAGAGGGAAAATTTACAGAAAGCGAGCCCTATTAAAACATTTGTTTCACCTGGGCAAGGTGAAACGTTAAAGATGGCAATTACTTTGATTGGCGAACGATCTTCGGAGCATCGACAGCAACCCATTAGCGGCGAACTCCTCGGTGAATCACAAAGTCTGGCACCTTCCTTGATTTGTCTTCAGAAATAACGCTATTTTCTGGTGGAGCAGGATCATTGGAATCTGTTTCCCAGGCAGAGTTGTCGTAGGAGAATTCCTCTGTTGCATTTTGCATAGCATTTGTGCTATCAGCTGTATCTCCCCATCCAGTTGGCTGAATATCTTCGAGCCTGATACGAGAGCTTTCGGGAGCGGTGTATTTGACCATATAGTCGTACTTTCCACTCGGTTGTCCCAAGGTGTCCCACACTTCTTTCGAACTGGATGAGTCATCCCTCTCGATGATGTTGACCTCGGGAAAAGCATAGTTGATGAATTCAAGTCCTGCAAATGTTGCAAATTCATCGTCATGTTGAGTAGTTTCTGAATGACCTGAGTGTTGATCCCATGACATGGTGGGGACACAGGTATTCTGTTCAATGATGCTCAGCTGAGTTTCATTACTCGGCTGACTTTCTGGCCCCAAGTCTCCTGGGTAAGGCTGCCACATTGGCAGGCCATCCATTAGGCCATAGTAATTGTGGTCAAAGTTGTCTTTCATCAGAGTGTCCTCCTCTAATGAATTTGGCGGAGCACGGCATCCTTCCGGATCACAATCTCCGTATATCTATTCGACATATGGCCGTGGTATAAATCTCGGACTCTGTGCGGGATAACAAAATGGCGTAGGCACCTCTTCCTGAGACATATAACCGTCCTTGTTAAGATAGGACTTCCATTCTTCATCTGTGTCGGAGGGATCCTCCTCATTGATAGCATGGACTATTTGAGACACTGGGTGAAGGAAACCTCCACTGTGGAAGAAGTTCTGAATGGGATGAAGACTTTCATCATTAGCAGCTGTCCGGGTACAGGTTGCAGAAAAACCAAGACCCTTCTTTGTTGTATTGCTAGTAGGAATGACAAGTTGTCCCCATCCTGTTGTATCGGTACTCTCGACCGCTTTAATAGCATCTTTGTATGAGGAAATCGAAGTTCCTCCTCCGGATTATTCGTCCTTGTGTAATGAAAGTGCTTGGAACTGGGTTCCGATTATCCCTTCTGGTTCCACATAAGTGGATGACGATAAATTGCTGACGAGCAAGGCCTTTTCCCTACAGACTGTGATGAGTTGGCCGTTCTGGACGAACTTTAACTTTTGGTGGAGGGTTGAAGTGACCGCTCCAGCCTGATGTATCCAAGATCTTCCTAATAAACAACTGTACATTGCTTGGATGTCCATGACCTGGAAGGTGACTTAGAAAGTGTGAGGACCAATAGTTATGGGAAGGTCAACTTCGTCGATAACTGTTTTTCTGGATCCGGTGAACGCTTTGACGACGACCTCACTGGTTCTCATCGGAGGGCCCTTGAATGATAATTGAGTCAAAGTGGACTTCAGCATAACATTCAGGGCTGACCCTGTGTCTACCAGTATGCTGGCTAAAGCATCGTCCTGGCAGTTGACTGTGACATTGAGCGCCATGTTATGACGGCGACCCTCTTCAGGTAATTCCTCATCACTAAATCCCAAGTTATTGCAAGAAGTGATGTTAGAGACAATACTATTGAACTGTCTGATTGTTACATCCTGTTCCACAAAGGCTTGCTCCAAGACTTTCTATAGAGCCTCCCTGTGCGCTTCTGAACTGAGTAACAGTGATAATACCGAGATCTTTAAAGGAGTCTGTAACAGTTGATCGACAATGTTGTATTCACTCCTTTGGATGAGCTTCAGCATCTCATCATCATTTTTCGAAAGGTCGAGATTACTGGATTGACCGACTGATGGAACGGGAGCTTCTTTCTGAAGTTCCTTTTCTTTGTTAGACACTTCAACTCCTCTGTTGAAGATTCTACCACTCCGTGTTACACGACTGATGTCTGCAATATTCACGGCGGAGGGTAATGGAATTTCCTTTCCATTTTCAATTGTTGTTGCACCGTATTTGTAAGGGATTACCTTAGCTGATTCATACGGTAGTGGTCCCGGCAGATATATGACTATGGAAACCTTCTGGTTTTTCTGACCATCGTAAGTAATCTTAATCTGTTCTTGGTTGGGAATTCTTGATTCTTCAAGCAGAGGGATAATGGTGAAAACATCCCTGGTCCTCTGATGATCAGAGATGACAACAACGTCCTCAATTTGATTGGCAAGGTAGTTCAGCGACCAATTGATGGGTCCGGAACCTGGATATGGGCGGATCTCTCCACGATCCACCTGCCCCTGGAGAGCTGCTCGCACAAGGTAGCACCCTTGGTTACTTTGCAAACAGACTCCACAACATTCATAATTGTGTGGTGGCACCTGGCCACGCCTACTTTAAATACAATGTAACCTCACTAGGTTAGCTTCCATGAGTCGGACATCCTGACTTTGACGCCGAGTGGGGTTTCTGTTATTGATACTAATTTACTGAGTATCTTCATCCATGTAGATTGGCATCCACCAATGATTTAACAAGTACTGAAGTGCTTCCTGGACAAGGGCACATCCCTGATCATTTTCGCAACCCGCTTTACAGCTGTGATAATTATGTGATATCGAGAATCCGAGTCGGACCTGCTCAGCATGCAACTCTACCAAGTTGGTATTCGTTAAGCGAATATCAAAGATTTGAACCATGTTGATCTGATAGGGATTCCTATCATGGTAGTCTTGGATCCATCCAAGATCCATCTGACGCTGAAGGGCCTCCTGTATGAAAGAGCATCCCTGTTTATTTACCGAGCAAGTCAGACAAGAACTGTAATCGTGCCGCAGCAGATTATGATATTGGCTTTGCCTTTAGTGCATTGCCACCAAGTTGGCATTCATCGCACGGATGTCGTGGTTTTGAATGACGTTGGAATTCGTGTAAACCATGTTAATTCCACGAACTTGGTGCTCTTGGATCCATCTGAGATCCATCTATTCCTGCAGAGCTGCTTGCACCACAGAACATCCTTGATTGTTTTTAGAGCAGACATCACACTGGTGATAATTATGAGGTGGCACATGGCCGTACCCACTCTGTCTACAATGCATCTTGACCAGATTGGCCCTCAACAAGAGTACATCGTGAATTTGATAGACATTATTAAATTATTTCTCAATCAGGTAGACTGCAGCTTTCTCATGTTGAGGCAGCGGGTTTGTGAAAACATTGGGATTCGTATCTTTGAAAGATAAGAGCCAGCTCCTAACAAGCTTTTGCACGTCAGATTTGAAACTGAGGCAGTTCTCTATGTTATGCCCTGATCCTCCTTGATGATAAGGGCATATCTGATCCACCTTAAACCAAAAAGGTAGATTTTCCAGTACTGTAAGAGGGGACTTAGAATGGATGTGCCCCTTAGCCAGTAGTAACAGAAATAGTTCTGCGTACAACTTGGGTATAGGATCAAACCCTGGTAACCGTGTTGTACGGTTGTTATTATATGGAGGACGAGCCTGCTGAAGAGGTTGTTGTGTCTTTTGTTGATTAGGTCGGCTTTGCACAACCTGAGGTTGATACGTAAGAATAGGCGCAGGGCTGATAGCAGGAGTTACAGCTGCTACCGGTTGATAACGTCGCCTTTGCTTTCCGAGAGAGATATTCCTAATATCTTGCTCTTTTTTCTTAGGGAGAGCACTACCGTATCGTTTTGTACTACTCAATGATCCAGCGTCTTTTACCAAATATCCTTCTCGGACGGCTTCCTCAAGACGAACTCTTATGCCCACCATCTCGGTGAAATCACTGGGCGCACTGGCAACCATTCTGTCATAGTAAAATGAGCTTAAGGTTTTTAAGAAGATCTTTGTCATCTCTTTTTCCTCAAGAGGTGGATAAATCTGAGTGGAAATCTCGCGCCATCTCTGAGCGTATTCCTTAAAGGTTTCCTTGTCCTTTTGTGACATTGATCTGAGTTGATATCTGTCCGGTGCCATGTCCAAATTGTATTTGTATTGTTGGACGAAGGCAGTACCAAGATCTCTGAATGTGTTAATCGTAGCACGATTTAAACCCATGTACCATTTTAAGGCGGAACCGGTTAAACTATCCTGAAAGTAGTGAATCAGTAGGTCCTGATTCTCCGTCTCAGCTGACATTCGCCGAGCGTACATCACCAAATGGCTCTGAGGGCAAGAGTTACCCTTGTATTTTTCAAAGTCGGGCACTTGAAATTTGTGCGGAACTTTCACATTGGGGACCAAGCAGAGGTCTGCTGCGTCCTTTCTAAATAGATCCTGACCGCGGATGGCTTGCAGTTCTTTCTGCATTTCCAATAACTATTCCTGGAATTCATCCATTCTATCGAACATAGTTTCCTTCTTACCAGAAGGTTTCGGCGGAATCTATCCTTCTGGGACAGTGTGCACCACAGGGGGTGGGACCGTGACTACGGCAGTGAATCTTGGCGTTTCCCGAAGTTTGTAACCTTCAGGAGTCTTCAGTATGCCCCTGGCATCTTCGCTTTCCCGAAGTTTGTAACCTTCAGGCCCAGCGGCTTTTGTTATGATTCCTGATCTTCAGTGATCGGCAGAACATATCCTTCCGGGATATAGTTAACAGGCATGCCCCAAGGACGATCCTTCGGCATTTGATACCTAGGACCATACTTCTCCACTATGGGCATTGAGGTGATCTCTGAGATCACAGTCCTTTGTAGTTGAGCTTCTGCCATGGGTTGCATGTCGTTACGAAGCTTTCTCATATCCTCTCTCAAAGCGTCGATCTCTTCTTTCAACTCTCTATTTTCTTCCTCAAGATCATCCATCTTTTTCTGACGATAGGCCCGAGTATTATACGAATGAGACAGTTTGACTCTAGAATCGATACACAAATGTGAGATTCGTAGGTAAGAAGAATACGCGATGTGAGAATGATGAATGCAATGATTATATTAATTGTTTTTTGGTTTAATCAAAATAAACTTCGACAATTAGATTGCAAATATCAAACAGTGGGGAAACCCCTTTTTATTGAATTCAAAGGATTACAGAAATGGAAATACAGTAGATTACAAGGTGCAGAAACAGAAACCTAAGCTAATGGGCCCCGAGTCCTCTCTGAAGAGAAATCGGGTGCTGATTCTGGTACTTTCCTTTTCTTTGACCGGGGCTCTTGGGCCGTTGTCGGGTTGTCATTCCTTTGCCAGGTGAAAGGAGCGAGCAAATTCCTTTGGTCATCTTGATTCTCTACAGCATGTTACTCCAAAATTTCAATCAGAGCGTCCTTTTCTTTCAGTAGTTGTTGTATTTTGATGCACTCTACATTAAGGGTGCGGTACTTGTTCTTCCAAGACCTCCTCTCCCGTTGAACTTTGTTGAGAGTAACCTGGAGCTTTTCAGTCTCAGTCATGAAGTACATGACGGACTCCCTCGGTGGAATAACTCCGTGACGAGGATAAGGCATCTTTAGCTTGAGAGCTCTAGTTTGTACCCAGTGGAGATAAGGCTCCACCGAGACAGTCCGGTTTTCCTAGAGACTCCCGTCCTTTCTTATGAACATGTTTCCAAGCGTGCACTATTTCCGTCTTTAGTGCTCTATCACTTTCTCCTTCCTTGAAGAAAAGACCTTCCAGATGAGCATTACGCGGGACATGCCTCATTGGGTATCCAAATTGACGACGAACCAATACCGGATGGTAGTTGATTCCTCCCTTAGTTCCTATAAGGGGTACGTTGGGGAACTTTCCACAAAAATCAATTATCCTGATCCCGTCATAAATCCTATTACACCAGTCAATGTCAGAGTTGGTGAGTGACATGATTTTCTGCGACCAACGTAAGGCACTCTTGTGATACCAAAAAGCAGCAGACCTGGGAAAATGGGAGATAAACCATTTGTATAGCAGAGGTACACAGCACGTGATCTCCCCTCCGCTGTACAAATTTCCCAAGTGTACAGAATGATACGCATCTGCGAGCAAAGTCGGCACAAGGTTTCCAATGAGAAAAACCTTAATGGAGTTGATATCGACGAAGTTATTAATGTTGGGCAACAGAAATAACCCGTAGGTGAGTAAAACAAAGATGCTTTCAAAAGCAGTCACGTTCCCAATACTGGAAAAGTACAGGGCTTTCTTTGTCATGAACTGGGCTGGCAAACCTTGTATGCCACCCTTAGTGGTCATGTGAGTCCTGACCTCAGACTCGTCCAAATGAATTGCTCTTGCAATGGTCTGATTCTTTGGAATTTCTTCCAGTCCAGAAAATGGAGCTCGATCAGTGATGTGTAGATCAATCAGATGAGAATATTCCTCCAGCGTTGGTGCTAGCTAGTAATCCAAGAATGTGAAACAATGATAGACCGGATCGTAGAATTGAACGAGCGCATCCATGATTCCCTCAATCACATAGACTCTTAGCAGAGATAGCAAACCTCCGTACTTGGCTCTGAAAGCCTCTTGGTTTGTGATCATCCTTGCCAAACCTCTTAAATCCTCTAGTTTTGGAATCCTGAAGGTGTACTTATGAGTTCTCCTTCTACCGAAATCCATTAGCGCAATCCTTTTCTCTGATATTTGCAATCACAGTCTTAGTTTAATTTAAAAAACAGAGAGACTAGAAGAGAATTTTTTTTTTAATGTTTTAATGTTTTTTAAATGAATGCATGAATGCAGCACACAAAAACATAGAAAAAACATGGGGTCAAAGGGTCGTTGTCATGAAGTCAAGGCTCTACCCATCCCCAAAGGTTTATACTAGGGTGATTTTTTGTACCTATACTCAAAATCATCAGCTCCTCCTAGGATAACAAACAACAAGCGAATCGCCAACGAGCTGTATGAAATCTTAGAGTAAATGCTATTCACCGAGAATAGATCATCAGCCTCAAATGAGGGTAGTATCGCATGACAACTATTTCCGATAGCTTCCGCACTACAAAAGGGTTGGCTCCTCAGCTTCTCAGACGTCACAATCGGCCCATTGCCTATGAGAGGGAATGGTTTGCATTGGGTAGCCTCCATTGAGGTTGATGGTCGACCTTGTCGCCATCACTTATCTTAAGTGTATACTCAATCTTTCCACATGCGGCATCACACGCATTCCCATTAGCAGGAAAATAAACACAGATATCAATTAGGAAAAGCAGTATATATATTTGTCCTAATGTCCTAGACTTTCAAAAGCTACGAATCTTAAGTTCCTGACAGAAAATGGTTTCCCGACGGAGTCACCATCCTGTGGTTTCATTCTAAATTAACGGCGTTTTGACCTAAGATCCTAGTGACGTCAAGGTTCTACCTAGGGGACAAGAAGAGAACAAGATCCCTAAAGATTCTACCCAGCAGAGTCGCCATTTTTCTGTTGTGAATGGTGACGATGATGACTAGATCTCACTGTTCGACTCAATTCCCCAGCAGAGTCGCCATTTTTCTGTAGCGAGTGATTTTTGGATGTGGTTGCGAAGCACGATCGCTCTGGTACTACAGCTCGATTCATTTTTTATCCTTTTAAAGCTGATGAAGGAAGGGAAATAGATGTCTTCAATTAACCCTGCTTGCATACTGAGGTTAAACAGTCCAAACTGTTGGTTTACAGATGCTACAAAGATTCGGGGTCTCTCCTAGGTTATTTTGTTGAAAAGGGGTGCTTTAGGCTATCGGTTGAGATGTTAGGACAGATATATGAAAGTATGGGATTTTAGGTTTTTGTTTAGTGTGCTCGCTAAGATTTTTCTTTCAATCTTATGCCTACGTATTCCCGTTTTTTCCGAAACAGGGAAATCAGGGCGATCGTAGTTCCTCCTATTCTACGGGAGGAAATGGTGTTTTGGTGTCTTGTTCAAAGCCCAACACGTGAAGCTAAAGGTGGTTTTTATCTTGTTCAAAGCCCAAGATGTGAAGCTGAAGAGGTTTGACTTTAGAGAGAATTTGTCATCTCTAAATAGGGGTTTGTTTTGTCACAACTGTTTATAAAGGAGAATTACTTTAACCAGGATTTGTGAATCCGGCAATGCCATAATTTCCTTTATAGAGGATTTCCAACCTGAAGGGGAAGACTTTAACTCAGTTTAGAGCAATGCCGTCTTTCCTTAGGAATTTCTCATGCTAAAAGAGGGACAGTGGCATGGATGTAGATGATCCAGAGGCTTACCGCTTACAGCGATTAGATGAAGGGGAAAGTGTTGTTGATGTTTGTGTACTGTGAACGAGGCACAACTTTGATGCTAAAAGGTTGATTGGATCAACCAGTGGTTTTTTTATATAAAGCCTAAGAGGAGGCTATTGGCCCAACAAGAGGGAGTTTTTGTGTGTCTCGTACGAAGCCCGAGAGAGAGGCTAAAAGGGTTGACTCAATAGGAGAATCTTTTATACTCAACAAGAGAGTGTTTTTGTATCTCGTATGAAGCCCGAGATGGAGGCTAATATGTGTCTCCTACAAAGCCCGAGAGAGAGGCGAAAAGGTTTTGACTCGACGATGGAGTCTTTTGGTATCTCGTATAAAGCCTGAGATGGAGGCTATTTGACTCAACAAGAGAGTTTTTTGTATCTCGTATGAAGCCCGAGATGGAGGCTAAAATTGTTAGCTCTGCTGGGGAGAATCATTATACAAAGCCCAAGAGGAGGCTATTGTGACTATTTCAGTTGAGTGACAGGTCCAGTATGCTGATTTAAAGAGAAAATCAGTTCTTATATGAGTAATGTTTGTACTCAGGGATTTTTGATTCGAGGATCAAGGTTATTTCCTGTTCTTTAAGGAAATGGGAAATCCAAAGGGTATTGAGACTGTCCGAGTCCATGGGGTTCCTTCCTATTCTTGAAGGGTGCTTGAGAATGTCTTGGAGACTCAAGGAAATTAGATTGTCCAAGTCTAGAGTGTCGTCTTTTGTACTATGCTTTGAGAAACAGTAGTAGACTCTTAGAAAGACTGCTCTATTAAGATGACTGATTTCTGTTTCTATACCTCTAGGAGGTCGTCGGGACAATTTGTACGAAGCCCAAGAGGAGGCTGGAAACTTTTAAGAAGCCGAGTGGTCCTTGTATGAAGCCCAAGAGGAGGCTATCATTCCCGGAGGAAGAATCATTATACGAAGCCTAAGAGGAGGCTGTGAATACTTCTAAGAAGCCGATGGGTCCTTGTACAACGCCCAAGAGGAGGCGGGGATGCTTTTAGGAAGCCTGTGGGTCCTTGAACAATGCCCAAGAGGAGGCCGATGCTTTTAAGAAGCCGATGGGTCCCCAAACCCCGGAAGTTCAAGACAGGCTATTCACGAGGAATAGATCAAGCCAGGAAAGTTCGAGAATTTGGAAGAAACTCAAGAGATGCCATTCACGGAGAAAAGATCATCTCTGGGGAATAAAGTTTCTTGACAAGTGCTTTTAAGAAGCCTGTGGGTCCCCAAACCCCGAGAAATTCAAGACAAGCCATTCACGAGGAATAGATCAAGCCAGGAAAGTTCGAGAATTTGGAAGAAACTCAAGAGATGCAATTCACGTAGAAGAGATCATCTCTGGGGAGTAGAGTTTCTTTGACAAAATTCTACGAGTGACAGTCTATGAAAGGGTTCACAGAGAATGATGCCTTTCATATCTCCATATTGTTTAACCCCAAGAGGAGGGAAGACTGTGTCTGGTAATCCTATGCGGATCTAGTTTTGACTATTTCTAAGAGAATGATCGAAACGGCTTTACCTAGTGCTAGACGTAGTTGCCGGGGAAACTCTAAATATCTATACTATTATTACATAGTTGATATGAGTTTATGAAAGAAGACTTACAGCGAAACAGCCCCACAATACAATTATATGTATATGAAAGCGGTAAATGAAAGCATATAAACACTTACTCGGTTGTAGAGCTTCCATGCTGTTTGGTTAGTTGTGCAACAAAGAAAGATTGAAAACAACAGTATATTTTAAAATCAAAGGAGACAGTGCTTTGCAAAAGAAAGATTTTGGGGCTTACAGCTCAAGGAGAGGCCCAGGGTTTTATCAGTGAGCGCACTATTGTTTTGTACAGAAGGATGGGTCTTACACTCTCTCAAGAGGCCCAAAAGGTTTAAAGAAAAAGAATGGGGCTTATAACACGAGGGTAGGCCCAAAGTTTGTTTTTCCGTTTGAAATGGCGATCGCGCCGAGATTTTCTTTTAACGCGAAGGGGCTTATATAATATCTGAGGCCCAAAATGTTTTGGTTAAAAGGGGATTGGGTCTTATACTCTAATAGAGGCCCAAAAGTTTTGAATGGGTCTTATATCAAAGAGATGCCTAGTTGATTTTTTAAAAGGCGACGATCGCGCCGTTTACTTGTACAGAGGGACTTATACAATAAGTGAGGCCCAAAATGGTTTGTACAAGGGGGTTGGGTCTTACACTCTATTAAGAGACCCAAAAGTTTTAAGAAAAGAAATGGGTCTTACTACTCGAGGGGGGTCTTACTACTCGAGGGTAGGCCCAAGGTTTTTTGTTTTGAAAAGGCGACGATCGCGCCGTTTGTTTTTGACGGTATCGGGACTTATACAATATACTGAGGCCCAAAAATGATTTGGTCAAAAAAAGGATTGGGTCTTACACTCTATTAGAGGCCCATGAGTGTTTGAAAAAGTTTTATGATGATGAAAATCGAAGAAATCCTAATTTTATCATTTTAAAAGTAAATTCTTACAAGAAAATCAATACCAAATGATAAAAATACCAAATAAGCAACTTGTGATTTTTGGTTGGGGTTTGAAAAATGATGTTTTAATCACAAGATGAAATAAAATTCATTTGGTCTTGATTTTCAATATGAGAATTCACTTTTAAAATGTTTTAAAAACATTAAAAAGGAATTTATCCACAAAAATACTAATTATATTAAATAAATAATATAAAACTAATTTTTTTGCGGAATAAAATATTTTGGAGTATGAATAAGAATTGTGTAAAACAGAATTGGAAAATGATGATTTTTGCTATGTAAAAGAATTGGTTGAGTTTTTTTAGAATAAAATAATGTCACAACATCACATTCGACATCACTCATGAGTTTTGAAGATAAGAGAAAAAGGGAAGATGTCACAACATCACATTTGACATCAGAACTGCACCTTGGTTTTTCAACATCTTTGCTATCAAACTTCAAACATTCATAACTCTCTCAATTTTTAACGAAATTAAAATCCGTAAGAACCTATCTTGACCAATTTTTCGCAAGGAATCCAATGGTATCACTCATACATACTGAAACTTAATGTACAGCACACACAAGGTAAAAAACTAGATTTGCACCTTAAGTTTAAAACAACATAAACTCCACATATAAACATGTTAAAGTGCAAACAGTAGGAGGATCATAACATACACATTAAGGACTACATTTTTGCTTCAAGAATTGTTCAATATGATGCATGTATGTGGACAACAAAGGAAAGCATGATTCAAAGAATTCAAGTTGTGAATTTTACCTCTTTTTTGGAGATCTTGTGCAACCTACCAAGTGCTTTGTTCCAGAAATGATTTGATGCCTTAGACACCCTCAAATGACCTCTTGGATGCTTTTAGGATGATTGGAATCAGCTGGTACCTGCAAAAACATAAACTGTCCCTTTCTTGCAAAAGGGGTTAAAAGTGACCAAAATAGCAACTCTCTCAAATGGTGTTCCAGATGGGGGAACCATTTGGGACAGTTCAAGGATGATATTTTGAGTGTGTTTGAGGTTTTATCTGGTTTGGAAAGTGACTGAATCAAGACATGGCTTGAAAAATGCAAAAAAGTCCAATTTTGAGGTTTTGAGAGGTGACTTTATGATGTTGTGATTACAGGTCACTTTTGATAGTTTGGACAGCTTACATATGACATATGTGAGGTGTGTGTGTGATTAGTTTGAGTGGAATTGCTCTCTAACTCAAAAACTCAGAATTACTTGCTTTGGAAGGCAAATTTGAGGGGAAAGAAGAGATTTTGAGGAAAGCATCTGTTTGATGGCTTTGGTGTACTCAAACTGAGCACAAATGAGCTCTATTTATAGTAGAGCAAGTTTGTTTTGGGATCCAAAGTGAATGGCAACTGCAGCAGAGGTTTGGCCAATGTTGTCCAATGAAAATCCAAGTCACCTCTAGCCATTAACTAGAGGTTAGGGCACAGGCTGCTGGCTCCCTAGTTGTTGGAGGAATCTTGACTGAATTCAGTTGCAAGTGTGTCAGTCCATGCCACCTCTAAGCATCCATTAAATGCTTCAATCCAAAATTGGAGTCTTGTCCCTCTTTTAGGGATTTCTAGGTTTGGCATGCTACTTCTTGTTCCAAGGATTTTGCAGGCTTGGCTCAGTGATTGTCCCCTTTAGATTTGATCCTCAGATGTGTTCAAAATGATGACAAGGCTTAAAAATTCGTGTGGCACAAGAAATGTGCAAATCTGCCCCATGAAAAATTCAGCTGCAACAAGCCTTTTTATAAAATCCATAACTCCCTGCTCGAGTATGCTACATGGACATTCTAGGACTTTCTGGAAAGCTGAGATGATGTACTTCAACTTTCATGTTTGACCCCAGACTTGGTTCAACTTGGATCATGGAGAAAAACAGCCTTGAAGTTGGGACATTCTTGCTAGAAAAATATTAGTGATGTCCTATGCAATGTTGGAACATCAGACATCTTTGAACATTAATAATTCCAAACTTTAATCACTTGTATCTTTTAATCCACTATGATATTTTGAGTTGAAGTGAATTGCATCTTTGATGCTTGTCTTGCATGGTGACAAAGCTTGAAAATTGGGTGGCACAAGAAAAGTGCACAAAATCTGTCCTAAAAAAATCAGCTCGAGCAAGGCCTGTTGTGAGGTGCATAACTCCTTGCTCAAGTTGAATTAATGGGAGTTCTTATACATTTTGGAAAGCCCTAATGACATAATTTAACTTTGATGTTTGACTTTGGTCTTGGTTCAGCTTGCAAAGTCATCAAAAATGGTCTTGAACTTGTGTAGTCAAATCTGTCCTAAAAGCTGTCATGAAAATTCTGCTTTATCAATGCTTTTTACAAAAATCATATCTCCTTGTTCGAGTATGCTACAAGGACATTCTAGGACTTTATGGAAAGCTGAGATGATGTACTTCAACTTTCATGTTTGACCCCAGACCTGGTTCAACTTGGATCATGGAGAAAAATATCCTTGAAGTTGGGACATTCTTGCTGAAAAAATATTAATTATGTCCTATGCAATGTTGGAACATCAGACAACTTTGAACATTAATAATTCCAAACTTTAATCACTTGTATCTTTTAATCCACTATGATATTTTGAGTTGAAGTGAATTGCATCTTTGATGCTTGTCTTGCATGGTGACAAAGCTTGAAAATTGGGTGGCACAAGAAAAGTGCACAAAATCTGTCCTAAAAAATCAGCTCGAGCAAGGCCTGTTGTGAGGTTCATAACTCCTTTCTCAAGTTGAATTAATGGGAGTTCTTATACATTTTGGAAAGCCCTAATGACATACTTTAACTTTTATGTTTGACTTTGGTCTTGGTTCAGCTTGCAAAGTCATCAAAAATGGTCTTGAACTTGTGTAGTCAAATCTTTCCTAAAAGCTGTCATGAAAATTATGCTTTATCAATGCTTTTTACAAAAATCATATCTCCTTGCCTGAGTATGCTACAAGGAAGTTCTAGGACTTTCTGGAAAGCTGAGATGATGTACTTCAACTTTCATGTTTGACCCCAGACCTGGTTCAACTTGGATCATGGAGAAAAACATCCTTGAAGTTGGGGCATTCTTGCAGAAAAAATATTAATGATGTCCTATGCAATGTCAGAACATTGGACATTAAGAATTCCCAACTTTGATCACTTATATCTTTCAATCCTTATGATATTTTGAGTTGATTCCTTCTACAATGTTGAAGTATGAAATACCCTCTTTAAAAGTAGCTCTTACGCAAAATCAATGGATGCTTGGATCAATAGTTACAACCTTGAAAAGTTGTGCACTTGAACATGATTTTAACTTAGAAAAAATTTCTAAGTTTCTTTCAATTTGATCAATTTTGCAATTTTGCATGATTTCTTGATTTAAATTTGATCAAATTAAATCATCCATCATATTTTCTTGAGTAATGGCATATGAAGCTCATAGTTGACCAAAAAGTCAAACTTTGACTTTCTGCGTCAGTTGACTTTGTATTAGATGAACTTGAGGCTTGATCCACTTGAAATGTTGCACTCTTGTGCTTAATTCTTGATGTGGGAGTCCTCTTGATCCTTTGTGGATGTTTAAGAGGTTAGACAAGTTGAAGATCATGTCATTCCTTGATTGATCATTTGTCTAAAAGCTCTGAGAGGGTTTGAAACCCTAGTTTGATTGTAGTGAACGCTCACCCATCTTTGGGGAGACTAATGAGGTACAAAGGTACATCCATATTGTGTTGATGATTTGCACCATGATGGGAAATCTTAGTGGTCAAATTTTGGGGTATGACAACTGCATGTCAGTTAAAACACCAATTTGCACTTCTTCTCAGTCAACCACAGTCTATCTGTTAATATACTGAGTTTTCTTTTGGGTTAATCACCTTTCCTTGGTTAATCATCCTTTTTCTTCAATTAACCACAGCCCGTCTGTTAATATACTGAGCTCCTTTTGAGTTAATCATCTTCTCTTGGTTAATCACTCGCTTCTTTTCGGTTAACCACGGTATTTCTGTTAAAACCGAATCTTCAGTGGTTAGCAACCTCTTTTGGTTCAATACCCCTTTTCGTTGGTCAAGTACCGTTTATTCGGTCAGTACCAACATACCCAGTGGGTCACGATCTTTGCTTGGTTCCACACCCATTCTTTGGGTCACAACCTTTGCTTGGTTCTACACCCGTTCTTTTGGTTGAGCACAGTTTATTTGTTAAAACCTTTTCTCTCCCCCAGAGTTGCAACCTTTGCTTTTCTCAGTCAATCACTGTTGATCAGTTAGTATACCGAAATTCCTTCAGAGTCAAACACATTCCCTTGGTTCAGTACTATCTCTTTTTGGTTCTTCAGAGCCAGCCTATTGACAACAAACCTTTTTCCCCACAGAGTCTTAATCTCTTTTTCTTCGGTTAACCACTGCCATTCAATTACCATACCGAGCCCCTTTTTCTCTTGGTTTCAACACCATCCCTTTGTTTGTTCCCCAATAGGGTTTCTTACCCTCTGGTCCCCAGCACATTTGCTTTGTTCTCTTACCTCCCCAGTGGAGTCTCTTTTATTCCTTTTTGCTCCTTTATTTTCTTGGTTTTGACACCACTCTTGCACGTTATCCTCAGTAGTTACTATTTTTCCTTTGCACTCTTTTCTTGGTTTTGACACCAATTCTTTTGAATCCCCAGCAGAACTTCCTTTTTTCTTTTGTTCTTGGTTTTGTCACCACTTTTTTCCTCTTTTCTTTTTCCGTCTTGGTTCCCCGAACTACGGAACCTCTGATTCTGCATTCTTTCGAATGTATGATATGTAGGCACGAGATCACGATGATCTTGGCGAGCACCCTTCCACCTTCTCCGCTCCTTCCTCTTTCTTGTCCCTGGTTCCATGAACTACGGAGCTCTGATTTCCTCATTGCACTATGAGGGTACGTAGGCACGAGGACCCTAATCCTCCGCGAGCACTTTCTTTCTTTTTTTCTCTTTCTTTTTTTCTCTTTCTTTTCCTTTCTCTCTCCTCTTCTCTAGCTAAAACCCTTTAGATAGATAACCCATCCAAGCCTAGAAGCAAGCGAAATGGTTCCCGTTGAGTACGACGGATGCGTAAGGTGCTAGTACCTTCCTTTCGCATAACCGACCCCTGTTCCCGTTTCTCTTCCCCTTGGGTTTTATCGATATTTTCCCTGTCCTTTGGGACTAAATAAAGTTCGGCGGTGACTCTGTTGTATCTTTGAGTGTGTGATTCACTCAGGTATAAACCAACCTTCTTAACTTACATGGAAGACTCGGGGCAAAAGAGTCAGCCGGATAAGGCATATTTGCTTAATGATTTTGAAAAAAATACGCTTGTTCTCCCAGAGTCATGGAATCCTTACCCAGAACATTCCGAGAATGTCTAACGCCACGTTGATGAATTTGCAAAGATTGCAGGACATGAATTTATTAACTATACATTTCCTGAGGTCAACGTCATTAAAGAAGATGACTCATCTATTCCCACAGAAACCTGGGATAGCTTGGGACAGCCAAGCGGCAAGTACGACTTTCTAGTAAAGTACACTGCTCCCGAAAGCTCTCGCATTAGATATGAGGACATCCAACCGACTGGATAGGGAGATCCTCTTGAGGATGGAATTATTGTCAAAGATATAATGGAAGAGTCCTCCTATGATACTCTGCATGGGAAGAGGACTCTAACAATCCCACTCCGCCAGAAATCAGTGTTGTTACTGAAGATAAACTAAGAAGAAAGATATCGGACTTTGTGATTCACAAAGGAGTTCATCGCCATTGGGTCGCGGTCGATGTCCTTAATGTCGTTCATAAATCAAAGTAATTGTCGCATCTTTGTTTTGACCTTTCACTTTGCCCGGGTGAAAAGGATATTTTATAGGGCTTGTTTTTCTGTAAATGTCCCTCTTCGCTTCGCCCAAAGCAAAAGAGTTTTGATTTATAGGGTTGTGTTTCAAGAATCGACAAATCATGAATAAATAATGTCATTCTAAATTCCTGCATTTATTGCTATTTTCATTTTTTGCTTTTTCAGAAAATGATAATCCTAAAAAACAAAACAAAATAAAAACAAGCGTTTTAAAAAAAAATACACTACACACACTTTTACATTCTCCCTGTCTTTTCTAAAAAAAGAATCATCACGTCGTTTAGATTATTTGTTTTAAACCCCATTGAAACATACGATCCAATGCCTTCTCCCAACTTTGAGTTCCCGGTATTTGAAGCCGAAGAAGAAGAGGACGAAGAAATTCCAAAAGAGATCTCCCGATTACTCAGACAAGAGGAAAGGTCCATTGAACCTTACAAAGAGCCGTTGGAAACGGTCAATTTAGGTTCAGAAGAAGAAAGGAAAGAAGTTAAGATTGGAGCACTGCTCAGTCCAACTGTTAGAGAAGGCTTGATAAAGCTTCTCAAAGAATTTCCAAATGTGTTTGCTTGGTCCTACCAAGACATGCCAGGATTGGATACCAGCATCGTGGAACATCACTTACCGCTGAAAACAGAATGTCCTCCGGTAAAAAAACTAAGAAGGACTCATACAGATATGACCATCAAAATTAAGGAGGAAGTGTAGAAACAAATTGACGCAGGTTTCCTTGCCACCTCACAATATCCTTAATGGCTGGCCAACATAGTTTCGGTTCCCAAGAAAGACAAAAAAGTCATAATGTGTATAGATTATAGGGATTTAAACAAAGCAAGTCTAAAGGATGATTTTCCCTTACCACACATTGACATGTTGGTTAACAGCACAACAAAATTCAAAGTCTTCTCCTTCATGGATGGATTCTCGGGCTATAATCAAATCAGAATGGTGCCAGAAGACATGGAGAAAACTTTATTCATCACCCCATGGGGCACCTTCTGTTACAAAGTAATTCCGTTCGGTCTAAAGAACGCAAGATCAACTTATCAAAGGGATATGACAACTCTGTTTCACGACATGATGCACAAAGAAATTGAAGTGTACGTCGATGACATGATTGCCAAATCTAAAACAGAAGAAGAACATGTAGAACACTTATCGAAGTTATTCCAGCGTCTGAGAAAATACAAACTCCGCTTGAATCCCAATAAGTGCACATTCGGTGTTCGCTCAGGAAAGCTCTTGGGATTCATTGTCAGCCAAAAGGGAATTGAGGTTCATCCCGAAAAAGTCAAGGCCATTCAATAAATGCCTGCTCCAAAAACTGAAAAGCAAGTAAGAGGATTTTTGGGACGTCTGAATTACATCTCAAGATTCATATTCCTCATGCACACGACATGCGCGCTGATCTTCAAACTACTCAGAAAGAGTCAAAGCTGTATATGGACAGAAGACTGCCAAAAGGCTTTCGACAGCATCAAAGAATATCTGGTGAATCCACCGATTATATCTCCTCTAGTGGAAGGAAGACCATTGATCATCTACTTAACAGTCTTGGAAGACTCTATGGGTTGTGTGTTTGGCCAACAAGACGAAACAAAAAGAAAAGAGTTTTCCATTTATTACTTAAGCAAGAAGTTCACAGACTGTGAAACTCGATACACAATGCTCGAGAAAACTTGTTGCACTCTGGCTTGGGCAGCTAAGCGTCTTCGCCAGTACATGATTTGTCACACTACTTGGTTAATCTTCGAAATGGATCCGATCAAGTACGTCTTTGAAAGGCCTGCTTTAACGGGGAGGATTTCCCATTGGTAGATGTTGTTGTCAGAATACGACATCGAGTACCATGCTCAAAAAGCCGCCAAAGAAAGTATTTTAGTCGATCATTTGGTTCATCAACCGATTGACGATCAGGAATCAGTCAAATTTGACTTCCCAGACGAGGATGGCATGTACCTGCGATTGAAAAATTGCGATGAACCGCTACCAAACAAAGGGCCAGAGCCAGGTTCCCAATGGGGACTAATATTTGATGGAGCTGTCAACGCTTATGGAAATGGAATTGGGGCAATCATCGTAACACATCAGGGTACCCATATTCCTTTCACCGCCAGATTGGCGTTCAAATGTACAAACAATGAGGCCGAATACGAAGCTTGTATCATGGGTCTCGAAGAAGCTATCGACTTAAGGATAAAGAACTTGGATGTGTTTGGAGACTCAGCCCTAGTTGTAAATCAGATCAAAGAAGAGTGGAACATATATCAAACGGGATTGATTCCTTACAAAGACTACGCAAGAAGGTTGTTACCTTTCTTCAACAAAATTTATTTTCATCACATTCCTCGTGAAGAAAACCACATGGTTGATGCATTGGCTACTCTATCCTCCATGATTAGTGTGAGTTGATGGAACGATGTACCCAAGATCGACATAATGCGCCTTAATAGGCCCACTTACATATTTGCATTGGAAGCAGTCATAGATGACAAACCATGGTATCACGATATCAAATGCTTCCTTCAAAGACAAGAATACCCGCCTGGGGCATTGGGAAAAGATAGGAAGACTCTCAGAAGACTGGCTGGCAACTTCTTCCTGAACAATGATGTGCTCTACAAGAGAAACTTCGACATGGTTTTGCTCAGATGCGTAGACAAATACGAAGCAAACATGTTAATAAAAGAGATTCACGAAGGATCCTTTGACACTCATGCCAATGGACACACAATGGCAAGAAAAATTCTGAGAGCATTGTATTATTGGCTGACAATAGAATCCGATTGCTACAAGTACATGAGGAAATGTCATAAGTTTCAGATATACGCCAACAAAATTCATGGGGTTAATAGTTATTTTGCCCCCTGCCATATAGGCGCTTTTTGAAAAACCCCCCTATAAAAAAAAACTTGCAAAAAATACCCTAACATTTGAAGATTCTCTCAATTTTGACCTTCATCACATCCAGTCACCAAAAAAGCTGATGTGGCAGCGTTTTTTTTTTTTTATGTGGAAGGCCATGTGGCTTTTTAATTTTATTTTTGATTTATTTAAATGCCACGTTGGCATTCTGTTTTTCATTTATTTTTGGTTTATTTTTAAAACCATGTTAAATGTTCAAAAAGTGTTGTAACTATAATATACATAATTAACTAGTTAAAAATTTTTATTAAACTATTTATTTTTTTTTCTTAATATACTGTAACTATTAATAATATAGTTAAAATGTTAAAAAATAATTATTATTTATTTTAAAAATGTTAAAAAGTAGGTTAGTTTAAAATTGTTTTAAAATGTTTTAGTATATTAATTTAGTAATAAAATGTTAATTTATTATGTAAATTTAGTATATTAATTTAATATATTAATTTAGTATATTAATATGGTACAGTAATTAACATTTTAATTAGATTAAATAGATTAAATAAATATTAAGCTACAGTAAATTAAATTAAATAGTTAAATAAATATTTTAATATATGCTACAGTAAATTAATATTAATATTAACGTAAATTAATATTTTAATATAAGCTACAATAAATTAAATTAAATAAGTAAATGAATATGTTAATATAAGCTACAGTAAATTAAATTAAATAGGTAAATGAATATTTTAATATAAGCTACAGTAAATTTAATTAAATAGGTAAATAAATATTTTAATATAATTACAGTATATTTACGTTATTACTATTAAAAATTAAATTAAACTAAATTAAAAATTATAAATATAAATTAATAAACTGGAATTATTAATAAACTAATGTTAAAATAATTTTGAAATAAATTAGTATATAATTAAAAACGAAATTGCTACACAAAAAACCGAAACTAGTACACAAATTAATAAACTAATATTAAAAAACGAATATCACAAAACACAATATGGCCTAGTGGTAATGAGTCATGCTTTGTGATGAGAGGTCATGAGTTCTTCTCCTTTTTATAACACTTTTTGAACATTTAACATGTTTTTAAAAATAAATCAAAAATAAATGAAAAACAAAATGCCAACGTGGCATTTAAATAAATCCAAAATAAAATTAAAAAGCCACATGGCCTTCCACATCAAAAAAAAAAAAAAACGCTGCCACATCAGCTTTTTTGGTGACTGGATGTGATGAAGGTCAAAATTGAGAGAATCTTCAAATGTTAGGGTATTTTTTGCAAGTTTTTTTTTTATAGGGGTTTTTTTTCAAAAAGCGCCTATATGGCAGGGGACAAAATAGCTATTAACCCAAATTCATGTACCGCTAATGCATCTCAAAGTTCTTTCTTCGCCATGGCCGTTTTCTATATGGGGAATTGACATGATTGGCATGAATGAACCCAAAGCTTCAAACGGACATCGGTTCATCCTGGTAGCCATTGATTACTTCACCAAGTGGGTCGAAGCAGTATCATACACTAATGTGACCCGACAAGTGGTGGTCCGATTTATCAAGAACAATCTCATCTTCCGTTATGGTGTTCTAAGCCAGACTAATACTGATAATAGATCTAACCTGAACAACAAGATGATGAAAGAATTATGTGCGGAGTTCAAGATCGAACACCATAACTCGTCTCTCTACCGGCCTAAAATGAATGGAGCAATAGAAGCAGCTAATAAGAACATTAAGATGATCATTCAGAAAATGGTTGTAACCTACAAGGATTGGCATGAGATGCTACCCTTTGATCTTCACGGTTATCGTACATCCGTCCGCACTTCAACAAGGGCAACCCCTTTATCTCTAGTATATGGCATGGAAGCAGTGCTCCCCATAAAAGTAGAGATCTCATCAATAAGAGTCTTGATGGAAGCCAAGTTAACAGAAGCTGAATGGTGTCAAAGTAGATACGACGGACTGAACCTAATCGAAGAAAATTGCATGACAGCTTTATGCCATGGTCAGTTACATCAGCAAAGAATGAAGAAGGTGTTTGACAAAAAGGTCTGACCCCGTGTCTTCAGAGAAGGAGACTTCGTGCTCAAGAAGGTCCAATCATTTCTCACTGATTCTAAGGGCAAATGGACTCCAAATTACGATGGCCTCTATGTTGTTAAGAAAGCCTTTTCAGGCGGTGCCTTGAGACTCGCAACCATGGATGGAGAAGAATTAATCTACCCCACAAATGTTGATGCAGTCAAGAAATACTTCGCCTAAAACAAAAAAAGGAAAGAAAAAGCTTCCTAAGTTGAAAACCTGAAAGGGCAACTTAGGCCAAAAGAGCATCTCGGTGGACTGAAAACCCGAAAGGGCGATCTATACAAAAATTAGAGACATAAACAATGACCATCCCGATAGATTGAAAACCCGAGAGGGAAATCTAGGCAAAAGTTGGGGATTAATGGCAAGTAACTACATCCGACAAGATTGGCTCCTCAGCGGCAACGTCATCTGTCAAGAAGTTCTCAATCAAGGTCATCTTCGACGGAAGCTCAAAAATGCCCAAAATTCAAAGTTGGTGGAATGATAGCGGTCGTTATGTTTCAATGTAGCCCCTTTTCCTTTAAATTACCATTTTCTAAACTTTGTAATGCTCCATGGGATCATGCGTTTGGTTGATTACCATTCTATCAATAAAAATTTGAGCCCTTGTGCCTTTTATTTGTAATTCTCATTTATTCTGCTTTGCAAAATGACATGTTTATTTGATTAACATTCTTGAAACAAAAAAAATGAATTTACTTTTGCTTTTAAATTTACTTCTGCTTTTGAAATAAAGATGGCAATTTCCTTTTGATTATTGAACACAAAAAGGGAATATCGACGGATTCCCTGGAAGTGATCAAACTTCAAAATGCATAATCCAAAATACTCCTTGAGGTCAGTACACCCTAAATGAATGATCAATTGCTTCAGGTGGAATGTCCCTTTTGTCATCCCCGGTAGAGTTTTTACCTCTGAGAACCAGTGATTGGTTTTTCACCCCAGTAAAATTTACCCTTTAAAAAGCAAGAACGGGTTTCTATCCCTAGCAGGTTTGTATCTCCGGAAACCAGAACAAATGCAGGAATCCCCGTACCCAAACAAAAGTACAACTTTCAAAATCTCCAGTGATACCCCCATCTCCCAGAGTGGTCGAGTATCCAGTTGTGTTCATCACCAGTCTGTATGTGCATTACTATCACTTTGGTCATACTCATCCCCAAGTGATAAATGTCCTCTCTCCGATAGAGTTGTCAGTCTTCCTTTCTATGTCAGATAGGATAAAATCCTGGTTTGAGTTCTTTCCTCGTCAGGAAATGTATCGTCTAAACAATCTCTCTCCAGTTTATTCTTGGATTGAAGTCGGTCTTCGACCACATTGATAACTTGAACCTCTGAAATACAAGAAGCCATTTGGTTATACACCTTTGGAACTTCACTCTTCACCCAATGAAGATGATATTTTGCTTTCTCGAATTAAAGAAAATCCCCAGAGGAAGCCTCTCAACAGAAGACTCTTAGCAATACGGCAGTTTCTCCCCAAAAAAATTGCTTTCAATAGAGTCATCAGCACCTCTAAATTGGATTACATCATATGGCATCTCTCCAAAAAGAGAAAGTATGATGTAATTTCCCCAGCAAATGGCATCTCCCACAAGAGAAGTTTGCACACCTTTACAATTGAGACAAATGGTCCCCACAGACAAGTCTGACATCAAAACTTTACTCATCCTATGGCATCCCTTCGAAGAAATTTCGAAGAGAAGTATGATGAAGCATATTTTTCCATCAAATGGCATCTCCCCAGCGAGAAGTTTGGTGAAAACCATCACAGATAGGACTCCTTGTCAAAAGACGGACTTGACAAGAAGAAACTAAGACCAGTTCCATGGCTGAAGACCAGGATCGATGGGAGGTTTATTTCAAGAAACTAAGACCAGTTTCATGGCTGAAGACCAGGATCGAGGGGAAGTTTTACCCTTTTCTAAGTAGCATTACTTAGCAAAAGAAGATGGATGAGAAAATAGCTACCATTCACAACCATAATCAAAATTTCGGGTATCCCGATATTTAATCCTCTTTTACCTTGAATGTCTGAACGCCTTCGTCATTCACAACTTCAGGTCCAAGAAGATTAAATAGGGGCATCTGTCATACCCTAAATTTTGACCACAATATTCCACAGCATTGTGCAAATCATCACCACAATATGGATGTATCTTCATACCTCATCAATCCTCTAAAAGATTATTGAGCATTCGCCTTATTCAAGAATTAGGGTTTTGAACCCTCTCAGAGCACTCAGGCAAGTGATCAATCAAGAATTAACATGATCTTCAACTTGTCAAGCCCCTCAAACATCCATGAAGTATCAAAAGGTCTCCCACATCAAGATTCAAGCATAAGAATGCAACATTTCAAGATGATCAAGCCTCAAGATCACCAGTGTCACCAAATTAGGGTTTTGGTCGACCAAGGCCTCCAGAGGAAAATTTTCATCTGGGAATGAGCCAATACTTCAAAAAATGATTCAAGAATCTCAAAGTGACCTCATGGATCCAATCATGAGTTCAAAATATCCTCAATGGATGCATTCATCAAAAATCAGGAATTAGGGTTTCTTGACCTAATTCACCCCTAAGTTGACTTTTGGAGCAAAGCATGAGCCAAGACCTCAAGAAATGTTTTGAAGACCTAAAATATATTATATTAATCCTCTAACAAGTTTCAATTGACACAAAGAACTTGATTCATGAGCAATGCAAGGATTCAAATTCATTTGGACCACAAACTAAGGTTTTTGAGAAAAAGTCAACCATACCTTTGACTTTTGACCAAGACATGATCTCAAAACTTGGGAAATGATTAAAGACACTCTAAAACACCTATGGAATCCATCTATTAGGTTTGATTTAGCCCAAGAACTTAATTTCATAAAGGATCACAAAGTTTGAAATTCATCTGATAAAAAGTCAACTGTGCCCAAAACCAAGTTTGACTTTTGAGATTTTTTGACATATATGGCTTCTTCAATTCAAAAACAATGTTAACTTATGGTTTGGATCATCATTCATCAAGAAAAATCAAGAAAAGTGAGGTTACTTGCAAAAGGGGTAATCTTAAGAAACTTAAAATTTCACTAAGTTATGGAAAAAAGATGATTTTTATCCAACTTTGCAAGACCATAACTTATGATCCAAGCAACCATTTTCTTCCATACAAAGCTCAAATGAAAGCTCTCATTACATACTACAAAAGTGTCCTACTGGTCCATAGTCAAAAGATGCATGGATTTTGAGTTATAAATCCATGAAGTTAGGGTTTCATGGGATTTCCACTTTTGACACTTAGTAAAATTTTGAGACTGAATCTGTTTGCATTTTTGCCAACTTTGAGGTCATTTTTATCCATGATCCACAATGATCCAAGACCAAATGCAAACATCAAAGTTGAAGTATGATGTGCAAGTTTTCCAAAGAGTACAAGAACATCATCAAAGTCCACTTGAGCCAAGAGATATGGAGTGATCAACATGCCTTACTGCAAACTGTCTACAAAATAGTTTTGGTCATTTCTTGCTAGCCACGGTTTTTTTGTCAAGTGCAACGATAATGAAACTACACCAATTCAATGTGATCAGAGTGAGTCACAACAAACCTGCAGAATTGAGTCAAAGAATCAAGAAAAATCTCAAATTGGAATGATGAACTTTGTCTTCTTATGCCTTAAATTCAAATGGCATTTATGTGCAATAGTGCACATTCAACAAAAGGACACTCCTCAGTCAAGATGCTCACATAAACAACAATAAAAATGACTGAGGAATGTGGAATTGGTCAAAAGTTAGCTATGCCACTTGAGAGAGCTATTGTACCTTGCATAAGAAGTAATGATACCATTCCAAAACCATTGAACCAAGTTCTTATCTTCCAATCTGAAGTTGTTCATCCAAGACAAAGCCATCAACCTATAAATAGAGGTCACATTGCCTCATTCCAAACACCCCAAAACATCATAACACATGCTTTCCACCATTTCCCTCTTGTGAACCAAAATTCCATTTTCAAAGAAGCGAGAATCGTGTTTTGAGATAGAGAGCAATTCAGCTCAAACCAACCATCCTAACACCTCACTTACATCATATATGAGTGATCTAAACACTTGAACAACATCTGAAACATCAGATTCATCAAGCTCAAATTCATCCCAAAGCCATCTGCAGTTGGAGTCGTGCCCACCAATCCAGAGGTTTTCAATCCATTCCAAGCATCTCAACACACTACATGAGGTCCAAGGAAGTTGTCCAGATCATCAAAACACTTCTGTAATACCTACAACTGAGGATTCTATTTCCTCTTGCACAGGTAAGCCTGAACTTCTCAAACTCTATGATTCATGCATCATAAATGTGTTTTCAAGTTACCAACATATTTCTGCACTTATGTAGAGTGTTTCCCCTCAATTAATTGCTTTGTATCTATCGTGTATGGAATTTCATAGTGTTCTTGCAAAAATTAGGGTTCATTTGTTCTTCACATGATTTCTCACTCTACACTTAAAAGAAATGCAATTAATTGGTATCATTGAAATCCTTATTCAAAAACACACAACTTTCATGTTTGAATCGTGCAAAATGATTACGTATTGAGAGAGATATGAGAGATCCATGTCTAAGCATGGTTGAATTGAAAAGGTGGTGGGTCTTACACTCTAATAAAGGCCCATGTCTAAGCATGGTTGAATTGAAAAGGTGGTGGGTCTTACACTCTAACAGAGGCCCATGTCTAAGCATGGTTGAATTGAAAAGGTGGTGGGTCGTACACTCTAATAGAGGCCCAATGAGTTTGAGATTTGAATGCCATTAGGGTTGTGTTTGATGAAAGTTGAAGATTGAGTTTTGAAAGATTGAAATATTTGAGAAATTGAAGAAAGTTTTGAGAGGAGGGGGAGGACTTACACTCTAATAGAGGCCCATGAGTTGTTTAAGAAGTTATGAAAAAGTTTTTAATCAAGATGAAATCCTGATGAAAGATTTAATCAGAGGTATTTTCAAAAAGGAAATGATTTAAACATGGCATAAATGATGTGTAAATCAAGATAAACATGTTGTGATCTTGTAATAATGTTTTAAACAAAGTGTATTTATCCATATCAGAATCAAAAATGAATTAGGTTTGAAACAATTAGAAAGAAAATCAATTTTTTAAGGTTTTAAACATAAAAAAGCACTTCTTTTCAACTTAATAAAAAGTGATTATATAAATACTTTTTTTAGAATTTTTTGATGGATTAAAATAATAGAGTGTATGTGTGATATGTGTGAAAAAGATTGGGTCAAAAAGAATTAATTTGATAAGAGAAATAAATGTTTGATTTATGGAATAAAAATGTGAAAAATATGAAAAGTGGTAAAAAAATGTTGTGGGTGGCATTTGAACCCACGCCACCAAGGATCAAACCATCAAAACACGCCCTTGCCAACTGAGCCAACGTGCGTTGGTGATAATTAAACAAAACCATTTGAAAAAATATTAAGAATGCGTGCCAAATTCAAAAAATGCGCGCCATGAACTTCATCTTCTTCCTCGAGCTCCATTTTTTGCATAAAGGGTTCTATCTCACTCAATACGCAATGGTTTTAAAAGATGTAAACATGAAAATTATTCGTTTTTAAACAAGGAATCGAATGGTGGTATTTAATTTCATTTATTTTTAGTATGGAGTGAATTATTAAGCACGAACCAGATGAACCCTAGCTTTGCAAAAACTATAATGAAATCCTATACACGAAATATAAATAACAATTTATTTAGGGTAAATGATCTATGAACTACCAGAAACACATTGGTAACTTGAAATAACATTTATGATGCATGAATCATAGATTTTGAAAAGTTCAGGCTTACCTTGCAAGAGGAAATCAAATCCTCAGCTGGAGGTGTAACAGATGTGAAATGATGATCCTAACGGCTACCCTGGACCACAAGGATTGTGTTGAGATACTTAGAACAAGTTGAAACCTCCTAGATTGCTTGGCTTGAATCCAACTGCAACTAAATCAAGGTGAGATGTGATCTTGATGAATTTAATGTTACAGAAAGTGTTTAAGTGTTTGGATTACTTATACATGATGTATATGAAGTGTTTGAATCAAAAGTTTTAGTGGAGAAACTCTAGTTTTGAAAACTCGATTCTCACTCTTTGAAATTTTGAAACTTTGCAGTGAAAGAAGAAGAATGAGAAAACACGTGTTGTAATTGTTTTGGTGTGTTCTGAATGATCAAATGTGGCCTCTATTTATAGGGGAAGAAATTTGTTTTGGAGGAATAGTGATGGTTGAAGGATGAGTTCAATGTTCAATGGTTTTGGCAATGCATCATTAATTCTATCTCAAGGTACCTTATCTCTTCCACTAGCCTAGCTTTCCTTTTGACCAATTCCACATTTTGTAGATGTTTTTATTATTGTTTAAGAGTGCATCTTGACTGGTGAGAGCGGCTTCTCTGACAATGCACTATTCCACATAAATGCCTCTTGAATTCAAGGCTTAAGTGATAATGTTTCATCATTTCAAAGGGATTCCTCTTGACTTAGTGGCTCTATCTTGTAGGTTTTGTATGATTCATTCAGATTCTTATTGAATTAGCATTGTATCATCATCACACTTGGACTCAAAAAATCGTGCATCACAAGTAATGCCAAATCTGCCTTACTAAAACAGTTGCATCAAGGCATGTTGTGCACTCCATATCTCCTTACTCAAGTGGAATTAGATTGTGCTCTTGGACATTTTGGAAAGCTGAGATGTTATACTTCAACTTTGATGTTTGAAATTGGTCTTGGTTCATCTTGGATCATGGTGAAAAATAGCCTCAAAGTTGGCTCCAACACAAGATAGATTCTGTCTAAAATTTTTCTAAGTGTCAAAGTTCAAAAAGTGTTGAAACCCTAACTTCATGGCCTCATATCTTAAAATTTAGGCACTTTTTGGGAATCCACCCTAATTGAAAAGTTGTAGTATGTAACAAGCTTTTCAATTTTATATTTGGATCAAAGAAAATGGTTACTTGGTTTGGAAGTTATGAGCTTGGAAAGTAGGGCAAAAATCTTTATTTTTCATGACTTAGAAAAATTATAAGTTCTCCATGGTTGCCCTTTTTACAAGTAACCTCACTTTTCTTGATTTTTCTTGATCAATCATGATCCAAATCACAAATTAACATTATTTTTGGCTTGAAGAAACCATGTTTGACCAAAAACTCCAAAAGTCAAACTTGATTTTGACCACAGTTGACTTTTTGTATCAGATGAATTTTGAACTTTGTGATCCTTTATGAAATCAAATTCTTGGGATATTTAAACATCGTGGATGAACTCCAAAGGTGTTTTTGAGTGTCTTGAATCATGTCCCAAGGTTTGAGATTATGCCTTGCTTAAAAGTCAAAGGTATAGTTGACTTTTCATCAAAACCCTAGTTTGTGGCCCAGATGAATTTGAATTCTTGCATTGTTTATGAATCAAGTTCTTTGGATCAATCCAACCATATGAATGGACTAATATGAGGTATTTGATGTCCTTAAAACATATCTTGAGGTTTTGGATCATGCCTTGATCCAAAAGTCAACCCAGGGACTGAAATAGGTCAAAACCCTAATTTTGGTGCACTGAGGATCTTGAGGCTTGTTGATTTTGAAATTAGGCAATCTTGTACTTGATTATTGATGAATTATAGCTCTTGATCTTCATGGATGAATGAGAGACTGGGTAAGTTGAAAATCATGCCCATTCTTGACTGATCCTTTGCCTGAGTCTTTTTTTAGGCTCAAAACCCTAATTTGTAATCAAATGAAACAAACAACAATCTTTGTATCTCCAAATGGGTTAGTGATGCATAAAAATATACACACATATGATGCTAATGAAATGCAAATGATGTGGGATCTTAGGGTCAAAAATTAGGGTATGACAGGCTCTCAGTAGCCTCGACCATTAAACATTTGAGTGGTTCAGCATAGTTTGCGTATTTGATTTGCAGAGAGTCGGAATCCACATGCATTGGGGCTTTAGCCTTATCAGCAAACTTTAGCCTTCCCTCGTTCATCGCTCCTTGCACCAAATCCCTGAAAAGGACACAATGAGAACTCTTATGACCCAAAAAATTATGAAACTTACAAAATCATCTTTTCTTCCGTTCCTCCAAGGATGGTGTTTTTAGACCCTTAGGAACTATGATTTCTCCATCAGCAACTAAGAGGTCAAAAATCTCGTGCACTTAGTTACGTCGAAGGTGTAGGTTTTGGCCAAAAAAAATTATTTTTTGGTTCAACCGGATTCTTTCCGTCGGGCGATTTTAACAGTTTACAAATGTAGGGAGGTCCTGGCTTAAGTTTCACCATGTTTAAGTCGTTGTCTTCGACTTCCTCGTATCCAACATCATATCCATGGTCTTTCTTATCTGCCTCTTTATAGGAAACCTTCTATTTTTTTATGGAGTTTGCTCGTTTTGGCCTTCTCGGCCTTTAGGAGTTTGACTTGTCGAACCCTATCAGCTAATTGAGCTATATCTCTCAGATATTGGGTATCTAGTTTCTTTCTAATAGAATAATCTAGACCCCCAGAGGCCATTTTGACCAATTCATGTTCAAGCACTTAGGTAAAGCACCTTGCCTTCAACAGCTTGGTCCAATTTAGGTAATCATCAATTGACTCAGGCGTTTTGTGCCTTACACTATCCAACTCTTTGAGACTAATCTTCGACTGTCCCATAAAAAAATTGTTCATGGAACACTCTCTCCAATTAGTTCCAATTGTGTATGGAATGCGGGGGAAGTGTTGTGAACAATGTAAAGGCATTTTTTGTTAGAGAATTTGTGAAAAATATCATTTTTAAATTCTCATTATTTGTTATATTGCTTGCTTCTATTGGTATCGAGCAATATATTCGACAATTAACTCACTTGTTTCTCTTGAAAACTTGGTGAATTTAGGGACTTTCCATCCCCTAGGGAGTTCTACTTGCAGCACATATTTAGACAAAGGAGACACGAAATTTGGCTTATGTAGTCCAACATTAAGGCCATTATGGGCTAGGATATTTTCGACTATGTGGACTAAATTATTTTTCCCCCTTAGGTTATCTTCTCAAACATCCCTAACTACTTCATTAGCATCTTGGTTCCTACCCACCATAACTATCCTTGGGTTAACTTGGTCTATATGCTCTTCTCCTCCCCCAAGCACATGGGGTCCGACAGGTCGAAGTCCCTCTTGCTATTATTTCCCTTGATTAATAGGAGCAACTTCATTGTCAGGTATTCATATTGGCCTGACTAGCACAATGTGAGGAATTGGTTGTGCCCGGGCCCGAAGGGCGCCAAAAAATGGCTATTTGACCCATTTGATTGGCCATTAATTGGTAACTTTGGTTAATGTTCTGAATTAGAGGGTTGAGCACTGTACTTATTTTCCGAGTAAGCATGTTAACCATCTCGTGGTTACTTTCATCCATTTTATGTCTTATGGACATCATGGAATTCGTTGTTAGGGAAGACGTATTTGTGGGGGGGGGGGGGGGGGGGGGGGCAGTCCCTCCATGTTGTGTTACTCGACTAGGGTTGCTAATGGCAGACTCTTACGCCATATACGGATGTAAAGGAGATGTTATTGTTGCATTATTATCTGCATACGTTGACCATTACTCTATAATCCTGTTATCATCACAGTTGGCATACCATAAGGGAAATCCTTAAAAACCAATGGCATCGGAAAACCTGGAATATAAGAAGACCTAGGATCTCATATAGCAGTGTGCGTGGTCTTAGGTGTAGTTGGAATGCTTGTTTCCATAGGCAATGAAACCACTACTCCTAGCATCGACGTTGCACTCGTTACTGGAGTGAGGATAGATTCATTGGTCCCTATGGGATTTGTGTTCTCTATCGTTCCAATTGTCGGTGTGATAGGTTGTTTAGTATCTGTAGCATTATTTTGGGGGAAGTGACATGTTCTTAGGGCGAACCAATTCAACTAAAGTTCTACCAATTCTCAAGCGCGTAAAAGTCCAGATGCAGAAAAAATTATTCGATGGAAGAAAATTTCAAAACAAAGAAACAAAACAACACTTTTTAAAGGAAATAATTCAAAATTTTGCTTAAACAGGTCCCACTGGACGTGCCAATTTGTTCACCTATATTTTTGGTAAACAATCACTTAATTTTAAATTTATAACTTGAAGGATCAAACTAGTAAATCTTGGGGCAACTTGTGCTAAATTTTCGAAAAAAGGAAGTATGCATTAATGTTGTCAAAATGCTTGCATTGAATGTTGACTACTTTAGAAAAATGATTGAATTTGAAAGAAAATGCATCTAACATTTCGACTTAGTCAAAATTTATAACTTGAATGGAAAATGAAAACAAGTAAATGTAGATTAAATGAAAAAATATCTTTATTTGCAAAAGTAAGAAAATGGTAGGCAAGTGCATTTTTTCAAAGACTCGTTTCTCGCTTGTGCGTGGGTACTTTGAGTTTGTATTGGAGTTTAGAATGATTTTGCCACTCTGAATCCTAACACTAGAATCCCTATTTATAGTACTACCAAACTAAATGTCTTCAAAGTTCAACTGTCTTCCATCCGACATGTAACCTCTGCATGCTCTGCCTACCTTCGATTGATCTCCACGTGGCTTTAGGGTTTTGGATAAGACCAAAAGACACTTATCTAGTTTGAATTTGAATATGCTTTAGTCGAACCTCGTTCGAACTGTCGGATTGATGAATAACCAAACTCTTGGAAATTTCCCTAAGTACCAGACCAAATCTTTCATGCGCCCAACGCTGATGTTTTCCTCCAAGTCTTTGGTCGAAAGGCATGTAACCTTATGTCGTGTTTGTGCAGAAATTTTAATTAATTCCCTTGTCGAATTTGCACATTGAAATTTCTTGGCTAATTGGACAGTCGTGAGTTTTTACAGGCATGGAAGTCCCCACCACCGCAAAAAGTCACAACTGTTTTAAAATTTAGAGATATATCTTTGGACACATCTTTTTTACACACTCTTCAACTCAAATTACTGAAACTCACTTATTTAATTAAAATTTAGTCCAAAAATACATGTCCAAAGATGATCCTAAAATACATCTATGTAAATCTTTAATCACTGTGTACCAAAGTTATTTCTAATTTATTGCCATTCATTATAAATTCTTAAAAAGAAAGCACTAATGTGCCACTTTTACATTCATAACTTTGCACAAAACCAATCATTCATGCTAAACTATACTGGACGTTTGATCAACAATACTAGAGCCAAAAACACCTCTCTGGTGCTAGCTATTAATAAAATGCAAAACTATATCTGGAATTGCAAAACCACCTTTTAGAATGCAGTTCATACCAGTGCCATTCTAAAATCTCTTTCCATCTATGCAATAAGTTTGCATTATCATGGTCTCTAAAATCTATGCAATAAGTTTACATGATTATGGTCTCGCCTGTGAAGCAATGTTCCTGTTGACGTCTTTGATATAACGGAATACATGGCATCAAGAAGAAAATAAGTATGCAAAACAAGATACTCTATCAAAATAAATAAGGGGCCGGAATAGATTTTGGAAAAATTGAATTGTTGACTGAAATATGAGAACTGGTGTGAGGACATTTTTGGGTTGTCAAAATGTGGGCCGCACCCTTAAGGTAATCCCCTTCAAAGCAAGCCAAACAGTGGCCATACATTGGCCCATTACTTGATATGATGCACTTGGCATGTGCTTGGTTGATGAGGATATTGTGTTACAAGACCTGGCTTGATTCAACATCTATTGCCTACTTCCATGGAAACTTTCCAACAAAATGTATTAACTATCAATCTCTAATAAGATTCCAATGATTGTAACAACCAAGCACTGGCATTGCTGCTATTATCTCTTTCCAATTTTGACTGCAAGCAGAATAAATTTCATTCAAGAAGAAAAGCTAACTAACATGTTGCAATTTTCCGGGAGAAAATCTAACACGGCATTTATTATGTACAAATGACAAATCCAGTTTTTTTGTCAAGCTTCTACAATGAATCCTATAATACATAAAATCTCATCTTAGTATAAGACAACTTATTCAGACCTTTTAATTTCTGTTGAACATGACAATACAATCCTGAAAACAGATCAGAGAAGCCAGAAATAAACAAAGAGCTTCAGGCCTTATGTCCAGATCACATCAAGCCATATGACATTTTTGTTGGTGAAACCTGCAGTTTGAAGTCCATCCAAAAATGGACTAGAGTCATTCACCGAATTACATTACATATAAATATTATCTTACCAAACATATAAAGCAGAAAAGGAAAATTTTCTATTGCGCAAGCTTATCGAGACGGGAATCCATGATTTGGGAGACAGATTCAAGAAGTGCTGATTCCTCCATGCCAGGAAGCAAGGAATCTTCTGCTTCCCTTATAATTTCCTCAATTACAGATTCCTTGTTCAAGTTTTCCCGACACATGATGCTTCCAATTGCATAGGGAGTAAAACCTCTCTCAACCCCTTTCTTGAGCAGCATTGTAGAAATGCGAAGTGTCCGTGCGCACTCAAGTGGAATATCCCATCCGTAATATTTCAAAATTTCAATGTCTTTTTCGGCATCCAAAGAATTGATATAATCAACTGCCTCAGGTGAGTAAGGCTGGAGTGCTTGCGGCCAGTAAAGCCACTCAAATGTGCAGTCTTCAAACTGCGGAAAAAAATATGGATCATGCAACGCCCCAATAACATACATACATACATACATACATATTGGCTGCTTAAAAGAACATTACGCAGTAATTACAACACGTGTTCATCAACTCTTAAGATATCAAACAGAAAATGAAACATGTAATACAAAAGAGGAATTAAGGAGAAATCTTACTTTATCTGGCAGACAATAACCATGATCAATGGGAATGAGCTTAATCTGGCCAGATGCCTCCTTTCTGAACAAAATATTCCCCGCATGTCTGTCTGCATTAGCCATTCTTATATCAAGCACAGTTATTTTATGCACTTCCTCCACGGGAAAGGCCCCGGGTCCAATGTCCTCACAGTTTCCATTGTTATTCATAAATTTCTGTAACGATCCAATCTTGATGTGTTTTGATGAACATGCGTACCCATTTGGGTGGTGAAATTCTTGGTGTAAGCACTGCACCATAATAGTAGGAGGAACACCAGAAAACCCGATTTCTTCACTTGAAACCAAACGCGGCCCGCTCCTTGGATGATCTAACACATAAGCTGCAACCTCCCTTAAAGCTCCTTCTCCCACCCTTGTTCCTCTTTTTAAACCTTCGCCGTTCAATGAACACGGTAAGCCTCTTGGGTTGTTGACAGCCATTGGTTCCTCATCCAAGGGCTTGAAAACTGAAACACGCTCCTGGCCAGTCGAATTTTGCATAAAATAAGTCCCTCCTGTTCCTTCCGAGGACCTAATAGGACGATTTCCTTTCTTCAAACCCTCATATGTGGAGTTAATCATGTCCCAAAGGAAAGGCAAAAAACTGATCTTGGGATTCACAGCAATAGGTTCCAACCAGAAACCAACACCGGGTGGTAACTTTGCTATCTGAATCGGTTTGTTCCTATTCTTACTCTCTTCTACTTGTAATTGTAACTCTCTTTGATCACTTCTCTCACGCGGTATCAAAGCCTCAAGAGAAAGATTCAAATCATTACGAATAGGCGTAGCCCTAACCTTAACCGATTTCTTAATAATCAAATGAACTACACCGTCACCCCCTTTACATATATCATGAAATAGTATCTGATCATCAAGCTTCTCTTCATTACAGAAAAGCTCTTGTTCCTCAAGATCAATAAAACCTTCCCCTTTTTTCCTAATCCTTTGTTTAAGATACCCCACATTCCTATGCCTATCAACATGAAACTCAAACTCCTTGCCAGAAACAGTCCTAACAACAATGAAAAGAAGATCCGAAAGGCGTAAAACCAAATGAAGAACATTGCCTTCAGCAACACCATACTCCTTAATAAGTGTATCATTCCGAGCAAGCTCCCTGCCACCAAAAACAAGCTTCTGTTTCTTCACCACAAAACCTTTACATTGCTGAATCCTCAATTTCACAGAAGCAATCGAATCCGACTCCAAAACCCGCATCGGCGTAACAACACTATCAACAGTAAGGTAAATCAGGATTGGATCAACAGAACAATGTTCTGGCTGACCCTCCCAATACACCCTCTCTTTCGAAATTGAACTCAAAGCAACCGACATATTTCAATGTCGAAACCCTAATTTTAATTTTTCCAATAACAATAAAAAAAAAAACTACTTTTTTTTCCTTGAAAAAAAAAAGACAATACAGTCACAAGTCACAGAATGAAATACTACATTTAACAGGTAATATTTCAAAGTGGAAACCCTAATCTTGTTATCAAAAGTGAAAATGAAAAACAATAACAACGAGAAAGGAAATGTGAAAAAGTATGGTGTTAAAACGATGGTGCTCTCGAAAGGATGAAAGATGGAATAAAAGCGAGCGAGAGGGGATTCTAACCGAAAGGAAAGAACCAAAGGGGAATGAAGGAGAACGAATAGCTTAAGAATGGAAGCGATTCCGAGAAAGAAGTGATGAATCTATAATCTGTGAGGGGGAGATTTTTTCTCTTCCGAGAAAAGTGATTAAGTGTGTAAGATTTTGGAGGAATGGGAATGGAAGAGAAAGCGTTATTGTAGCCGTTGTTGGTTTATATAGGTAAAGGTTTGAGACCAAACCAAAGCTCGATTGACATTTCACACTGTCTGTGTTTTTCTCTTGCATATGTATGTCGTTGTTAGAGGTTAACGGCGCTTCGCATGAAACGCTCTATGTTTAAATTTGTGGGATGCTGATATTGATATTTAGAACATATTAATATGAAATAAAAAACTTATGAGACTATTACTAGGTTCTGTTCTAGAGGGTTCTTCATTTAATTTGAATCCAACATTATTTTTAATTATTGTTTATCTTTTTAAATTTAATAGACAAATACGTCCTACATTATAAAGATATTTATATGATTTATCAATAAAAAATCATCAATTGATCAAATTATTTAAGTTATTTAAAGGGATAAATATATTTCACCCCTGTCAATATATTTTTTTTTTTAATTTCCCCCACCAAACCAAGATTCTATTTTCATTTCTCCTGTTGCTGACTGGACAATGGAATCTGCACCTGTGACTTATATTAATATGCTGACTGGATTAATTTTGAATTATTTTTTTTTAAGTTTTGTTTTGTTATTAATTTTTTTTTAATTTTCGTTTTGTTATTAAATATTATATATTAATATTGAATTTTTTTTAATTTGGCTAAAATACAGTTTTTGTCCCCTTGTTTGTCAAAATTCACGGTTTTGGTCCCCCCATTTTGTTTTTTAACAGTTTTGGTCCTCCACTCCAATTTTGGCCCAAAAAAGTGATGAACAGTATTTGGTCCGTACATAAACAGCACATGTCCGTACATGAACAGTACATGTCCGTACATGAACAGTACATGAATAGTGAGGAGTGGGGGACCAAAACTGTTAAAAAACAAAATAGGGGGACCAAAACCGTGAATTTTCACAAACAAGGGGACCAAAACTGTATTTTAGCCTTTTAATTTTTGTTTTGTTTTTATATATTATATATTAATATTTTTTATGAATCATTATTTTAAATTATCAACATTTTTAATTTTGAATTTCAAAATAAATGTTTTGGGCTTAACATCCATGTTTAACACAAGCAGCCAATCACTTTCAATTGAGTCATAAATACTTGTGTGAACTTGATATATAAACATTACTATTTCAAAACCCACAAAAGATGTGGGACTAAGAATATAATAAAATTCTGCTGCAGCTCTTCTTCCAACTCTTCAAAACCCACAAGTGATAGAGGCTGAAAGGGTAACACCATTCCCTTCCCGAATACCATCACACACTTTATTATAAACACAAGTCATTACTTCAAGACTTTGTGAAACCAAGAAAAAGGGAGCTCCATTACACCAGCAGCTTGCATACTATCAACTTGGAAAGGAGGAGCTTGAATCGATTCCAAGGCTCTAAAGGTTGAAGAAGCAGTGGACTTACTCCACTTGGTAAGTCTCACTCTTTTCCTCTACCCCTAATTACATGCTCATGTCTAGGTTTTAAATGACTCTTATGCCATTATCATGCTCATGCCTTATACTTTGGTCAGTTTGAATAATGATATGAAGGGATGGTTAAGTTTGTATGATGCATTATGGCACTGCCAGTTTTTGACTAGTTTGGAACATATGATGTTCATGTCCTCATGCTAAGGTTTGAATGCTTGAAACTACCCTCGGGTTATCTGTTTTGTGTTGGCGTTGGTTTAGAATAATTTTATGACAGGTTGTAAGAATTTAAGTTGGTGCATTTTTATTCATGTAGTTTGTATGTGCATGACTGTCGTGACTTGCTTTACCTGTGTTGAAGCTCTTGATTATTGATTTTAGGCTTAATTAAAAATTTGAATTTTTCTTTCATAAAAGATAAGTACATAAATTTATAACTAAACAGAATTTAGGACAGGATAGTACATGTCTCTGGCCTTTACAGTGCAAATAAACTACCGTTGGTATTAGGACCGCATTAGCCATGCTCAAAACTCCAGGACCAACATGCTTCACTGCAAGAAAGTGTTGAAATAGAATTTTCAGGAGATTAAAAACACTATTGTAAGCATAAACTATGGCTAAGGATAAATTTAAAAAATCAAATACAATTAAAAATCTAGATATTACTGTACAGGCGGCAAAAGACATACATAAAAACAAGACTCTCATTTTCAAAGAAAGGGTATGGATTGTGTCCTTAAGCGAATACGTCAATGATGCAGCTATGCTGCAAGGAAATTGTTCATGAAAAAAATCAAAGAGAAAATCAACAGACAACTTGGCAGTTGTGGTAGTATGTTTTAACTCTGTACCACCACCACCACTAGTAGCATATATGTGGAAGGACTTCAGAGTCTTATATGCCTTCTATAAAGGGATATAGAACACTTGCATGTAAACAAACAATATAACTTAATCTTTTAGACTGCAAACACAATTAGTACATATATCTTCCTTGCCACTCAAATCAAGAATAAACCAGCAAAGAAAATAGATAAAACAAGCATAAGAAATATATTGGCCCATCCCTAGTTAAAACATAACCTGAACATGTTTGTCGGGCTTGTATTTTGTAGGTTTCGTTTGCAGTTCTTGCCACAGATAAGTCTCACATTGTTTGCATATGAAAAAAACTAATTGTTTATATAGTGAGTTATGCTTTGAGTTTAAGCATAGATCGACACAAGAAGGTTGGAACAGATGTTTTTCTGAGATGTGTTGTTCGCCATTTTCGTTAGGATATCGTGACATGGTGTTCCTTGCTTTATTTTTGTATAAATCTATGGATGTTGGATGGTATAGTTTTTTTCTAACAATGTTTGTTTTCCTTGCTTTTGAAAAATGATTCGGCTGTTGTTTTAAGGTGGTGCCATTTCCTTGCTTTAATGGGGTTTTTGTAAAAAAAAGAGCTGATGATCTTTGGATATGGGCTTAAGGCCCGCGTATGGAATTTCTCACACACCATCTTTATTCTTCACACCCATCAATTTTTGGTAGTTTGGTGGGCTCATAAGCCCATGAGTAATTTCTCACCACCACCCTTGATTTTTATGCACACCTTTTACTATCTCATTGTTTTCTTTTTTCTCTTTTTAAGTTCTTTGTTGTTTTATTTATTTGTTTTAGCTCTAAAAAAATTTCTATTATTTGTTCGATTTGTTTAAGGTGCTTAATTTTAAACTTTTGTTTCCACTACTTTCCTTTCCATGTTGATTTTCATCTCACTTTAACTTCTATTTTATTTTCTTTTCGATTTCGATCGATGAAGCCTTTCTATTCACGAATGTTGGTTGATTGAGGTTGTTTAACCTTCATTATTTCAAATCTGTAGTGAATGATTTTTTAGATCATTTCCTATACTTTGGGATCGTGATGGTTACCTTCGATTAATCGACGAAAGTTTGTGATTAAGACGAGATCATCCTCTTTTCTTTTTGTGTGGCATGATTTCTTTGGAGAATGATCCTCAATATCACTTCTCTATCGTGTTTTAGCACAAAGATCAATTGCGCGACCTCCTATAGTATGATCTTCGTCATAGATCGTGCTACGATGGTTTAGTGCTACATATGTCCCGTATCGAAAAATGATCATTCGTGGCCCAAACTTATGTTTGAAAGCCCAAGGATGGTTATTTAACCATTGTTGATCATTTGCTTTAACAACTAATCACTAACCACTAAAGTTAATTTTCGTCAATATTATCTTGTTTTACTTTTCCGTCAAATATATCTTGTTCAGATTATCTTGATCATATTGTTCATATCATATTCATCTTATTGATATCTTGTTCATCTAACCATTTCTTTGTTCATACCTTGTTCAAAAACACACTAATAGCAATCGAAACCCTAAAAGACTAATTGGTGGACTGTTGGTTACTTTTCCGAGCAACAGAACTTTGACTTTGTACAGAAACCCTAATCAAATGAGCTTTGGTCCGACTCTTGCTCAAGTCTTAGTTTAGGACACTTCGCACACACACGGCTTCCTCTTGGGCTACCTTACAATGAGACCTTTTATTTCGTGCAATACTGTGTAACTTATATGTACCCCGCTTCCATTTCGATATACGCACTTTACTCACTTTTGATTGTGGTTAAGGACTAGCATAGACTAAACCATTTTCAAACTAATTCCCGATTCGTCGTCGAGCCATTTTTAAAGCACCCCTGTAAGACGATTGGTCATTAGCATCGCCATCAACCTAACGCACACACTCACACATCTTATTGTGGTTTTGTTACTAGGAGCACTTTAGCGAACGATTTTTATCGGTGACGCGACCACCTTATCGCTGGAGTTTTCCTCACCGCAATAGTAGGAGGGGGTGCTACTTTCTGATTTCTTATTTATCCCATGAAGCTGGAAGGGAAAGGGAAGGTATCTAAAACTAACCTTGCACCCGAATGTTTAACTGAACAAACGCTTAAAGAGATTGGGGAGTCCAGGGTCAGGTTATACAATGGATAGTTGTCAATTACTCATCCTATATGTGGTTATCCACAGGATATTAGCTTTAGGTTCTGCTTTGTAATTGATGGTGTTTATCCTTTAATGGGTTTGGAAAGTTTCTTGGGAAATATGAGAGAGTGAGTGAGAGTTTTTGATGATTTTGGTGAGGTATTAGACCTAGAGTTTTTTATTAGTATGCTCGCTAAGATCTCGCAATCTTATGCCTACGTATTCCCATTTGAATGAAACAGGGAAATTAGAGCAATCGTAGTTCCTCCTATTCTAAGGGAGGAAAAATATGTTTTGGTGTCTCGTTCAAAGCCCAAGACAGAGGCTAAAAAGAGTATTTGTGTCTTGTTTAAAGCCCAAGGTTGAAGCTAAAAGGTTGACTGAAAGATCATTTGTCATCTCTGTCGCTCCCGAAAGATCCGCATCCAACGGTACAAGCGCGAAAGTGGCGCGGAAAACAGAGTCGCCAGCAATGTGTATTTATCCCAAGAGAGGGAAAGGAAACACCGCATAAACCTGAGGGGAAGGAAAAAGCATGGTCTTACAACCAAGAGAAATGGGTTCGGGAGTCGGTTACGCGTGAGGAAGGTATTAGCACCCCCACGCGTCCATCGTACCCGATGGGATCCACGCTTGCTTGTCTCGATCAAAGGGTGTCGTCAACTGGAACTTCGCTGCTGCTGGAAAGGAAAAGGAATGGGAAAAAGGAAAAAAAGAAAAGAGAGAGAGAGAGCAAGAAAAAAATGTAGGGAAAATAAAAGAAGTGCTCGCGTGGGCCCTACTCCACTGCCTACGTATCTCATCGGGAGCATGAGAATCAGAGCGACGTAGTTCCCCTAACTAGGGGTGGATTGTGTTTTTTAGGGAACGACTTACGTTCTAGCTCAGGTGCTGCAGCTCGCTGAATCGAGACTTAGGCGTTACCGTCTTGCGAGAGAACGAGTAGGAGCGCGTCCATACGTCGAGAGTGAGTGAGATGAGAAGATAATTCCCGAAGGAAAGACGTTACTGTTTGTTTGAAGTTTTTTAGAAATAAGTGTTTTTTACAGTTATTTGTAACTTGTATTGCACCAAAGTCTATCATGTGGGAACGAGTGAGTCGCATGGTCGCACCCAAATAGAACGTATGCTAAACACTCCAGAAGAGGAGGGGGCCCCCTCGTTCTTCATTTCCTACATTTAAGGCTCGGACCCAATACACGCTAACCTTTATTAAGTATTTTTTACTTTTCTTTTGAGATGAAAAGAGAAGCGACGCAAGGGAAACTCTAAAGGGAATCTAAGGGTCCTAACGTTATCATGCATGGATATCCTATGGTTAGTGAGGTTTAGGAGGAAAGACTAACTAACACCTAATGCTAATCCTACTCCAAGCTTAATCAAAAATTAAGTTGGACTAGGTAGCTCTAAAGGGAAAGAATCCAAGACTTAAACAAGTCCTGAGATTCATGGGAGGAAAAGAGTGAAAGAGAAGGAAAGAGGAATAGAAGAATGAGAAAAGAAACAAGATGGGGCAGCAAGCTCATCATACACATCATATCCAATTCACATCATCAATTAAGTTTCAAATATCATGCAAGAAGATTCAAGTAAGCAAGTGAAGGCACACAAGAAAGGATGCAAGTAAACTTGCACAAGATTCACAATTTCACACACTAAGGTTTCATACAAAGATGACATGAACAAAATAAGATGAAAGTGAAACCAAGTCAGAATTCAATTCATATCATGATCATCTAATCCAAACATGCAAGAATGTTTCACATTATGATGCATTATGAGCCAAAGAAACCACAAAACCAATGATGATGATATGCATCATACAAATCAAACCATGATGATCAAGTGAGATGAAAACCAAGTAATGAACTCAAGGGGAAGTAGCATATGCATCAACATCATACCAAAATCAAACTCAAGTCATACAAGATTAATCATCAAGCAACACATTCAAAACATGTATCAAAATTAATCAAAACATCCACTTATCATTCATGCCAACAAACAAAGAAACATGTGAAGCAAAGAGTGAGAACATGTCACATAAAACACCTTAAACCAAGAGGGTCAGAACCTCTAGAATGTCATACAAATTAAACAAAAGGTTTCATACATGAGTGAGATCATACAAAGAAGCCATCACAAGATTAGGTTGAACATATCACAAGATTCAAGTCCAAAACAACATCAACTTGTAAAATCAAGAACAAATTGAAAAATAATCAAATGAGGATGATTCCAAAGCCACAAGTAAGCTCAAACAGAATATGATCATACCATAAAAACATCTCAAGCATCAGTCCATCACAAGTAAGTAAATGCATTCAAACTAGATCATGCATCCAAGTATACCTCAATCAAACTTGCATCACAAACAAAATTCAACCAAAAATAGCAAAGTGGATCAATAAAATCCCACAAAATATTCAACCAGAAGTTATCTCAGTCAAGTAACATATGCAAAAATATCAAACCAAAATTCACAAACTAAATACCTTAAACAATTAGGTAAAGAACATCTAAGAAACAAGGTTCAACATGTAAAAGAGAGGGACCAAAAGGCAACATGAAATGAGTTTAAAAATGAAACAAAAATGTTTTTATGCACTTTAATATGTCACCTAATAAATGCAAAAATAATGGATTAAAAATGTATTATAGATGATGAGAAAGAAATTTTACAAGTTGGAGTGTGCAAGTGAAACAATTAAGAAAAGAAAATTAGGCAATTAATTAAATCAGATGCTAAAATAAAAATAAAATGAGAAAATAAAATATGGAAAAATTTGATAAAACTAAGAAGAGGTTTCATGATTTTTTGTATGATTTTTAGATGCACAAAAATGATTTTAGAAATTAAATTGCAAAACAAACAAGTAATAAAAAAAAATAAAAAGAAGTGAAAGAAGCAAGGGGGTGCAATCATTAAAGAATTCACGTTGAAATAAAAAAAAGGCCCAAAGGAGGGGGCGCAAATAGTAAAGCCCAATGCCAAGAGTCCATTAACGAAAGTCAATGATAATCACATGTAGTTCAGTCAACAAAACAAAAATCAATCCAAGCCAACCAATTAATCCAACGCATACCAGAGGTCAAAGCAAATAATAGTCAAACATGATCAACGGTTGATATCATCTAACACACCATAACCCTCACGTACACACGCACACAATCACCCAGTAACACACCATACACCCCCACGTGACAGCCACATGCCACCATTAATGTGCTGTCACGCTAATGCCCACACGATGCAATCAACGCGCAAGATATAATCAGCAATCCACAACTTAAAAGAAATCAATGGCCAGGAATAGATCACACGATAACACACTCTAGATGGCATGCACACAATCACCAAAATAAAACATAAAAATAAAAAACATGGCGTGACGTGGGACGTTAGATCAAGAGGATCAACGACCATGCTTCATCTTCTTCCTCAAAATTCCCCGCCGGACTGAACTTCAGGCAGCCGCCGGAGCTAGGGCTCCGGCCACCCTCTCCGGTGAGTTGTGGTCCAAAAATCTCTAGAAAATGCATATAGGTACTCCATTTTGACCAGAAAAATGCAAGGATCTCAAATATCCCGTCCATTTTAACAAACAATCAACCAATAAGGAGAATCAAACAAAAACAAAATTAGATCTAAAACTTTAAATCAACAATACACACATGATACACGTCCAAACTTCAAATAAAATAGATCATCATGCTCAGGGAAGTTCACAGATCATTATGCATATCAAAAATTCAAGTTCTGTGAGTATGAAAAATTCACCAACCTGAACCTTGTAGAACTTGAAAACCTCCAAGAAATCCCTCCAAATACTGCAGATCCACTCCTTGGAACCTCTAGATGCAAAATAAATGCAACTAGAGCTTGAAATCGTGCTAGATCTTGAGATTTAAGTTTGAACCCTCTTGAATGGCACTTGGTGAAATCTTCAGTATGAGCTCAAAATAGCTGTGGATTCTTGCTCTATTCTCTTCACTGATCAAGAATATGAAGAGAAAACTCAAAGAAGCTCCAAGAAGAATGAGATTCAATGAGAGGAAGTGTGAGAGCAAAAAACCACAACCGTGCAAATGAGAGTCTCTACCCTAGCTGTGAGGGTATGAGTAAGCATATATACCCTTCATTAGTTCACTGATTAGGATTAGGAAGTGATTAGAACTTTTGTTAATGAGATTTGGGTGAAATTGCAAAAATGCATTTTACACCACCACCACTAATTAACACGTGGGAATCCCTTGCCACCAGTATAATTCACCTCCAATTTTCTCATGTATCACTTCTGAATTGATTTTGGGCCTTGTACTTTCTTGGTTTGCAAGTTTTGAATTAATTTGGCATTTTTGCACTTTGTGAAAATAATGAGAAATATGGCATGGAATGAATTGATTCAAAGGCCAAAAATACTCCTCTTGACTTGTATTTTGATGTTGTAATATGGCATGAAGCAATTGGGAGCATTACAAGTCCATTTGTGCAAAAATGCAAAAGATGGAAAATTTGACATGTAAGGAATCCATGAAAAGCACATTGCATTGTTTTGGCCATAACTAGAGTTCCACAAATGATATGGAAATGTTCTAGTACTTTTTGGAAATGGGAGAGAAAGATATTTAACTTTCATGTTGGAGGAAAATTCATTTGGAGCTTCCTTGATGATGAAAAGTAAAGTTGAAAGTGGTGGAAAAGTTGCCAAAAATGGAAAGTTTGTATTATAGGTCATTTTCCAAATTTAGTAACTTTTGCACAAACTCTTGATTCTTGAAGAATGGTATGAATCTTGACAATTGAAGACCATATGAGGATGTGAGACCTTGAAAACCATGAAAAGACCCTCAAAAATTCCACAGTTGACTTTCTCCTTCACAGTTGACTTTTGCTTATTTCACCAACAACTGATCCACTGAACAGTCTTCACCATGAACCATCAACCAAATCCCCATCCATGAACACTTGTGAGCATATGGAAGCCATAAAACATGCTTGAACCCCCAAAGTCTTCAAGAAACTCTCTTGAAACCAAAAACCCTGATTGGTCTCTCTGGTTAGGAGGGAGAGATCCACTTGCATTCTTTTGCCATGCTTGATCTTAAGAAGATATGATGAACCCCATGAGCCACCTTGAATCTTGAGACTTGAGAATATGGACCAAGTGCCTTGATCCCATGCCCTATGCTGAATACCATGCTATGCAAACTATGACCTACTATGGAATGCAAATGAGTAAAGCATAGACCAATTATTGAGAAAAAAGAGGGTAAATTTTGAGGTATTACAATCTCTAAAGAGGGATGGTTGATTTTTGTGTGCCTTGATCAAAGCCCAAGGTTGAAGCTAAGAGGTTGATTGACTCCACTGGGGAAGTCCTTATACAAAGCCTAAGAAGAGACTGTATGAGACCGACTCAACAAGAGAGTGGATATATGGGTGTCTTGTACAAAGCCCAAGACGGAGGCTAAAAGAGACTGACTCTTTGGGGATATCCTTATATGAAGCCTAAGAGGAGGCTAACAATTTGACTTTTTCGAGGAAAACATTTTTTATGTCTTGTACAAAGCCCAAGATTGAGGCTAAAAGGTATTTTTGACTCCGTTGGGGAGGTTTATATGTGTCTTGTACAAAGCCCAAGATGGAGGCTGAAATGAGTTTACTTAACAAGAGAGTGTTTTTATATGCTTTGTATAAAGCCCAAGACGAAGGCTAAAGGAGTTGACTCAACAAGAGAGTCTTTTATACTCAACAAGAGAGTGATTTGTTGTCTCGTACAAAGCCCGGGATGGAGGTTAAAAGGAGAATGAACCAACAAGAGAGTCTTGAAAAGTGATGGACTCAACAAGAGAGTCTGAAAAATGGTTGACTCGACAAGAGAGTCTGAGAAGTGATTGACTCAACAAGAGAGTCTGAAAAGGTTAGCTCCGCTGGGGGAGGATCTTTGTACAAAGCCTAAGAGAAGGTTGACTTTCTTGGGGAAAGGATCATTATACAAAGCCTAAGAGAAGGCTAATTTACTGCTGAGGATTAGATCCACAGGCAGGTCCAAGGGTGGGGAACTCTCATGAGAGAGACCGGGTTTCTGTTGGAGATTGATCCAGAGTGATCGGTGTTTTCCTATGTTTGAAAGGAAATTGAGAATATCTTTGAGACTCAAAGGGGGTTTAGAATGTCTAAGTTTACTGGTGTTGAAGAGTTTTATCTTTTGTAGGATGCCCAAAAGAGAGCAAGGGCCTTAAGGGATGAGAATCAACCCTAAAGTGGCCAGAGGTTTGACACTGGAAAGACTGCTCTAGTAAAGGATGACTAAGTTCTGTCTTATACCTTTAAGAGGTCATTAGGGTCCTTGTATTAAGCCCAAGAGAAGGCATGAGAACTTTTAAGAAGCTGAAGGGTCCTTGTACAAAGCCCAAGAGGAGGCGGAGATGCTTTTAGGAAGCATGTGGGTCCCCAAACCAAGAGAAGTTCAAGAAATGCAATTCACAGAGAAGAGATCATTCCAGGAAAGTTTGAGTATTTGGAAGAAACTCAAGAGATGCTATTCACGGAGAATAGATCAACTCTGGGGAGTAGAATTTCTTTGACAATTTCTAAGGGTGACAGTCTGAGAAAAGGTTCACCGAGAATACTGCATTTCTCTTTGTTCCATATTGATTAACCCCAAGAGCTGGGAAGACTATATCTGGAAATCCTATGGGGATCTAGTTTTTTTTGTATTTTAAAGAGTAACCAACAGGGCTTTACCTAGTTCTAGACCTAGTTGTCGGGGAAAACTCTAAATAACTATACTAGTATATATACAGTTGATATATGACGAGTATTTAAAGGAGTATGAAAGAAGACTAACCATGCGCAACTTCCCACAATACAGTTATATATATTTGACATGTATTTAAAAGAATGAAAGAAGACTAACCATGCGCAGCTTCCCACGATACAATTATGTATATGAAAGCATATAAAAGAAAGCGGATAAACACTTACCCGTTGTAGAGCTTCCATGCTGTTTTGTTAGTTGTTCAACAAAGAAATTAAAGAAAGTTTTGATAGAAACTATACATTTGGATTAAAAATCAAAGGAGAAAGTATTTGAACAGAGATCGGGGATTACAACTCAGGGAGAGGCCCAAGTTTTAACAGTGAGGGCACTGTTTGTTTTGTATCGGGTCTTATACAACGACTGAGACCCAAAAAGTTTTGGTCAAAGGGGATTGGGTCTTACACCTCAAGGAGAGGCCCAAAGAGTTTGAAAATGAATAGAGATCGGTCTTATAGCTCAAGGAGAAGCCCGGTTGATTTTATTAAAAAGGCGACGATCTCGTCGAGCGTTTGAAAATATACAGAGTGACTTATACAATGAATGAGGCCGAAAGGGTATTATTTACAAAGGGGTTGGGTCTTACACTCTATTAGAGGCTCAAAGGTGTTTTTTTTACAAGTGATGGGGCTTACAACTCAAGGAGAGGCCCAAATTTTAACCTGGCGATCGCGCCGAGATTTTTTTATTGTGTCGGGTCTTATACACTATCTGAGGCTCAACAATGGTTTTGTACAAAAAGGGTTGGGTCTTACACTCTATTAGGGGCCCATGAGTGTTTGAAAAAGATTTGTTTAGGGTGATTAAGATCAAAACCCAAAATTAATTTCAAAATGTACTTTAATTAAATAAAAATTTGATTAAAATGATCAAAATTATCAAACATGTGTAAAAAACAAGTTGTGATCTTGGATTAATGTTTTAAAAATCATGTATTTATCCACAAAATGATTGGAAATCAGTTAAGTTTAGAAAATCAAGAAAGAAAAAATATTTTAAATGTTAAAAAACAAATAAAAATCAATTCTTTGCAAAAATATCAAATATATGAAATAAATGATATTTTTGGGAGTTTTTGGTAAAATAAAATATTTTAACATTTTTGTGAATTATTAAAAAAATAATCAACTCAAAATCATTAAAATTCAGAGAGAAATTAATTTTTGAATCAATTAAATAAAATCACAAAATTCAACTATTTGAATTTATGAAAAAGGCGCCAAGAACACGCGCGAAGGGAGTTTTGCTCAGATTTGCATTTTCTATCCAATCTCACTGAATACTTGATGAAATCACACAATCCACATATCAATCTACTCGTTTTCACCTCACGATCATGTATATGGTCTTTAATTTCATTTATTTTAAGCATGGAATAAGAAATCAAGACAAAACCTCAAGAACCCTAAACTCTGCATGAAGGCTGAGAAATTCTATACACGATTCATTCAAAGTAATTAATTGAGGGGAAACATTCTATGCATGATTATGAACATTTGACAAAAGTATTGTGCAAGGAAATATGCATAGATTAAGAGACGACCAAGTTGTGGCTTACCTCTTGCAGCCGGTGATCGTGTTTTGTGTTGGAGGTGTTACAGCTTGGTTCCAATGATGTGAACAACTTCCCTAGGTGCTATGGAGTGTGTCTGAATGCTTGGAGTGAATGGAAATGATCTGGAACTTGAGATGGTACCCCAAGTGTAAATCTGTCAAGAACTTGAGCAATTGGCTGGTGATTTTGTGAAATTGGTGTTCCAGATGTTGTTTAAGTGTTTGAATCACTTCTATATGATGTTTATGAGGTGTGTGTGTGATTGGTTTGGTTGGAGTTGTTCTCAAACTCAAAACCCGATAGTGACTTGCTTTAGAAGGCAATTTTGGAAGTGAGAAGGTGATTTTGAGGAAAGCATCAGTTGTAGTGCTTTGTTGTACTTAAACTGAGCACAAATGAGCTCTATGTATAGTAGAGCAAGTTTGTTTTGCAAGCAATAGTGAATGGTGGCTGCAGCAGGCTGTTGGCCAATTGGATCATTTTGGAATCTCAAGTCTCCTCTAGCCAGCCATTGACTAGAGGTTAGAGCACAGGCTTATGGTTCTTTGATTCAAGGATAAGGCTTGACTGAAGTTCTCATTTTTGCTCTGATACATGCCACCTCTTAGCATCCATTGAATGCTCCAAAACAAAATTGGAGTCTTGAAGCATCTTTGGCTTTTTAGGTTTGGCATGCTACTTGTAGATTTTGGGACTTTAGAGGCTGATGGAATAGTGTTTGTCCCTTGGTTGTTCCCCCTTGAGGTGTTCAGATGGATAAACTTGTTTGGAATTGCACAATTTGATCAAATCAAGCCAATGTACACAAATCTGCCTTGTCATGACAGTTGCAGCAATGCATGTTGCAGCTGTCATAATTCTTAGCTCAGATGGAATTTGATGGAGTTCTTGGCCATTTTGGAAAGCTCTCATATGATACAACATATGTGTGATCATAGTTTGTCTTGACACTTTTTGGATCCAAGTGAAAAATGCCCCTACATTTTGAAAAAGTGAAACAAATTCTGACTTAGTGAAAATTTCACTTAAGTGTTGGAAAAAGTGGCATTTTCATGTTTTTGTCATTTTGGTCACTCCATAACTTAAAATCCATGAGGAATTTTAATGAGGTGTAGTTGACACTTTTAAAGTATGTCATGAGAGCTACAAATCCATCTTTGGATCATTCAAAATGGTTACTTGGATCTCAAGTTATGATCCTTGGAAGTTGGTACCCTAGCCACTTTGTTTCATAACTTAAAAAAATTCTAAGTTTTTATGGTTACCCCTTTTACAAGTTATCTCACTTTATTTGATTTTTCTTGATGAATGATGATTCCAATCACACATTAACATCATTTTAGGGTTAAGGAACCATAATTGTGAAAAATCTCAAAAAGTCAAACTTTGACTTTTGTGCACAGTTGACTTTTTATCAGATGAATTTCAAACTGTGCGATCCTCTATGAAATCAAGTCCTTGACCTAAATCAAAATTAATAGATGGATTCCATAGGTGATACATGGTGTATTGAATCATATCCCGAGGTTTGGGAGCATGTTTTGGTCCTTTATGGGTGTTAGAGAGGTTAGACAAGTTGAAGATCATGTCATTTCTTGATTGATCCTTTGTCTAAGGCTCAGAGAGGGCTTGAAATCCTAATTCTTATTTGTGGTGAATGCTCACCCCTCTTTGGGGAGACTGATGAGGCATGATAGTTTCTCCATATTATGGTGATGATTTGCACAATGATGGGGAATCTTAGTGGTCAAATTTTGGGGTATGACAGATGCCCCTATTTAATCTTCTTGGACCCGAAGGTGTGAATGGCGAAGGTATTCGGGCATTCGGGGTGCAAGATGATTAAATATCGGAATGCGCGAAATTTTGATGGTGGTTATAAATGGCAATTTTCCCATCTATCTTCTTTCGCTAAGCAATGATGCTTAGAAAAGGTAAACTTCCCCTCGATCCTGGTCTTCAGCTAAGGAACTGGTCTCAGTCTCTAAAATAAACTTCCCCTCGATCCTGGTTTCCTACCAAGGAACTGGTCTAAGTTTCTGAAATAAACTTCCCCTCGATCCTGGTTTCCTACCAAGGAACTGGTCTCAATTTCTGTTGTAAACTTCCCCTCGATCCTGGTTTTCAGCCAAGGAACTAGTCTCAGTCTCTGAAATAAACTTCCCCTCGATCCTGGTTTCTTACCAAGGAACTGGTCTAAGTTTCTGATGTAAACTTCCCCTCGATCCTAGTTTTCAGCCAAGGAACTGGTCTCAGTCTCTGAAATAAACTTCCCATCAATCCTGGTTTCCTACCAAGGAACTGGTCTAACTTTCTAAAATAAACTTCCCCTCGATCCTGGTTTCCTACCAAGGAACTGGTCTCGGTTTCTTTTGTCAATAAACTTTCTTGACAAGGGACGCTATTTGTAGCGGTTTTCATCAGACTTCTCGCTGAATTTTCCCAGGGAACCCATTCGTCTGAGCTGTAGAGGTGCATAAACTTCTCTGTTTGGAGACGCTATTTGTCGACTCTACTAGGGAAAACGAGTCTCTCGAGAGACTACTTTCTGCTTGGGGATATTACATCATACTTTTCCTCGAGATCTTTTCAAAGAAATTCCATATAATGTACCCCAATTTTGAGGGGTTGATGACTTCATTAACATTGATTTTCTGGAGAGAAGAACCACTGTGTTGCTGAGAGTCTTTAGTTGCGAGGCTCTCTCTGGGGATTTTCCTTAACCCGGGAAAGCGAAGATATCATCTTCAATGGAAAAGAGTGACATTTGTCGAAGGTTTTCTGATCTTTCAGAGGTTCAAGTTATCAAAGTGGTCGAGGACCAACTTCATCCCAGAAATAAACTGGAAGAGAGAGATTGTTCAGACGCAACATTTCCTGACGAGGAAATAACTGACAACTCGATTGAGAGGACTTTTATCACTAGGGGATAAGACCGACTAGAGTGATAATGATGCAAGATAAATATGAATGCAAATCAATAATGCAAGATGTATGTATGTATATGCTGATAAAACCGACACGACATACAGACTAACGGATGAACACGACTGGATACTCGGCCACTGTAGGGGATGAAGAAGTATCATTTGGTTCAAAATAGCAATTATGCCTTGCTTAGGAGAGATAGTCCATGTGGGGACCACACTGGTTAGGCTTGGGAGGTAAGAACTCTGTCGGGGGTGTCGGACGGAATGTTCACATCCGACACAGTTGATCCTTCATTCAGGTGTACTGGTTTAGAAGGAGTACTTTGATTCTGTACTTTGAAGCTCGATTACCTTTAGAGAAACAATCGATGTTCTTTCGATGTTCAACAGTCAAAAGAAATTGCCATCTTTATTTTAAAAGCAGAAAAAGTTTGACAAGTAAATTCATTTTTGTTTTATTTCAAGAAATGTTAATCATGTTAAAATGTCGTTCTGTAAAGCTAAAACAAATAAGAATTGCAAACAAAAGCACAAGGGCTCAAATTTTATTGATAGGATGGAAATCAGTCAAACGCGTGATTCTATATAGTATTTACAAAGTTAGAAAATGGTAATTTTAAGGGAAAACGGCTACATTGAAACATGACGACCGCTATCCTTCCACCAACTTTGAATTCTAGGCATCCTGAGCTTCTGTCGAAGATGACCTTGACTGGATTTTTTTCTGATGAATGACATGACTGCTGCTGAGGGATTTGCCCCTGTTGGACGTAGTTACTTGCCATTATCCTTAACTTTTGCCTGGATTGTACTTTGAGATTTCCAATCCATCGGGATGATTTTTTATTATGTCTCTAATTTTTTTTCGGACCGCCCTTTCGGGTTTTCAATCCACCGAGACTTTTTTTTATTTTATTTAGGCGAAGTATTTCTTGACTACGTCAACATTCGTGGGATAGGCAAATTCTTCTCCATCCATGGTTGCAAGTCTCAAGGCACCGCCTGAGAAAGCTTTCTTGACCACATAGGGGCCGTCATAATTCGGAGTCCATTTGCCAGGAGAATCAGTGAGAAAAGATTGTATCTTCTTAAGCACAAGCTCTCATTTCCTGAAGACGCGAGGTCGAACCTTTTTGTCAAACGCCTTCTTCACCCGTTACTGATACAACTGACCGTGGCATAGTGCCGTTATTCGTTTTTCTTTGATCAGATTCAGTTCGTCGTGTCGATTTTGACACCATTCAGCTTCTGTTAGCTTAGCTTTCATTAATACCCGGATTGATAGGATCTCTACTTCTATGGAGAACACTGCTTCCATACCATATACTAGAGAGAAAGGGGTTGCCCCTGTTGAAGTGCGGACAGATGTACGATAACCGTCATATACTAGAGAGAAAGGGGTTGCCCCTGTTGAAGTTCGGACAGATGTACGATAACCGTGAAGAGAAAAGGGTAACACTCGTGCCAGTCTTTGTAGGTTACAACCATCTTTAGAACGATCTTTTTGATGTTCTTGTTAGCCGCTTCTACCGCACCGTTCATCTTGGGTCGGTAGAGAGATGAGTTATGGTGTTCGATCTTAAACTAAGCGCACAACTCTTTCATCATCTTATTATTCAAGTTGGATTCATTATCCTTAATGATCTGGCTCGGAACACCATAACGACAAATGATATTGTTTTTGATAAATTTGACCACGACTTGTCGGGCTACATTGGCATATGATGCTGCTTCGACCCATTTGGTGAAGTAATCAATCACTACCAGGATGAACCGATGTTCATTTGAAGCCTTGGGTTCAATCATATCAATCATGTCAATTCCCCATATGGAAAAAGGCCATGGGGAAAAAGAACTTTGAGATGCATTGGCGGTACATGGATTTTGTCAGCGTGTATCTGACATTTGGGACACTTCCTCATGTACTTGTAGCAATCGAATTCCATGGTCAACCAGTAGTACCCTACTCTCAGAATATTTCTCGCCATTGTGTGTCCATTAGCATGAGTGCTAAAGGACCCTTCATGAATTTCTTTCATCAGTATGTTTGCTTCTGGTCTGTCTACACATCAGAGCAAGACCATGTCGAAATTTCTCTTATAGAGTGTATCACCGCTCAGGAAGAAACTACCTGCTAGCCTTTTGAGAGTTTTTCTGTCCTTCCGTAGTGCCCCAGGTGGGCATTCTTGTTTCTGAAGGAAGCATTTGATATCGTGATACCAAGGTTTGTCGTCTATGACTGCTTCAATCGTGAAGATATAAGCGGGTCATTCAAGGTGCATCATGTCGATCTTAGGTAGGTCGTTCCATTGACCTACACTAATCATGGAAGAGATAGTGGCTAATGCGTCATCCATGTGATTCTCTTCACGGGGGATATGATGAAACTTGATTCTGTTGAAGAAGGGTAACAACCTTCTCGCATAGTCTTTGTAAGGAATCAGTCCTGATTAGTATGTGTTCCAATCTCCTTTGATCTGATTGATAACCAGGGCGGAGTCGCCATATACTTCCAAGTTCTTAATTCTTAAGTCGATCGCTTCTTCGAGGCCCACGATACAAGCTTCGTATTCGACCTCGTTGTTTGTGTACTTGAATGTCAGTCGGGCGGTAAAAGGAATATGGGTACCCTGAGGTGTTATGATGATTGCCCCAATTCCGTTTCCATAATAATTTACAGCTTTGTCAAAGATAAGTCCCCATTGGGAACCTGGTTCTGGCCCTTTACTGGGTAGCGGTTCATCGCAATCTTTCATTTTTAGATACATGACATCTTCATCTGGGAAGTCAAACCCAATTGATTCCTGATCATCAATCGGTTGATGAGCCAAATGATCAGCTAAAACACTTCCCTTAACGACTTTCTGAGCGTGGTATTCTATGTCATATTCTGATAACAACATCTGCCAACGGGCGATCCTTCCCGTGAGAGCAGGTTTTTCAAAGACGTACTTGATTGGATCCATTTCTGAGATTAACCAAGTAGTGTGATGAATCATATATTGACGAGGACGTTTGGCTGCCCAAGCCAGAGCACAGTAAGTTTTCTCAAGCATCGTGTACCGAGTCTCGCAGTTGGTGAATTTCTTGCTCAGATAGTAAATGGCAGACTCTTTTCTTTTTGTTTCATCTTGTTGACCAAGCACACAACCCATTGAGTATTCCAAGACTGTTAAGTAGATAATAAGTGGTCTTCCTTCCACTGGAGGTGATAGAATCGGTGGGTTCAACAGGTATTCCTTAATACGTCGAAGGCAGTTTGGCAGTTTTCTATCCAAATGCAATTCTGATTCTTTTTGAGTAATTTGAAGATTGGCGTGCATGTCGCGGTCATGAGGAACATAAATCTAGAAATGTAATTCAAACGTCCCAGGAATCCCCTAACTTATTTTTCAGTCTTTGGAGAAGGAATTTCTTGAATGGCCTTGACTTTTTCAGGATCAACCTCAATTCCTTTCTAGCTGACGATGAACCCTAATAGTTTCCCTGAACAGACACCAAAAGTGCACTTATTGGGATTCAAGCGGAGTTTGTACTTTCTCAACCGCTCGAATAGTTTTGACAGGTGGGTCACATGCTCCTCTTCCGTCTTAGATTTAGCGATTATATCATCGACATATACCTCGATTTCTTTGTGTATCATGTTATGAAAGAGAGTAGCCATGGCCCTTTGATAGGTTGCCCCGACGTTCTTCAAACCGAACGACATTACCTTGTAACAAAAAGTACCCCATGGGGTAATGAACGAAGTTTTCTCCATGTATTTCGGTGCCATTTTTATCTGATTATAGCCCGAGAATCCATCCATGAAGGAGAATACTTTGAACTTTGTTGTACTGTCTACTAGCATTTCAATGTGTGGTAAAGGAAAGTTATCCTTTGGACTGTCCTTGTTCGGATCCCTGTAGTCTACACACATTCTGACCTTTCCATCCTTTTTCGGAACTGGTACTATGTTGGCTAACCATTGAGGATATTCTGATGTGGCGAGAAAACCCGGTTCAATCTATTTCTGTACCTCCTCCTTGATTTTGATGGCCATGTCAGGGTGAGTCCATCTCAACCTCTGTTTTACTGGCGGATATTCTGATCTTAACGGTAGATGATGTTCCACGATGGTGGTATCCAACCCTGGCATATCCTGATAGGACCAAGCGAATACATCGGGGAATTCTTTGAGAAGCTTTATCAAACTTTCTTTGATAGTTGAACTGAGTAGTGCCCCAATCTTGACTTCTTTTCTCTCTTCATCCGAACCTAGATTGACCGTTTCCAACGGCTCTTTGTGAGGTTCAATGGACTTTTCCTCTTGTCTGAGTAATCGTGAGATCTCCTCTAGAATTTCGTCGTCAACTTCTTCTTCAGCCTCAAATACCGGGAATTCAAAGTTGGGAGAAGGCATTGGATCGTATGTTTCAATGGGGTTTAAAACAAGAAATCTGCATGACGTGATGATTATTTTTAGAAGAGATAGAGAGAATGCAAGAGTGTGTGCAGTGTATTTTCTTTGCAAAACTGGTTGTTTTTATTATTGAGTTGTTTTTTAGGATTACCATTTTCTGAAAAAGCGAAAAGAGAAAACAGCAATAAATGCGGAAATTACAGAACGAAGTTATTTTATTTATGATTTTGTCGATTCTTGAAACTACAGCCCTATAAAACAAATCTCAGTCGCTTTGGGCAAAGCGAAGAGGTATATTTACAGAAAGTGAGCCCTATCAAAACAGTCGTTTCACCTGGGCAGGGTGAAATGTTAAAGTAAAGACGGCAATTACTTAGACTTATGAACGACTTTCAGAACATTGATAGCGACCCATTGGCGGCGAACTCCTCGGTGAATCACAAAGTCTAGCACCTTCTTTCTTGGTTTGTCCTAAAAAATGACGCTGATTTTTGGCGAAGCAGGATCGTTGGAATTTGTTTCCCAGGCAGAGTTATCGCAGACAAACTCTTCTATTGTACCTTGCATAGTATTTGTACTCTCAGGTGAATCTCCCCATCCAGTTGGCTGGATGTCTTTGAGCCTGATACGAGAGCTCTCAGGAGCGGTGTACTTGACCAAGTAGTCAAACTTGCCACTTGGTTGTCCTAAGGTGTCCCACACTTCTTTAGAACTGGAAGAGTCATCTCTTTCAATGATGTTGACCACAGGAAAAGCATAGTTGATGAATTCTAGTCCTGCAAGCTTTGTAAATTCATCGTCGTGCTGGATATTTTCTGAATGCCCTGAGTGATGATCCCATGACATGGTGGGGACGCAGGTATTCTTTTTAATGATGCTCAGTTGATAAGCATCGTTGGGCTGACTCTTTTGCCCTGAGTCTCCTGGATACGGCTGCCAGATAGGCAGCTCATCCATTGGGCCATAATAGTCGTGGTCAAAGTTGTCTTTAATCAGAGTGTCCTCCTCTAATGAGTTTGGTGGAGCACGACATCCTTCTGGATCACAATCTCCGTATATCATCCTGACATATGATCTTGGTATAAATCTCGGACTCTGTGCAGGATACCAAAATGGCGTAGGCACCTCTTCCTGAGACATATAATCATCCTTGTTAAGATAGGACTTCCATTCTTCATTCGTATCGAAGGGATCACCCTCATTGATGCTATGTACTTCTTGAGGCACTGGGTGAAGGAAGCCTCCACTGTGGAAGAAATCCTAAATGGGATGAAGACTTTCATCGATAGTAGCAGTCTGGGTACAGGTTGAGGAAAAACCAAGACCCTTCTTTGTTTTGTTATCACTAGGAATGACAAGTTGTCCCCATCCTTTGGCATTGTTACTTTTGATTACTTCGAAAACATCTTTGTACAATCGATGTTCCCTTTTCTGATTTGTCATTGCTCATCGAAAGTGCTTGGAACTAAGTTCCAACAACCTCCTCTGGTTCTATACAAGTGGATGACGATAAGTTACTCATGATCAAGGCTTGCTCTCCGCAGACTGTGACTAGTTGGTCATTCTTGACGAACTTTAGTTTCTGGTGCAGTATTGAAGTGACTGCCCCAGCCTGGTGTATCTAAGGTCTTCCTAATAAACAGTTGTACGTTGCCCTGACGTCCATGACCTGGAAGGTGACTTGGAAAGTGTGAGGACTAATAGTTATGGGAAGGTCGACTTCGCCAATAACTGCTTTCTAGGATCCGTCAAATGCTATGATGATAACCTCACTGCCTCTCATCGGGGATCCTTTGAATGATAGTCGCATTAACCTGGACTTCGGCATAACATTTAGAGCTGATCCAGTGTCTACCAGTACGCTGGCTAAAGCATTGCCCTGGCAGTTGACAGTAATATTGAGCGCCATGTTGTGACTTTTTCCTTCCTTTGGCAGTTCTTCGTCACTAAACCCCAAGTTGTTGTAGGAAGTGATGTTGGAAACGATGCTGTCAAATTGTCTTATTGTTACATCCTGTTCCATAAAGGCTTTCTCTAAGACCTTCTGTAGAGCCTCTCTGTGAGCTTCGGAACTGAGTAAAAGAGATAACACAGAGATTTTTGAAGGAGTTTGCAACAGCTGATCAACAATGTTGTATTCACTCTTTTAGATGAGCTTCAGTATCTCATCGTTGTTTGTTGAAAGGTCGGGATCACTGGACTAATCGACTGGTTGATCGGGAACTTCTGTTTGAGGTTCCTTTTCTTTACTAGGTTCTCCAACTCCTCGGTTGAAGATTCGACCACTCCGTGTTACTCGAATGATGTCTGCAATATTCACGACGGGGGGGGGGGGGGGGGGGTAATGGAATTTCCTTTCCATTCTTAACTTTTGTTGCATCGTACTTGTAAGGGATCGCCTTATCGAACTTGTATGGTACTGGTCCTGGCAGATAGATAACTACAAGAGCCTTATGATTTTTCTGACCATCATAGCCAGCCTCAATCGGTTCGAGATTGAGAACCTTTCCACCATCAAGAGGGGCTCTTGATTCACGGAGTAGATGGATTATGGCACATACGTCTTTGGCCACTTCTCGCTTAGGGATCAAGATAACATCCTTGCTTTGATAAGGATGATAGTTTGACATTGAATCAGAGCTTGACCATGGTTGGATTTCATTATGGTCCACCTAATTTTGAAGGGCTGCTCGCACGAGGTAGCATCCTTGATTATTCTCCGAGCAGACTCTACAACGCTCATAGTTGTGTGGTGGCACCCGACCATGTCTGCTTTGTATGCAGTGTAACCTCACTAGATCTGTTTCCATTAATCGAACATCCTGACTTTGATGCCTAGTAGGGTTCCCATTAATCATACTGACTTGTTGCGTGTCTTCATCTAAATAGATCGGAAGCCACCAGTGGTTTAGAAAATGTTGAAGTGTCCTTTGAACGAGTGCACAGCCTTGGTTACTTTCACGATATACGCTACAGTTCCGATACCCATGCGAAGTCAGAAAACTGAGCTGGACTTGCTTAGCGTGTAACTCCACTAAGCTAGTATTCATCTAGCGAATATCAAAGATTTGAATCATATTCACTTGATAGGGATTTCTATCACGGTAGTCCTGGATCCGTCCAAGATCCATCTGACGCTGGAGGACCTCTTGTACCAAAGAGCATCCCTGATTGTTTATGGAGCAAATCATACAGGAATCATAATCGTGCCTTGGCAGATCATGATGTTGGCTTTGCCTTGAGTGCATTGCCACCAAGTTGACATTCATCGCACGGATGTCGTGGTTTTGAATGATGTTGGAATTCGTATAAGTCATGTTGACCCCACGAATTCGGTGATCCTGGATCCAACCGAGATCCAACTGTTCCTGTAGACCTGATTGCACCATAGAACATCCTTGATTGTCTTTAGAGAATATATCACATTGGTGATAATTATGAGGTGGTACATGACCGTACTCGCTCTGTCTGCGATGCATCTTGACTAGATTGGCCCTTAATAAGAGTACATCGTGAATTTGATAATTGTGGTTAGACTTTCCCTCTATCAAATTGACTGCAGCTTTCTCATGTTGAGGCAACGGGTTCGTCTGAACATTTGGATTTGTATCCTTAAAGGATAAGAACCCGCTCCTGACAAGCTTTTGCACATCGGATTTGAAGCTGAGACCGTTTTCTATGTTATGCCCTCGTCCTCCTTGATGGTAAGGACAAGTCTGATCCGCTTTGAACCAAAAAGACAGATTTTCTGGTACTGTAAGAGGAGACCTGGTTTGGACATGCCCCTTGACCAGTAGTAATGGAAACAATTCTGCATACAACATTGGTATAGAGTCGAACCCTGGTGGTCCCGTTGTACGGTTGTTGTTGTACGAAGGACGAGCCTGCTGAAAAGGTTGTTGTGTCCTTTGCTGATATTATTGTTGATTCGGTTGGCTCTGAGCAACCTGAGGTTGATACGTAGGAATAGGCGCAGGGTTAATAGCAGGAGTTACAGCTGCTACTGGCTGGTAACGTCGTATTTGATTTCCGAGAGAGATATTGCCAATATTTTGCTCTTTTTTCTTAGGTAAAGTACTACCGTATCTTTTGGTACTGCTTGATGGTCCAGCGTCTTTAACTAAACGTCCTTCTCGGACAACTTCCTCAAGACGAACTCCCATGCCTACCATCTCGGTGAAGTCACTGGGCGCACTGGCGACCATTCTGTCATAGTGAAACGAGCTTAAGGTTTTCAAGAAGATTTTTGTCATCTCTTTTTCCTCAAGAGGTGGACAAATCTGGGCGACAATTTCATGCCATCTTTGAGCATATTCCTTAAAGGTTTCCTTATCCTTCTGTGACATAGCTCTGAGTTGATCTCTGTCCGGTGCCATGTCCAGATTATACTTATATTGTTGAACGAAGGCAACGCCAAGATCTCTAAAGGTGACGATCTTAGTGCGGTTTAATCCCATGTACCATTTAAGTGCAACACCGGTTAAACTATCCTGGAAGTAATGGATCAGTAACTGTTGGTTCTCTGTCTGAGTTGACATCCTCCGAGCGTACATCACCAAGTGACTTTGAGGGCAAGAGTTACCCTTGTACTTTTCAAATTTGGGCACCTTGAATTTGAGCGGAACTTTCACATTGGGGACCAAACAAAGGTCTGCGGCGTCCTTTCCAAATAGATCCTGACCTCGAATGGCTTGAGTTCTTTCTGTATCTCCAGGAATTATTCCTGGAATTCCTTCATTTTATCGTTCATACTTTCATTTCCACCAGAAGGTATTTGTGGAATTTGTCCTTCCGGGACAGTGTGTACCACGGGTGGTGGTACAATCATTACGGCAGTGACTCTCGGTGCTTCCCGAAGTTTGTAACCTTTAGGAGTTACTGTCATGCCCCTGGCATCTTCGCTTTCCCGAAGTTTGTAACCTTCAAGCCCAGCGGCTCCTGCCGTAGTTTCCGGATCTTCCATGATTGCCGGAATATATCCTTCCAGGATATAGTTGAGCGGCATGCCCCAAGGACGATCCTTTGGCATGTTATATCGAGGATCGTACTTTTCCACTAGGGGCGTAGATGTGATATCTGAGATCACAGTCCTTTGTTGTTGCATTTAGGATGCTGCCAGAGATTGCATGTCGTTGTGAAGTTTCCTCAAACTTCTTTCAGAGTGTCGATTTCTTCTCTCAACCCTCTGTTCTCTTCCTCGAAATCCTCAATTTTCTTTTGTTGACTGGCCTGAGTATTGTACGAATGAGACAGCTTGACTCTAGAATCGAGGTACAAACGTGAGATTTGTAGGGAAGAAGAATGCGTTATGGGTGAATGATGAATGATATGCATGATTATATTAATTAAAATTTTGTTAATTAATCAAAAGAAACTTCGACAATTGGATTGCAAATATCATACAGTGGGGAAAACCCTATTTTATTGAATTCAAAGATTGCGGAAATGAACATACAGTAATTTACAAAGTGCTGAAAAAGGAAATGTCTAAACTAATGGGTCCTGAGTCCTCTCTGAAGAGAGCTCGGGTACTGGTTCTGTTACTCTCATTTTCTTTGACCGGGGCTCTTGAGCCGTTGTCGAGTTGTCATTCCTTTGCCAAGTGAAAGGAGCGAGCAAATTCCTTTGGTCTCCTTGATTTTCTACAGTATGTTGCTCTAAAATCTCAATCAGAGCATCCTTTTCTTTTAACAGTTGTTGTATTTTGGTACACTCCACATTGAGAATGCGGTACTTGTTCTTCCAAGATTTCTTTTCCCGTTGAACTTTGTTGAGAGTAACCTGGAGTTTTTCCGTATCAGACATAAAATAAAGGACAAATTCCTTTAACGGAAGAACTTCTTGACGAGGGTAAGGCATCCTCAGTTTGAGAGCTCTAGTTTGTACCCAGTGGAGATAAGGCTCTACAGAGATACAGTCCGGTTTCCCTAGAGACTCTCTTCCTTTCCTGTGAACATGTTTCCAGGCATGCACTATTTCTGTCTTTAGTGCCCTGTCGTTTTCTCCTTCCTTGAAGAAAAGACCTTTCAGATGAGCATTACGCGGGATATGCCTCATCGGGTATCCGAATTGACGATGAACTAAAACTGGATGATAATTGATTCCTCTTTTAATTCCTATGAGGGGTACATTAGGGAAGTTTCCACAACGGTCAATGATCCTGATCCCGTCATAGATTCGATTGTACTAATCAATGTTAGAGTTGGTAAGAGACATGATTCTCTGCGACCAAAGTAAAGTATTCTTTTGATCCCAAAACGCAGCAGACTTGGGTAAGTGGGAAGTGAACCATTTGTATAGCAAGGGTACACAGCATGTGATCATTCCTCCGCTGTACAAATTCCTTAAATGTACAGAATGATATGCATCTGCGAGCAAGGTCGGTACGGGGTTTCCAATTAGAAAAATCTTAATGGCATTGATATCAATGAAACTGTCAATGTTGGGAAATAGAAATAACCCGTAGGAGAGCAAAGCAAAGATGCTTTAGAAAGCAGTTGCGTTCCCTATACTGGAAAAGTACAGGGCTTTCTTTATCAAAAACTGGGCTGGCAGACCCTGGATTCCACCCTTAGTGGTCATGTGAGTCCTGACTTCTGACTCGTCCAAATAAATTGCTCTTGCAATGGTATGATCTTTTGGAATTTCTTCCAGTCCAGAAAAGGGAGCTTGGTCAGTGATAGGTAAATCAGTCAGGTGAGAGCACTCCTCCAGTGTTGGTGCTAGCTGATAATCCAGGAATATGAAACAGTGATAGACCAAATCGTAGAACTGGATGAGTGTAGACAGGATTCCTTCAATTACATAGACCCTTAACAGAGACATCAGTCCTCCATACTTAGCTCTGAAAGCATCAGGGTTGATGATCATCCTCGCTAATCCTCTTAAATCCTCTAATTTTGGAACCTTGAAGGTATACTTGTGAGTCCTTCTTCTACCGAAATCCATAACGTAATCTTTCTTTCTAACATTTGTAATCATTGTCTCATTTTAATTTGAAAAAGAGAGACTAGAAGAGAAATTTCCTTTGTTTTAAGTTTTTTAATGGAATGAATGCATGAATGCAGCACACAAAAACATAGAAAAAACATGGGGTCAAATGTTCGGTGTCATGAAGTCAAGGGTCTACCCATCTCCAAAGGTTTATACTGGTGATTTTTTGTACCTGTCCGCAAAATCATTGACCCCTCTTGGGATAACAACAGCAGGCTGGAATCACCCGAGCGAGCTGATGTATCTTAGAGTAATCTCAAATGAGGGTAGTATCACGTGACAACTATTTTTGATAGCTTCCGTACTACAAAATAGTAACATGGTTTCAGTCTACTAAAATCCTCAGCTTCTAAGATAACCCAATCGAATAATCTGCTTTCAACAATCAAAGTCGTATAGGCATTGAATCCGCAAAGGGCATCTCCATTGATTCGATGGTCTACCGGGACCTCTTACTTGGGATTCACTCCCAATAAAATTACCCGTCTCGTGCCATCACCTATCTTAGGTGTATACTCAATCTTTTTAGATGCGGCATCACACGTATTCCCATTAGCAGAAAAATAAACACGGATATCAATTAGAAAAAGCAGTATATATATTTGTCCTAACATCCTAGACCTCTAGTCCTATGATCCTAACAGTCAATGACGTCCCCAGTGAAGTCGCCGTTTTTCTGTAGAAAATGGTTACGAATAATGACTAAGGTAAGACAGATCCTAATGGCACTCCCTAGTGAAGTCGCCATTTTACTGTAGCGAGCGATTTTTGTCGGTGACGCGACCACCTTATCGCTGGAGTTTTCCTCACCGCAATGGTAGGAGGGGGTGCTACTTTCTGATTTCTTATTTATTCCATGAAGCTGGAAGGGAAAGGAAAGGTATTTAAAACTAACCTTGCACGCGAATGTTTAACTGAACAAACGCTTAAAGAGATTGGGGAGTCCGAGGTCAGGTTATACAATGGATAGTTATCAATTACCCATCCTATATGTGGTTATCTACAGGATATTAGCTTTAGGTTCTGCTTTGTGATTGATGGTGTTTATCCGTTAATGGGTTTGGAAAGTTTCTTGGGAAATATGAGAGAGTGAGTGAGAGTTTTTGATAATTTTGGTGAGGTATTGGACGTAGAGTTTTTTATTAGTATGCTCGCTAAGATCTCGCAATCTTATGCCTACGTATTCCCGTTTGAATGAAACAGGGAAATCAGAGCAATCGTAGTTCCTTCTATTCTAAGGGAGGAAAAAGATGTTTTGGTGTCTCGTTCAAAGCCCAAGACAGAGGCTAAAAGAAGTATTTGTGTCTTGTTTAAAGCCCAAGGTTGAAGCTAAATGGTTGACTGAAAGAGAATTTGTCATCTCTAAAGAGGGATTGTTGATTTTTGTGTGCCTTGATCAAAGCCCAAGGTTGAAGCTAAGAGGTTGTTTGACTCCACTGGAGAAGTCCTTATACAAAGCCTAAGAGGAGGTTGTATGAGACCGACTCAACAAGAGAGTGGATATATGGGTGTCTTGTACAAAGCCCAAGACGGAGGCTAAAAGAGACTGGCTCTTTGGGGATATCCTTATATAAAGCCTAAGAGGAGGCTAACAGTTTGACTTTTCCAAGGAAAACGTTCTTTCTGTCTTGTACAAAGCCCAAGATTGAGGCTAAAAGGGATTTTTGACTCCATTGGAGAGGTTTATATGTGTCTTGTACAAAGCCCAAGACGGAGGCTGAAATGAGTTGACTCAACAAGAGTGTTTTTATATGCCTTGTACAAAGCCCAAGACGGAGGCTAAAGGAGTTGACTCAACAAGAGAGTCTTTTATACTCAACAAGAGAGTGATTTGTTGTCTCGTACAAAGCCTGAGATGGAGGCTAAAAGGAGATTGACCCAACAAGAGAGTCTTGAAAAGTGATAGACTCAACAAGAGAGTCTGAAAAATGGTTGACTCGACAAGAGAGTCTGAGAAGTGATTGACTCAACAAGAGAGTTTGAAAAGGTTAGCTCTGCTGGGGGAGGATATTTGTACAAAGCCCAAGAGAAGGCTGACTTTCCTGGGGAAATGATCATTATATAAAGCCTAAGAAGAGGCTAATTTACTGCTAAGGATTAGATCCACAGGCAGGTTCAAGGGTAGGGAACTCTCATGAGAGAGACCGGGTTTCTGTTGGAGATTGATCCAGAGTGATCGGTGTTTTCCTTTGTTTGAAAGGAACTTGAGAATGTCTTTGAGACTCAAAGGGGGTTTAGATTATCCAAGTCTACTAGTGTTGAAGAGTTTTATCTTTTGTAGGATGCCCAAAAGAGGGCAAGGGCCTTAAGGGATGAGAATCAACCCTAAAGTAGCCAGAGGTTTGACACTGGAAATACTGATCTAGCAAAGGACGACTAAGTTCTGTCTTATACCTTTAAGAGGTCGTTAGGGTCCTTGTATTAAGCCCAAGAGAAGGCATGAGAACTTCTAAGAAGCCGAAGGGTCCTTGTACAACGCCCAAGAGGAGGCAGGGATGCTTTTAGAAAGCCTGTGGGTCCCCAAACCAATAGAAGTTCAAGAAATGCAATTCACATAGAAGAGATCATTCCAGGAAAGTTCGAGTATTTGGAAGAAACTCAAGAGATGCTATTCATGGAGAATAGATCAACTCTGGGGAGTAGAATTTCTTTGGCAATTTCTAAGGGTGACAGTCTGAGAAAAGGTTCACCGAGAATACTGCCTTTCTCTTTGTTCCATATTGATTAACCCCAAGAGAAGGGAATACTATATTTGGAAATCCTATGGGGATCTAGTTTTGTTTGTATTTTAAAGAGTGACCAACAAGGCTTTACCTAGTTCTAGACCTAGTTGTCGGGGAAAACTCTAAATAACTATACTAGTATATATACAGTTGATATATGACAAGTATTTAAAGGAGTATGAAAGAAGATTAACCATGCGCAGCTTCCCATAATACAGTTATATATATTTTACATGTATTTAAAAGAATGAAAGAAGACTAACCATGCGCAGCTTCCCACAATACAATTATGTATATGAAAGCATATAAAAGAAAGCGGATAAACACTTATCCGTTGTAGAGCTTCCATGCTGTTTTGTTAGTTGTTCAACAAAGAAATTAAAGAAAGTTTTGATAGCAACTATACATTTGGATTCAAAATCAAAGAAGAAAGTATTTGAACAGAGATCGGGGCTTACAACTCAGGGAGAGGCCCAAATTTTAACAGTGAGGGCACTGTTTGTTTTGTATCGGGTCATATACAACGACTGGGGCCCAAAAAGTTTTGGTCAAAGGGGATTGGGTCTTACACCTCAAGGAGAGGCCCAAAGAGTTTGAAAATAAATAGAGATGGGTCTTATAGCTCAAGGAGAAGCGCAACTAATTTTGTTAAAAAGACGACGATCTCGCCGAGCGTTTGAAAATATACAGAGTGACTTATACAATGTGTGAGGCCCAAAAGGTATTATTTACAAAGAGGTTGGGTCTTACACTCTATTAGAGGCCCAAAGGTGTTTTTATACAAGTGATGGGGCTTACAACTCAGGGAGAGGCTCAAATTTTAACCTGGCGATCACGCCGAGATTTTTTTATTGTGTCGGGTCTTATACACTATCTGAGGCCCAAAATGGTTTTGTATAATAAGGGTTGGGTCCTACACTCTATTAGAGGCCCATGAGTGTTTGAAAAAGATTTGTTTAGGGTGATTAAGATCAAAACCCTAAATTAAATTAAAAATGTACTTTAATTATATAAAAATTTGATTAAAATGATCAAAATTATCAAACATGTGTAAAAAACAAGTTGTGATCTTGGATTAATGTTTGAAAAATCATGTCTTTATCCATAAAATGATTGGAAATCAGTTAAGTTTGGAAAATCAAGAAAGAAAAAATATTTTAAATGTTAAAAAACAAATAAAAATTAATTCTTTGGAAAAATATCAAATATATGAAATAAATAATATTTTTGGGAATTTTTGGTAAAATAAAATATTTTAACATTTTTGTGAATTATTAAAAAAAGAATCAACTCAAAATCATTAAAATTCAAAGAGAGATTAATTTTTGAATCAATTAAATAAAATCACAAAATCCAAATATTTGAATTTATGAAAAAGGCGCCAAGAACACGGGCCAAGAACACGCGCGAAGGGAGTTTTGGAATCACAAAATCCAAATATTTGCAGGCTGTTGGCCAATTGGATCATTTTGGAATCTCAAGTCTCCTCTAGCCATTGACTAGAGGTTAGAGCACATGCTTATGGTTCTTTGATTCAAGGATAAGGCTTGACTGAAGTGTTCATTTTTTCTCTGATACATGCCACCTCTAAGCATCCATTGAATGCTCCAAAACAAAATTGGAGTCTTGAAGCATCTTTGGCTTTTTAGGTTTGGCATGCTACTTGTATCATTTTGGGACTTTGGAGGCTGATGGATCAATGTTTGTCCCTTGGTTGTTCCCCCTTGAGGTGTTTAGATGGATAAACTTGATTGGAATTGCACAATTTGATCAAATTGAGCCAATGTGCACAAATCTGCCTTGTCATGACAGTTGCAGCAATGCATGTTGCAGGTGTCATAATTCTTAGCTCAGATGGAATTTGATGGAGTTCTTGGCCATTTTGGAAAGCTCTCATATGTACAACATATGTGTGATCATAGTTTGTCTTGACACTTTTTAGATCCAAGTGAAAAATGCCCCTACATTTTGAAAAAAGTGAAACAGATTCTGACTTAGTGAAAATTTCACTAAGTGTTGGAAAAAGTGGCATTTTCATGTTTTTGTCATTTTGGTCACTCCATAACTTAAAATCCATGAGGAATTGGAATGAGGTGTAGTTGCCACTTTTAAAGTATTCCATGGGAGCTACAAATCCATCTTTGGATCATTCAAAATGGTTGCTTGGATCTCAAGTTATGATCCTTGGAAGTTGGTATCCTAGCCACTTTATTTCATAACTTAGAAAAAATTCTAAGTTTTTATGGTTACCCCTTTTACAAGTAATCTCAGTTTCTTTGATTTTTCTTGATGAATGATGATTCCAATCACACATTAACATCATTTTAGGGTTAAGGAACCATAATTGTGAAAAATCTAAAAAAGTCAAACTTTGACTTTTGTGCGCAGTTGACTTTTTATCATATGAATTCCAAACTGTGTGATCCTCTATGAAATCAAGTACTTGACCTAAATCAAACGTAATAGATGGATTCCATAGGTGATACAGGTGTATTGAATCATGTCCCAAGGTTTGGGAGCATGTCTTGGTCCTTTATGGGTGTTGGAGAGGTTAGACAAGTTGAAGATCATGTCATTTCTTGATTGATCCTTTGTCTAAGGCTCTGAGAGGGCTTGAAACCCTAATTCTTATTTGTGGTGAATGCTCACCCCTCTTTGGGGAGACTGATGAGGCATGATAGTTCCTCCATATTGTGGTGATGATTTGTACAATGATGGAGAATCTTAGTGGTCAAAATTTGGGGTATGACAAGCACCCCTAGGGACTAGGATCGATTCTCACCCTTTTTCAATCAAACCCTCGATTCGTCGTCGAGCCATTTTCAACCCAACCTTTAAACCGAGTGCCTTTTGCCTCGCAATCAACCCAAGCGCATACAATCAAACCCTTGATCCAACGTCAAGCAGATTTTCACAATCAAACCTCAAAATGATTAACAACTATCGAAACTCTTTTCAAGGTGAAAAATGGGAAGGGTTGAGTCTTTGATCTCCCTTCAGTTGTTTAGGTGTGGGTTCTCTTACTCATATGTGAGCAATTGATGCCTCAAAAATACATCTAACTCCATTCGTCATTCAAAACACTTTTCAAACCATCAAACCTTTTCAAACTCAACCACCTTAGATGAAAAATAGAGAGAGTCACGCCTTTGACTCGCTCTCCCGATTACTTGGGCCTTAGGAGCCTTTCTTAAGCTTCGAGTAATCGTCATCCAAACCAAACTTCTTCAAACAATTCCCTCTTTTTGTGGTCGTATCCACGAACTACGATTGCTCTAATTCTTTATTCCCGTTCGAGTAAAGATACGTAGGCACAAGATTGCGATGTTCTTAGCGAGCACACTTCTTCTTTTTCCACCATTTACCTACCTTTTTCCTTTTTCGTCTGAACCCCATAGTCGAACTATGATTGCTCTGATTTCTCATTTTCATCCGAATAAGCATACGTAGGCACAAGGGCCCCAATCCTTGGCAAACACCCTAACCTAAAACCACCCATTTCCCCTTAGCATTGTTTTCTTTTATATTACCGTTTCGCATTTTATCATTGAGAAGAAAACAAATAAGCTTAGCTAATGTTCATCACAATTTGAATTAAGAGGTTCCCGTTGAGTACAACGGACGTGAGAGAGTGCACGTACCTTCCTCTCACGTAACCGACTCCTGAACCCAAAATGTGGTTTCGATGACCATGTTCTTATCTCCCTTAAAGGTTTTCTCGATATTTTCCTTTCCCTCTTTTTGGATGAATAAAGTTCGGTGGCGACTCTGTCGAACCGCAATTTCTTCCGCGCCTTTCGTGCGAGGGTCGTGTCTTCGATTGTGTTTTTTTTGAGGTACAACACCAATAAGCTTTGATGTTCTAAAATCTAGAGTTGTTTCTAGCTAACAAAATGCCATAGATGATGTGGATTGTGACAACAAAGATCACGACTTGAGAGTACCTAGACCAAGGCATGTTGATAATGTTCCAACAGATGAGAAGCAATACTACAATCAAACTGGATATGATGAGTTGTTTCATTATTATTGCAGCAAATATAACATATTTAAGGAAGATTAAAGCCTCTAGCAACAAAGTTTTCATCAATTGGGAGTTTATTATGATTGTATCTCCAGAAAAGTAAAGATTTGGAAAGAGGGACACTAGGATCCCAAACCTGTTTATGCCAAGGAATAGGTTTTCTAGGTATAGCAAAGAATTTGTAGGCTTCCTTCAGGGTCAAGCAACCAGTCTCAAGATGTCGCCCACATCTTGAGTCATCAAATACCTCAAAAGGGATTTGGAAGGTATTGATGATATTAAAGATGTTGGGAAAGGCCAATATGGGGCCCGTTTGTTTTGGCTTTTTTAAAAAATGATTTTTATAGTGTAACATAATTTTGTAGAAAAAATATTTACAAAGAAACTTTTCATAAAAGCTTCAAATGAAAATTTGGTTTGAATAGTCATTCTTAAAATGTTATTTTAGGTATTTCATCATTTTATCGAAACTTTTTTGGATATCAAAATTTCAAAAAATCACTTAATTTTGAAGCTATTTCAAATAGCTTTTCATGAAAATCATTTTTGAAATACAACTTTTTGAAAAAATTGTAATTTTGACTATGTTTTGGTCTTCAATAATGTATATTAATGTTATAGAATGTCAAAATTAGTCTTTTAATTTATAAAAAACAAATTTTAAAAAACTTGTAATATTTTGAAAAATGTTTTTGTAGAATCCATTTTCAAAAATACAAAGAAAAAATTCATTTTTTTAAAGTTGAAACAAACTGGCCCATGATATCATGAGGAGTACTCCAACTTCTGTTAAGAATGAAATCACTAATCTTTTTAGTCAAATAAGTCTGGTCTAAAATGTTGATGTTATAAATTTATGCTAGAGGAGGGCCACACTAAGCATTAAGCCAAAAATTAACTTGTTTTCCATCACCGAGGATCCATACTGAGTTTTCAATAACTATTTGGTGGGAGATTTTAGAATAACTCCAAATGGAAGAAAGGATATAATGCTTAATAGGTCTATCATTTCTCAAAACTATATACTTTAGCAAAGACGCCCAACTTTCTTTTGATCTGATCATTTCCCAACAAAGTTTGAAGTTAGATGCTTGGTTAATAGTGGATAGGGATCTAAGGTGAAGGCCTCCAACTGCAAGAGGTTTGCAACATTTCCACCGAGCCACAATTATAATCTTCTTATGCTTACTGTCCCTAGTCCAAATGAAATTTCTCATCCAAGTTTCCAAAGTTTTGATCAAACTAACAGGTCAATCATAAACTTGAATCAATTAGATAAGTAAGCTATGAATGATAGACTTGACTAGTTGTACTCTTCTAGCTATGGATAAAAGAGAAGCTTTCCAAGCACAAAGATTATTTTTTATTATGTCCACAATGAATTGGACATATTTGGTCTTTAACTTACTTATAAAGATAGGAGCTCCGAAATAGATAAAAGGACTAATGCCTTTTGTGAAGCCAATAAGGGAGACAATTTGATATTCTTTTGCAATACTCATAGTCTTTGCATATATGATGGACTTGGAAGTTGTAGAGTTATATTTGTGAAAGTCCTAAACTAGGGCACCCTCGCCCAAGGGTTATATCGTTCATGCAATATCTTGAAGACTCTCCCATGAGTACTGATGGCGTGTACGAATGTTAGTCAAACGAAAGGGAGTCCTCCACTAGCATCTGAAGGATAAATGGTCAATTACTTCTCTTGATTAGGGGGAAGCGGTTGCCGCCACTCGGGGTTATCCAAACCCTAGACCCAAAATGTCTATAAATATTCATCCCCTCAAGGGAGGAAGGACAATTGATGACATCATAAGCATAATGCTTAACCAAATCACAAAGCATATTGCTCATGCCCCTCACACGCTTATTACAAGCATATTTACCCTACAGAGCCTCTCACCTCACATGAGCATGACTCCTAAAACCACCTCAAAATAGTGTCATACATGGCTTCTCGCCATCGTGGGCAAGCCTTAGCCACCCCAAATTGTTATACACCTACTAAGGCCTATGAGTCCCCCTCTCCTTACAGGAGGAACACACATACATGTACTTTTTTACTAGTATATAAGCATTACATTTTTTTTCTAGAGCAAGCTTAATATATATCCAACAGGTTATTGACTTCCCTAATAGATCTTATGTCATCCATGCAAAAAAAATCACTATGGCATCAACATACAAGGTGTGGGAAGGCATATTAACATTCATAGTTTCCTTCCTAGAAAATATTTAGGAGGAATCCACTAGATGAGAAAGACCTTTATTTAAAGACTTCTTCAACAGGAAGAAAAAGAGAGGAGAAAGGTGATCACTATGTCTCACCTCTCTTTGGCATTTGAATAAGCCTTTAAGTCTTCCATTTATGGATATAGAGGTAAGTAGAATGGAGAATGATGTGGATCTTATGACAAAACTTGTTGCAAAAGCCAAAGCTTCTAAAGACCTTGATTAGGAACTACCAATTGAGGGTGTCAAAAGCTTTTGATATGTCAATCTTAAGGGACACATTACCACCATGGCTCTTTTTGTTGAGAAGATTGATGGCCTCAAAAGTCAAGCATATGCAATTATTTATGTATATCCTATTAACGAAACCCTTATACTCCTTGGGTAAGGATTTGCTAACTTTGGTTAATGGTAACTTTGGTACTTTTGGTGTATTTTGGTGCAGTTATAAGACAAATGAATAACTAAAATAATATATTTTATTGTGAGAGAAAAAAATGGTCAGAGAGAGATAGACAGAAAGGCACAAAGGCACCATTGGCCAAAGGTAGCCAATGCTTGTCCATACTCCTTGAATACAATGTGAGGCATGACAGAGGTCAATCTATTTGTCATGATCTTAATTATGATTTTGTGTTTGAAATTTGCCATGACTATAGGTCTGAATTGCACAATTATATTTGCATTATGAAACTTAGGAATTAAGACTATGGTGTTGGAATTGTAGTGAGGGTGAAGCCAATCATCAGTAAATAATTGAGTACTAACTTTTATGACATCTTCTTGATGATATCCCAAAACGAATGAAATAAGCCTCCAAAGCCATCAGGGCCAGGAGCGTTATCCTTGTTCGTACAAAGAATGGCACCTCAATTTCATCAACATAATGGATGATGGTGAAAAAAGAGTTTGTATTTTCATCCATTAAGTTGGGGATAGTCTCCTCCGCAATCAATACGCTAATGCAAATTTTATTTTGCTAAAAATATTAATCATTAAGAGAAAAAGAAGTAATATTTTTGTTGAACAATTATGATGACTAGTATTTAAAATAAATATTTTAACAAAGACATTAAAAGTACTGTCAATTTTGTAGCAATGAAGGGCTTACTATCGCTACTAATATTCAAACTTTGATTATTAACATTAAGAGTGTGTTTGGATAAAAAATTTGAGAATTTTTAAAATTATAAATAATTTAAATGATTCAATTGAAATTTATTTATTTTTAAATTCTTTTGTTTGGATAGAGTATTAAAATGATTTAATGTAAAAACATTGGCGCCATTTTTATAATTTTTAAAGCTTTTGGGTCAAATTTAAAATATGCAAAATAGAGACCAATTTGTAATTTTTGAAAATTTGAAGGGATCAATTTATAAAATTTGAAAATTAGTAGGGACTAATTTGCAATTTTTTGAAAATTTTAGGGGTGCATTTGAAATTTTCATAAAATATGAGGATCATCTTGCAAAATTTGAAAATTTAATAATAAACAATTTAACATTCATATTATATAGAGTTAAGAAGCAATTTGAAATTCTTTACTTTTTTGTGTCATTTTAAATTCTTTAAATTTAATATAAATAAAATACTCCATAAATTTATATCATTTTAACAATTCTCTATATTTTTTATCTAAACAATGAATTTTGATCAAATTAATTCAAATTCTCTCAAAAAGTTATTTTTCATTATCAAAATCCTTCATCCAAGCACACTCTAAGATTTTGTTGCGATTTTGTTCACCTCAATAAAATTTTATGCAGTCAATGAGATTTTGTGATCTGTAAAATGCTCTATGAATACATAATGATGTTAAAATGTTATTCTACCACATATTTGCACATCACTAGCCTTGAAAATCAGGTTAAGTTTTAACATCTCATCTATACATTAGGCTATATAAATGTGTGAGCATTCAAAATCTATATGAAAATATCGAAAAAAATAGTCGTCAATTCTCAAATGTAATTTATTATAATTGACTCAGATGAAAATCATAGATATGTCAAAAGATGTAGAAAAGAGCTAGTTGTCGATATTACTATTGACAATGAATGTTTGATTATTGTGTTTATTAATATTTTATTTTTTTTACTAGTTTTCTTATTTATAAATAAATATAATGATTTAAATTTAATAATACACATTGGATCATGCAAATAATATTTAACTTTACGTCAATATGACGATAATGGTTCGTAAAATGACAAAGACCTTACTTATAACAAAGGTGATAAGCTACAGAAAGAAAAGCGAGTACGGCGGATCAGCTCCTTTTTATTTGAATTTGGATATGGAGATTTAATATACCATATTTTTGATATATTAAGCATAGTCACATTATTCGTAGGTACCACCAACGAACCGCAAATTGGTTCGCGCGTACCGGTTCGTGATATTTTTGCAAATTAGTTCACACGAATTCATGTAAAATTCACGTAAAATGAAGTCTCACATGAATGTTTGATTATTGAGATTTAATTATTTTGATAAAATATCTGATTTTTCAAAGCAATGTTAATAAAGTAGTCGATGTGGGACTATGAAGTCTTTCTCCAACCAATTTTCATCATAAATAAACAATTTTTTTAATAATAGCGTACCGATTATTATATTTGAACGTACCACGAACCTAAATACCGTACCGACTATGTGTACCCCTCACGTACCTAATTCTTAGAGAGTTGCGAACCACGTATCCGAATTCGTACCACGTACCGAAACGAATTGCGAACAGTGTGACTATGATATTAAGTGTGAGTAAGAGTGCTACATTGAATAGAAAAGTGAAACTTGAACACTTTATAAATGAGGAGAACTATAAACCTAATGCCTTAAGATTTTGAGTTAAGATGTGGTGTCCAATTTAATTTATGTGATTCTTCAAAGTTGTGATGATCTTCGGTGCCCCTTATTATCTAACAGTGGTATCAAAGTCTAGTTCAGCCAGACTCCTTGTATTAAAAGTCCTTCTGATCAAGGTCTTCAAGTGGCGTGTTTTGTTAAGGTGAAGCAATGACGGTGTGAGTAGACATGGACGAAGAAACACCCATTTGAGGAGGAGCATTCCCATTAGAATGGGTGGACTCACACTTGAGGAGGAGATTGTTGGTATATCAAGTGTGAGTAAGAGCTCCACATTGGATGGAAGGGTGGTTGTTGAACAATTTGTAAATGAGGAAATTTGTAAATTTAATGCCTTGTGGTTTTGAGTTAAGATATGGTGTCTGTTGTACCCCAAGTTTTACCCCTTAGGTGTCATAACATCTTGCATTGACATTTAGATTCAATCATCTATGCATTGTTAACTAACCATTTCATCTTGCAAGTTTGTTTCTTTTGTGAAAGCCAGGACTTACACAAAGGAGAGGGCAAAGTCTCCTAAGCCAATCTCTCATATGATTCAAGGAAGTCATCTGTTCAAGAAGGACAACTGACGCTCCAAATGCAACCATTTGAACTTATCAAGTGTGTTTGGTTCCTATTACAAATACCTTGAGCCACAAGTTCTTTATACCTCAAACTAGGGTTTTGTCAGGACAAGTCAACCATTGCCCTTGATTTTGATCAAGACATGTTCCCAAGCCTTGGGACATGATTCCATGTGATACTAGACATCCTTAGAGGCCATCTATGGGCCTTGGAAGAGATTGAAGACGAAAGATCGTCAAAGATCATCCAGTTGTATTCTTGAGGAAATTAGGGTTTGACTGAGGCTTTGACTTTTGAGATTTTGATCCAAGATGAAGCATTCAAGTCCTAAATCCATCATGACATGTCTAATTGTTGAGTTAGGGCATGATAAATCAAGTTTTGAGAGGTTTCTTGCAAAGAGGGCAATGTTGGTCCTTGAAACTTTCTAAGTGTGGAAAATTCACTTCTTGTGCTAAATTGGGAAGGCCATAACTTTCAAACCACACATCCAAATTGAGTGACTCAAAGCTCAAGTTAAAGCTATTTTCATGAACATCAAAGTGTATTAGAGGACCTCTCTTCAAAAAATGCATGGTTTTTAAGTTATGAGACTTGGAAGATAAGTTGCCTTTGGGACTTGGTGAAATTTTAGCCATTTTCACCCTATTTTTCATCCATCTTTAACTCAATATTTCACCTAGTTCCAAGCTTCAAATCAAAAGTCTTTGGACATGAAAGTTGTTCCTTGTTCTTCAAGCTTTCCAAGTATGTGTATAACTCCTCATTTGGATAAACCAATCTCAAGTTATGATACTTTAAAGTTGGGTGCTTCAAATTGTAAAAATCCATAACTTAGAAAAATTTTCTAAGTCTTTTTTTTGCCAACTCATGCGCATGACTTTAGGGTAGATTTTCTCAATGTTACAAACCTCTTCTCAAGCCATGCTCCACATGAAAATTGAGCTATCAAGTGCCTTCTTCACATAGGATCAAAAATTTCAAGGATTGATGGAGTGGTTATCAAGATATAATGCTTTGAAATTGTCACGATGGAATTACACCATGCACTCAATTTCTAATATGCTGCCACACCAAATTTTGCCACCAACTCTTACATATTTCCAAGTTCAAATTCACACTTTCCCTCACATCAAAGAGTGCCCTTTACATGCAAATTTTCAAATGGCACCAAGAACTATTCCATTGGTCTCATTGGGCAAAGAGTGGTCATGTGGTGAATTACCTAGCATAACTTGTTCCATGGCCCAAACCTTGATTCATTTAAGATTACAATCTGAACCAAATATCCTAATCAAGTGACAATGCACCTACTGAAACCACTTGCATCAGTTTCCAAAGCAACTTTGCCCTAAAAGCCCGTAGGTAGAAGTAATCTCAAGTACAAGTACTTTGTACTTATGCAGCAAACAAAAAAGTAAAAAACAAGGATTGTCGTGTAAAGGCTCTTGCACTTCAAATCCTGTGGTTTTTGTTCACTTTCTTTTCTAACTCAAGCTCTGAGGCAGGCAATCCACTCCTTGCACACGGCTTAAGAATGGCATGGGAGAAGATGATGTGCGTAGTAGTTCTTGTGTTGCTTTCCCTTTTATGCAAAGGCATTGACCATTGTATCATCAATGCTATGGACCAGAAGGTTCCTCTATAAAAGGAGGATCGTTCCCATTCATTTTTCACCAACAATCCACATAATACCAGAAGTTTGAGAGTTTTCAACTTAGTGTATTTTCTTGGCAAGTAAGGAGAAGGAAAGGAGCACTTTGCAGCTGTTGCTAGTTTGGAGAGAAAAAAACTCAGTTCACACTTGAGAAGGTGCAGTGGACTTATTCCACTAGGTAATTGTCACATCCTTTCACTGGCTATATTCATTTTGCTCATACTGTTGTCATGAATATCTTGCATTTGAATCATTTTAAATGGATTTGAATATGTTTGAAATCATATGATACACTGTCAGTTGTTAGTATGAAGCTCTTTCTTGTGTTAGTGCTATAACTTAAAGGCTCGAACTATTCTTAAGTGGCTCATTTCATGTTAATATAGGTTAACAGCCTTTGGTTTGTTTGCTGGCATTTTTGCCTTCCCTATTTCTTAACACCATATCTAAGGTGCCATGACCACACAACCAAGCTCATGTGAATTCCATGCTGGCCTTGCACTTTTAATGACCTCACAAAAGATAATGTTGGGTCTACATGTTGTTTCTTGAAATTGCCAGTTTTGATGGTGTAATATTCATGCCTTTATGATGTAGTTTGAATGTTTGAGGGTGTTCATGTTGTCCATATGATGCTAGGATAAATTGAATGGCATGAAGGTTTTGGTTGAAGAACATACTCTTGTGACAAGTTTTTGCTCTCATTTTCTCATACTGATTGACTCATAATTCTATGCTTAAAGACATCATGATCATGCTGTTATTGGTTATTTTTTGCGTTTAAGGCAAATGAATGATACTGTCGCACCCTAATTTTTGACCCTAAGATCCCCACCTTTCTTTTGCTTAGTAGAGTTTGTGTGCATGTTTATTGCTACTAACCAGTTTGTGCAAGCGCAATAATTTCAAGTGGAGACGGTATTCATTTTCCAAGTTAAGCATTTCAGGGCGTGACCAGCTGTGCCTGGCTCAAAATGGTCATGTGGTTTCTAGTAGATTGGGCTTCCTTTTTCGAGAACTCTTTCGTCATTCTTGGGTCATTATTGGATCAACACTTTAAGGATATCCTGAATGAACTTTCTGGCTATATTTTGAGAAATCGAGCTTTGGTAGTTTGTGAATCTTCACAGTACTCTAAGATCAAGATGATACGCTCTATTTCAACTAAGGATACTTGAAATTAGGTCTTTGGTTCTTCCCAAGTTCTAGAGTCGTTTCTTTCTCAAAGCCATCAAACAAGGGAGTCTGTTTAAAACAACGGATTGAGCACAAGTTACAAGTCATGGTGCAAAAGAGGGGTTTGTGATTTCATTGGATTAAAGTGGCAAGGTGGCATGGCTTGGTTTATGGATTCCCCGTGGCATAATAATGTCTCAAATTCAATTGATTTAATTTGGTTGGATTAGAATTGATAAGCATGTTAAAATTCAAGTCATGCCATCATCTTGATATTCAAGTTATCGGCAATGGGTGCAGCATGTCAATTCCAGGATTTATGTGTTTCACAAAATTGTAGGACTCCAAACTCAAATCCAAGTCACTATAAGGTACAAATATTTGTTCTTCACGCTACAAAACTAGAAACACAGTGGAAAAAAAAGAAAGAAAGTACATGCGAACGGTTGAACATCCTGGTCAATCATAATGCAATGTATGATGTGTCACATGCGGTAATGTTAATTCATACGTATCCCTACACCATCATCAAGGCGTACGCCTTTTGGCAGTCACAAAATTGAAAAAAGAACAACAATATTGCTGCTGTTGAACAATTACTTCGGATTGCTTGAGCTACTTGCGAACTGCACCATTTCTTTAATGATTACATGAAGTCATACACCACATTCTTGTGCCTATCAACATGAAACTTAAAACTCTTTGCCATCCTAGCCTGCATAAGAGAAAAGAGAAATTTGAAGTTCTTAATCTTTCGGTCATTGCCAAGAAGAGAAGCGTAGTGTGAAACATTATTAGAGTTTGCTGCTCAAGATAGATCTAAAGATGCAGAACTCTTCAGAAAGGTATAATAGCCAAAGCAATTGGTTCTGTTCCAAAGAAACTAATATTTGTCATGTTGGAGAATTACCTAGGCGCTCAATATCATGATGAGATATACCGGGGCTTCACCTCAGAAGTTTACTGTCAGCTACATCTTACGTTCCTGCATTGGAACAATCGATCAAAATAAATGTTATTCAGCATCCTGAGAATGTAAAGAGTATGGGAAAATATTTGAAAAAAACTCAAGTTATGAGCGTTATGGACGCTACAAGCATCGGAGATGACGTTACACTTTCATCTGCTAGGAAGCATTTCAGGTCTTTTGTAGGTTGGATGAACTTCCTATAACTACTGTTCAAGAAGTTCTGGAAAACGAAATTTACAAACCATCTGCAAGCCCTTGAGCCTTCCACAGCCTGCAACAATAATATCACATATTAAGAACCATTAAGCAAGTTGAAAAAGTGAAGAGAGTTGCTAACTCTCACGAGCCAAATACCTCTGCGCCATTTGTTCTACGTGAGTCACTATTATGACCTCTAAGTGCATTCAAACCAAAAAACTGAACAGTACAGGAGCTTCCACCAACCTCTGTCGTTCCCGGGACATTGAGACTGCGAAAATGAAAATAGTTTAGAAGACATTGTGGCCATGCTTGAACATTCCGTCAAATTCCCTGACGCAATTCAAAGGAAAAGAGAAGGTTATCAGGAAATTTTAACACTACAGCCAAGACATACTACACATAACATTGTTGCAAAGCTCAATTGCCTCGTGCGGAAACGGAAGTAACAAGAAAACAAGGCAGGTATTTTGTACACCAGGAAGCTCGCCATTATTTCGAAGAATTGTTGCCCGTTGCAACAATTGTCATCTGAAAGAAATTGGCAATAAGATCACTACGATCGGAATGGAAATGCAACTAAAATGAAAGGCCAGGGAAGTATATTACCGGGTTAACAATGCAGCTCACATCATCTATTACTAATCAAATTCAAAGTCACACTCCAACATAATCCGTTCAGCAACAATTTTCACATGAGCAGCAACCAGATTTAATGCAGACGCTTCAGAAAAGGTTAGGCCAGATGTAGCCAGCGTATTGACCGAGTAGAACCTCAGAAGCATGGCTTTTTGCGTAGTCAATACCTATAATTGTCCATTCACTGTCAAAACCAACTCTATCAATTCCAACAATAAGAAACTTCATGAAAGACGTCAAGCTCATACATGCACAGGTTTTATCAACATAAAGGAACGTATATCGATTCAACAAGAAGGAAACTCATCAGTCCACCATTCATAAGAATCAGTTTAACCACCTTTCAAGATTGAACTACAAAAATGGAATCACAAACTAATGAAGTTTCTAAAGGAAAGATGTGAGTAACCTGTGAGTTTTCAGGTGCTGGTGATGAAGAACGGTCGACTTCGACGCGAAAAGCTTTTGATAGCAGTGCCCCACACGCTACGCCGTCAAGATTACATTTGCAAAATACCATCAATAAGACACCATTTGCAAAAGAGTTAATAATTGGTATGCCTGTAAAGATTGTGAGGTAAATCGCAAGCACAAAGGAGGTCTAATTAACAGAAAGTCGTGGTTCCGATAGTTAAATACTTACATGAACTGAAAGAGGAAGCTATGCCAAGTACACACCACACGGGTTCACCGTCCGCTTTTTTTAAAACCTGCATCATCACAGCCACTGAAGATCAAAAGCAGCTATTAAAATCTTAAGACACGGTTAAATGAAAATGGAAAGCAAGAAGGTCCTTGGCCTAGTCAGTAGCAAACACAACAACCTTAACAGGGAGAGGAAGCTTTAAACCATCATCCTCAGATTCAAATCCAACGGATCTCCCATGATGCAACACCTCACAAAAGTCGGTCACTGCAAAATAAACAAGGGAGTATCAGAGAGCCATTCATACCTGTAAGTAAGCTTTACAATACTACAGGGTGATTCTCAAACAGAACATGTGATTTACTTGGAGCTTATTATCGTCAAATGGACACCTGCAATGTAGCAGCAATTAATGAAAATGAAGGGCAAACCGTATTATCCGAAGATAAGCTTTGGGTGACGAGGGGAAGTGGTAGAAAGCACTCTTCAAAGTAGGCTTTGAGTAATGAGTTCAAAGTCACATCCGGTAGCAAACAAACACGATTTGGGCGATTACCTGCAGATGTTATTGGTAACACTAGTTCAAGAAGCGCTTAATCAGAAGAATCGATAAAGAAGGACCTACTATGGGATATTCACCAAAAGAATACAAGAGTTATAACTTTAAGAAGGTCACTTACGATGAAAAAGGACAAAGTTGATTGCTCATTTGGAGGCATTGAATTCTGAAGGGGACAAAACCGGAGACGACGACCATCACGCTCGAACCAGACTCAAATGGGAATGAACACTTAAGAAGAAAAGCAAAACTGATGCTGTTGCTGCCCAAAATCCTGTCACGATTATTCAGTGAGTTAAATATGGGAGGAGAAAAAGTCAGAAGCTTTAAAAACCCATGCAGAAATTAATCTAAAGAATCCTAGTCTACGTGAAGGAACTGAACTTGTGATTACGACAATTACTAATACAGTCAGATGCGTTAAACAAAAAAGGAATTAAATCAGGCCTCAGGTCTTTGTGTTCAAGTCAGAAATTGTTTCATCATTCTTGATTGAATTGAGGGCAACATCGTAAAGACGCCGCCACCTTCAATTCTTTCTAATTGGAATTAATCTAAGTTTTTAAATCATTTGATTGCAAGAGATCGCACCCATATTTCAGATCAATCGTATCAAATCGTATTCAAGAGCAATTTCAAAAACTTCCCATTTTTAAAACCAAATCAGCAAATCAGATCGTATCAGAGTATCACAAATTCAATTTCAGATTCAAAAAACTTCCCAAATCAGCAAATCAGATCGTATCAGAATATCCAAATCCAATTTCAGTTCAAAACATTTCCAAATCCAACCAAATCGGATCAAGTAATTTACTACACTATCAATTAACATTCAAGACCCCTAATTCTTCATCGGCCTATAAAAAGGGACGAGTTCTTAGCAGAATACACACAGCGAAAATTGACGTAAAAGCCACAAAAATCCCACGCATTCGAAACAATACGATCGAGGCTCAGAATACCGGAAATACTCATCATCGCCCAGAGAACCCAGAAACCACGACAAACATATTCGAAAGTGCGAAAAGGGAGGATATCACCTGGAACGCAAAGACCAAGTTCTATTTCACGCGCCGTCGTTAAAGCCCCATCGGAGGGTCTCCGATAGGTAAACCTGAAACCCCCTTTCTTCTTCACGTATCTGGCGATTGTTTCTTCATATTTTGCATTTGTCACCATTAATTTGTGATTCCATGTCCGATTGCCATTTGCATGTCGCTCTGGGTTTCAATTTGGGATTTTAGGGTTCGTGATCTTTCTGTGTAATTTGTGAGAGCGATTTGGTACAGGTTATTAAATCATGGGTTTGAACGGATTAGAGCGTTTGAACGAGAGAGGAGAAGGGAGAGCGTTTGAACGAGAGAGTTGAAATGAAAGAGTGGGTACGAGCGAGAGGGAGAGACAGTTTGATTTGTTCATTTTTGGTTGTGTCTAAATGTCGTATGCGTTTTTTAAACCAGTTAATCTTTTTTAAAATCACTTAATCTATTTTTCTAGATAAGCTTTAATCTGTTTTAAAATAAAATATTAATTCTGTCTTTTGATATAGTCGATTAATCCTTTTTAAAATAAAACACCAATCCTGTTTTTTTAAATAATCGTAACCCTTTTAAAAAAAAAATTAAAACATAATCTGTATTTTAAATATAATCTTTTTTGTTGTTTTGTTAAAATAAAGGTTAATTTATTAAAAATGAATATCATTTTAATTTGTTGGAAAAGATAAATAAAAATATAATTTATATTTTGCTGTGAAAATATAATACGACTTGTCTTTGTTATAACAACTTAATAATAATGTTTTTTAATTCGCTTTTTTTAAAATAACTTTTAATAACAACTTAGTTTCTTATAAATATATCACCAAAATAATTTTCATAATAAATTATCAAGCGTAAATTCCTTTTGTTAATAAATTTTTTTTTATAAGGTCATTTAGAATTATTCCTCTTATCAATTAAAAAATAATAATAATAATAATCCTTTGATTTCTATCATGTTTCTTTTCCCAATTAAAACAAATTTATAACCTCTTATGTCATGTTCGTCTCTAATTTTCTAAATGCATATATTTGAGTGTCTTGTTTGAATATTATTTGTTTGCCTTATATGTTGAAGTTTAAATCATGATTTTATGCTCATTATTTTATAATATAATTGCATGAAATATTATACCTTATTCGTAATTAATTTTTAAATTATTTATATTGGTTATATCCCCCTTTAAATCCAAAGGAAGGTCACTAACATTGACTAAACCGTCATAAGACTAACTCTTAGATCCCTTGGCCTTAGATCCGTAGTTTTCGTACTCCATGTCTCGTTGTAGACACTTAAAAACCTTAGCTTTAGGATCGGAGTTCTTATACTCCAAGTAAATGTCCTCCATGAACATTTACAAACCTACCCCTCTTGGACCATCCTACAACTTTAGAGTCACCATACTCTATGTAAGATTTTTCCCGAAACCTTACTTCCCTCTTGGAACCTTGACCCCGTCAAGAAGTTCCTCTTCTTAGAACTACGCATACTCTGATTCTACTCCCGAGGATACGTAGGCGTAAGGTGCGATGCCTTATCGAGTATACTTAGATACTAACCCCTAGGGTTCAACCTTTGGCATAGTACCCTTAGCAAGCGAAATATAAAAATAAAATTAACATAATAAAACGAGAGGTTCCCGTAGAGTACTACGGACGTTTAGGATGCTAATACCTTCCCTAGGCGTAACCAACCCCCGAACCTTAGATCTCCCCCTTTAGGTTTTTTGACCTTGAACCTTTCCTTTGGACAAATCAAAGTCGGTGTCGAAATAAATGTGATCCTAGTTCATTAATAACTATGGTATCTAATTTTCACCGCGACAGAAATGGCGACTTCACTGGGGATCTTTTTTTATAATGTTTTTATTATTGAGGGTTTCCCCTAACTCGTTTATTTATGTTATTATTATTATTTGCTTGCTTGGTTTTTCTTTTTGTGTGCAGGTTTGGGAACTTAGTGTGGTGAGACAAAGTCCTACACCCGGACTAGAGTGACATTAAGATAGGAAAACGCTGAGACTTCAATGATGCTTTGAGGGAGTCGATTCCTGAAAAAGTAAATTGAGACTTCACCACTCAGTCTAGGCCCTCTCGAATAAAATATTTGTCCAACGAGTTCATTCGTGAAGACGGTATGGTTTCGATCTAAAGGCCCTCGGGACTGGGGACCGTAGTTACCTTTAACCCAACTTGGCCTCTTAGGTAGTGCGGGGACTATGCGGGAGTCTATTTCCGCGATAGTTGCTACGCGATACTACACTCAGACGAGATTCTCTTGAGGATATTATTGACCACCAAGTGATTTGGAAAATCGATAATATCTGAAAGATGGATTGTAGACTCTGGGAACTTTGTAGAACCCGTTCGGCAGGTACATCTGAAACTATAGTACACTCCTATGGGATGGGTAGACCTTGACTTCATGCTATGACCTTTTAAACCTAGGACTCTTTGCTTGTTTGTTTTGCTTGAGTGTGCTTTGTGTTGCATACATTCATAAGCATCATGTCATAAAGATTCATGGGACTTCACTATATTTATGAACTTTATAGGGATACTATGGATACCGAAAGAAGGAATACCAAGAAGTACACTTTTCAAATTCCTGACTTGGATGATCTAAAGAGGTTGGGAGCTTTGATAACAAATGAGGAAAATTTTCGAAGAAAGCATGGGAGGCTTTTATATGTGTTGAATACAAGTGTAGATCAGACGCTGCTTTCTACATTACTCCAGTTCTATGACCAATTGTATCATTGTTTCACTTTCCTAGATTATCAGCTGGTACCTACACTTGAAGAGTACTCTCAAATAATTGGGTTACCTATTCGAGACAATTATCCCTTTCCTGTCTTCACGAATAAACCTGATGAAGAAGAAATCGCTAAGCATACACATTTGGATGAAGCTGACATTAAAGCTAATATGATTGCAAAAGGGAAAACTTCCGGTTTTACTGCAGAGTTTTTGGTCACCAAAGCCCGATATTATCTTGACCATCAAAATAAGGAGGCTTTTGAATCGGTTTTTGCCTTACTTGTATATGGTGTTTTTTTATTCCCAAGTCTCAAAAATTTCGTGGACCTCAACGCCATTAAAATTTTCTTGAAGAAGAATCCAGTTCCGACCTTATTAGCTGAAGCTTATTATTCCGTTCATACGAGGAATGCTCGTGGAAAGGGAATGATTACTTGTTGTGTCCCTCTGTTGTACAGGTGGTTTATTTCGCACCTGCCTAAAGTACGTGACTTTTGGAATCCCAAGAAGGGGTGGTGGTCACAAAAGATAATGTCTCTCACTCATTCTGACATCGAGTGGAATAATTACTTATCTGATAAGGTGGTTATTATAGATAGCTGTGGAAATTTTGGCAATGTACCCCTCCTCAGCATTGAAGGGTTAATCAGCTACAATCCAATTTTGGCACGAAGACAACAAGGGTTCCCTCTAAGAGACAAGCCTGACAGCGCCCGAGTGGAAAACATTTATTTCAAAGATGAAATTTTGAGTGAGGATTTAAGGGAACAAGTTTTAAGTGCTTGGGATCAGAAGATTAAGAAGGATTTGCATAATTTAGGGAAGCCTGATTGTGTCTCTCTGGAACCTTATCTCCAATGGGTTCGAAGAAGGGCCGTTGAGTTGAAGATGCCTTATCGTCGTCAAGATCCAATGGTTCTGAAAGAAAAACCGGTCTTATACTTTACATCTGATGCTGACAAGTTGAAAATTGCTTTAGAAAAATCTCAACAAATGGAAGAGGCTTGGAAGAACAAGTACCACATAGCTTTGGAAGAGAATGCCGAACTTCAACAGCAACTCAAGGCGAAAGAGGAAGAATTCACTTCATTCAAAAAGAGGAAAGCACAAGAAGAGTTACCTCATCCTAAACCTTAATCAACACCTTGGAAGTTAATAGTTGACAAGCTTATCCTGGAGAAGAGCAAGATAAAAGAGGAAAACAAGAAGCTCAAGACAAGGCTTTTAGGAGAATCTCCTTAGATCTTTCTTAGTTTTTATTTAACTATTCCGTTATGGTTTTTGAAAAGTGTGTTGAATCATTGTAATGAATTTTATTTAATTAGCAGTTTCTTCTTTCGGTATTCCAAACATTAATTTTTGTAACCGACTTTTTTATGATTAATAAAATACGTTTTTTTCTGATTTCCCATAATGGTTATAAATAGTCAAGTTCCATGAAACTTTTGCATATCATCTCATTCGCATTCTTTCTTTCCTTTGTTTTCCTTCAAAGAACTCAAAATTGTTGTTTTTAGATATCGTAAAATGGATTTTGGAAGGAAAGGAACTTTGCCATACACCTTCAGGGTCTTTAATGTGGAACAATTAAGGGAACTAGGAGGTCAGATAAAGGATCCAGAGGCTTTCGCTGCAAAGCATGGGCAGATTCTCTCTTTATTGCAGGTACAAGTGGCTGCCGGTCTATTAGAGACGCTGGTTCAACTCTACCATGTAATCTACCACTGCTTCATCTTTCAAGATTTCCAGTTGATGCCCACATTGGAGGAGTATTCCGCTTTATTGGGAGTTCCCGTCAAAGACTCACCTCCGTTCTACGGTGGAGAAGGAAGACTCAGTCAAGAAGACATCGCAAGAGTGACTCGCATCAAGCTGTTAGAGGTCCAGACTCACATGACGTTCAGAGGGGGAATCGACGGCTTACCTGCTCAATTCTTATTCGAGAAAGCTCGAGAATTCACCGACAAAGGAAGTACCAGAGCTTTTGAGAACCTGTTCGTGTTACTAGTTTATGGTTTATTCCTGTTTCCTAATGTTGAGAATTTCGTCGATGTCCACGCGATCAGGATCTTCATGCTCAAGAATCCTGTTCCGACACTGTTGGCCGATGCATACCATTCGATTCATTCAAAGATTCTGAAAGGAGAAGGTCAGATTGTGTGCTGCACTGCTATCCTCTATAGGTGGTTTATTTCGCACCTACCGAGGTCCGCGGCCTTTTGGGATGTGAAAGACGGTTCTGAATGGCCTGTTAAACTCATGGCTCTTACTCACCTGGACATTGTTTGGCACGATCCAATGTACGGAGGAATTCCCATGATTCACAGTTGTGAAGATTTTTCCAATGTGCCTCTTCTTAGCACAAAAGGATGCACCAGTTACAACCCTGTTCTCGCCCGTCGCCAGCTTGGACATCCGATGAATGAGATACCCGATCCAGAGAACCTGAAAAGAATTTTCCTCTATGAGGGAGAAGACCTTCAGCTGAAGATTCAGATTCTTTTTGCTTGGCATCGAATCAACAGACAAGGGATGACTGCAACAACAAACCCCGACTGCACAGTAACAGAATCTTGCCTGGAGTGGTCACGCAAACGAGCCCTCGTTTTGACAATTCCGTATCCTTGGCCCAAGCCTCCTGTAGTGGAGTTAGATGAAGTTTCAAGACTGAAAGCTGAAGTGGAGAAGCTGACACTGGACAAGTACATATTACAGGAAAGGATCGACAAGTTGATGGAAGAACTCAGTGAAAGAAAGGGAGCATCATCCAGTGGCTCGAAGCCCTAGTTCCTTTTTTTTTGTATTTTGTTTTGTTTATTGTAATAAAGCCCTGAAGGTGTATCGTTGTTATGAAAGTTTAATTTTTAATAAAATAAATTCCCGATTACGATATTTGAAATACACTTTTGAGTTCCTTGAAGTGCATGTCGCATCATTTGCATCTGCATTTGCATTCCTTTGCATTCCAGGTTCTCACCCGTGTCTCTCTTCTTTGTCAAACATCTTCGATACAATACTCAGGCCAATCGAAAAGGAAGGATGGATCATTTTGAGCAAGAAAATCGTGAACTCCGCAAGGAAGTGGCTGCATTGAGGGCTGGTGTGGAGAAACTCTCTGCTTTGGTTGAAACTCTGATTGCTGCTCGAAGTCAACCTTCTCCTCACATTTCTCAGACTTCGTTCCAAAGGACTAGGATTTCTGAAGTCATGCCAATACTCACTTTTACGGTTCCCAGTAACATTCCTAACAGCTCTAAGGATTCCAGGGAGAGTCTGCTCAAAAGGAAGGAGCAAGAGGTAAGCGTTGTGCATCACGGCCGATCTAGAAAAAGGTATCAGCGACCTCAACATGTTGCTACTACATCTCATGTCATCAACAATCAGAACCGCATTCAAAGACAGTTTGATCTGATTCCAATGACCTATGCAAAATTGTATCCGCACTTGATACAAAGGAATCTGGTGCAGACACGAGCTCCGCCACCCATCCCGGAAGATCTCCCATGGTGGTATAAGCCCGAAGCTCGTTGTGCTTTCCATCGAGGTGCGCCTGGACACGACATCAAGGATTGTTTTCCTTTAAAGCACGAAGTACAAAAGCTAATGTGAAGTGGCGTCTTGTTTTTTGAGACTCTCGACTTAATGTGAAGGCCATAAGCTCAGACTGGGACGAACTCCTCAAAGCTTTAGTTAATTTACTACTTTTCGTGTGTGATGCTTTTTATTTGTTAATGCATTTGTTATTTGCGTGTAAGAACTTGTTATTTTGAATGATTGATGCAATGAATAATGTTTGTCTTGAAGAAACCCATTCGTTTCACTCATTTTAAAACGCTTTTTCTATTTTATAATGCCAATGCTGCCCAATCTCTTGCCTCGGCAAAGAATTGAATGGAGGATGATGAAATCAAACGCAAAATCTCTCGTAGTATGCTTTTGAATAAAACTCTGCTAGTGATATGAGGCATTGTTTCAAATCCTAAACACCAGAGATATAAGGAGGGAAACACTCGTTAACCTTTTGAACCTTTGAAGTAGGAGTTTTCTTTCTTCTTCCAAAAAAACCCTCATTATAAACCTGGGGCAGGGTAATTTTCAGTAAAAAAAAAAGGGGAGTAAAATATCACGAAGATTGGGTGGGCACAAACAAACTTCGAGCCTTATATCCTTTGTTTCTTAAATCGTGAACCAATCCATAATACAACCCCTAAAAGTCCTAATTGAAGCAAGGTTTATTCCAAAGCATACTCATTGAGATATCGTTTCCTGACTCCTATGAGCTACGCTCAAATTTGTCTTGGCATTATAAAATTGGTAATTCAATCACAAAAATATTTTAAATAAAACTTCAAGACAAACATACGTTGCATTATCTATTTCAGAATTAACATTTTCTACTTGCTAACATTGCTTGACATAGTAGAAATTAGCATACGTGTGACATTGATGAGCTAAAATTTAGTACTATTTCAAGGAGATGATAGTATCCAGGGGCACGATACCTGAAGACTTTGGTGAGCAGGGGCAAGTTATTTCCCAGTTGTTTCTTTCATTGACTCACCCCAAGGGGCAAGTTTGAAGACTCAGAATACCGTCAATCTGGGGCAGTTACGTCGAGATTTGGTAAATCTCTCAAAGAATTTGAAGAATTGATTACAGAATACAGTCAATCCGGACCAGTTACGTCGATATTTGGTAAATCTCTCAAAGAATTTGAAGAATCGGTTACAGAATACAGTCAATCCGGACCAGTTACGTCGAGATTCGACAATCTCTCCAAGAGTTTGAAAACATTGGGACAGTTGGACGCCAAGTTTTCTGTAAAATCCTCTTGGGATGACTTCTTCTTATAAACCAAGTGGCTCGGGGCATTTAAGGATCGAAGACTTTTGATCCATTCACAACAACTATTGTTCAAAATGGCGACTACCATGCGGTTCATCAATACAGACTTACATGAGTCTCACAACAGTCTCCGTAATACATGTCTCAAGGAGTTTCTATCCCAGGTAAGGCGACGACCCCCCAGTAAGTTCTACTTCAGGTTGCCACGACTACTCCCCGGTAAACCTTCACGTCAAGAAGTTATGACACCTTTGATGCAAGACTCCTCCGACGGGCAGCCTAAGAATCCCCGGTGAGCTTCTTCGGTTTTGACCTTCCTCAGCGAAGCGAGTGTTTATTTCACTCCTCATTAGACTATCTCAATCTTCACCAGTGAAGGCGGATGTTTATTTCATCCTCTCAAAGTTCTACCTCCGACATTTTTCAACCACTATTAATCCAGATTTCCCCGGTGAAGCGGATATTTATTTACAACTTTCATTCAGACTACGTCAGTTCGCAGTGGATATTTATTTTATCCCCATGTAGTCCTTTCGATCATGAGTTTGATTTGTTCCCAGTGAATCTTTCTCATTCCCAACAAAATCCAAGGTTCATCTTGACAATCCTAAGTGAAGTCACGATGCTCATCCCAAATGGAAGGCTCTATTTTCTCCAGAGAAAGTTTGAAGCTTTGAAGTGGGATTTGTTTCCATTTTTGGCTTTCCATTCATCCCCAGTGATGCTTCTATATTGCCAAGATTGGCCGAGTATCCGTATCGAGATGCTTGTTTTCGTCTCCGGTTTGCTTTTTGTTGTTGTTTTGTCAGCATAAACATAAGCATAGCATGGCATCCTTTCATTTAGATTCATGGCATGTGCACTTTTTGCATCTTGCATTTTTGTGTTGTTTGTGACTGGGTTTGTCTGCTCCCTCCAAGTATAGTCGTCAACCCTAAGCAGAAAAAAAAGCACATATTTTCTAATTCCCCACTGAGCTCGATCCTCGTGGAAGATGGTTGCTTTAGCTTTCTTTTCCATTTTTGGATAAAGATAAACCCGTTGAGCTTAATCCTCAATGGATGGGGTCTTGTTTGACTATTTCTTTCCAGTTATTTCCTGGATTGAACTTTGGTCCCTGACAATCACAATTTTGATATTTCTGAGATATTGATCCTGGACTAAGCGTGCATTTATTTTGCACTTTGTCTCCCCAAGAAGAGTTTACTTGAAGATCTCTATGGAAGACATAAATTTTTTCTCCAACAATGATTATTGCATCTTCAAGGGATTTACACCCAGACAACAAGTAACAGCTCTTTATTTGAGCAGTTCGGTTATCAAAGTTTTCTACGACAAATGGCAGTCTCCTCAGGACAGTTTGTCTATCCCCAGCAAAGTTATCAAGGTTATCAATTCATTTTCCATCAAATGTTATCTCCTCGGAAATCTGTCCGGGAAACTTATTGAAGACTTTACAGGCTTTCTCTTTATTTGAGAACTCCCGTTGCAAGAATTCCATCTACTTCACTAAAATCTCAACTACAGCAGTATCGCCCTACAATGGCTATCTCCAGTGAATCCATTATTCAAGTTGCTCCCACCAGATGATATCTCTTCGAAGAGCGTGGGAAATTCAAGACTTTGTTTGAGGCAAACAACCTCACGACACTTATTTTCAAGACTTGCCCATGGCATACAACCTTGGGGCGTGGGAAAGTATTTATTCTTCCTAAACGGAACATTTAAAGAAGTTGAATCATCACCTTGATCATTGAAGCTTACTCCAGTCTATTACCTTTGATTAGGCTATCGTGTGATGGTAGGTAATACGGCTGTATTCTGGTCAGATGCCTCGCTTAGGCTACCGTGGTGGTAGTAGGTCATCTTTCCTTCTTGTGTTTACCTGGCTTAGGCTATCATATGCTTGATAGTAGGTAACACATCTTTTGGTCGGACACCTTTGCTCAGGCTGCCACAAGTTGGTAGTAGGTGGTCCTCATTTTCCAGTCTATTACCTTTGCTTAGGCTATCGTGTGATAGTAGGTAATACGGCTGTATTCTGGTCAGATGCCTCGCTTAGGCTACCGTGGTGGTAGTAGGTCATATTTCCTTCTTGTGTTTACCTGGCTTAGGCTATCATATGCGTGATAGTAGGTAACACACCTTTTGGTCGGACGCCTTTGCTCAGGCTGCCACAAGTTGGCAGTAGGTGATCCTTCTTCTTCAGTCTATTACCTCTGCTTAGGCTATCGTGGAATAGTAGGTAATAGGTCAGTATTTTGGTCAGATGCCTCGCTTAGGCTACCGTGGTGGTAGTAGGTCATCTTTCCTTTTTGTGCTTACCTGGCTTAGGCTATCATATGCTTGATAGTAGGTAACACACCTTTTGGTCGGACGCCTTTGCTTAGGCTACCGTATTTGGTAGTAGGTGATCTTTCCTCCCCAATTTATTACCTCTGCTTAGGCTATCGTGTGTGATAGTAGGTAATATACATCCTTTTATTGCAACTGGATACCTTAGCTTATGCTACCAGCTGTTGGTAGTAAGTTATCTTGTTCCTTTCAAGTTTCTTGCCATGTATAGGCTACCCTGTGATTGTCAGTTGGTAGTCTCTTTTCCCCCAGTGGAGTTGGATCTTTCCCCGTGGAGTCTTGTCTCGCAGAGTTGCCCTCGTCGGGTCTTTCTTTCTTTGTGTCTTAACATCGGCTATCCCCTGTGACATTATTTCCTCACAGGATCCTTGCCTTGCATTCATATCATTGCATACCATATCATGTGCATTTTTCTTTTGCTTAGTAGAGTTTGTGTGCGTGTTTATTGCTACTAACCAGTTTGTGCAAGCGCAGTAATTTCAAGTGGAGACGGTATTCATTTTCCAAGTTAAGCATTTCAGGGCGTGACCAGCTGTGCCTGGCTCAAAATGGTCATGTGGTTTCTAGTAGATTGGGCTTCCTTTTTCGAGAACTCTTTCGTCATTCTTGGGTCATTATTGGATCAACACTTTAAGGATATCCTGAATGAACTTTCTGGCTATATTTTGAGAAATCGAGCTTTGGTAGTTTGTGAATCTTCACAGTACTCTAAGATCAAGATGATACGCTCTATTTCAACTAAGGATACTTGAAATTAGGTCTTTGGTTCTTCCCAAGTTCTAGAGTCGTTTCTTTCTCAAAGCCATCAAACAAGGGAGTCTGTTTAAAACAACGGATTGAGCACAAGTTACAAGTCATGGTGCAAAAGAGGGGTTTGTGATTTCATTGGATTAAAGTGGCAAGGTGGCATGGCTTGGTTTATGGATTCCCCGTGGCATAATAATGTCTCAAATTCAATTGATTTAATTTGGTTGGATTAGAATTGATAAGCATGTTAAAATTCAAGTCATGCCATCATCTTGATATTCAAGTTATCGGCAATGGGTGCAGCATGTCAATTCCAGGATTTATGTGTTTCACAAAATTGTAGGACTCCAAACTCAAATCCAAGTCACTATAAGGTACAAATATTTGTTCTTCACGCTACAAAACTAGAAACACAGTGGAAAAAAAAGAAAGAAAGTACATGCGAACGGTTGAACATCCTGGTCAATCATAATGCAATGTATGATGTGTCACATGCGGTAATGTTAATTCATACGTATCCCTACACCATCATCAAGGCGTACGCCTTTTGGCAGTCACAAAATTGAAAAAAGAACAACAATATTGCTGATGTTGAACAATTACTTCGGATTGCTTGAGCTACTTGCGAACTGCACCATTTCTTTAATGATTACATGAAGTCATACACCACATTCTTGTGCCTATCAACATGAAACTTAAAACTCTTTGCCATCCTAGCCTGCATAAGAGAAAAGAGAAATTTGAAGTTCTTAATCTTTCGGTCATTGCCAAGAAGAGAAGCGTAGTGTGAAACATTATTAGAGTTTGCTGCTCAAGATAGATCTAAAGATGCAGAACTCTTCAGAAAGGTATAATAGCCAAAGCAATTGGTTCTGTTCCAAAGAAACTAATATTTGTCACGTTGGAGAATTACCTAGGCGCTCAATATCATGATGAGATATACCGGGGCTTCACCTCAGAAGTTTTCTGTCAGCTACATCTTACGTTCCTGCATTGGAACAATCGATCAAAATAAATGTTATTCAGCATCCTGAGAATGTAAAGAGTATGGGAAAATATTTGAAAAAAACTCAAGTTATGAGCGTTATGGACGCTACAAGCATCGGAGATGACGTTACACTTTCATCTGCTAGGAAGCATTTCAGGTCTTTTGTAGGTTGGATGAACTTCCTATAACTACTGTTCAAGAAGTTCTGGAAAACGAAATTTACAAACCATCCGCAAGCCCTTGAGCCTTCCACAGCCTGCAACAATAATATCACATATTAAGAACCATTAAGCAAGTTGAAAAAGTGAAGAGAGTTGCTAACTCTCACGAGCCAAATACCTCTGCGCCATTTGTTCTACGTGAGTCACTATTATGACCTCTAAGTGCATTCAAACCAAAAAACTGAACAGTACAGGAGCTTCCACCAACCTCTGTCATTCCCGGGACATTGAGACTGCGAAAATGAAAATATTTTAGAAGACATTGTGGCCATGCTTGAACATTCCATCAAATTCCCTGACGCAATTCAAAGGAAAAGAGAAGGTTATCAGGAAATTTTAACACTACAGCCAAGACATACTACACATAACATTGTTGCAAAGCTCAATTGCCTCGTGCGGAAACGGAAGTAACAAGAAAACAAGGCAGGTATTTTGTACACCAGGAAGCTCGCCATTATTTCGAAGAATTGTTTCCCGTTGCAACAATTGTCATCTGAAAGAAATTGGCAATAAGATCACTACGATCGGAATGGAAATGCAACTAAAATGAAAGGCCAGGGAAGTATATTACCGGGTTAACAATGCAGCTCACATCATCTATTACTAATCAAATTCAAAGTCACACTCTAACATAATCTGTTCAGCAACAATTTTCACATGAGCAGCAACCAGATTTAATGCAGACGCTTCAGAAAAGGTTAGGCCAGATGTAGCCAGCGTATTGACCGAGTAGAACCTCAGAAGCATGGCTTTTTGCGTAGTCAATACCTGTAATTGTCCATTCACTGTCAAAACCAACTCTATCAATTCCAACAATAAGAAACTTCATGAAAGACGTCAAGCTCATACATGCACAGGTTTTATCAACATAAAGGAACGTATATCGATTCAACAAGAAGGAAACTCATCAGTCCACCATTCATAAGAATCAGTTTAACCACCTTTCAAGATTGAACTACAAAAATGGAATCACAAACTAATGAAGTTTCTAAAGGAAAGATGTGAGTAACCTGTGAGTTTTCAGGTGCTGGTGATGAAGAACGGTCGACTTCGACGCGAAAAGCTTTTGATAGCAGTGCCCCACACGCTACGCCGTCAAGATTACATCTGCAAAATACCATCAATAAGACACCATTTGCAAAAGAGTTAATAATTGTTATGCCTGTAAAGATCGCGAGGTAAATCGCAAGCACAAAGGAGGTCTAATTAACAGAAAGTCGTGGTTCCGACAGTTAAATACTTACATGAACTGAAAGAGGAAGCTATGCCAAGTACACACCACACGGGTTCACCGTCCGCTTTTTTTAAAACTAGCATCATCACAGCCACTGAAGATCAAAAGCAGCTATTAAAATCTTAAGACACGGTTAAATGAAAATGGAAAGCAAGAAGGTCCTTGGCCTAGTCAGTAGCAAACACAACAACCTTAACAGGGAGAGGAAGCTTTAAACCATCATCCTCAGATTCACATCCAACGGATCTCCCATGATGCAACACCTCACAAAAGTCGGTCACTGCAAAATAAACAAGGGAGTATCAGAGAGCCATTCATACCTGTAAGTAAGCTTTACAATACTACAGGGTGATTCTCAAACAGAACATGTGATCTACTTGGAGCTTATTATCGTCAAATGGACACCTGCAATGTAGCAGCAATTAATGAAAATGAAGGGCAAAGCGTATTATCCGAAGATAAGCTTTGGGTGACGAGGGGAAGTGGTAGAAAGCACTCTTCAAAGTAGGCTTTGAGCAATGAGTTCAAAGTCACATCCGGTAGCAAACAAACACGATTTGGGCGATTACCTGCAGATGTTATTGGTAACACTAGTTCAAGAAGCGCTTAATCAGAAGAATCGATAAAGAAGGACCTACTATGGGATATTCACCAAAAGAATACAAGAGTTATAACTTTAAGAAGGTCACTTACGATGAAAAAGGACAAAGTTGATTGCTCATTTGGAGGCATTGAATTCTGAAGGGGACGAAATCGAAGACGACGGCCATCACGCTCGAACCTGACTCAAATGGGAATGAACACTTAAGAAGAAAAGCAAAACTGATGTTGTTGCTGCCCAAAATCCTGTCATGATTATTCAGTGAGTTAAATATGGGAGGAGAAAAAGTCAGAAGCTTTAAAAACCCATGCAGAAATTAATCTAAAGAATCCTAGTCTACGTGAAGGAACTGAACTTGTGATTACGACAATTACTAATACAGTCAGATACGTTAAACAAAAAAGGAATTAAATCAGGCCTCAGGTCTTTGTGTTCAAGTCAGAAATTGTTTCATCATTCTTGATTGAATTGAGGGCAACATCGTAAAGACGCCGCCACCTTCAATTCTTTCTAATTGGAATTAATCTAAGTTTTTAAATCATTTGATTGCAAGAGATCGCACCCATATTTCAGATCAATCGTATCAAATCGTATTCAAGAGCAATTTCAAAAACTTCCCATTTTTAAAACCAAATCAGCAAATTAGATCGTATCAGAGTATCACAAATTCAATTTCAGATTAAAAAAACTTCCCAAATCAGCAAATCAGATCGTATCAGAATATCCAAATCCAATTTCAGTTCAAAACATTTCCAAATCCAACCAAATCGGATCAAGTAATTTACTACACTATCAATTAGCATTCAAGACCCCTAATTCTTCATCGGCCTATAAAAAGGGACGAGTTCTTAGCAGAATACACACAGAGAAAATTGACGTAAAAGCCACAAAAATCCCACGCATTCGAAACAATACGATCGAGGCTCAGAATACCGGAAATACTCATCATCGCCCAGAGAACCCAGAAATCACGACAAACATATTCGAAAGTGCGAAAAGGGAGGATATCACCTGGAACGCAAAGACCAAGTTCTATTTCACGCGCCGCCGTTAAAGCCCCATCGGAGGGTCTCCGATAGGTAAACCTGAAACCCCCTTTCTTCTTCACGTATCTGGCGATTGTTTCTTCATATTTTTCATTCGTCACCATTAATTTGTGATTCCATGTCCGATTGCCATTTGCATGTCGCTCTGGGTTTCAATTTGGGATTTTAGGGTTCGTGATCTTTCTGTGTAATTTGTGAGAGCGATTTGGTACAGGTTATTAAATCATGGGTTTGAACGGATTAGAGCGTTTGAACGAGAGAGAAGAAGGGAGAGCGTTTGAACGAGAGAGTTGAAATGAAAGGGTGGGTACGAGCGAGAGGGAGAGACAGTTTAATTTGTTCATTTTTTGTTGTGTCTAAATGCCGTATGCGTTTTTTAAACCAGTTAATCTTTTTTAAAATCAATTAATCTATTTTTCTAGATAAGCTTTAATCTGTTTTAAAATAAAATATTAATTCTGTCTTTTGATATAGTCGATTAATCCTTTTTAAAATAAAACACCAATCCTGTTTTTTTAAATAATCGTAACCCTTTTAAAAAAAAATTAAAACATAATCTGTATTTTAAATATAATCTTTTTTGTTGTTTTGTTAAAATAAAGGTTAATTTATTAAAAATGAATATCATTTTAATTTGTTGGAAAAGATAAATAAAAATATAATTTATATTTTGCTGTGAAAATATAATACGACTTGTCTTTGTTATAACAACTTAATAATAATGTTTTTTAATTCGCTTTTTTTAAAATAACTTTTAATAACAACTTAGTTTCTTATAAATATATCACCAAAATAATTTTCATAATAAATTATCAAGCGTAAATTCCTTTTGTTAATAATTTTTTTTTTATAAGGTCATTTAGAATTATTCCTCTTATCAATTAAAAAATAATAATAATAATAATCTTTGATTTCTATCATGTTTCTTTTTCCAATTAAAACAAATTTATAACCTCTTATGCCATGTTCGTCTCTAATTTTCTAAATGCATATATTTGAGTGTCTTGTTTGAATATTATTTGTTTGCCTTATATGTTGAAGTTTAAATCATGATTTTATGCTCATTATTTTATAATATAATTGCATGAAATATTATACCTTATTCGTAATTAATTTTTAAATTATTTATATTGGTTATATCCCCCTTTAAATCCAAAGGAAGGTCACTAACATTGACTAAACCGTCATAAGACTAACTCTTAGATCCCTTGGCCTTAGATCCGGAGTTTTCGTACTCCATGTCTCGTTGTAGACACTTAAAAACCTTAGCTTTAGGATCGGAGTTCTTATACTCCAAGTAAATGTCCTCCATGAACATTTACAAACCTACCCCTCTTGGACCATCCTACAACTTTAGAGTCACCGTACTCTATGTAAGATTTTGCCCGAAACCTTACTTCCCTCTTGGAACCTTGACCCAGTCAAGAAGTTCCTCTTCTTAGAACTACGCATACTCTGATTCTACTCCCGAGGATACGTAGGCGTAAGGTGCGATGCCTTATCGAGTATACTTAGATACTAACCCATAGGGTTCAACCTTTGGCATAGTACCCTTAGCAAGCGAAATATAAAAATAAAATTAACATAATAAAATGAGAGGTTCCCGTAGAGTACTACGGACGTTTAGGATGCTAATACCTTCCCTAGGCGTAACCAACCCCCGAACCTTAGATCTCCCCCTTTAGGTTTTTTGACATTGAACCTTTCCTTTGGACAAATCAAAGTCGGTGTCGAAATAAATGTGATCCTAGTTCATTAATAACTATGGTATCTAATTTTCACCGCGACAGATACTGCTGAATGTATGTAATGTTCTTGACACTACCAGCTCTTGATGCTATATAGTTGTTATCCTAATGCCATTATCATGTCAGGGTTGTATGTTCACATGTTCAGAAGTGATTGGTTTGAAATGATATTGTTAAGTTCACATGATGTATTCTTGGCACTGTCATTGGTTTGATGATAGGATGTTTTGTTTTCTTATGCTAAAAATTTACACGCTTGAAGCCACTCCCAGGTTATCTTTTGTGTGCTTAAGTTTGGACTATGTAACATGAGAATGAGGCATGACGAAAATGTATTTTTCATGTCTGAATACATTTATTTTTGTGTTGTTTTGCTGGCTGTTCATGTCATGTTCTTAGTTTTTTTTAAGTTTCAAGGTTGCTCCCTGTCTTGAGTAGCACCAATGTGATGCTTTGGTTCATAGTGTTTGTTTAAATTCTTGAAGAGATCCTTGTCTGAGCAAGAATGTGTACCATGTCCTTTTTTTAATGTTTCACGATAGGGTTCATGTTGTTTTTGCGTGATTGCATGAGTTAGAGAGAGAGAGCATGGCAAGGTGATTGGTCCAGAGTGGGGATTTTGGCAGTTAGTGACTTAAGTGGTAGTTGACCAGTTGATAAATATCCCCACGTAACATTCTTTTCATGTGTTTATTCAAAATTATATTTTCATTCGCCTGTTGATTCATATATTATTAGGGGTGGCTTATACAATGGATGTATAGCCACCCCTGTGGTAGAGAGTATGCGCTGCACCAAAGGGGTCTGGGGTTCGAATCCCCCTCGCCCAGACGCCCTTTTGCATACTTTCTTTTTCAGTTTCCCTTCCTTTCTCATTTTGGGCCAGATTGCTAAACACACCCTCCCATAAGCCACGCCCATGCGCTGCCACTCATTACCAACTCATTCTCAAATTCTTAATACACCCCCTTTACTTTAGTTCAAAAACATTTTATTTTCTTTCTTGTCTTTCCGTTTTAATTCATTAAAATATTTTTCTTTCACTTAAAAAAACCCAAAAAAATCATAATTGTTTTTTAATGCTTAATTTAATTTTTCCAGAATTTAATTTTTATTTTAATTTTATTTTTACATTAACTTAAAAATTTACAAAAACATGTATAAACTTTTCATTTAATTTTGTATTCCACTTGAAAATTACTTATTCCTTGAGAGTTTTTGTGATGGTCCTTGGTGCATGAGAGGGATGTTTGAGAAGGTTATTTGACCTTGGATAGGGTATTCCCTTAGGTTTTGTTTATACTCTTGCTTTGATAAGCCCCTTACCTTGAATAACCTTTGCTTTTGATGCTATCCTTAGATATGTATGTGCACCATTTGTTTATATTTTGTTGTGAACAACCTCATTGTCTCTTGCCATACATTGATGTTTTAACCATACTTTTGAATTTGATCATTCTCATTGAATTCTTGAACTTATATTGTTCATTGTAAATCTCAATTCCATTGTAATATTCTTGTTCATAAGAAGTTGTATCTTCCCCTTCCTTCCAAAGGAAAACCTCTCTATTGACCTTAAAGTCATAGATAGCTCATTATTCTCCCTTGACCTCATAATCATAGGATTCCCTTGGCCTCCTAAGAGCCATTTCCTTTCTAGGCCTCCTAAGAGCCACCTCTTACCTTTGACCTCATAGGGTCCCATCTTGGTCTCCTAAGAGCCATTTATCTTACAACTCAGAATTAAGTTAGAGTTCTTGAACTCTATGTGGGACTCATCACCTTGAGTATCCACTCTTCCCCATTACAACTTAGACTTAGAGAGTTTCTTAAACTCTATATGAGCTCATAGCTCATTCCCCTTGGAACTTTGGCCATAGTCAATGGTTCCTCATCCTTAGTTAGGTGAACTACGGTTACTCTGATTCTTTAGTCAGATACGTAGGCACAAGATTCGATGTATTGGCGAGCAAACTTAGTGTACATACCCTTAGGTTTTTACCTTTACCCTTTGCAGATTTCCTTAGCAAGCAAACATAACATAACACTAACATTAACAAGAGGTTCCTGTAGAGTACTACAGATACTTAGGGTGCTAATACCTTCCCTTAGTATAACCAACCCCCGATCCCCGATCTCTTAGCTTTGTCTTCACTTAGCTCAATTAGGGTTTTCTTCGATCTTTACCCTTTCCTTTGGATAAATCAAAGCTCGGTGGTGAATTTAAAGATGTGTGATTCAAGTTAATTAATAGCTTGATATCCGATTCTCACTGCAACAGAAATGGCGACTTCACTGGGGACCAATTATATTTGAGGGTTAAGCCCACCTTGTTGTGTTATTTATGCTTTGTTTGCTTGATTGTACTTTTATATATATATATATCTGTATACCTGTTTGGGTTCTTCTGTTTGGCAGGGTTGCTACTTTTGAGTGGTGAGATAAGTTCTAACCCAGACTTGAGTGTGTGAGAGCAAGAATTGTCTCTACAAGTCAATCTATGTTTTGATGATAACAATAAGTATTTGTGAAAGAACCATTTTATGGTCTAACGTGTGTTCTGTGCAGATCATAAAAACTAAAGACATCAGAACCAACATACACCAGCTAGATGTACTATGATTGAATATATATATATATATATATATATATATATATATATATATATATATATATATATATATATGCGAAGTTACTATGTGTGACTAAAGTCGCGAGAAGCAAGAACACTTGTTTATCTAGTCATGATCAGCCAGATCCAAGGATGCCAAGATTGCTGTTGCAATGCTCTTGTGGATGCTCTTTGAAAGTGATTGAGATTCTGAAGATAGCGAAGCTTCTGAAGAAGTACACTCAGAAAGAACCAAAGTTCTGAAGACTCCAATGACTTGAAGTTCTGATGGCTGAAGGCGCTGAAGACCAAGTGCAGAAAGAATTTGAAGACTGACGAGTTCTGAAGATCAAGGTTTCAAACAAGAAGTTCTGAAGACTCTGAAGACAGGCTCTGAAGATTTAGAAGACTTAAAGCAGAAAAGGATAACGTTCTTAAAGACCAAGTGCTGAAGTTCTGAAGACTGATTCCTAATAGAATTCTTCAATCAACGGAAGACTTGAAGCATCAGATATTATGCTATAAAGACTCCACTCATGCTTCATCAAATTAACATCAGAAGCCACTGAAGTTTCGAAGTCTAAATATTACCGTTGTGAGTTAAATGTACACACTGCCCAAGAAAAGATGTTTGGTCACTTCCTCCTCTGCAAAAAGAAGATGTGTCAGTACAACTCATTATATCACAACGTCTCTTTTCCAAACAGCCAACAGTATTCTCTAACGGCTATATTTCTATTGGCTATTTAATGGAAAGAGTTTTTGCTTCTGATGTGTCGATCACCTGTAGAATTACGAATTGAATGTTCATCTACAAAATTGACCAAGTCATTGTGTGAAGATAGCAACAACGATGAGTTCTCGTTGTAACACTTAGAATATTTGAAGCTATCATTATTTCACTCATGGCAATTGTTGTTGAATCTCCAAAGAACAAATCAACACAACAACAACAATTTGAAACAGAAGTTGTTGATGAAGAAGACAACATTGAAGATCAGTCAAGTCATCAACCTACCTTCTCGTCAAAGCTACATTGAAGATCTGAAGCAAGGAGTTGCTGCTCAAAGCTTGCTCAACCAGAAGACGAAGAAGAAGAAGATCTACAATATGTCAACAATCGTAATATCTAAGTACATCTTTGTAGTTTCTTAGGAAAGCAAGGAGTTGATTGCTCAAAACTTGCTTGAACACATGTGTGTGTTCTTTGTACTTAAACCTAGGAGAAACCTACTTATTAAGAAGCACAATTTGTAATCTCCAGTTTGCCAATTCAACTAAATGAATTGAGACTCCTCAAGTGAACGTTATATCCTGATGGGATCCCTGAACGGTTCAGCTGTGAGTTGAGGCCCTTGAGTAGATCACGTGGTGATTAGATACTTGAGATGACAATGGCTGAGGGTCATTATAGAAAATCCTAAAATATGGTCAGTAGCGTTATATTCATTGTGATGAATCCCTGAACGACTAGCTGTGAAATCCCAGTAGTGAGTTTGCTTGGTCAATGAACATTATATCCTGTTGGATCCCTGAACGGTTCATTGGGTTGTTAGTCACAGTGCAGCTGTGCAAGTTGTTAGTCACCGGCATGGCATGTGCAAGTGTAATCATGATTTGGTTATAGTGGATTAAGTCCTTGTGTTCAAGGCAAAATCACCTGAGGAGGGTGGACTTGATTAGCCCGCGTGGTGAACCTGGATATATCGTGTGTCCTTTACTCTCTTGCTTAGTATCTCTATTTATGTTTCTGCATTGAATATCAGAACCTCATATTAAGCAAAGTCAGAACCTTGCACCCTATCTCTTATAAGCTTCCGCACTGCAAGTTCTGAGTATCGTATCTTATGATCAGAACCTATACGGTTCTCATACTTTATAGTTAAGAGATCAGAAGCTCTCAACGAACATTGAAGGTTCTTGAGCGTCTCTTTAACAAGATGCAAAAAGTTACAAAAAGAGTAAATACACAATTCAAACCCCCATTTCTTGTATCTTTCTCGCACCTTCAATTGGTAATAGAGCTCCGGTTCTGTTATTGATTTACATCAAACACTTAACAGTGTCAGAAAAAGATCCAGATGTGGTGCGTAGAAGTACTCTTGGTGAGATTGAAATCCACTTACAATTTTTGTAACAGTTCAGCAGTTGACTATGTACAAAATTGTAATCAATCTGATTACTTCATGAGCAACTCACTGAATCTAGATGAAGCCTCACTAAAGTTGAAGAATCAGTTGATAAGATAAATTCATCAGATAAAAGGCAGTATCTGTTGAATGCTCATTCTGGAAAATACGTGTGGATAAAACCACGTATATGATTAAAAGATGAATCATCAGAAAGCAAGAAATCTTGTTTGCTGAAGATTAATTCTTTATGAGTTTTTGAGATGTTTTCAAGAAATGGATTAGGTCCACCCTTGACTTTCTCGTTTAAAAAACTCATTATGGATCTCTTCATGTAAAGAAGGAAGATTGCTGCTCTAAGACTTTGAATTTCAGAAAGCAATCTATTAAACTCAGAATATGAAAAATTCAAATTATTAGAAATGATTCAATGTCAGAATCTGGAATGATCAAAAGATTCAATGGAGAACTGAATCCCAAAGATTCAATAATTACTTGATTCCGAACGAACTCTTAAGATCTTAACTGGTTCAGTGATCAAGCTCCAACAACCTGAAATCGTCCTAGTAAAGATCAAATGTTGATAATCTGATTTTCGACAGATCAAGTGTTCTCAGAACCACTTGTGATATGAAATTAGATGCTATCATTTCAGGTATCTAGGTTCTCCAACTAAGATGACATTAATGATGTTCGTTTGAAGAAATTAGTTAACTCATAGATATGTGTGAACAACCTCAAATAAGTTGTTCATCATTATGAGAATATGAAGG